>CM032446.1:243792664-243835164 GCA_019049505.1 Pachyrhynchus sulphureomaculatus
TAATCGCCTGGCATCTTCGAGGCATGCTGTCGACGAGAGATTTTCTGCATACTTGGGAAATGGTCTCCAAATTTTTCGAATCTTGCGAGACAACTGAGTCAAAATCCTCAGAGTCTTCCCTGTGAGCGTTCTCTTTACAAGGAACCAAACGTATTCAATCGGGTTAGCGTCCGGCGATTGTGAGGGCCACTCTAGTATCTTACCGTGGGCCCAAGCGAGCCGCTTCGCGACGTCACTTTCGCCCAGCAAACGCTTCTTGAACGTGCTTCGGAATTTGATATCATGAGCAAGAATATGTTGTCAAATAATCTGATTTTCTTAATTTTGCCGCTCCTTAACGCAGCGTCAATTTCGGGTCCCGTGAAAACAAATACACGATTCGTTTTTCGACTTTTGGAGTGACCTTGCCTACCAAGCCACGTTTTGTCAAGTCGTCGACATTTTTCGTCGATCGTTCGATTTTAATATATGCAGTGAATTTAAGGATCATAACACCCTATATATATATATATATATATATATATATATATATATATATATATATAATAATTTTTGATTTCCTCTTTTCTGCAAAACAACATTAATATTACACTTTACATTATACATTTCAATATTGAGCTGAAAACAATTAAAACTATTCAAAGTTCAACCCCATGTAAACTACATCATCTAGCGTAAATGTCCATGAATTAAAGAAAATAATAAAACTAAACGAGATAGAGAGAGGGAGAGAAAGAGAAATGCGATAAAAATTAACCTAATTAACTAATTGGTTTAAAATACTCTTTATTCGCTTTCTAAATATCTCAGTTTAAGGGTTTTTAAAGCAACAGGTACGGTATTATAAAGTTTAAAAATATTGTAAGAAAAGCTTCTTTTAAAAAGGGCCGTTCGGTGAGGTGGTGGGGATATAAGTCCACCAAATCTTAAATTCAACCTATGAACGTCTGTTCTATAAATAATTTTATTTGTTAGGTATGGTGGGCAGTTATTAACAACAAAAACATGAAACATTACCAAAGAATATAGTTTACGTCTATCCTGCATATTCAACCACTTAGCATCCTCTAATTTGTGCGACATGGACTGAAATTTTCTTATACCATAAATGAAATGTAAGCAGCTCCTTTGCACTTTTTCAATTCTATTTAAGTTTACTTTATCTAAACACGGTCCATACATAATATCACAATAATTAAAGTGACTTAAAACAAGGGAATCTGCCAATTTTACCTTGAGAGATTCTTCCAAAAGATGTCGATGTGGGTTTAAAGCATTTTCAGTGACATATAGGCTCTTGTATAATATGCCCTACGTGTTCTTTGAAACGCAAATCTGTATCTATTATAACACCTAAACTTTTTCAACTATTTTGCAATTCCAAACGTTGACCAGCAATGTTTATACTGATATCACGCAAACGGTCCCTATGTTTACCAAAAATCATAACAGATGATTTATCAGGGTTAATTAGCAAACCATGGCGCTCCGAAAACTCCACCAAGCACTTAAATCATTATTTACTATTGCTTCCGCCATTCTCCAATCACTAGACAAAAAGGAGTACAAAAGTTGAGTGTCATCGGCATAGAGATATGACTTAACATGCTTCAAACAAGAGATAAAATTATTCGTATAAATTGTAAAAAGTAGAGGTCCCAATATGGAGCCCTGTGGCACGCCACACTTCACTAATTCCCTCAATGACTGTCCCATGGACGTTTCAACGTACTGGAGCCTGTTGCTCAAATAATTTCCAACAAACCCGATAGCGCTATTCGAAAAACCAACAAAATTTAGAACAGCTAATAGTAAGTCATGGCATACCATATCAAAAGCCTTGGAATAGTCCAAAAGCACCAATATCGACAATTTCCCAACGTCCAAGGCTCTAAATATGTCATCCGTCAGACATAATAAAGTTGTTGTATAGTTGTACCCCTTTCTGAAATCCGACTGATTTATGGTAAAACAGAGTTATTTTCTAAGAAAAATCTTATTTGCTTATCCATTATTTTTTCCAAAATTTTTGAAAGACAAGGTAGGATACTTATAGGACGTAGTTCATAGAAAGATTTAATATCATTATTTTTTGGTAAGGGTGTAACAGGTATCTGGAAATATCCCCTCCAAAAGGCAACAGTTCATTATATTAGTAAGGAAAGGTAAAATCCTGGGACAACATAAGCACAACATTTCCAAACCTACAGAGTCCGAACCTGTAGCTAGTAATTTTATACTAAGTAATTGAGAATTTACTTCATCTGTAGTGACAGTAAAAAACTCAAATTTTTCTCCTATGTTTGTTTTCATATTATTTAAATAATATTCAATCAAATTTGGATCCGTCTGTCGGTCGTTTCTTGAGAATTGCAAAAAATGATCATTAATATCAGAAGGTCTATTTAAGACATCCGGAAGATGTTTAGCTGCAGGTTTATTCACAATATCCAAGTTTCTCAGTCTTTGCCACAATATTCTGCTGTTAATATATATATATATATATATATATATATATATATATTATATATATATATATATATATATAATATATAATATATATATATATATATATATATATATATATATATATATATATATATATATATATATAATATATATATATATATATATATATATATAATATATATATATATATATATATATATATATATATATATATATATATATATATATATATATAATTATTTAGCGAAAACTTCCGGCAAATATATAAGATAGTAAATTATGGCAAGTTTTAATAACGTCCCATGATTCTTTACTCTTCTACTCGAGAAAGTGAAGAGCTGACAAGGCTCTCATATTTCGTAAACCAAGAAATCATAGCAGTAACATACAATACAATAAATATCAAGCTAACCAACTCATTTCGTTTGCTCGCGACCCTCCCTCGTCTTATATACGTACGATGATAAATGTTACCGAAAATTACTGTAATAAAAAACAAGAAAAAAATATAATGGTGATGAAAAAAATTCTGATCTGATGGGACACCTTTAAATCTGATTTTCTTAATTTGGCCGCTCCTTAACGCAGCGTCAATTTCGAGTCCCGTGAAAACAAAGACTCGATTCGTTTTTTCGACTTTCGGAGTGACCTTGCCTAGCGAGCCACGTTTTGTCAAGTCGTCGACATTTTTCGTCTCGTTAATTACCCACTTTTTCACAAGCGATACCGATTTGTTGATATATTTAGCGGCTGCGGAATATGAAAAGAAAGACTGCCTCGAACCGACGCGCAAACGAGTGACTCATTGGATTTTAGGTAATTTGGTCGAAGGTTCGGAATCGGCTGATATTTTTACTAAAGTGAGCCGTAGACAAAGGTTACCTCTACCGATTTTTTGTTGAATCGCTAGAATTTTCAAATATACTCATTATTATTAACAGTAATTATTTTAATCAGTATAGTTACAAAAGTGTGCTTTATTTTGTTTTACGTACGGTATATTAATGTGGAAGGTAAGTGTGTACTCTACCATTGTCGATATTTTTCGTCAATTAGTAACATTGTATTAAGGATAAAAGCATTCATTATGATTATTTGAAAGAGAAAGAAAAATCTGACGTGAAAAATCTTGTGGCTTCGACCCACATAGGCAACCAAGTGGTATGGTTAGACCCAGTCATCTGCTTGAGTAATCTGAGGAAAATTAACCGCAATTGCATTTTAATTACAAGGGAATCCCCCACTTTCAGTTGTGTATCATAAAAATGTCATCTTTATTATTGGCTCTAAATTGCCCAAAGTATGAAAAAATATTTATGGTTTGTATTATCTAAACTTGTTAAAAACTTACTTGGCCTTTGACATACACCTTTTTCCGATGAAAGCAATATATTGTTGAAGCGTAAAATAAACTGCCCACATATGTCTATTTTTGTCATCTACAGACTACAAAACAATTACCAGAAACTATACAAAAAAGAAAGTATATACAGTGCCACCTCGATAATTCGGATCTCCGGTAAACCGGATTCATTAATAATCCGGACAAACATTTCTACTGCATTGTGTACTTTATAATCCGGATTTGATAGTACTAGGTAATCTGAACCTGCGTTTTTAGACATCTACTTAATTTAAAACTACATGTGAAAACTGAAATCGATAGTGAGGGGATTCCTCTAACTTCCAGTCTAATACATCTGGGATTCACACAAACTGTAGGTGCCTTTGATTTGCCTACAACGCATCGCGTATCGCGTCTAAAGGTTAAGGACTTTGTAGTTGTTTGTTTATTGTCACAAGTACAACAAACCTACGTTCTATTTTACTTTATGTGGTTCATACAAATATGTAAACGTTTTTTTTTACGTATATGTACCTACATATTAAAATGCCTTCTAAAAGAAAACATATTACACTAACAATAAAACAAAAGTCCGATATATTAGAAAGACTAGTTCTTGGTGAAAGCGGAAAAGTGTAGGCAAATGATTACGGAGTGGGAACATCCACAATTTCGGATATAAAAAAGAAGCGACGAGGTAAGGTCACTACGAAATTTTATCAGGCAAAGCGAAATAGTTTTACACTGAAACCTACGGAATGATAATTTTAGAGCTAGCAGAGGCTGGATTTCTAACTTCAGAAAAAAACATGGTCTGGGTGCTTTAAAAGTTTAAGGCGAAAAACTATCCAATGATGAAAGTGCCGTCGATCCTTTCCTAACTTTATTCGCAGATAAGATAAAAGAATTAAACCTTCGACCTACTCAAATATACAATGCAGATGAATCAGCTCTGTATTGGAAAATGTTGCCTGAAAAAACGCTGGTTCGTTCTCAAGAATCCCTTGAACAGTGCGAATATTTGCAGAGTAGGAGGGTAATCATTTTGGGAGACTTTAATGCCCCTCAATATGGAGCCCATGACAATAATGATATCAAAGCAAGGGAGATGGGCACCTTCATGAACTTCTTTAATTTTGAGCAATACAACAATGTTAGAAACACTGGCAATATTTTGGAGTTAGTTTTTAGTAACTTTAAATGTTCAGTTGTGCATAACCTTGTTCCGATTATTCTTGAGGATGCCTATCGTCTGGCACTAATTACTAATCTTTTTAATCTAGGCAGTAGTATATCCCAGAGTGTTCTCTCTCTCTCTTTCACTTATTGGCTCGTCTACTTTCATGACATTTGCCAGCTCCGATCCTTTTCGTGCTTAGGCAGAGCACCGGCGACCCTTCGGTGATGCGTTACACAATCTCGAGTTTGGATCCTCTGTCCGTGGAGAGCAACGTAGCTTCGCTCTAGGCGATAGTTGCCCTCCTGAATCAAGATATCTCTATCGTTATGATTAAATTTAACTTAAAAACTTCTTTCGCTATTCTTAATCATTTTCTTGGCATTGATAAAGGATCTCCTCGGGAACTGCTACTGGTTTTGTACTTCTATTTTCTAATTTATTTTTAAATTCTGCGTAAAATTTGATAACTTTTTTATTAATAATATTATATACCTAAACCCAGTAGTTTTTCTAATATTTCATTTAAAAAAAAAAAAAAAAAATAGTTTTAAGTTTTGAAAAAAATTGCCAGAAACGCCATTGTTTCTGAAGGTGGAATACTCATAACTGGTACGAGCGTTCTATAGAGATAAAAAAAAGATATATGCAAAGAAATTTGAGTTAGATGTTACAGGGTGTTCAAAATAAATTTATGCATTTCGAATATTTTAAGTTGAAAAATCTCAAATTTTTTAAATGACATACTCTGTATATTATTATTTTTTTTGATAGATTTTACAAAACCCTCCAACTTTTATTAAGTATGTCATATACCTATTTCTAAAAGTTCTCGATTTATTTTGAATTTTCAATTTTTACCCTTGTTTTTAATATATGTACTTTATGAAAACATAAACAAATAGTTAACAAAAATCTTAATATAGTTTAACTTATCTAATGATTAATTATTATGACTCCTGGACAAAATTAACGCAACAATCTGAAAATTAATTTATCTTTTTCTTATGTCAGTTTTAAAGTTTTATCCAGTATTCGAATAGTAGGCTATGCATATTTTGTTTCGTTGTTCATGACAAAAAATCAAAACAATTCGTTTAGATTTACAGTTTTAAAGAATTTTTAGAAGATAAACAATTTTCTGTAATAATGCGATAGATTTTGTTTAAAAATAAGCTTATAAATTGTTCCCTTTTTCAAAGTAATACGTTTTTGTGGTAGACTGTTTTATTTTTGACCCCGAAGAATTAGAAAAATGAATCGAACAAGGAATTTAACTGAACACGAGGTAGTGCGAGCCTCAGTTTTATTGGACGAGGGTTATTGTCAGAGTTATATTGCCAATTTGTTAGGCAAACATCGTTCCACAATAAGTCGTATGGTAAGACGCCTGAATGAAGTAGGAACTTATTCTAGAAGGCTAGGGCAAGGGCGAAAACGATGCACTAGCGACCTAGATGAACGTTTTATAAGACAATATGCTTTAAGAAACAGGACTGTCACTAGTTCTATAATAAGAAACGAACTCGAAGCTGTTCGCAGTGTCACAATTTCTTCTAAAATAGTTAGAAGACGGTTAAATGAAGCTGGATTAAACAGTAGGAGAACAGCCACTACGCCCTTGTTTACTAGAGAGAACAGAGTAGCCAGGTTACGTTCTGCTCGAAATCACGAAAACTGGTCTGTGGATGATTGGATACAAGTTTTCTTCACAGATGAAACTAGGGTTAGTCTAAAACATCCAGATGGTCGTAAGCGAGTATGACGAAGACCAGGAGAGAGATTTGCTCCTTGGAATATCTCTGCAAGGATTTCACTCGGCAATGGCTCTATTATGTTCTGGGGTGACATCTGCTTTGATGGTCGCACAGAGTTAGTTCCTGTCCGTACGAGATCCATGAATGCTGACTACTATCTTGAGAATATTGTAATAGAACATGTGATGCCTTTCGGTGATTTTGTGGGGCCCAATTTCCTGTTTATGCAAGACAACGCTCGACCTCACGTGGCTAGGGAGGTACTTGATTATTTTAATCAAGTTGATATACCGATTGTGCAATGGCCACCAAAAAGCCCGGATCTGAATCCGATAGAACATGTATGGGATCACCTTAAGAAAAATGTGAAACGTCATATACCTGTACCTAGAAACCTGAGGGAACTTCAAAATGCAGTTATCACAGAATGGGAGCAAATTCCTCAAGATTTTATCTAAAATTTAATTAGAAGCATGCCTTGGCGCATAAACGCTGTCATCCGAAGTAGAGGAGGCAACACACGCTACTAGTGTCCCAGTTACACCATTAATTTTGCTACTAGTGTCCCAGTTTACTTTTTTCATTATTACATAATTTCAACGACTTTGTTATTAGGTCTTAAGAATAATTTTAATTCGAATCTTATAGAGAAATTTGGTAGCTAATTCACTTTTAAAGTATCCGAATAAGTTTTTTCTGACTTTTAGTGTAACCAATGTTCAGAAAAAATTATTAAAATTAATTCATTATAGAGATTTGTATAATTTAATATATTGTTGCGTTAATTTTGTCCAGGAGTGTATATTGTTTACTCGTGTTTTCACAAGCTTTCATTTGACACCACACTCGATGACCTAGTAAAAATTTTTTTTTTAGCTTCTGATTTCACCCCCCAAAACTAACCCCTTAAGTCAAAATTTAACTCTCAAAACTACATAGCTCTGATGAGGCCATCAATTCTTATATTATTACCAAATTTCAACTTTCTATGTCAAATAGTTTCGGAGAAAATCGGGTGTGACAGACAGACAGACAGACAGATAGACAGGCAGACATACAGACAGACAGACAGACACCGAAGCGATCTTATAAATGTTCCGTACGGAACACTAAAAATTAAATATATCGCAATTAGAATTAATCTTTTAGTTAAAATATTTTGTCACACCATGTCAATACGTATATTTCAAACGAACTAGAACACTGAATTAGGTTAATTTAATGGCAAACATTTTCCATTAAGTCATACGTAATTTACACAACAGCATATGCATGTGCAAACGGGAGGTCGTAGTTTCAGGCACGTGTGTATCAGAATTTATAAGCATGCAAATTGGAATTATGCCGGTGTTAAAATACCAAATACAAAAAATAACGGCAATGAAAATTTATTTATAAAATTTTACGTGAGGATTTGAAAGTAAAAAACTTCTATGAGGATATTTTTATAAAGTCCTCTACCTAGCCATGTGTCAAAGTCGTATAAAATAAAAATACTTTGCGTTTAAATGTTTCAAATTTATTAAAGGATTACTCTATATGTTACGGCGCATTAGGCCTTTTTCGAGAGAATGATGCATTTAAATTACAATGATTTTGTTTACGAGGACTGTTTTTTAAGTTTTTACAAACGACCACGGAGAAGACATTACTAACGACAACGGAGAGAGACTAATAGAGCTGTGTGAACTAAACGGCCTCAAAATAACAAACGGATTCTACAAACACAAAGACATCCACAAATATACTTGGATGCAAGAAACACGAAACTTAAAATCAATAACAGGCTACATTATAATTAAAAACAATACCACTATCAAAATGAGAGACGTAAGAGTAAAGAGAGGGGCAGAATGTGGAACAGACCATAGACTATTAGTAGCAAATATAAAAGTACCGTGGTACAAGACAATAAAACAAACAGGAACAATAGATAAAGAAAACAGAAATATTAATGAGATAACAGAAAAAGCAGACAAAGAAATAAAATACAAAACACACTTACTGCAAGACGAAACGATAAGAGATCTATATAGACGACGTTTGGATCAAAAATTAAATGAATTTAACTACGACAACCTCAAACAGATGTATGACCACATAAAAGAATGCATCAAACGGGCGGCTCTAGAAGCATTAGGTAAAGAAGACAACGAGAATAAGAAACATAAAATTAGAATCTGTGAAAAAACCAAAGAATCTATAAAGGAGAAAAAAAGACTATACGAAAAATGGCTGAATACAAAATCAGAAGATGATCTACA
The DNA here is from genome assembly GCA_019049505.1 of Pachyrhynchus sulphureomaculatus. NCBI lineage: Eukaryota > Metazoa > Arthropoda > Insecta > Coleoptera > Curculionidae > Pachyrhynchus > Pachyrhynchus sulphureomaculatus. Next base: position 243,801,677 of record CM032446.1, read on the forward strand.
GAAATATAAAGAGAAAAATGCAGGAGGATGAAAAACAAAGAAAAGAACGAGAGATGGGAAAAATCGTGCGAACATGTAGAACAGTATATAGGAGGAACTAGAAGCACAGAGTCATGGAGAATAATTAAAGCATTAAGGACCAACAATAGAGATAAGACGTATATAGAGTATATCCCTGAAAGCGAGTGGGAGGAATATTATAAGAAGCTGCTAGCAAAAGACAGACAAGAATTCCAAGAAGAGAACCCTCAAGAAGAACAGAATAAGGAAAAAAAGAGATAGAACTAAGCTATGAAGAAGTAAAGAAGACAATAAAAACAACAAAAATAATAAATCTGCAGGGCCTGGAGGTGTGGTAAATGAAATGATTAAGTACGGGTCTAATAAATTACATCAAATGCTGAGAAACATGTTCCACAGAGCGATAAATGGAGAAAAAATACCAGAGGAATGGTCAAAAGCCTATATAGTATCTATATTCAAAAAGGGAGGCCGCAGAAAATGCACAAACTATAGAGGCCTAAGCATAATATCGAGTATGGGACGTTTGTATGGAAACATTATTAGAAATATTATAGAGGAAAATATAAAAGGAACAATTGGAGAAGACCAGACAAAGAGCTAATACGAGAAGATTACTTATATACTCTAAGTTTCGCAGACGAAAAAGTAATCATAGCGCAAGATGAGGAAGACCTCAGTTATATGGTAAGAAAACTGAAAGAAGAATACACTAAAGCCGGATTAGTAATAAACTTTGATAAAACGGAATATCTAACAACAAAGGAGGGAAACGTGGAGAATCTAGAAGTCGATAACGAAACAATAATCAAAGGAACCGATAGATTTAAATATTTAGAAACCATCATTTCAAAAAACGCAACATCAGAAGAAGAGATTAAAGCTAGATTAGGACAAACGCGAACATGCATAAGACAATTAAATTCGATCCTGTGGGACAAATAAATTACAAAAAGACACAAAACACGCATATACAAATCAATACATAATGACATACGGGTCAGAAACATGGACGATCAACAAAAGAAATAAATCTAAAATTAACGCGGTAGAGATGGAGTATTGGAGAAGATGTTGTAAAGTGACACGTATGGAGAGAATAACAAATGAAGAAATAAGAAGCAGAATGAACATCAAAGAGAACGCAACAAACACCATTGAAGAAAAATGATTAAAATGGTATGGACACATAAGACGAAGCGAAGATAGTAGGTGGATAAAGAAAATAACGGAGTGGAGCGCTATAGGGAGAAGAAAAAGAGGAAGTCCTAGACGATCGTGGAGAGATGATGTGGACGAGGCTATGGAGGGCAGGGGTCTACCAGATGGAGACTGGGAAGATAGAAACGGATGGAATTAAAGGCTGAGAGAAGGAAGACAGCGTCAGCTGTAGAAAATCCTTGATATATATATATATATATATATATATATATATATATATATATATATATATATAAACCACCACAAATGGCGCTATTGAGATGTGACATTACCATTGTTGAAAAATTTGACATTTGATATTGTTAAAACAGTGGCAGCTGAGAAATTGACCGTGTAGTTTGTTCACAGTGAAGGTTTAAGAAAAACAGTGTCGTGAACGAATGGAAATTTCACGTGAAAGTTTTCGTTGGATGATTCTTTACGATTTTAGTAAAGGCCTAACTCAACAACAATACCTTGAATGGCCGGTTCAACTTTTGGTAATGGATCACCATCAGAATAGACTGTTTATAACTGATTTGCAGAATTGTTACCAAAGTAGGTTGTTGTTTCAAAAAAGAACGATGTTGAGCGTAACATGATTGAAGAGGATCGGCATGTGATTACCGTGACAATGCTAGCTCTCACACAACACGTCAAACAATTGATTATTTGACGGAGAAAAACATCGCATTAATGTCTCATTGCCCGTATCTCCCTGATTTATCGCCTAACGACTTCTTTTCGTTCCCGAATGTCAAAAAAAATGCGTGGACATAGATTTTTCATCATCTCAGGGAGCTGTGGAATCCTTTCAAAACCATGTTTTTGGGGTACCAAATACAGAGTGAAAAAAATGTTTCGAGAATTGGTTCAAACGAATGCAAAAGTGTATAAATCTTACAGGCGAATATTTTGAAAAACAATAAAACGATTTGTACCAAAATTTTGTTTTGTAAAACTTAAAAAATAGTCCTCGTATATACTGAAATGGACTAATATATAACTGATTTTTTTCCACGGTCCTAAGACTACCAGATTACCAGGAAATTTTTTAAAAAGGCTGTCTATAATGGGCGTACTTTGGAAATTTTGTTGTTCGTTTGTGGTTCTGTTAGTTATTAAAGATTTCTGAATTTCTAATTGTTCTAAAAGGTCCAACCGTCAGCTTTTCTTTTCACTATGTAATAATGTGACGTTACCTGTGTCTATAAAATGGTTGTCCTTTATATAGTGAGTAGATATACCCATATTCATAATATTACCTAAAACTGAATGATGAATGAATTGATGCATAGAATTGGGCACGTCGAATTGTAAACTAAATAATTTTTTTTTTTTAGTGTTCGGAACACTTATAAGATCACTTCGGTGTCTGTCTGTCTCTCTGTCGGTCACACCCGATTTTCTCCGAAACTATTTGTCATAGAAAGTTGAAATTTATGAATAATATAGGAATTGATGGCCTCATCAGAGCCGTGTAGTTTTGAGAGTCAAATTTTGACTTAAGGGGTTAGTTTTGGAGGGTGAAATCGAAAGTGAAAAAAAAACTTTTTTAGTAGGTCATCGAGTGTGGTGTCAAATGAAAACTTGTGAAAACGAGTAAAATATATATATGTATATGTATATATATATATATATATATATATATATATATATATATATATATATATATATATATATATATATATATATATATATATATATATATATATATATATATATATATATATATATATATATATATATATATATATATATATATATAATGTAATACTTGCGCACACTTTTCTTTGTATTATTTTTAAAAAATCGCGAAAAAATGGTTGTCCCCCCACCTTATCTCGAAAAGTACTGATCAAAAAATTTTGAAAAATTCTGGAATATTCTCCAGGGGGTGTAGATTGAACGAAAATTATCACGAGTGCATTACTTTTAATAACTTATCTGGTATATAAAAAAAAAACAAAAATTTCAAGGTCATCAGTTTTCAGTAAAGATTGGAAACAAACTTTGTTGAAAACTTCTTTGGGGTGTGTCTTGTGAAGACACTGATCATTTTATACCACCGTAACAACATTTTTTATCCTAAAAGCAATCAACGTACGGAACACTAGAGTTCAACTTGTACTTGACCGGTTATTTAAAGTTATAATTTGTTTATTTAATTTGTGCAGTATCTGTAATTTATTTGTTTTTTGTGTGCTGTATAGTCAATGTCTGTTACCTTTACTAAATATTAATTCACTAGTTCTTTTCTCTTTAGTTTTTGCAGTAAAATTGTCACGCTAGAATGTCCTTAAAAACAACAAACACTTCAAACTTCATGCAGCAGGGTAAAATTATTCGATAATTGTCCACGCGACAGTTGTTCTTTTACGAAAATCATCATTTTTTAATTACTGGTTGTGAAAGAAATAAACAATAATCAACAAATAAATCTTAAAATTCTTCCTCGCCTATGAATTCACTTTTTTCTCCAAATTTAGTAATAAAGGAAAATCCCATATGTCGCAAACTTTCTGCCTGTTACATATATATATATATATATATATATATATATATATATATATATATATATAGATAGATAATGTTTTTATTTATTCCTTGTAAATTACAAAGCTCCATATAGGAGCGTGGAACAATGTCAAAAGTTCTTAAACTAAGAAATATTGCATTTTATCAAATATTCTAGTTACACACATAAAAATAGCCGAGATTCATCAGCAAAGAACTCCTCCAAACTATAAAATGCCTTACGGACTAAATAATTCTTAATTACTAGTTTCAGCAAGTTCGTTCTTAAAATTCTAACATGATTAGGAAAACTATTGTACAATCTTAGAATACAAAAATGTACATTCTTTTGTATATAGGAATATTTACTTTTGTTTGGTTTTAAATCATTTTTTAACCTAGTGTTATGTTTATGCACTCTTATGCTTTCTTGAAATAGGTCTTTATTACTATGAACAAATAACACTGCTTCATATATATATAAACTTATTACAGTAAAGATCCGTTTTGAAATGAATACGTTTTTACAACTATCTCTTGCCTTTATTCTGTACACTACTCTTAGACACTTCTTCTGCAAAACCAAAATTCTGTTTATCTCACAGGAATTTCCCCAAAAGATGATTCCATATCTCATACGCGAATGAATGTAGGAGTAATAAGAAGACAGTGCTGCGTCTTCACCAACATAATCTAAAATGACTCTTAGCGCGTAACAATACTTAGCCATATTATTGGACAAAGCACTGACATGACACTTCCAGTCAAGTCTCCTGTCCACAATCACTCCAAGAAATAAAATCTCATCTCCCGAAACTACATCAATGTTGTCATATGTTACTGTTACACGTTCATTACTTCTGTTAGAAAATAGAATCATCTGTGTTTTTGAGATATTTAAAAGTAGATCATTCGAAGTAAAATATTGCCTTAATAGGTTTAGAGTATTAACCATTTTTTGAAGTAAGAGATGTTTATTATCCTCTTTAAAGATCAGAGTAGTATCATCGGCATACAGCACTATATAATCATGCGACAGTTTAGGCAATTCATTAGTATACAGTATATATAACAGGGGTCCTAAAATTGAACCTTGAGGTACACCCCTTTTTATTATGACCTTCTCAGAGCAAGCAAGCTTTCCACAAGGGTCTGTTTCAATAACACATTGTGTTCTGTTTTTTAAATATGATTTTATGAGCTAAAGAGCTACACCTCTAATTCCATACTTCTCTAGTTTTAAGCAAAGTATTGAGTGATTTACCGAGTCAAATGCTTTTGACAAATCGAGAAGCATGGCCACAGTCACCCTATCATCATTTAAAGAATTAAGAATCTCTGACATGGCTTGATAAATAGCTCTAATAGTAGATTTATGTCGACTGAAGCCATTCTGCTGATCAGCCAGGACATTGTTTCGCTCAAGGAAGGATATCAATCTGGAGTATAATATTTCAAAAATTTTGTTTACATTTGATAGCAGTGATACCGGCCTATAATTTTTTTCTTCAGCTCGGTCACCTTTTTTATATATTGCTTTTATATGTGCAAGCTTTAATTGGTATGGGAAGACTCCTGTCGAGAACATAACATTAATAATATGTTCCAAGGGTATAGATATAATATCTGCCGTCTCCTTCAGCAGCGAAACAGGCACCTGGTCCTCTCCTACGGATTTTTTGTTTTTTCAAATTTTTTATGCATCTACAGACATCTTCAGTGCTAGTTGGTTCTAAGAATATCGTTCACTGACACCCTTCTATAGGGAATGAGTCAACTGTCCCACTACCATCAACATCTGGACAAGAATTAATGAAGTAATGGTTTAAAGCATTCAATGCTGTCACTGAATCCCCATATTTCGGCGCAAAAGTGTCGATTATTGAATTTTTTTGAGAATTTTCAGATATATTCCTTACCAATGACCATATATATATATATATATATATATATATATATATATATATATATATATATATATATATATATATATATATATATATATACATATACGAGTATATATATATATATATATATATATATATATATATATATATATATATATATATGCCAGGGACCTAATTAACTTAGCTTAGGTAAGGATTTTATTTTGTTTTAAAAGCAATGACCGTACGGAACACTAATTGCGAAAGTCCGACTTGCACTTGGCTGGTTCTTTTATTTGATTTTGGTAGTTTGCGTTTGTCAAACTGAGTAAAGGATGACTTATCTTTCTTCCCCTGGTATATTTTTTATCATAGATCGTTAAATATCTATTTTCCGATGGGGAAATTAATCGCAATTTAATAAATTTTTCAGAAATGCATAAATTTGGAAATGGATTAGTATAAGAAAAAACATACATAAATTGTTTTGTTGTACAGGGTCCTGCGGTTGGCGGAGACCAAATCAAAGTTACAAAGAGGTTTTTACGGATGGTGAACTGTAATACATTAAAATTCCGGGTTTCAATCCGTTCGTCTAACATGGCATTTACACGACGTTTCGCCAAAATCTCATGTGGCATTTTCAAGTGCTCCCGCTGCTGCTACTTGATACTGTGATCTTGTTGCTGCTGCCGCTTAGTTAACTTTAAGCGGCAGCAGCAGCTAGATCACAGTATCGAGTAGCAGCAGCAGCGGGAGCATTTGAAAATGCCAAATGAGATTTTGGCCAATCGTCGTGCAAATTCATTGTTAGACGAACGAATTGAAACCCCTAATTTTAATATATTATTTATATATATATATATATATATATATATATATATATATATATATATATATATATATATATATATTGTAACATTCATTTTTTCCTAGATTTTAAGAGCATGTAATGTTACTGATTTTTCGCTTTATATTGTACTTCTTTTCATCTTTGTATCGAGCAGTGTATTACACTGGAACGTCTAGCCGCTCATGGTACAGGTGCAGTGCGGGTTTCCGACCGAATCTATCGAATTCGTAGTACGCCGCGATTGGTGAAATGTTTGTTTCCCGGAAGTCGGCCATTTTAGAGACAGAGTTCTCACGGCTTATTTAAGGGTCCGGAGAACGCGGATCTAGGGCTTATTTCCACCGAGCCGCAGTAGAGGCTTATTTCCATCGAGCCGCCGTGAGGGCTTTTTTCCATCGAGCCGCCGAGAAGGCTTATTCTCATCAAGCCGCAGCCAGGCTTTGCCCATCAAGCCGCAGTAGAGGCTTCTGACAATATTTTCGAGAGCCAAGTTAAGTACGAGTTTTTAAACGTAAAGCCGTAGTGGGCTTTGTGTGTGTTTTCTACATGGAGTAGCCAAAGTAGGCTCTTCTCATAAGTGATGGAATGTGTGAAAGCGGTTTTGTGTTCAATTTAAGGCCAAGAAGCCCGTAGGAAAACCGTAAGTCACCAGAACATACATCAGTAGATCTATTTCCCGCAAATAAGTGTTTTAACAGCAATTTGAACTGATAAATCGTGAAGTGAATATCACGACTCTTCGATTTCGGGTGTAGTAAAGTTTTAGAAATAAAACGCCTGATTTAGGAACTCTAATTTTAATAACTACTGTTTAGGCTAGAATTTTTGTAATTCTTAAAACTGCAAGGGTTGGAACTTTTATTTTAAAATCATGAATAAATTTTCTTTTTGTTGATTAAAGCTAGTGTTTCACTGTACACCTATCTTTCTTTTCAGGATAAGAAGGGTTGTACTAGACTAATTCTTTTTAGTAACAACTGTATAACACTTCAGTGTTTTTTCATTTTTTTTTTTAGCTGAAGTTAGATCCTTTCTATTTTAAAATGGTGCCCAAAAAAAAAAATTGTACAACTAAAGTTTTTAACCATAAAAAAATAATTCCAAAAAGACATACAACAATTATCTCTTACCCATATTTCTCTACCAAGGAAAACTGAGCTAGTGTTTGTTTAATTTCTTTAGTTCTTTTAAAATCTTTATTCACTCAATTCATTCTCAGAAATTAAAAAGGGGCTGCAAAAAAATTGCGCTCAAGCGTGGGACAAACAACTTTTCACAGGGTACAAAAAATGACGTCACAAAGTGCGGGCAAGTTCACACCTTACAATATATATATATATATATATATATATATATATATATATATATATATATATATATATATATATATATATATATATATATATATTTATATATATATATATATATATATACATATATATAAATATATATATATATATATATATATATATATATATATATATATATATATATATATATATATATATATATGGGTTTAGCACACGTGCTACAGGGAAGTCCCTAAGGCGCTCCAGGAGAGGCATGTGTGCGAAAAAAGCGATTCACATTGTTCTTGAATTGCTGTAAATTGTACTTGGTGGGACACACAGCCCTCATACGGATGTAAAGTATTAGCGCGTGTATTTCTAACAACATATATATATATATATATATATATATATATATATATATATATATATATTTCAAATAAATATATGTTAAATCTACATTTAAACAGGGAGGGCGTAAAGTATGATGTAATTCTTTGAAGTATTACATTAATATTTTTAATCAATTCTTTGATTCTTTATCCGAGGTTATCTTACAAGGTTGCTAGCGATTTGGCTATCGGATGATACAAGAATGTCTAAACTTACACATATAATATTGCGAATAATATCTTCATCGTAAAGGGTTAATCGTGTTTCATTAAAAGCGCTAAATAATTTTAGTGTAATATCTGCCAGAACTAAGATTATATGATTACATTAATTAATACTACGATGCGACAAAGGGATGGGTTAGCTGTAGTTCAGACACATGTGCAATAAAACTAATAAACATGCAAAGTAGAACTATACGGCCGATTAAAATTTTAATATACTCGTAATGATTTACTCGCTAAATTATTTAGAAAAAGCAAAAAAAAAATGTTTTTTTAATTCTCGTACTAAATTTTTCCACATATTACGGAAAATAACAGATGTATTTTACATTTAGTTATCATCTTCAGTTCTATCACTTTAATTAATAATTATACATACACTGTAATAAATGTATAAAGCTGCACGAAAAATGATGGAAAAAATTAACCTAATTATCCTATTTCTGGCGTGCCATAGTTCTCAAAAAGTACGTGAGCGAACAAACACCAGGTTTCTGTAGACTTTTCAACCTACCCTACAGAACGGGAACATTTCTTTCCTGCTGGAAATATCCTACAGTTTAGTCGATACTAAAAAAGGCAAGGAAACCTTGCCAAACAACTACGTAGCAGTAGCACTGCCATCAATAATATAGAAAGTTATGAAAAAGGCATTCAATTAGCATCTTTAAAATATCAAGTAAGCAATGATCAACAGGAGATCTTCTAACTTACGTAATACATTTTCAGAACATCGCAATTGAATACTTTGGAGAACATTGATTTCTTGCAATTGATATATCAGCTACGCTCTTCTGGTATGCCTGAAAAGTTTTGTTTATGGTCCTCGTACTTCTCTAGAGAGCGTTCTTTACGTGTGGTAGTCGTTCCTTCAGTATCAATGCCTGTGTGCCCCAAGGCTCCATACTGTCTCCTACTCCCTTTCTCGTTTACATTAACTATCTGGTGGAAAAGACCAAAAACCCAATCTACAGCTTTGAAGATGACGGTACGCTTATTCCTTTATTCACTCTGAATGCTCGAACATCGGCTACTTATACAAATATCCGCAGGCAGCAGGAAGGCGTTCTAACTAACAAAGACCTGGAAGAAATTGAGGTGACAGTAATCAAGTGGAATTTAACGTTCTCAAAAACCCAGGCAGCAATTTTTCCTAAAAAAGTTAACGCTCCGTTTCTCTAGTATTGTTTTTTTTAATTTGCTGGGCGTTAATTTTGAAGCAAATATCTATTGGTATCAACATAGTAAAGAGATCTTTTCAAAAGTTAGAGATATTATTTCCAACTAAAAAAAGGTTTATACACGGTAACAACTGTTAATTCCGTAAATAGCTCAAATTTGGCCAACGATGGAATACTGCCCCCATGTTTGGGGCTCTGTTCCCACGAATACCCTGTATTCGTTGGAGTGTATTCAGCAGAGAGCTATTCACCTGACTAGAGACCCAAAACTCACCTCCTTGGAACATCGAAGAACGGTTGGCGACCTGAATCTATCCTACAAATATTTTTAAGGAAAGTATTCAAGTGATGTAGCCCGTTTAGTTCCTCCCAGAGCGGTGCAGGGAAACACGTGGTACTTGGTGGTGTGGTGGTATACTTTATTTTTTTTTATATGGGGCTAGCACAAGTGCTCCAGGGAAGTCTCTAAAGCGTTACAGAAGCGATATGTGTGCTTGAAAAGCGTTGTAGGAGGAGTAACAAGCTGAACCTCATACGGATGTGAAGGGGGAGGGGATGTGTGGGAGGAATTAAGCGGGCTACATCCTTCGAACACCTTCCAGGAAAATACTTGTAGAATAGACTCAAGTCGCCAATCTTTCTTCGATGTTCCAGCGAATCAAGGTATTAAAAACAAGGGTAAAAATTGAAAAATTCAAAATAAATCAAAAACTATTAGAAATAGGTATATGACATACTTAATAAAAGTTAAAGGGTTTTGTAAAATCTATCAGAAAAAATAATAATATACAGGGTGTGCAGTTGAAAAAATTTGAGATTTTTCAATTTAAAATAGTCGAAATGCATAAATATATTTTGAACACCCTGTAGCATTTAACTCAAATTTCTTTACATATATCTATTTTTTGATCTCTATAGCACGCTCGTACTAATTATAAGTATTCCACCTTCAGAAACAATGACGCTACTGGCAATTTTTTAGAAAACTGAAAACTAGTATTTAAAAAAAAATGAAATATTGGAAACTACTAGGTTTAGGTATATAATATTATTAATAAAAAAGTTATAAAATTTTACGCAGAATTTAAAAATAAATTAGAAAAAAGGATGTTCCATTTAAAAAAAAAATGTTATATAGGCCACACTTTTTTGAAGTACCCTGTATACTCAAAAATAATTTTAAATCGTGCACCTCAACATTCCCTAAATCTACTGTATTTAACATTTTTTCGTCATTCCCGAAACAAATGAGATAATGAACTTTGCTCTATCGTTGACTCACCCTGTACATGATATAAGTAGTTAAAATATTGTTTTAAATGTTGTAGTTGTACAAATGTATTATTTTAAATACAGTATTTATCCAGAGTTCGTAAAAATTGATCCGTAAATTAGCAATTTAATGCAGATACATGTTCCAGTGATAAAAATCGAAAGACACTGACAACCTTCGCAATAGCGATGAATATCCGTTTAATTTATTAGTGTATATAGTAATAACGCTTAAACTTAAATTTCACTTTAGAATATACAAAGATCTTTAGACACAAATTAAATATTTAGTTTTTAAATTGTTTAAAAACATGTTTACATTATTTGCGATAGGATACTATATCTGCCGACAGGTGTCATTTAACATCGCATTCTACTTGGGGCTTAATTACCTTTTTTAGGTGGTGGCTCCTTATTTCTTTAAATTATAGATGTTAAAAGAAAGAAAACATTAAAACTTCTTCACATATCACAGGAAAATGAACAGTGCTCCTTTTAGATGTACCATTATTTCGTCCACTGCCTTAGTAATTTCAATCGGCTGTTGGATGAATGATTTATTATGTATTGTCAATTTATTCACCAAATACTCATAAATTAGTAGCTTATCGTAGTTTCATACATATGATAATTTCTATAGCTATGGCAGTTATTAACGGTTTTGATATACATAATTGAATAATTGATCAAATTTATCAACGGAAACATAAAGAACTATATCCCAATTCTAACTGCAAGTAAATATATCGTATATCTATTATTGACACAGGCAAACTTTCTAATAATATTTAAAAAATTTAAATAATAAAAAGTAAATGTTGCTTTCAAAACAAATAATTCATTGGGTCAAAAAACAAATATAATTCTAAAAAATGGGAAAGTAATTTACCCAGTACTTTTCTTGCAAAAATGTAGTTCTAAAATAAGTACTGGATTTGACTTTCTGAAGTAAAGAGAAAGTAAATTTCCACAATATAAATAAAACTATATAACATATCGATACAAATCCTTTTCACCCTCTTCCGTTGAATCGATATCGGTCAAAAACTATAGGTTCCTCCTCTATTTCAAGTATTCATCCTCATTTCGTTCGAAAATTATGTCAACCGATTGACAGACCGACAGTGGGATAGACAGACTAAGGAAATGGGAAAGAAATGTTTTTCATGATCTAAGAACACTAAAACGTAAAGAAATTCTGCAAAAATTGAAGAGGGTGATTTTTTCTTTTTGGCAAGGGAAGTCAAGATAATGACTTATCCACTGAGTCAGAGGTAAGTTAGATTCGGTCAATTTAACGCTTTATATTTCTGAAAGTTTTTCTAAAAGCAACTTAACATTTTTCAGGTTACTCTGTAATCAAATCTCAAACCCTTCTACAATACTGGCAAAAACACTGAAATATTGTGCTATGTACACAACCACCTCATATATCTTTCACTGTAAATGATTATTAAAATTTTATAAAATATCCAATCAAAACCAGAAAAAATTCTCATAAAAATATTCAAACTATACAATATTTAATAAATCCTACCCCTATCTCCTCTTTCAATGTACTGAATTGATATTAAAAATATCAAAAAAAAAATGTAACGTTTTTATTTCTTAACTCAAAGAACAAATGTAACACAATAAATAGGAAGTCACCCTTCTAACTCCCTTGCTTACCCCTTCACGATGGTACCTGTTGGCGAGACTCTACAGCACATCGCCCATCACCTTCCAGAGGATATTAAGGCATTGTTTAAGCACTGTGTAAGCAATACTTATTTCAAGTGGAACCAGATCTTCTACGAGCAGACCGATGAAGTGGCAATGGAAAGCCCACTAAGTCCAGTTGTAGCAAATTTTTTTATGGAAAAAGGTTAAGCATTTAAATGTGGTTTTTCTGTCCTTAGAACATGGGTATATTTCTAAGATTGCCTTGTTTCTAACGATGTTATCGATTAAAGTAACTGAATAACCGTTGTTAACGGCTATTTGTTTTATGTAGTTTAATTCTTTAGTAAAATTGTCCAAAATATACATAAGACAAAATGGATGTACATTTATTTTAAAAATGCATAGAAAGTCTAATTCAACAAATGCTAATCATCTTTTAACAGAGAATCACATGTTTAATAAGAATTTCAAAATTTTACATACCCAACAAAAAGGTTTAAAATTAAACCTTTTAGAGACAATGCAAATAAATCGATTAAGGACTGCAGGTACTTTACTCAACGACCAGACAGATTTAAACAATTTACGATTATTAAATTTATTCTACTATTTCCATGTCTGTGTGGGTTTTCCAATACTATCATTATAATTTAATTAGGTGTAATATTATAATTAACAAATTATATGAAATTGTAAACATTAAACCTAACTTGACAGTGCAAAATGTAGATCTGAAGAAGTTGCATCGACAGCGAAACGCGTCCTCACAATTATAAATAAACTAGTGGAAATTGACTAAACACAGTCTTTTATTATATACTTATAATGAATTTCCATCAAGTAGAGCCACAACCATCCGAAATTCGAATAATCATAATAAAGTAGATATTTTAACAAAAATTTGTTTCCTTTCAACCAGGTTTTTTACTTACAAATTAACATCTACAGGTTTCAATGTTTTAAAAGATCAAATTTTTTTAAATATTATACATAAAATAAGAATACATAGTATATAATAATTCCATTCCAATTCCAACCAGATTTCTTCTGTAGCTAACTATCCTCTTACTGAATAAATATGAGGTTAGGTCGAGAAATATAAAAGCTGTAGAGGTAAATAAAAATTCGATTTATGTATCAAGTAATTCAGTTGTATCATATCTAGTTACGTAATTCAGTCTTTGAATTTGTTTGACCAAATACAAGACTTTAAAGGGCAGGTAATTCGTACAAATGGCATGCAACATAGATCACTTACCAACCAGTTGAGATGAGAAAATTGGCAACTCAGGAGCAGTAGAGAGAACTAGAAAAGAAAATTTCAATTAAATAAGTAATTATGTTATTTCTTACGAGTAACTGTTAAAAGAAGTTTTGCTTGAAATTTGGATTTTAGCATCATGCTTCAATATAAAGATGATTTACCACGCCGTATTGCCATAATTAATTGTAAAAGTTTCAGATATTTAACACGTAAAAGATAGGAATCCATACTTTTTTTTCGATCAAAAGCATGTGTTTTTTTTACAATTTTTGTTGTCGTATGTGCATTAAAAAGTAAAAAGTCACAAAAAAATGTGTACATAAAAAATATTTTGCTTTCGTTTGTTAAAATATGAAGGCAGTATACCACCTGGTTGTTGCAAAAATATTAGATCAATATTACTTTTTCACGTATTTTATGAAGTGAATTTTCGCCGTGGCAACATAGCTTGAAGAAGACTGCGCGGACGGGGGCGTTCTTTCAAATTTTGAATCACATATATGCATTGTACTGATCGGAGTGTCTTTTAAAACTACTACTACTACACTAGAATAAACGCGTGCCTCGCATGCACATTTATTCAGTTATCAATACTTAATAATTGATATATTTTTAATAAATAATCCAGAGGGTAATTTAAATAATTTTACATAATTTTTATTGTATATCATGTAAAAGTATCAGGGTTATTACAATTAACACGTGATTGCGTGCGGTGGGAAATAAGTGAGAAGCTGCATTGCCACATTCACTATACCCTGAAAACCAAATTATTTTGCGTCTTTCTCTAACATAATGCTCTCTCTGTCTTCTCGTAAGAAATACCTTAAGTGTGGGTACATAAAGCATTTTAAAACTAAGAGGTAGAAGTTCAGTATTATAGTGTATCCGGTAGTACTCCGATGTAACTCTCTTATGGCCCCTACATACGATCAAGAAAGTTGGTTCAACTTGGCTTGTCAAGCCAGTTGGGTAAGTAAGTTTGATGGCGGGGGCGCGAAAATGCACATACGACAACAAGTTGGATGGTTTGATGACGAGTTGGATGGTTTTCTGGATTTGTCAGAAAAGAAGAGACTGACGGCTTGACAAGAAAGTTTGATCGTGTAGGACTTTATCCAGCCTTTAAACCACCCAACTCACCAACTTGTAGTTCTCGCTATGTCTTGTTTTTTAGTGTTCCGTACGGAACACTTATAAGATCACTTCGGTGTCTGTCTGTCTGTCTGTCTGTCTGTCTGTCTGTCTGCCTGTCTGTCTGTCTGTCACACCCGATTTTCTCCGAAACTATTTGACATAGAAAGGTGAAATTTGATAATAATATAGGAATTGATGGCCTCATCAGAGCCATGTAGTTTTGAGAATTAAATTTTGACTTAAGGGGTTAGTTTTGGGGGGTGAAGTCGGAAGCGAAAAAAAAATTTTTTTACTAGGTCATCGAGTGTGGTGTCAAATGAAAGCTTGTGAAAACACGAGTAAAAAATATATATATAATATTATACTTGCGCGCACTTTTCGTTGTGTTATTTTTAAAAATTCGCGAAATATCGCTGTCCCGGGCCTTATCTCGAAAAGTACTTATCAAAAAATTTCGAAAAAATTCTGGAATATTCTCCACGGGGTGTAGATTGAACGAAAATTATCACGAGTGCATTACCTTTAATAATTTATATGGTATATAAAAAAAACAAAAATTTCAAGGTCATCAGATTTCAGTAAAGATTGGAAACAAACTTTGTTGAAAACTCATTTAGGGTGTGTTTTGTGAAGTCACTGATCATTTTATACCACCGTAACATAAATTTTGACTTAAGGGGTTCGTTTTGAGGGGTGAAATCGGAAGTGAAAAAAATTTTTTTTTACTAGGTCATCGAGTGTGGTGTCAAATGAAAGCTTGTGAAAACACGAGTAAAAATATGTATATATATATATATATATATATATATATATATATATATATATATATATATACTTGTATATAATGTAATACTTGCGCACACTTTTCTTCGTATTACTTTTAAAAAATCGCTGTCCCCTACCTTATCTCGAAAAGTACTAATCAAAAAATTTTGAAAAAATTCTGGAATATTCTCCACGGGGTATAGATTGAACGAAAATTATCACGAGTGCATTACCTTTAATAATTTATTTGGTATATAAAAAAAAACAGAATTTCAAGGTCACCAGTTTTCAGTAAAGATTGGAAACAAACTTTATTGAAAACTCATTTGGGGTGTGTTTTGTGAAGTCACTGATCATTTTATACCACCCTAACAAAATTTTTTATTTTGAAAACAATCAACGTACGGAACACTAATTGTGCAAGTTCAACTTGCACTTGACCGGTTTTATTTTTTTTTATTTTTGGTGAAAGAAGTGAGAGCAATAATAAGTAAGTATCTTCGTCCATACGAATATAATTATGCCAATTTTGGGGCTCACATCTCAAATTCGTTCAATAAATTAATGTGGCAACCTTTGCTCCACTTTAATCTGTTTGATTTTATTTGAAGCTTCTTCTCTTTCAGTAACAGTTCATACAAATATGATAAGTAGTTTACATCCATCATACAAAGAAAAACAACAAATAATAATACAGTCCACACTTCACTGGCAACCGGAGCACACTGATGAGAAGTTTGTCCATCTGAGCATTTTACTTGAACGTGTGGGCTCAACTTGTACCGTCAAACTTATTTGATCAGCTTGCATGATAAACTGGTTGAATCAACTTATTTGAGCCTGTGTAGAGGTGGCTTTAGACCAAGCTCGAGCTAGGACGATGATTAAATGGCAGTTACAACTGATTTTGTGCTTGCTTAGATAATTTCTTTATTCTTAAGCTTTAGCTCTTTAATAATCTACCTTGTTATCGAAGTAAGGTATTCCTATACTAATTAAACTAGTTACGTCAAGCATTAGTACTCTGTAATTCTCCATTTCAATAATTATGCTCCAGGTAGTACGGCCAATCAAAATGTCAGGTAAAACCGTCAATTTTGTGTACCAATAGTTTTCATTTTTGGTTTTAAATTAGTTGGTAAGCTTCAATTCTTCAAACCTTAGAGCAACTGCTGGGGAAACCGGACGATGTTATCGCTGCTATGTGTTTCTCACATACTTGGAAAAATACTTTTATCAGGGTAGTTCGGGAATAAGAAAGCACTGGGATGGTATTGAGGTCCGAACAAGGCGGCCAAAGTGTACATGTCTGGCTAGACTGCCCTCACCGTAAATTATTTGTTTGTTTATCTTTTGACTAGCCGTGCCCGCGGCTCCGCTCGCATGGACTTGATTCACCTTTATCGTCACTGCTTATTCGTTATGTTTATATTATTATATAGCTCAAGGGGCCTTAGAGGCTCATGGCTTGGTTGCATACTTGTCTCCACTTCTTTTTGTCTCCTGTTAGCTTTTCCCAGTGCGGGATTCCCATCAACTCCGGATCTTGCTTTACTGCCTAAATCCATGTAGATCGAGGTCTATCCTTCTTCCAACCACTCCTCTTATTAGGGCTTGCTTTGCCTGTCTTTCTTCCTTCATCCTTGCTACGTGTTCCAACCATCTTAATCGCTGGCTTATTATGATTTGGCTTATAAGGCGTTTCGTATATAGGCATTTTAATACGTAGTTTGTTCTTCTTCTCCACAGTCCCTCTTCTGTCCTTCCTCCGTAGATTCTTCTCAAAGCTTTCCTTTCCCACACCCCCAACGTCTCCTTTTCTCTTGCATTCAGTTTTCACGTTTTGCATCCATATGTCACTATGGGTCTGACAACTGTCATATATATTCTTTCTTTTGCTTTGCTTGATACATTCTTTGATTTCAATATTGGATTCATTGCCCCCAAACATCCCTGTTTTTCGCTATTCTTTCTTGTATCTCCGTCCTTTCTTGTCCACTCTTTGTTATTGTTACTCCCAGATAATTAAATTTGTCTACTTTTTCAAACAAATATCTTTTTCCTAAGTTGTTTATTATATCTAAAGTTTTGTTGTTTTTATTATCCTTCTTCTTTGTCATTTCCATGTATTTTGTTTTTTTCCTCATTTATCTTTAGTCCTCTCATCCTTCCCCTTTCTCTTTTGCTCTTGTAATCACTGCTACATCATCCGCATAGACCAAGCATTGGCAGGTTTGTTGGTATATCGTTCCATTTGTTTCTATTTCTCTATATTCTCTAGTACCAAATTAAATAGACATCTCGACACCGGTTCCTCCTGTCTTAATCCTCTCTTCACCTTAAACTTGTCTGATACCAACACTCTATTTTCTGTGTCATTCAGGGTCATTCTCACCATGCGAATCAATTTACTTGGAATTTTTAGTTCTTCCATTATCTTGTAGAGTCCTTCTCTATTTACAGTCATATGCTTCTCTGAAATCCACAAAGACCAAGTGTAGTGCCAAATTTTGTTCTAAGCTATTATCTTAGATTTGCTTAATCGAAAATATCTGGTCTGTAACCGATCTATTTTTCCTGAATCCACAGTGGTACTCTCCCAAAATAGACTCGGCTTTTTCTGCTAGTCTGTGTCTGATAGTCAACACATTGTTGTACACGACATCCAGTAAGGCTATTAGTCTATAATTAGCAATATAGTTTTTTTCTCCTTTTTTGTATATTGGACAAATGAGCGACTCTCTCCAGCTCACTGGCATCTTTTCTGTTTCCCATATTTCTTGCACCAACCGGCATATTTCATTTTCCAGATCTACTCCTCCAGCTTTTATCAGTTCTACAATTTCCACCAGGGTCTTATTTTTTTTTGGGTTCTGAGTATTTCTCTTATTTCTTCTTTGCAGGGTTTATTTGTCCCCTCCTGCCCTTCAGTTAATTTTGCTTCCTATTTCTCATTCAACTCATTTTCATCTCCATTTAGTGTTTCTTTAAAGTATTTCCGCCATCTATTCAGTCTTTCTGCGAAGCTTACTGATAAACTTCCATCTTTTTTCCTACATATTAGCATTTTGTCTCTCATACTGTCTCATACTGAGTAGTATTTTGTTTCTGTTTATTCCCTTTGTATTTTATAAGAAAAAAACACGTAAATCGGATAAGTGGTTCTCGAGTGCTAAGCGCAGTAGACAGACAGATAGAGAGACGTTACGTTTTATATATATTATAGATTTTTTTTGAGATATATTAAATTAAGAATTTAAAAAAAAATCACGTAAATCAGATGAGTGGTTCTCAAATGATAAGCACACTAACGGACAGACAGAGAGAGACGTTGCGTTTTATATATATTATATAGATTATTATTATTATTATATAACCTGGTCAGAGAACATATGTATGAATTTAAAAAATCACGTAAATCGGATAAGTAGTTCTCGAGGGATAAGCGCACTAACGGACAGACAGGCAGACAGAGAGACGTTGTATTTTACATATATTATAGATATAGATTATTATTATTACTATATAACCTGGTCAAAGAATATATGTATGAATTTAAAAAAAGACACGTAAATCGGATAAGTGGTTCTCGCCTGATAAACGCACTAATGGACAGACAGACAGACAGAGAGACATTGCATTTTATATATTATAGAATATAGATTTTATCTGCTACATAATATTGTTCAAAATTTAATGGTTTAGGCTGTGTACTGCAAGGGCACGTGCTACCGGCAAACTTTTTTCCGACTTCATTCACTATTATCGTCACTGCTCATTCCCTATGCTACCTATCGTAATAAAATATAGCCTATAACCTGGCCAGAGAACATATGTATGTTTAAAAAAAAAAGTACGTAAATCGGATAAGTGGTTCTCCAGTGATAAGCGCACTAACGGACAGACAGACAGAGAGACGTTGCATTTTATATATATTATAGATGTTCTCCGTTAGTTGAAAGGAAGTAAGAAATAGGACAAAATTTTAAAAAAATGGGATTAGACAAATTATAAATTCTAGATCAAAGTCAACTACAAAAATTAAACAAAGTCTATACAACAGCAGTTATCTGCGGTACCTTCAATTGTAAATCTATCTTAGGACACGTTACGATTCATCAGCCGAGCTAGGATCGACAGAGAAGAAAAGTCAAAATACTTATCACAGTACTAACCCAAGCAATCAGTAAGGTACAACAGTTTGTAACTCTGGCAGCTGTAAGTCTAGTTTTGCAAATATGCCTGCCCTCTGTCGGTGGCTGAGGAATGGAATTCTTGTATGTTACTGATTTTTAGCGATAGTACTCTGATAAGTACTTTGAATTTTATTTTCTTCTCTGTGGATTCTAACTAGGATGGTGAGTCATGATTAATAGATGGGGGACCAGTCTCTCTACAGCTCTCTGCTAAAATATAGAGTCGCTCTGTTAATACCAGAACTCTATAATTTATAAAACAATAAAGTTAATTTTCTTTAATTAAACAATTGTATTTTGGTCTTAGATCGTATAATTTCCCTATAATAGCATATATTTTTTAGGGGGCAGTTTTAGAATATTCACAAGAAACTTTTACTATACCAATTTAAGCTTTTTTAATGTTCCGTACGGAACACTCATAAGATCACTTCGGTGTTTGTCTATCCGTCGGTTACACCCTATTCTCTCCGAAACTATTTGACTTAGAAAGTTGAAATTCAGCAATAATATAGGAATTGATGGCCCTATCAGAGCCGTGCAGTTTTGAAAGTTAAATCTTGACTTAAACGGTTAGTTTTGGGGGTGAAAACGGAAGTAAAAAAAAATATCAAGTCATCGAGTGGGATGTCAAATGAAAGCGTTCAAAAATATATATGATGTAATACTTGCGCACATTTCTCTTTGTATTATTTTTAAAAACCACCGCCCTCCCTTTTTTCTCGAAAAGTACTGATCAAAACATTTTGAAAAAATTTTGGAATATTCCCACAGGGTCTAGACTGAACAAAAATTATCACGAGTGCATTATCTTGAATAATTTATCTGATATATAGAAAAAAAAAATTACAAGGTCATCAGTTTTTCAACAAAGATCGGAAACAAACTTTGTTAAAAACTCATTTGGGGTGTGTTTTGTGAAGTCATTGATCATTTTATACCTCCGTAAAAAAAAATTTATTTGAAAAGCAATTAACATACGGAACAGTAATTGCGCAAGTCCGACTTGCACTTAGGCGGTTTTTTTATTTATGCTTATCCAGATTAAAGTTACATTTTCGGATATTAGTTTGATTACACAGCCCCACAAAAAAAAAAGTGGGGTATACTTTTGATGCGATATATCAGATCCGTAGTATTTTTGTCCGCTGATCACGAATCTGATGTCAGAATATCGCCATCACATCTCAATTTTTTTCTAACCTCAAAAAATAGGTAAAAATTAGTAAAAATTAAGAAAAATATACTCCTAAAAAATTGATTCAAGCTTTTTCATGAATCCAAAGATGTATTAATATGTATTCGGACACGCTAAGCTAATATTCATCGGTTGGATTGAGCCATACAGTTCTGTTTTCTTTCTAACCTCAATAAATCAGACAGATATAGTGCTTCTCGAATGCAAAAACGAATTTAAATTAAAATTCAACCGATTCTTACCAAATTTGGTACACGGGGGTTTTTTGGATTGCTGATCATGAATCTGAGGTCGGATTTGCAAAATTCAAAATGGCGGATCCAAGATGGCGGACAAAATTTTTGAAAACCAACCGATTCCTACCAAATTTGGTATACAGTTGGGGAATCCTCAAACCTGATACTCTTAAACCCTAAACCCTGAAACCTTAGACTCCCACACCCTGTAACCTCAAAAAATAGACCTTAATAACCCTGTAACTTTAAAAATGAGACCCAATAAACTCAAAACCAGGACTTTTAAACCCTAGAATTGCGAAGGTTAGACCCTCGCCTAACTTTCCTTTTTTTGGCTGTATCTTGTTCTTTTTTCCGCGAATGACCTATTCAAAGGCTTTCTGCCCAAACGCTTTTGAGGACTTGTTTCTCTTTTTTTAGCGACCAGCAATAGTCCGCTAGCATATGGTCATCCCATCGTCCTTGATACCGATTTTCTATGATTTTCAGATCTTGGTGAAAATGTTCCCCTTGCTCCTCACTGTAGTCACCAAGATTATCTGGGAAATCATCGATGTGGGAGTCCAGGAAATGTAATTTTAGATTCATTAAGCAACCTAATGTTTGAAATTTTTTTACCATTTTCTCGACTATTTCTTTGTACTTAGGACTTTTATTATTTCCCAAAAAGTTTGTTGCGACTTCTTTAAAACTAAGCCAAGCAGCTTTTTCAACTTTATTCATTTTAGTAACAAATAATGAATCTTGAAACAATTTTCTTATTTGTGGCCCGTCAAATACGCCTGCCTTAATTTTAGCTTCAGAAAATTTCGGAAATTTTTTATGCAAATATTTGAAACATGGGCCGTTTGTATATAATGCTCTCGTGAATTGCTTCATAAGTCCAAGCTTAATGTGAAGCGGGGGAATAAGAACTTTTCCTGGATCTACCAATGGTGGAAACAATACATTATTTTCACCAGGAGTGAACGATTCTCTTGTTGGCCAAATTTTTTTCTTATAATGACGTTCCCTGTCTCTGCCATTCCACAGACATTTATAACAGGGATAAAGTGTAAACCCTGACTGTTGGCCAAGCAATATTGTTACAATTTTCAGATCTCCACAAATTTTCCAGTTATGATCAGCATATTTTATTTTTATCAAAAGCTGCTTCATTTTTTCATATTGCTCTTCCACAACTGTGGAATGAGCAATCGGAATGGGAGCGTAAACGTTGGTATTATGCAGCAAAACTGCCTTAATGCTCCGTTTAGAAGAATCAATGAACAGTCTCCATTCTTCAGGATCGTATGAGTTATTTTGAAATTCATCCATTAGACCTTTTACATCGGTACAATATGAAAGTGACAATTCCTCGTCCATTGTGAAATATTTTCTAAATTCTTCATCTCTGTTTCTATAATAAGAAATCGTAGCTTCTGGCTTAAGTAAATGTCTTTTCTTTAAAAAGGAAGCAAGATGCTCTGAACCATTTTTGGATAAGCCTAAATCTCTGACCAGATCACTAAGTTCTGACTGCGATACGAGTATTGGTTCTGGTTTACGGTTGTATGGTAGAAATTCTTTATCTGTATCACTAGTATATGATAGGTTGTCACTAGAACATTCATTAGTAACAGTGTTTGAATCTTTTTCGACAGTCTCAATGTTTTCGGCATGAACTGATAAGGTGAAATCATTTGTTTCCATAACATCAGCATCAAGTGGTTCAGGAGGCGGAATTAGTTTAGTTGGTCTTGTTACTGTCGAAACATCGTTATAAGTAATAGTGCTTTTATTTTTTCGGTTATGCCTAGATACAACATTCATACAAAAGTAGCAATCATTTTCACTGTATGGTCTATTCCATATTGCTGGTCTGGAATATTTAATCGCTTTCTTATTGATGTACAACATTATTTTGCAAGAACTGCAAATGATGTGGGGAACCCAATCTGTATCCTGGTGCTGTATTTCAATGTTAAAACAATCCTTATATAAGGTTTTAATCTTATCCGTTATCGGTGACCCCATTTTACTCAATACGTGTTGACAGCAAATATAACAAAATGAATCACTGTTTTTATCGCACTTATGAAAAGTCCTTGTACCGTGAGACCGTTTTCTTGTAGCATTATACTCTACATGAGCCAAGTCACCCACACATGAAGAGCTACGGTCGCTGGATGACGACGGCTGCGGACCCGCTTTCCCATCCTGACCAACCGCCGATACTGGGTTTCCGAGTCCCTGCATCGTAATTCTCTTTCTTCTACCTGCCATGACGGCATCTAAGCCGTTATCCAGGGACTCTGCCGGCTAGTGGAGTAACACCGTTGCCCACCGTCACCACGTGGAGGTGCCCTGGATGCAGGTAGAAGAATAAAAATCGACCGATGAATTTTCTCGGCGTTCAAAATGGCGTGAAAACATCTGCCATCTTGAATTTTGCAAATCCAACTTCAGATTCGTGATCAGCGACCCAAAAAATCCCCGTGTACCAAATTTGGTAAGGATCGGTTGAATTTTAATTTGAATTCGTTTTTTGCATTCGAGAAGCACTATATCTGTCTGATTTATTGAGGTTAGAAAGAAAACAGAACTGTATGGCTTAATCCAACCGATGAATATTAGCTTAGCGTGTCCGAATACATATTAATACATCTTTGGATTCATGAAAAAGCTTGAATCAATTTTTTAGGAGTATATTTTTCTTAATTTTTACTAATTTTTACCTATTTTTTGAGGTTAGAAAAAAATTGAGATGTGATGGCGATATTCTGACGTCAGATTCGTGATCAGCGGGCAAAAATACTACAGATCTGATATATCGCATCAAAAGTATAGCCCACTTTTTTTTGTGGGGCTGTGTAATTGATAACAATCAATTTATTAAATTTTCTCTAATCTATAAGCATTTTAAATAAAGAAAAGAGCATCATATAAAAATCCATTTAAAACAAACACAAATATTAATATTTTAAGAATCTACAATTCCTAACCTAGGTTAATAGGGTTTAGCGTGCAAAACCTCGGAAATGACACTAGCAAGTAATTTCCATAAAACGAATTTTATCATCCAATCGTAGGTGCATTCACCTGAATTTTAATCTATAAAGTGGTTTATTATCGACTAAGTAAATAAATTACTTTTTACAACTACAAGAAAATAAATGGGCATTAAGCGGAATTTATTTTTCTTAATTAATAAAGCTTCGGGTAAAGAGTTGCATATTGGACCATTAATGTATCTACCTACACATACATATGCAAATAAATCTGTAACGATTTAAGTAAACATTCTGTACAGAGAAAGAACAAAAACTTTTCGAAAATATAAGAAAGTCTTAGGAAACCAGTTCTTGTATCTTTAGAGTTTTGTCACAGTAAACATACTACAGTAGCGAAACTGAGCTTCAATTTGGTGACGAGATTTTGACGACGCGTGCGTCGACGGGTCCTTTTTCAAAATGATCTCGGAATGTGTCTTTGGAAATGTATTGTCCATCGTTTCTTGATGCGACTGCAGTTTATATGAATATAAAGACAGAAGGAAGAGAGAGTTTGTAGAAAGAGAGAATTAAAAACGTTTGTAAGTGAAGAGAATCGAAAAGGTTGAGAAACAATTTATATAATTATGGGGAAAGGAGGTTATTGTGCCGCTGAGAATTGCAAAAATAATTCAAACTGTACGCGGGGCGTTAATTTTTTCTTCTTCCCCAAAGATGTGTTGGTTTTTAGAAAGATTTATTTTTGTGTAAACTAGTATTCAGTTATTTAAAACTATTTATATTTGTGTAAATTATAAATAAAATATATTTTTTTCTAAAAGGTGTATTCTCAAGAGGCTTCTAGTTTTCAATAACTTCATCTGTATTAATTGTTTGACACACCTTTTCTAATAATAAACCTGATAAATTTAACACTGTTTAGTTGCAAGTACAATTAATACTCTGAAAGTGACTTTTTTTCTATTTTTCTCTATAAATTACCTTGCTCCTTTTTCATTCCAATCTTTTAAAAGTTTCTGTGAATATATTGTAAGGAATACAGAACCTATAACAACATATTTATTATTTTCAAATTTTAGACAGTATGTTTTATTTTCTTATAAGCTGGGTTTGAAAGTTTAAATATTAAGTGTCGTGTTGAGATCACAAAACCACTGGGGAATGGGATTACTGAAATAACTGATATAAATCGATTATTGAATCAAATATGCTATTAAAATAACAAAAATTTTAATGTGATTCCAAAGAAATTTTTGTAATATGATTTTGTCAGACGATGTGTGCCAGAGGGTAAAATATTCTCAAAATAAGTTCAATAAATGGACAGTACACTTAATCGAAGTCCATTTTGATGGTAATTATGGTTACTATTAAAATTTTGAAGATTTAGTTACCTGTTATTAATATTCCTCCTATAAAGAACTTATTTCTATTGTTGTATACCTATACTATAAATTAAATATAGTTATTTTTCTTTTTAAACTGTAATTGACAATACTCAGTATATATGAGTCAATCATTTCTCCTAATGAAGCTAATATGGTTAGCGAAACGCACGTTGAGTGCAAAAATAAAGTGTTTGGTGTAGTGGTGATATATACTGAGTAGTGTCATTGTGCCAAAGATTCCACATTCCCAACATAGTTGTAATTGACAAGTCAACTTGGTCATAACTAAGTATTGTATGTAAATATAATTAGGAAATTACTGTAGTGACTCTTTGATCTAAATATTAATTCATTGTAAATAAAAGTAAGCCTTAATTACGTTATCAAAAAGCAATATAGATAATAGAACACAAAAAAGTATAGAACCTCTAAGAATCATTCATATAGAAAATAGAGGTCTATACATATACGTTCATAATTCATTAATATTATATTAACCTTTCTCGAAGTTACACAATATAGTTTTGTAGTTTAAGAAAAAATAAGTACCAAAGAAGTAGATACAGTGTTTTTTAATTAACAAGAGATCTATCACACCAAACAACACAACACTGCTTAGAAAAAAATGCTCTTATATTAGATGTTGACATCTTAGTAAAGACAATATGTCTTTATTTCACGGTACAAGAAAAATAGCATTAGGTATTACGTATGTTAAAATTAAATTAATTTAGTCCTTAAAAAACATCTTTAATCACAAATTTACTTGAAAAATGATGTAAATAAAACTTTAACCTCAAACAGTGACGTTTAACTTTGATAGACTTTTGAATTTTTGGATAAGGTTATTAAAAACTGAAGTTGAATATGAAGAATTCCTATTAAGTTTTTCACCTGTACTCATTTCTTTTCTAACAAAGTGCTCCATTCTTTTATTTTTTCTTATATTACTCAGGCTGTATTAAATAACAAATCAAAAATTTTCAAACATTTCTATATCTATGATTCTGAATGATAAAACTTTGCACAACTTTATTTGTGTTTCAAATCTCGCGCTAGTCCACTTTTAACATGGCAGATTGCCACATGACCTTCTAAAAACGAATCTGATTTTCTTACGAGGTTATCCTTGAGTTTCGCTACTGTATAGTGTGTTTACTGTGGTTTTGTCGTCAGACGATTAGTTAACGTGGTGAAAGTGACAGTGTCTTTTAACACAAGGTCAGAAAATGACTACAACAAGATTGTTGTGTTAAATCAGACTCATTCAACTGATTTACTAACCTGTACCTCTTTCTCTAATTGCATCTTCAACTCATTTTCCTTTCGGGTAAAAGCTGTAATATTCATATATACACATGTATTCTTTTCCTATATCAAGCAGTGTAGGTGTAATAATTTTTAAAATTGTAATATTACTTTGTTCTGGTGCTAACAAGGCAACAGACTGTGTTTTTTTTTTCGAATTTCACCAAATCTACCATACCACACGGCCAGATAATTCTATTGCAACGACACCTGTTGAAAAAGCGAACTTGTTGGCTGAACTATTTGCTTCACATTCTACTGTCGATTTCCAAGGAAAAACACCACCTACTATCCCCATAGTGCAGTCAAGGATGCCCGATATTGTCTTCAGACAGCGTATCATTAAACGTATTTTAATGAAGCTAGACACCAAAAAAGTTTCTGGCGCTGACGGAAAACCTGCCATAGTTCTCAAAAACTGTGCGAGGAAACTAACACCAATTTTCTGTAGACTTTTGAACCTCTCCTAAAGAAAGGGAATATGTCCTTCCTGCTGGAAATGTGCCACAGTTCAGCCGATACCCAAAAAAAGACAAGAAGACCTTGTCAAATAACTGCCGACCAGTCGCACTGCTTTCAGTAATATCGAAAGTCATGGAAAAGGTTATCAATCAGCATCTTCTAAAATATTTTGAAGGATTCAACATTATTACCGATCACCAACATGGCTTTCGTAAACATAATCAACAGGAGATCTTCTGACTTATGTAACACATGTTTGGAACAACGCAACTGAACAGTTTGGAGAATCTCGAGCGGTTGCTCTTGACATATCCAAGGCATTAGACCGTGTTTGGCACGATCGACTGTTGGCTAAGCTGCTCTCTGATCGTATGTCTGAAAAGTTCTGTTTGTGGCTCTCATCTTTCCTCAGAGGGCGTTCTTTACCAGTGGCAGTCGACGGATTTCTTTCTAACACCTGCACTATCAACTCCATACTATCTCCTACTCTCTTTCTTATTTACATTAACAATCTGCTGGAAAAGACCGGAAACCCAATCTACAGCTTTGCAAATGACAGTGACACATTCACTTTGAACGCTCGGACATCGGCTACTCAGACGAATATCCGCAGACAGCGGGAAGTCGTTCAACTTAACAAAGACCTGAAAGAAATTCTATCTTGGGGTGACAGTAATTAAGTGAAATTTCATGCTACTAAAACCCAGACGGCAGTTTTTTCTAAAAAAGTTAACGTTGCTGAACACGACATAGTTATAGCGGGGCACTCCATTCCTCTAACATCGTCACTCAATTTGTTGGGCGTTTATTTGGGAGCAAATATGTCCTGGCATGAACATGTCGCAGAGATAGAACGAGAGCTTCCAAAAGTTGGGAATATTATTTCGAACTAGAAAGAACACTCCACAACAACTATTAATTCTTTACAAAGCTCAAATTCGACCAACTATGGAATACTGCTCCCATGTTTGGGGCCCCGCTCCCAAATATACGAGGCTGGTTTGAAAAGTCCGTGCAAAAATAAAAACTACTTATGTGTTTGGGGTAAACCTTTTTTATTTTTCGACATAGGCTCCTTTTAGGCTTATACACTTCGCCCAACGATGTTCTAGTTTGTTGATCCCTTCCGAATAATAGGATTTGACCAAGTCTGCAAAATATCCATTAGTGTCTGCAATCACCTCCTCGTTTGAATAAAATCTTTGTCCCGTCAGCCATTTCTTCAAATTGGGGAACAAATAGTACTCCGAGGGAGCCAAGTCTGGAGAATAGGGGGGACGTGAAACGAGTTGGAATCCTATTTCCATTAATTTTGCGGCCACAACTGCTGAGGTGTGTGCTGGTGCGTTGTCGTGATGGAAAAGGACTTTCTTGTGGGCCAATCGCGGGCGTTTTTCTTGCAGCTCGGTTTTCAAACGGTCCAATGACGATGGATAATATTCACCTGTAATAGTTTTACCCCTTTTCCAGATAGTCGATGAGGATTATCCCTTGCGAATCCCATAAGACAGTCGCCATAACCTTTCCGGCCGAAGGAACGGTCTTCGCCTTTTTAGGTGCAGATTCCCCCTTGGTAACCCATTGTTTAGATTGTTGTTTGGTCTCAGGAGTATAGTAATGTATCCATGTTTCATCAACAGTGACGAAACGACGCTTAAAGTCCTCCGGATTCTTCTGGAACAGCTGCAAACCATCCTTGCAACACTTCACACGATTCCGTTTTTGGTCAAGCGTGAGCAATCGCGGCACCCATCTTGCGGATAGCTTTCTCATGTCCAAATGTTTATGCAAAATATTATGTACCCGTTCAGTCGAGATGCCCACAGCACTAGCAATCTCACGCACCTTAACTCTTCTGTCATCCATCACCATATCATGGATTTGATCAATGATTTCTGGAGTCGTAACCTCCACAGGCCGTCCAGAACGTTCAGCGTCACTTGTGCCCATATGGCCAGTCCGAAAATTTTGAAACCACTTATAAACTGTTCTAATCGAAGGTGCAGAGACACCATAATGTTTATCAAGCTTCTCTTTAGTCTCCTGAGGCGTTTTGCCTTTCATAAAGTAATGTTTAATCACCACACGAAATTCTTTTTCGTCCATTTCTTGAAAATCACTCGACTTCCTTGATTCACACGAATGCCAAACACAAAGAAATAGACCAATATGGCTGAAACTTGGTGTGCGTTCATTCAAGAGATGCTATTAACTAAACATGACCTCCATACGTGCCATCTCTCGGACTTTGCACGGACTTTTCAAACCAGCCTCGTACATTGCATTTATTGGATTCTATTCAGAGAAGAGCTGTTCGTCTGATTGGAAACCCGGAACTGACCGGCCGCCTTGATTCGCTGGAACATCGAAGAACGGTTGGCGACTTGAGCCTATTCTACAAGTATTTCCTCCCAAAGCGGTGCATGTTAAAAAAACACGTCGCGCTAGAACTTCACATCCGTATGAGGTTCAGCTTGTTACTCCTCGTACAACGCTTTTCAAGCAGTCTTTTATATGGAGAACATCATCCCTTTGGAATAATTTTCCCAGGAGTGTGTTTCCCGCCGAGTACAATTTACAGCGATTCAAAAACAACGTGAATCGTTTTTTCCACACACGTATCATTCTTGTAGCGCTTTAGGGACTTCCCTGCAGCACGTGTGCTAGACCCATAAAAAAAATTGGAAACTATGGTTTTCATGATCTAGGGAACTTGAAACGGAACAATGCCGTACGTATGAGTTTTTCAGTAGTACAATACTTTTCATTTCGAGGCAGCTAAAAAATATGTTATTTTACACCAATTGTTATACGTTTATTCCCTAAAATTGAATGATTTTGGGCCTTATCAATAAAACAACGATAAATAAAAAAAATTAATTCCTTTCGGAATATTGACTAAAGAACCAAGTCTTCTTTTAAACAAAATTCAAATAGGCGAGAAGTTTCTAGATTGGAAGGAAACTGTGCTCTCTCTCTCTCTCGCTCTCAGTATTAAAAATTCCAAGTGAGACCTGAAAAAAAGATTTGTAAAAATCCACCTAGAATGTAACAGATGAACGGATATATTTTTCTTCTTTGGCTACTCAGCCCTCATAACCTAAAAATTGATTTTGACATAAGTCACATGACCTTTGATATGGTGGGAAATTTGAATAAACTGATATAGAATCATGAAAAGTCGAGTTAATTCACAAAATATCGAAAAAACTCAGAGCGTAAAAAAATAATATTTAAAATTTAATTTAAACCCTGCCTGCAAAGTTTTGAGCATCTACAAAAGAGAAATTAAAAATGGCAATTTTTTTTTAAATATTTCTTTATTCAACTAAAAATTTTTTTGTTTAAGTACTACTCGGTATATCTCACCTCAACTGCAAACACTTACTTGTTTGAATTTGTTGTTGCATGTTAAGCTCAGTATAAATATAATTTGTTGCTTAGCTTTAGTCAATCATCGCTCCTGATGAAGTTGACATGGTTAGCGAAACGCGCGTGGAGTGCAAATACGAGGCTGGTTTGAAAAGTCCGTGCAAAGTCCGAGAGATGGCACCACCGTCGCGTATCGAGGTCATGTTTAGTTAGTAGCATCTCTTGAATGAACGCACACCAAGTTTCAGCCATATTGGTCTATTTCTTTGTGTTTGGCATTCGTGTGAATCAAGGAAGTCGAGTGATTTTCAAGAAATGGACGAAAAAGAATTTCGTGTGGTGATTAAACATTACTTTATGAAAGGCAAAAACGCCTCAGGAGACTAAAGAGAAGCTTGATAAACATTATGGTGACTCTGCACCTTCGATTAGAACAGTTTATAAGTGGTTTCAAAATTTTCGGACTGGCCATATGGGCACAAGTGACGCTGAACGTTCTGGACGGCCTGTGGAGGTTACGACTCCAGAAATCATTGATCAAATCCATGATATGGTGATGGATGACAGAAGAGTTAAGGTGCGTGAGATTGCTAGTGCTGTGGGCATCTCGACTGAAAGGCGGGTACATAATATTTTGCATAAACATTTGGATATGAGAAAGCTATCCGCAAGATGGGTGCCGCGATTGCTCACGCTTGACCAAAAAACGGAATCGTGTGAAGTGTTGCAAGGATGGTTTGCAGCTGTTCCAGAAGAATCCGGAGGACTTTAAGCGTCGTTTCGTCACTGTGGATGAAACATGGATACATTACTATACTCCTGAGACCAAACAACAATCTAAACAATGAGTTACCAAGGGGGAATCTGCACCAAAAAAGGCGAAGACCGTTTCTTCGGCCGGAAAGGTTATGGCGACTGTCTTTTGGGATTCGCAAGGGATAATCCTCATCGACTATCTGGAAAAGGGTAAAACTATTACAGGTGAATATTATTCATCGTTATTGGACCGTTTGAAAACCGAGCTGCAAGAAAAACGCCCGTGATTGGCCCACAAGAAAGTCCTTTTCCATCACGACAACGCACCAGCACACACCTCAGCAGTTGTGGTGGCAAAATTAATGGAAATAGGATTCCAACTCGTTTCACATCCCCCCTCTTCTCCAGACTTGACTCTCTCGGACTACTATTTGTTCCCCAATTTGAAGAAATGGCTGGCAGGACAAAGATTTTATTCAAAGGAGGAGGTGATTGCAGACACTAATGGATATTTTGCAGACTTGGACAAATCCTATTATTCGGAAGGGATCAACAAACTAGAACATCGTTGGACGAAGTGTATAAGCCTAAAAGGAGACTATGTCGAAAAATAAAAAAGGTTTACCTCAAACACATAAGTAGTTTTTATTTTTGCACAGACTTTTCAAACCAGCCTCGTATAAAGTGTTTAGTGTAGTGGTGATATACGAGTATACTGAGTAGTGTCATTGTGATTCCAAATTCTCAGCATAGTTTGTTTAGTAATTGAGATAAATTTCTTTTTCTTTGATCATAATAAGAAATATTTCTTTTTTTTTTGATAACTGGGAAAAATAACTCAAAAAATAAATTTACGCTTAAACGTCAGCTGTTGGTTAGTATCTATGTTTTTTTTGTGTTTAAAACACACACACAAAAAAATGTCCTTAAGTATTTTAAAATACATCAGTTTACAGATCCTTGTCAAGCGGTACTTAAGTTTAAGGAATTGGTTTTGCAATTTGTAAATAAGTTTAAAAAGTAATTTTCGATTGACGTTTTTTTTTATTTCACTGTAATATTTTTTAGGTGAGTTAGCCTATACAACAATGTAAATTAAAATTCACATTCATTATTGATTTTTTTATGCTTTCCTGGCAGGAAATTTACATTTCTTACATAATATTTAAATCAGCGCAACATAAAAAAGCATGTTTTTAAATCATAAGCGCGCTAAAAACTACAGTTGGCTTGAAAACTATAAAATAATTTTTATGTAGATGCTCAAAACTTTGTAAACAGGGTTTAAATTAAATTTTAAACACTTTGTAGTCTTAAGTTGTTTCGATAACCGGTCAATTAACCAGACTTTTCATAATTCTACATCTGTTTATTCAAATTTCCCAAATTTTTCCGCATCAACTGTCACATGATTTATGCCAAAATCAATTTTTAGGACATGCAGAACTGATTACTCGATAAAGAAATTTGAATACTCCCGAAATAATATATATATATATATATATATATATATATATATATATATATATATATATATATATATATGTATATATGTATATATATAAATATATGTATATATATAAATATATATGTATATATATATATATATATATATATATATATATATATATATATATATATATATATATATATATATACATATATATATACAGTGGCGTGCAAAAGTTTCCGGCCAGTGACATTTCGTACTCTAATTTATTAAAAAAAAAAAGACTAATGATTTTTAATCATTATGAGATGTGAGTATGAGATATAGGAAACAAAATAATATAGTAAAAGAATATTATTTATGTTTGTGAATATATTTATTATTATTATTCTTATATTTACATGTGCAAAAGTTTCCGGCCACTTTGTACTACGAGAAAAATTATTAGTCCATAATAGACTT
>CM032446.1:243840164-243965164 GCA_019049505.1 Pachyrhynchus sulphureomaculatus
AGTCCCTTTTTAAACTCCAGCAGTAATCTGCCATCATGTGCATGTCCCATCTTCCTTGGTAGCGGTCCTCCATAACTTTAATATCTTGGTGACATCTTTCACCTTGTTCCTCACTCATGTCTCCTAAATTTTCTGGAAAACGATCTAAGTGGCTATGTAAATAGTGTGTTTTAATACTCATATTGCACCCTAAGGATTTGAAACTATTAAGCATCTTGTTAACCATTTCAACATAGTTTTGAGCTTTATGTTTGCCTAGAAAATTTTCTACAACTGCAACAAATGATGTCCAAGCTTCTCGTTCAACTTGATTCATTGAATTTATGAAGGCAGGATCCTTAATTAATTGTCTTATTTGTGGGCCGTCAAATATCCCTGCTTTGAGTTTCTCTGTGCATTTTTACCCCTATATATGCAAAACAAGACCCATTCTTATCAAGAGCCTTTACAAATTGCTTCATTAAGCCCAACTTTATATGTAACGGAGGAAGTATGATTTTTTTCTCTTTCAACCAAAGCGTCGTTAATGACATTCTTTTCCCCAACGTCCATGTTTTCTCTCTGAGGCCAATCTTTTTTAACCCAGTGGTGTGTTTTGTCCCTACTATCCCAGAGGCACAAGAAACACGGATATTTCGTGTAACCACTTTGCTGCCCAAGAAGAAAGTTTACCATTTTTAAGTCTACACAAATCATCCATTGATGTTCGTAATACTTTATCTTCTGCAAGACCAAAGCTATGGTATTATATTCTTCTTTCAGTTTTGTTGAATGAGCTAGTGGTATTGAACCATATTTATTCCCATTATGTAGAAGGACACATTTTAAACTTCGCTTTGAACTGTCAATAAATAGGCGCCAATCATCTGGAATATATTCAAAAAGAAAATACCAAGATTGTCTTCTTGAGAAAAGAATGGTAGCAGATGTTTTTCTCTTGTACGGTAAAAGGTAATTTTGGTTCCTTGTTCCAGTAAATTTTTGTCGTTCAACCTAGAAGCCAGTACTTCAGAAGCTTTTTTCGATAAATTGAGATCCCTGGTGAGATCATTTAATTCATTTTGATTGAAGCGTTGAGGAACTGATGACGTCCCCTCATAGTCACTGTTAGTTTCATTAGCATCAGAACTTTTATTAGCATCAGAAGAGAGATCAGAGGGAAAATATTCGTCATCAGAGATATGTGGTAGCTGATGAAATGTTGGAATCGGTATTTCATCTGAGTGCGGGATAGGGCGTATTGCCGAGTCTAAATTGGGATAAGTCGTAATATTTCGATTGATTCCATTAGTATTTACTAAACAGAAATAACAATCATTGAAGTGGTTCTTTGGTTCTCTCCAAACCATTGGTACGCCGAATTTTAGACATTTTCTTTTCCCGGTAGTCCACTGCCGTAAATGCTCTGTACAAGTTTTACATACGAGATGCGGGGGCCCACGTTTTGTCCTGATCACCAAGCTTAACTCCAAAGTATCCAAGATACGCTCGCTTTACAAAGTCAGTAATAGTTTGTCTGTTTTGTTGAAACATGTATTCTCCGCATATATAGCAAAACACATCAAGTTGATTTACACAACTTCTTCTTGAACTGGAACCTGAACTCATTTTAATTCTGTTCAATAACACAAAAACACTCTTTTCTTAACATAAAATAATACGCCGATCTACTCTCATTAGTAAGAACGCACAAACTGGCGAGACTTACCCGAGTTAGGTGATTAAAAGGGTCAGTTCAGGTACCTGATAGGCAATGGTTCCACTATTTATAGATTTACCTGGAATTTACTCAATTATAGACTGACAATAAAACCATTGTACCTACATTAATGAATATATAATAATTTTAGAACTCTCATAAATGAATATACTGAATAAAAACCACATTGGTAGATAAGTTGATGTATCTAAAAAAGTAGAGCTGATAGAGAAAAATGGATTGCATGTATAGATTTAGCGTCCCAAATATAGTTAAAATCAGCTCTAAAATCCCAGGCACCAAAACAAAAATATTTTTTTGTTGCCCTGTGTAATGTTCAAAAAAAATTTCTTTTTCAGTTGATACCATTATTATTGTAATCTGAACGATACTTTTTGTGAAATAAAATAAAATCTATGATTTCTCATAAGGTTCAATGTTAAAGAACAAAAATTTTAAATATTAATAACTTTTTTCTGATTCTCTGTAGCCCTTTAAAAATTTAACTGGCACATTATCTTATTATAATCTACCACTACGCCAAGTTTCATTGAGTTCTGAACGGTAATTCTACGACCGACAGTACTACCTTAAAATTTGTAAAACCATGTAGTGTTTCCATAGGTGTAGCTGACAGAGTAACAAAACATTCGTATAATAATAAAGCTCAGGAAAGAACGAACTAAAAAAACTTACATTTTAACCCCTTAAAATTCAAAAAGATTCAAGTACAAAGATAAATATTTATACCAATAATAATTTGACGTAAAAATGTAAACAAACTTTTCAAAACAAGTGTCTATTAGATCGATTTTAATGACGCCTACTTTACCATAGCTGTTCTACCCACACCTCGCGGAGAACAATTATACTCTTCCAAAATCTTTGGATGGCCATGAAATGGCGTCACTTTGAAGCTTGGAAAATGGAGGATTTACCTAACAATTTTAAAGTTTATCTAGAACTAGCCGTGCCCGCGCTCCGCGTGGACTTGATTCACTACTAACGCCACTGCTCATTCCTTATGTTACCTAACGTAATAAAATATCTGCCCTTATTTCCCCTTATCTCCTATTATTTCTCCGTATCTCCCATTATCTCTACATAATTTCCATTATCTAGGCTTATCTCTGCTCATCTCCCATTATTTCTCCTTATCTCCCATTATCTCACCATAACTTACATTACCTAGACTTATCTCTGCTTATCTCCCATTATTTATACTTATCTCCCATTATCTCACCTTATCTCCCATTATCTAGGCTTATATCATATATATAAATTTATAAAAATACATAAATCGAATAAGTGGTTCTCAAGTGATAAGCGCACTAACGGACAGACAGACAGAGAGACGTTGCATTTTATATATATATTGTATTCTTTGCAACATGATATTGTTCCATATTTAATGGTTTAGGCAGTATATTGTAAGAGAACACGCTAACGGTAGCCTTTCTTCCGACTTGATTCACTATTATCGTCACTGCTTATTCTTTATGTTACCTAACGCAATAAAATATATCCTATAACCTGGCAAGAGAACATATGCATGTTTTAAAAAAAAAGTACGTAACGCACTAACGGACAGACATACAGACAGAGAGACGTTGCATTTTATATATATTATATATAGATAACCTGGCCAGAGAACATATGAATGTTTTAAAAAAAAGCACGTAAATCAGTTAAGTGGTTCTCCAATGATAAGCGAACTAACGGACAGACAGACAGACAGAGAGACGCTGCATTTTATATATATTATAGATATAGATTATTATGATTATTATATAACCTGGCCAAAGAATATATGTATGAATTTAAAAAAAGACACATAAATTGGATAAGTGGTTCTCGCGTGATAAACGCACTAATGGACAGACAGACAGACAAAGAGACATTGCATTTTATATATATTATAGATTATAGATTAAAGATATTCTCTGCTACATAATATTGTTCCATATTTAATGGTTTAGGCTGTATATTGCAAAGGAACGCGCTAGCAGCAAACTTTTTTTCGACTTCACTCACTATTATTGTCACTGCTCATTCCTTATGCTACCTATCGTAATAAAATATAGCCTATAACCTGGCCAGAGAACATAAGTATGTTTTAAAAAAAAAAGTACGTAAATCGGATAAGTGGTTCTCCAGTGATAAGGTCACTAACGGACAGACAGACAGAGAGACGTTGCATTTTATATATATTATAGAAGATAATGACCGTCTGATTCTAACTGAAAAACAAAGTCAAAAAAAATACTTACATTACACAAGAGCACAGTAGCACTTTATTTTAGGATGAATAAACACAGTTTTTATTAAAAAATTCTCGACGGACTAGCCGCGGAGAGTCCCGACCCTCCTCCCAGGTTTAAACGCGTCCGCGTAACGTTTTAATAGTACCACTATATACTCGACACGTAACATCGTCAGTTCAGAAAGTTATCCCTAATGCAACTTCAAATCGTTTGCAGAGAACGGAAAAAAATTAAAAAATTATGAAAAAATTAACTGCGCGGAACGCAAACGGTACAAACCCCACGACCAACTGCTGGATTGAACAATCGAACACGGAAAGGCAGCGTTGGAAACAACGATTGGCCGAATTAAAAAAAAGTGACAAAAAATGGTGAGTCATGTTGAGTTGTTAGAAGTGAATTTTGCGACGCATTTCGATCGTTTATTTTACATGCAAAAAAAATATTTTAAAATATTATTTTAAATTAATGGATTAGGTCTATGTTGAAGGGCTATTTTTAGCATTAATTTTAAAATTATGCCGGACTACAGAATATATAGTTATCTAGTCTGGGGCCTCACGTCACAGTAAACACACTATACAGTAGCGAAACTCAAGGATAACCGCATAGGAAAATCAGGTTCGTTTTCAGAAGGTTACGTGGCAATCCGCCATGTTAAAAGTGGACCAGCGCGAGATTTGAAATAAGAATAAAGTTGTGCAAAGTTTTATCATTTAAAATCATACATATAGAAATGTTCGAAAATTTTTGATTTGTTATTTAATACAGCATGAGTAATATAAAAGTTAATGCAGCATGAGTAATATAAAAAAAAAAACAAAAAGAATGGAGCACTTTGTTAGAAAATAAATGAATACAGGTGAAAAACTTGACAGGAAGGTATTTGATGAAATTCTTCATATTCAACTTCAGTTTTTAATAACCTTATGTATCAAAGTTAAACGTCACTATTTGAGGTTAAAGTTTTATTTACATCATTTTTCAAGTAAATTTGTGATTAAAGATGTTTTTTAAGGACTAAATTAATTTAATTTTAACATACGTAATACCTAATGCTATTTTTCTTGTACCGTGAAATAAAGATATATTGTCATTACTAAGACGTCAACATCTAAAATAAGAGCATTTTTTTTTTTAAGCAGTGTTGTGTTGTTTGGTGTGATAAGTCTCTTGTTAATTAAAAAACACTGTATCTACTTTTTTGGTACTTATTTTTTCTTAAACTACAAAACTATATTGTGTAACTTCGAGAAAGGTTAATATAATATTATTAATGAATTATGAACGTATATGTATAGACCTTTATTTTCTATGTGAATGATTCTTAGAGGTTCTATACCTTTTTGTGTTCTGT
This sequence comes from Pachyrhynchus sulphureomaculatus, assembly GCA_019049505.1. Lineage (NCBI taxonomy): Eukaryota > Metazoa > Arthropoda > Insecta > Coleoptera > Curculionidae > Pachyrhynchus > Pachyrhynchus sulphureomaculatus. The sequence continues at coordinate 243,845,485 of CM032446.1, forward strand.
TCTCCGTATTGCTTTTTGATAACGTAATTAACGCTTGCTTTTATTTACAATGAATTAATATTTAGATCAAAGAGTCAATACAGTAATTTCCTAATTATATTTACATACAATACTTAGTTATGACCAAGCTGACTTGTCAGTTACAACTATGTTGGAAATGTGGAATCTTTGGCACAATGACACTACTCAGTACATATCACCACTACACTAAACACTTTATTTTTGCACTCGACGCGCGTTTCACTAACCATATTAGCTTCATTAGGAGAAAAGAGTGACTCATATATACTGAGTATTGTCAATTACAGTTTAAAAGGAAAGTAACTATATTTTAATTATAGTATAGGTATACAACAATAGAAATAAGTTCTTTATAGGAGGAATATTAATAACAGGTAACTAAATCTTCAAAATTTTAATAGTAACCATAATTACCATCGTACTGTCCATTTAACGAACTTATTTTCAGAATATTTTACCCTCTGGCACACATCATCTGACAAAATTATATTACAAAAATTTCTTTGGCATCACATTAAAATTTTTCTTATTTTAATAGCATATTTGATTCAATAATCCTTTTATATCAGTTATTTCAATAATCCCATTCCCCAGTGGTTTTGTTATCTCAACACGACACTTAATATTTAAACTTTCAAACCCAGCTTATAAGAAAATAAAATATACTGTCCAAAATTTGAAAATAATAAATATGTTGTTATAGGTTCTGTATTCCTTACAATATATTCACAGAAACTTTTGAACGATTGGCATGAAAAAGGAGCAATGTAATTTATAGAGAAAAATAGAAAAAAAAAATCACTTTCAGAGTATTAATTGTACTTGCAATTAAGCAGTGTTAAATTTATCAGGTTTATTATTAGAAAAGGTGTGTCAAACAATTAATACAGATGAAGTTGTTGAAAACTAGAAGCCTCTTGAGAATACACCTTTAAGAAAAAAAAATATGTTTTATTTATAATTTACACAAATATAAATAGTTTTAAATAACTGAATACTAGTTTACACAAAAATAAATCTTTCTAAAAAACAGAATTTGGAGGATTATTTATTAATCATAAAAAAAATTACATAGGCACACAAAAAAGTTTTTCACTACCGAATAGATCGGTATACCTATATGTATTTTTGGGCGCTGAAACCGAATCCGAGGTCAGAATTGAGCAATCACGTCAGGATTTTTAAATAACCAGCTGAACTAAGTTTAGAAATAAATTTCAAGCTTTAATGACCAAATTACTCTGCCAATACGAACGTTTTATTAAATCAATCAAGGTTCTCAGGAAGGCCGTCTCTTGAGCAAATACGTCTAAACAAAATGTACATTAGTAATGATAATATCGTTTCATGCATATGTATTTTTTCGAAAATGCATTTAAGACAGTGAAAAGTTGTCTTGTGAAAGCAAGCACTAAAGGTTTATTAAAATAACCAACAACGCCAACAACTTTAATCGCATACCATGATTTCTATGAAATCATTGTTTCAACTAAAAACAGAGGAACTGCAAAAAAAAATCATTAATGCAGCAACTTAAACTTTGACGGATAATACTGATGATGATTACATGTGATGCAAATAAAGCATAATTAAATTTAGTTATAATTTAGAATAATAGCCTTAGCACGCCTTGATTGAGTTAGAAATTTCTTATTTGCAAATTTTAGAGCATAAAAAAGTGTGACTCGAGCAAATAATTTGCGAAAATAATTATATGGAATATTGCAATTCTCAACGGCACAACAATAACCTCCTTTCCCCATGATTATACAAATTGTTTCTCAACCTTTTCGATTCTCTTCACTTACAAACGTTTTTAATTATCTTTTTCTACAAACTCTCTCTTCCTTCTGTCTTTATATTTATATAAACTGCAGTCACATCAAGAAACGATGGACAATACATTTCCAAAGGCACATTCCGAGATCGGATGTAAACACTCAGCGGCCATTTTGAAAAAGGACCCGTCGACGCACGCTCCGTCAAAATCTCGTCACCAAATTGGAGCTCAGTTTCGCTACTGTAGTATGTTTACTGTGCTCACGTATTGAATTAAACCGGGCTTTTATAGACTTCTTTTTAGTGTTCCGTACGGAACAAGGAAATTTCTTAATAATTGTGAGTGCGACACATGCGCGGTGCTAACGATTCACAATGATCTTAAAACGTTGTAGGTTTTACTTGATGTGACACACAATTCTTAGCAGTTCCATCTTGATATAAACAAAGTTCTTAAAGAGGGCGGCACCATGAGTGAAAAGCTGAATTTCATACGAATGTAATGCATAAGTTCGACGTGTATTCCTAGCATGTACCGTTTTGAGATGGAACTTTATCCATTAATCAACCACTTCAGGGACGTATTAAAAAAGGAGAACCACGTTACTGACATTTCTTTGATGTTTCCAAGAATTATGGTTTCTGGTGAGTCCGAAACCCAAGTCAAATTATTTGCTCATTTCTGGATAGTGGGTAGTGACATCCGATTGAACTACCCACGTATAATTGTAGATAAGCATTTGAGTAGATCAATTTCAAACAATATATCATTTAACTATTTTCTTCTATCTTCTATTCCTTAAGCTCTTCTACACAGACATTTGAAATGATCTATAAACACTAATCTACAAGAGTCAAGCGATATATTTTACAGGTATCTTTGATACCTACCTACTGCGGTTCCTGACAGGTAGATCCTACTTATGTTCATTTTTCTAATCTAAGGTCCCCCTTCACACAAGGAGCGACTGTAATGTTTTCCATACCCAGTGACTTAATTCCAAAAACTCTTACTAACTACAGACACAATACCGACCTAATACCAGGCTGCCAAAAGCAGACGTGCGTCTACTTATGAACGGTTCCAGAACCAGTAAAGGCGTATCAGATTTGAAATTCAAAAATCTCTTTATTAATAATGATAAATTATTACAGGTTCTACATACATGTCCAAGTTCTGTGTATACAGAATGCTTTACAGCATTTTCATCCCCAGAGAAGCCTTGCGGCAGCTGATATTCTGCCTTGCTATTGGTTATTTTTTGCTCGTTTTGTGAAATATTTTTTTTGTTATGCTATGTTTATTTATGTGCAGATTTAGTTTATTGTCTGCTGAGAAAAATAATTTATTAAAAAAGTCTACTCGAAATAGTCAGGTACATGTGGTTCATAGTTTATATTATACATTTCTATTCTAGTCTCTCTTACTCTCCTTTCTTTCATGTCTTGTCCTTTCATACTCTTTTTCACACCTGTATATACTTTTGACTTATTACATTTGGTTATTTAGAACTTGGTAAATGCAACGTCTCTCTGTCTGTCTGTCTGTCTGTCTGTCCGTTAGTGCGCCTATCACTGAAAAACCACTTATCCGATTTACGTACTTTTTTTTTTAAAGATACATATGTTCTCTGGCCAGGTTATAGGCTATATTTTATTACGATAGGTAGCATAAGGAATGAGCAGTGACGTAAAATAGTGAATGATGTCGGAAATAAGTTTGCCGCTAGCGCGTGCCTTTGCAATACACAGCCTAAACCATTAAATATGGAACAATATTATGTAGCAAAGAATATCTGTAATGTATAATCTATAATATATATAAAATGCAATGTCTCTCTGTTTCTCTGTCTGTCCATTAGTGCGTTTGTCACGCTGGAACCACTTATCCGATTTACCTGTCTTTTTTTAAATTCATGCATACATTCTTTGGCCAGGTTATATAATAATAATAATAATAATCTATATCTATAATATATATAAAATACAATGTTTGTCTGTCTGTCTGTCTGTCCGTTAATGCGCTTATCCCTCGAGAACCACTTATCCGATTTACGTGATTTTTTAAATTCATACATATGTTCTCTGACCAGGTTAGAGGTATATATTTTATTACATCTATAATATATATAAAATGCAACGTATTCTGTCTATCTGTCTGTCCGTTAGTGCGCTTATCACTGGAGAACCACTTATCCGATTTTCGTACTTTTTTTTTTTTAAAAACATACATATGTTCTTCGGCCAGGTTATAGGCTATATTTTATTACGATAGGTAGCATAAGGAATGAGCAGTGACAATAATAGTAAATGAAGTCGGACAAAGTTTGCCGCTAGCGCGTTCTCTTGCAATACACAGTCCAAACCATTAAATATGGAACAATATTATGTAGGAGAGAATATCTATAATATATATAAAATGCAATGTCTCTCTGTCCGTCTGTCTGTCTGTCTGTCTGTCCGTCCGTTAGTGTGCTTATCACTGGAGAACTACTTATCCGATTTACGTGATTTTTTTTTAACCATACGTATGTTCTCTGGTCAGGTTATAGGATATATTTTATTAGGTGATATAAGGAATAAGCAGTGACGATAATAGTGAATTAAGTCGGAGAAAGGTTTGCCGCTAGCGCGTTCTCTTGCAATACACTCCCTAAAGCATTAAATATGGAACAATATCATGTAGCAAAGAATACAATATATATAAAATGCAACGTCTCTCTGTCTGTCTGTCTGTCCGTTAGTGCGCTGATCACTCGAGAACCACTTATCCGATTTACGTGTTTTTATAAATTTATACATATGTTCTATATAATTCGATATAAGCCTAGATAATGGGAGATAAGGTGGGATAATGGGAGATAAGGTGAGATAATGGGAGATAAGTATAAATAATGGGAGATAAGGAGAGATAATGGGAGATAAGCAGAGATAAGTATAGATAATGGGAGTTATGGTGAGATAATGGGAGATAAGGAGAAATAATGGGAGATAAGAAATAATGAGATAAGATAAGCCTAGATAATGGGAAATAAGGTGAGATAATGGGAGATAAGGAGAAATAATGGGAGATAAGGAGAAATAATGGGAGATGAGCAGAGATAAGCCTAGATAATGGAAATTATGTAGAGATAATGGGCAATAAGGAGAAATATTGGGAGATAAGGAGAAATAATTACGGGGTAACATAAGGAATAAGCAGTGACGATAGTAGTGAATCAAGTCCACGCGAGCGGAGCCCGGCTAGTATATATATATATATATATATATATATATATATATATATATATATATATATATATATATATATATATATATGTATATATATGTATATATATATATATATATCTATATATATATATATATATATATATATATATATATAAAAATAGTTATTTATATATATATATATATATATATATATATATATATATATATATATATATATATATATATATACATATATATTTATGCATATATATATATACTAGCCGGGCCCGCGGCTCCGCTCGCGTGGACTTGATTCACTACTATCGTCACTGCTTATTCCTTATGTTACCCAAAGTAATAAAATATCTCCCATTATTTCTCCTTATCTCCCAATATTTCTCCTTATTTCCCATTATCTCTACATAATTTCCATTATCTAGGCTTATCTCTGCTCATCTCTCATTATTTCTCCTTATCTTCCATTATTTCTCCTTATCTCCCATTATCTCACCTTATTTCCCATTATCTAGGCTTATCTCGACTTATCTCACCTTATTTCTCCTTATCTCCCATTATTTCTCCTTATCTCCCATTATCTCACCATAACTCCCATTATATAGACTTATCTCTGCTTATCTCCCATTATCTCTCCTTATCTTCCATTATTTATACTTATCTCCCATTATCTCACCTTATCTCCCATTATCGGGCTTATCTCGGCTTATCTCCCATTATTTCTCCTTATCTCCCATTATCTCACCTTATCTCCCATTATCTAGGCTTATATCGAATTATATAGAACATATGTATAAATTTATAAAAACACGTAAATAGGATAAGTAGTTCTCGAGTGATAAGCGCACTAACGGACAGACAGACAGACAGAGAGACGTTGCATTTTATATATATTGTATTCTTTGCTACATGATATTGTTCCATATTTAATGCTTTAGGGAGTGTATTGCAAGAGGACGCGCTAGCGGCAAACTTTTCTCCGACTTAATTCACTATTATCGTCACTGCTTATTCCTTATGTCACCTAATAAAGTATATCCTATAACCTGGCCAGAGAACATACGTATGTTTAAAAAAAAAGCACGTAAATCGGATAAGTAGTTCTCCAGTGATAAGCACACTAACGGACGGACAGACAGACAGACAGACAGACGGACAGAGAGACATTGCATTTTATATATATTACATATATTCTCTGCTACATAATATTGTTCCATATTTAATGGTTTGGACTGTGTATTGCAAGAGAACGCGCTAGCGGCAATCTTTGTCCGACTTCATTTACTATTATTGTCACTGCTCATTCCTTATGCTACCTATCGTAATAAAATATAGCCTATAACCTGGCGGGAGAACATATGTATGTTTTAAAAAAAAAAGTACGAAAATCGGATAAGTGGTTCTCCAGTGATAGATGCACTAACGGACAGACAGACAGACAGAATACGTTGCATTTTATATATATTATAGATGTAATAAAATATATACCTATAACCTGGTCAGAGAACATATGTATGAATTTAAAAAATCATGTAAATCGGATAAGTGGTTCTCGAGGGATAAGCGCATTAACGGACAGACAGACAGACAGACAGACAAAAATTGCATTTTATATATATTATAGATATAGATTATTATTGTTATTATATAACCTGGCCAAAGAATATATGTATGAATTTAAAAAAAGACAGGTAAATCGGATAAGTGGTTCCCGCGTGATAAACGCACTAATGGACAGACAGACAGACAGAGAGACATTGCATTTTATATATATTATAGATTATACATTACAGATATTCTTTGCTACATAATATTGTTCCATATTTAATTGTTTAGGCTGTGTTTTGCAAAGGCACGCGCTAGCGGTAAACTTATTTCCGACATCATTCACTATTTTACGTCCCTGCTCATTCCTTATGCTACCTATCGTAATAAAATATAACCTATAACCTGGCCAGAGAACATATGTATGTTTTAAAAAAAAAAGTACGTAAATCGGATAAGTGGTTTTTCAGTGATAGGCGCACTAACGGACAGACAGACAGACAGACAGACAGGCAGACAGACAGAGAGACGTTGCATTTTATATATATTACAGATATATATATATATATATATATATATATATATATATATATATATATATATATATATATTTATGTATATATATATATATATATATATATATATATATATATATATATATATATATATATATTATATATATATATATATATATATATATATATATACGTTAAATAGATATTTGTCTGTTTATTTCTGTTTTAAAAGAGTGTCATGTGTTCCTCTCTTCAGATTTTTTTAACATATTGAATAAGACATACTCTAGTTCCATTTTTAGAATGGGAATACAGTATTCGTAAGATACGATAATTTACATCCCTCAGTTTTAAAGGCATATATTCCTTCAGAGAGTTGTTAGACCTTACTTCTGTTAGGATTCTAATAAATTACTAAAATTAAATAAGTCCATATCTCAGCAGTTCTTCACTACCGTCAATCTACCTCGGGACGTGTTTCACTGTATTACAACTCACTGGCCATGCTAGTATTGACAAAAAGGAGGACAAAACTCGAAAACTAAGGCAAAGATATGTTAAGTACGTGTACTCGTCGATCTTCTAATTCTCACGAAAGTGGAAACCTTTAAAATGAATCGCCCCGGTTTCAGATTTTCTCCACGTCCCTGTGCATTACCAACTTATTAATATCCTTTTTCCAAAAAGTAATATTAATGTACTAAATATGTCTGTGAACAAATTACCATTGTTAATAAACTATAAACTTTAATATACAGACAAAACATCTCTTGTCTGCAGAACTCTAAAACTGACCAAATAAATATCTCAAAGGAAACTTTTCTGTAAAAGAAAAAATCTCCTGCTAATTTTCCACCACGTATAATATAGAAGGGTTAGGAATCATGTAAAAAAAATTGTAATATATGTATATTGTATGTCTCTATAAAATAAAAGTTCTCTTTTTAAGATTCAGTTCAGAAATGTAAAGCAACAGCCAAAACGTCAAGCAGTTACCCACTATATAAACTGTTATAACCAGCTGTACCTCAATGATTAATTACACTGATAATTTATTAAAGGAAAATCAATATAATTAATTATGAACTTCGCCGATGCGGCATAATCATGGAACGGTAGGGGAGAGTCGAGAACATCCGGCATCACCAGGGTATTGATATTTCTAAAACTGAATAAAGTATCGTCATTACATATGACTTGTAAATGGTAAATGTACTGCAAGTTTAGATTAGTTTAGTAAAAGGCTTTTAACTTTAAAGAGCGTTGTTCAAAAACACTCTACCAGTAGACAAAGTATCTTTCTCTTCTTCTTCCTCTTGTATTAAGATTATGCCCTGTTAATTTTCTGTTTTTTTACCCGGCTCTTGTGATGCTGATGGCCAGCTTTCCTGCGAGCGCTTTGATGGTCTCCCTAGTGGTAGGGTAATTTCTGACTTTTGTGCTTGCACCCACTTAGCTAATCGTTCTGGACTCTTTCTATCTACGTAGTCCTTCCAGAATTATCGTCGTAAACTAGTTAATCTCAGGATATCCTGTATAGTCAGTTCTTCGCTTATTATTTCGCTACTTGCCCTGTCTCTTAAGATCACACCTTTGATAGCTCTCAATAGTTTCAACTAATTCGTGCGCATTATCCTCTTGGTTTTTGAGGTCTCATCTCTTGTTTCTGTAGCGTATGCGAGCACTGGTCTAACATATTTTTAGTGTTCCGTACGGAACCCTTATAAGATCACTTCGGTGTCTGTCCGTCTGTCTGTCTGTCTGTCTGTCTGTCCGTCTGTCCGTCTGTCCGTCTGTCCGTCTGTCCGTCTGTCCGTCTGTCCGTCTGTCCGTCTGTCCGTCTGTCCGTCTGTCCGTCTGTAACACCCGATTTTCTCCGAAACTATTTGTCATAGAAAGTTGAAATTTGGTAAAAAATATAGGAATTGATGGCCTCATCAGGGCCATGTAGTTTTGAAAGTTAAATTTTGACTTAAGGGGTTAGTTTTGGGGAGTGAAATCGGAAGTGAAAAAAAAAAATTTTTTTACTAGATAATCGAGTGTGGTGTCAAATGAAAGCTTGTGAAAACACGAGTAAAAAATATAAATATAATGTAATACTTGCGCCCACTTTTCTTTGTATTATTTTTAAAAAATCGCGAAAAATAGCTGTCCACCCGCCTTATCTCGAAAAGTACTTAAAAAAATTTTGAAAAAATTCTGGAATATTCTCCACGGGGTGTAGATTGAACGAAAGTTATCCCGAGTGCATTACCTGTAATAATTTATCTGGTATATAAAAAAAAACAGAAATTTCAAGGTCATCAATTTTCAGTAAAGATTAGAAATAAACTTTGTTGAAAATTCATTTGGGGTGTGTTTTGTGAAGTCAGTGATCATTTTATACTTCCGTTACAACATTTTTTATTTTAAAAGCAATCAACGTACGGAACACTAATTGCGCAAGTTCAACTTGCACTTGACCGGTTATTTTTATTAATACGGACTTTATTATGTTTGCTCATGTGTTTATTATACCAGATTATATCTCGAAAGTAGCCAGATATTCCAGTAGCTTTTATGGCTTGCGTCTTTACTTCTTCTATTAGCAAGCAAGGCAGCTAAATTTCCTGTATTAGTTCATCTTTGACCATTAGTCTTCATCTAATCATATATCTCGATATCACCCTTGATTGCGTTTTTTTTTTCCGTCGAAATAATCATGTTAGACAAAGTATGTCATCCATAACGTCATTTTGCATCGAATTAATGATATACAGTTTACCAATGTGATACAGTTTACCAAAGTGATTCAGTAAACGACGCGTACAATACCTTCTTAAACAAAGTCCTAAATATCTTTAATGCAATATTTACAGTGAAAAAATGTCTCAAACATAACAAACACAATCCGTGGATTACGCGGGGTATTAGAGTTTCATGTAGACATAAACGTGTGCTGTATTTTAAAAAAATTAAAGGTCTGGTAACCAATGCCAATACTTTAATACCTATAGTAAAGTACTGAAGCAAGTTATAAAACATGCCAAAAAAATATCAAATAACAGCTTTATAACTTCTGCTGAAAACAAAGTTAAAGCTGCTTGGCAACTTGTAAAGACCCTAACGGGGAAAAATAGAAGTAGTAACAATGTACTTAACAATTTTTCGAATAAATTTAATGATCCGTTCAAGATAGTTAACAGCCTAAATCACTACTTTATAAGCTTTTGTCCGAACATAAGTACAAATAAACACAATTATGTCCTTTCCCTTGATCGTTCTGTACGCTCTATTTATCTGAGACTAACTACTCCTCTGGAAGTGTCCAGGACAATAAAAAGTCTAAAAAATAAAAAGTCAGTCGGGGATAATAATTTACCAATACGTATTATTAGAGAGGTTACAGATTCTATCTCAGAGCCTTTGTCCTATATCATTAATTTGTGTTTTGATACAGGTGCATATCCGGAACTTCTGAAAAATGCTTTAGTTAAAGCAATACACAAAAAAGGGGGTTTACATGAGGAAAAAAACTATAGGCCAATATCGCTGCTCTTAAACGTAGGTAAAATATTTGAAAAAATTATAAACAATAGGCTAATCGGTTTTTTTGAACGCAACTCTTTATTTTCCAACAACCAAAATGGATTTCGAAAAAATAAATCCACAGTTAGAGCGATTTATCAAGCATTAACTCATATACTAAGTTCTTTAAATAATAAGAAGCTCACAATGGCAATGTGCATTGACCTGTCAAAAGCGTTTGATAGTGTCAATCATAATACCCTATGTTCCAAGCTGGAATCGTATGGTGTTCGGGGAAATGCGTTGAATTTGTTAGCATCCTACCTGGAAAATCGGATACAACAGGTTATGGAAATTGATGATTTTGGTAGACCTATAATTTCCCACAAGATCGGGGTGTCGAGGGGTGTTCCTCAGGGATCAATATTAGGACATCTCTTATACATTATATATACAAATGAGCTCAGTAGAATATCCGAAGAATTTACTATACTTTACGCAGATGACACTACTTTGATCTTTAGTGAGGAGAATCCGCACGCAATGCTGACCAGTGTACAAGAAGCGTGCGAAGCTCTTGATGGATACTTTTCGGCTCATGACTTATTAATAAACGCTGAAAAAAACACAGTGCCTATTTTTCGGCAATAGAATAGAAAACACTTTATCTTTTACATATCGAAATATTAATATCCAATCGTCCGAACGTGTTTCCTTCTTGGGGGTGGAAATAGATCAGAGACTAGACTGGAGAGCGCATATTGAGAATGTTGCGTTAAATGTTTCAAGGTATTGCTATGCTTTAAGAATTATTTCTGAAAATCTTGGAGTCGATGCTGCTCTGTCAGCTTATCATGCCTTCATACAGTCAAGAATAAGATACGGTCTTATCTTTTGGGGTAATTCACCGGAAATTAAAAGAGTTGTAATTCTTCAGAAAAAATGTATTAGAGGTATATTTGGAATGACGCCGCGTGATAGCTGTAGGAATGTGTTTAGAGATAGAAAGATCTTAACCATTATTTCTATGTATATCTTGGATAGTTTTATGTTTGTTCACACCAACAGCGATATTTTTGAGACTTATGTGAACAATCACAGGTATGCCACTAGACATAAATTGAATCTGCTTCCCGAAAAGTGTAATTACAGCTACATAGAGAAAAATGTTAATTATGTCATACTAAAGATATATAATAGTTTCCCAGAGAGTGTACGTGCGTTATGTAAAACGGAAGCAAAGAGACTTTTAACCAAATATCTGCTTCAAGGAGCTTATTACTCATTAAATGAATTTTTCTTAAGTCCAGTTGAAATTAGCACGGGGATTTGATGACTCTGTCAGCAGAGGTGGTTTCTTGTCTTTTCCGTTGTGCCTCTTATTTCATTGTGTATTTGTTACTATATTGTAATTTGTGCTTTTAAAGTGTTTTTACTTATTTTCTGTTTTTTTCCTTTTCTTCTATTTAATTATAGTTTATTGTAAACTTAGTTAACATTGTTTAATGCCTATTGGCTTAGAAGTGTAACCTACTGTTACATGAAAACAAATAAATTATTATCTATCTATCTATCTAATAGAATCTTCGGTGAGTGCGATAAGGATAAGATGGGCTGAATTTCAACTCTATCTTATGTAAAAAAATTAGCTTACTATGCTTCGGCTGATTCTCATAAATATAATAATAATTATTTACTTTCTTCTCTATTAGCTAAAATTAGGCACTATGTTGGAAATATGGAATCTTTGGCACAAGGCCACTTTATTTTTGCACTCGACGCGCGTTTCGCTAACCATGTTAGCTTCATCAGGGGCGATGATTAACTAAAGCTAAACTACAAATCTACCCTATTTATACTTAACCTAACACCTGAACTACTCAGGCGGAAATAATGGTTTAGGCGAGGATATCAAAAAACATGATTAACATAAATACAAATTCACAAAAAAACATAAAAGTAGTTAAAGGATTGAAAAAGAAAGATTTCTTCTATTTAAATGCGGATGAAGGAAATAAAGTTGTTATATTAGATAAGAAAGAATACTTTGAAAGTGTAGATAACACTGTGTGTAATTTTTTAAGTTATGGAAAAATAACCATATACGGACACCACTACGTGATAGTAGACCAAAAAAAAAGACCCGTGTCTCCCAGTTTTTCCGAAAGTCATGCACTTTTTTTTTATGGGCCCCAAAGATTTGAGGCCTGGGTGTAATTTTTGCAAAAAACTCATCATATTCTGAGGCTCATATCTTGCAAACCGTTCGGAATTTTAATTTACTTTCTATGGCAAAGTTGTAGCCCTTGTCATAAGGAACAAAAATTGTGAACATTTAAAGTAAAAAAAAAAAAACTTCATCTTCAAGATCAAAATAGCTAAAAACTGTAAAAAATTCGATTTTTTTTTACCTTTTTTTCCCTGTTTAGGCCCATAGCTAGCAAACCGTTTGATTCAAGGAAACAATTAACTACAAAAATGTAGCTAAGATCTTAGTAAACAACTTTCTAGAATATATGAACTTCCTAGGAATGATTCTTAACACTGTTTAGGTAGCCGCAAAAGTGAAAATTTTCCCGAAAAATCTACTTTTTTAAAGTTTTTTGCGATTTTGATCTGGAAGATGAAAATTTTTTGGATTTTATATGTTCACAATTTTTGTTCTTTATGACAAGAGCTACAACTTTGCTTCAGAAAGTAAATCAAAATTCCGAACGGTTTGCAAGATATGAGCCTGAGAATATGATCAGTTTTTTGCAAAAATGACACCGAGGCCCCAAATCTTTGGGGCCTCATAAAAAAAAAAATGCATTACTTGGGGCAAAACTGGGAGACACGGGCCTTTTTTTACCCGAGGCTCCCAGTTTTGGCCCAATTCATGTACTTTTTTTTATGAGGCCCCAAGGATTTGGGGCCTCGGTGTAATTTTTGCAAAAAACTGATCATATTCTCAGGCTCATATCTTGCAAACCGTTTGGAATTTTGATTTACTTTCTGAAGCAAAGTTGTAGCTCTTGTCATAAAGAACAAAAATTGTGAACATATAAAATCCAAAAAATTTCATCTTCCAGATCAAAATCGCAAAAAAACTTTAAAAAAGTAGATTTTTCGGGAAAATTTTCACTTTTGCGGCTACCTAAACAGTGTTAAGAATCATTCCTAGGAAGTTCATATATTCTAGAAAGTTGTTTACTAAGATCTTAGCTACATTTTTGTAGTTAATTGTTTCCTTGAATTTTGAACGGTTTGCTAGCTATGGGCCTAAACAGGGAAAAAAAGGTAAAAAAAAATCGAATTTTTTACAGTTTTTTGCTATTTTGATCTTGAAGATGAAGTTTTTTTTACTTTAAATGTTCACAATTTTTGTTCCTTATGACAAGGGCTACAACTTTGCCACAGAAAGTAAATTAAAATTCCGAACGGTTTGCAAGATATGAGCCTCAGAATATGATGAGTTTTTTGCAAAAAATTACACCCAGGCCTCAAATCTTTGGGGGCCCATAAAAAAAAAGTACATGACTTTCGGAAAAAACTGGGAGACGCGGGTCTTTTTTTTTTGGTCTATTATCACGTGGTGGTGTCCGTATATGGTTATTTTTTTTCGTGTTGCACTGTGTAATCTTATCGAATCTGGCCCTTATGAAAAGGTAATAAGAAATCCATTACCGAAAATGAAAACAGAGGTTAAAAATTCTTTAAAAAAATGTAAAAACCTTATCTTCGATTCGCTAAAATTTAAATAAAATGTAAGTAATTCGACCATACCAAAGTTGAATTGTTTACTCAAAATTCACAAACCTGGAAAAGCAATGCGATCCATTGTTTCATCGGTCGGATCACCCACATATTTAATATCCAAATGGTTATCAAAAGAACTTTATAATTTACCATTAAATACTTTCGCGGTGAAGAAGTCTTTAGAACTCATTAATAAAACAAAGGATCTAGTTGTTAATGAAGGTGAAATCTTAATTTCTTTTGATGTAAGTTCTTTGTTTCCAAGTGTACCAATACCACAAATTTTACAATATCTCGAAGAATTACTTAGGATGAATGACTTTGAAAATTATTCACGATTACTTAACATTATCTAAACTTTGTATGGAACAAAATTATGTTCAATATAACAGTCAGTTTTATATTCAGAAATAAGGAACAGCTATGGGTAATTGCTTATCACCTTTTATAGCCAAGTTATTCATGAGTAGGTTTGAAATCGAAGCCAGCCAAGAATTTGAGTATATACCAGTTCTTTCAGCCTAAATGGAGTAAATGACTTCCTCAGCCACTCAACATGTACAGTAACCTGTGTATATTAATTAAAAGTAACTTTGGTTACTGAAAATATTATAAAACTCAAGAAAAAATAATTTTTTATAGAGAAATCGTAAATTTGCAAAAAAAAATTAAATTTGAGAAAAAATGGCCAATTTCTAGGGCCTAAATTATTTAAATGAATTCTTAACTATCTCAAATGAAAGCTTAGGAATTAAGGGACATTTTTTGATATTTTAGGTAGGGTATTGCATACTGAAAAAAAGTTGTTTAAAAGATTTGTCAGAAGAAAAAAAACGTGGAACGGTAAAGTTTATCAGTATTATGAGGAGTGAAAAATATATCTAAGATGTAACAAATGGCTCAAATTATGTTTGGCTCAATTAAAGTAATGTCCATGGAACATATTAACTAAAAAAAATAGCTTACAGTTTGCAAGTACACCTATTTAATCATAAAAAACCGGTCAAATGCAAGTTGAACTTGCACAATTAGTGTTCCGTACGTTGATTGTTTTTAAAATAAAAATTTTTGTTAAGGTGGTATAAAATAATCAGTGACTTTACAAAACACACCCCAAATGAGTTTTCAACAAAGTTTGTTTCCAATCTTTACTGAAAACTGGTGACCTTGAAATTTTGTTTTTTTTTTATATACCAAATAAATTATTAAAGGTAATGCACTCGTGATAATTTTCGTTCAATCTATACCCCGTGGAGAATATTCCAGAATTTTTTCAAAATTTTTGATCAGTACTTTTCGAGATAAGGTAGGGGACAGCGATTTTTTAAAAGTAATACGAAGAAAAGTGTGCGCAAGTATTACATTATATATATATTTTTTACTCGAGTTTTCACAAGCTTTCATTTGACACCACACTCTATGACCTAGTAACAAAAATTTTTTTTTTCACTTCCGATTTCACCCCCTCAAAACGAACCCCTTAAGTCAAAATTTATGTTACGGTGGTATAAAAATGATCAGTGACTTCACAAAACACACCCCAAATGAGTTTTCAACAAAGTTTGTTTCAAATCTTTACTGAAATCTGATGACATTGAAATTTTTGTTTTTTTTATATACCATATAAATTATTAAAGGTAATGCACTCGTGATAATTTTCGTTCAATCATGGAGAATATTCTAGAATTTTTTCGAAATTTTTTGATAAGTACTTTTCGAGATAAGGGCCGGGACAGCGATTTTTCGCAAATTTTTAAAAATAATACAAAGAAAAGTGCGCGCAAGTATAATATTATATATATATTTTTTACTCGTGTTTTCACACGCTTTCATTTGACACCACACTCGATGACCTAGTAAAAAATTTTTTTTTTCACTTCCGACTTCACCCCCCAAGTCACCCTTAAGTCAAAATTTAATTCTCAAAACTACATGGCTCTGATGAGGCCATCAATTTCTATATTATTACCAAATTTCACCTTTCTATGTCAAATAGTTTCGGAGAAAATCGGGTGTGTGACAGACAGACAGACAGACAGACAGACACCGAAGTGATCTTATAAGTGTTCCGTACGGAACACTAAAAATGACTAAAGAAAAAAAAAATTTTCTTAACCAGAAGTTTGAAATGACATCCATAGCACCTTAAATTTTTCTCTTTTTTTATCTAGAATCAAAATCTGTCAGAATTTTTAGTTTATCTTCCATAAATGTATGATAAAATTGCAAAAATCCGCTAAAAACCCAAAAACGGTCCAATTCTCCCATTTTTGAGGGTGTTGCTCCAATTTTTCAGCAGTCACAATGTTTTTTCCTTAATGTATTCGTGGAGACGGGTATTTTGTTTTTAAAAAGTATCAGTATCCGACTATTTCTGCTTTTGGCCTGTTTTAGTAGTATTCTGACTGGACGGCCAGGTTAGATGTGTGATTGTGCTTTGAAGTAAACATAGGGAGTCCTGAAGTTGCCCCTTTCAACAACATAAAGAAGCCAATACAATATAATTTTCTTTGATTTTTTTAAATTTCATTTTCTTTTTGGATTTTCTCGGTCTCCCCGTCTGCCACTGACTTTAAAGTTATGCTTTATATTCAAACATATTTTATCAAAATTAGAAACAAAAAGTGAACTTTACTTCTGTTGGGCAGAATTACTAAAACAAGTATGAATTAATTATTCTCAAGGGATATGTAATTTTCACTCATTTTCTGAATAAAATGGTGCTCAAATATTTAAATACATAAAAGGCCTGTTAATTAATCTCTTTCATTATACGTCCATTTAAGCCTTGTAAAGCTAAGCCATCTAAAATAAAATTAATGTTTGGTAATTTTTTGGTCTTCTCGTATAGCTTTGTTCAAGTTAATGAAACTCAACAATGAATGAATACATATAATTTTAATGTTTCTGCATAGAAATAAAAATAGCCCATTTAAGTTGATAAATAGGAGTAAGTTATTAGAACTAAAATATTTAACTACGTTGGAATTTTGGAATATTATAAGAAGCTGCTAACAGAAGACAGACAAGAATTCCAGGAAGAGAACCCTGAAGAAGAACAGAATAAGGAAAAAAAAGAGATAGAACTAAGCTATGAAGAAGTAAAGAAGACAATAAAAACACTCCAAAATAATAAATCTGCAGGGCCTGGGGGTGTGGTAAACGAAATGATTAAGTACGGGTCTAATAAATTACATTGAATGTTGAGATACATGTTCTACAGAGCGATAAATGGAGAAAAAATACCAGAGGAATGGTCAAATGCCTATATAGTATCTATATTTAAAAAGGGAGACCGCAGAAAATGCACAAACTATAGAGGCCTAAGCATAATATCGAGTATGGGACGTTTGTATGCAAAAATTATTAAAAATATCATAGAGGAAAATATAAAAGGAAAAATTGGAGAAGACCAAACAGGCTTTAGGGCCGGAAAATCATGTATAGACCACATATACACTATAAAACAAACAATGGGAAAAAAACTGGCAAAGAATAGAGAAGTTCATTTAGCCTTCATAGACATAAAAAAGGCCTATGACTTAGTACCAAGACAAAGATTATGGAACGCAATGAAAGAAATAACACATTGACAAAGAACTAATATACGCAATAAAAGCTCTCTACGAAAACAACACAGTGAACATAAAAATAGGACATAAAATAGGGAAGAGACTCCAAACATCAAAAGGCCTATTACAAGGATGCTCTACACCCCCCACACTATTCAAAATATACCTCGAACAAGCATTAAAAAAATGGAAGCAAAATGTTTCGCAGACGACCAAGTAATCATAACGCAAGATGAGGAAGACCTCAGTTATATGGTAAGAAAACTGAAAGAAGAATACACTAAAGCAGGATTAGTAATAAACTTTGATAAAACGGAATATCTAACAACAAAGGAGGGAAACGTGGAGAATGTAGAAGGCGATAACGAAACAATAATCAAAGGAACCGATAGATTTAAATATTTAGGAACCATCATTCCAAAAAACGCAACATCAGAAGAAGAGATTAAAGCTAAATTAGGACAAACGCGCACATGCATAAGACAATTAAATTCGATCCTGTGGGACAAGCACATTACAAAGAGAAACAAAACACGCATATATAAATCAATAATACAAAGCATAATGATATACGGGTCAGAAACATGAACGAACAACAAAAGAAATAAATCTAAAATTAACGCGGTAGAGATGGAGTATTGGAGAAGATGCTGTACAGTGACGCGTATGGAGAGAATAACAAATGAAGAAATAAGAAGCAGAATGAACATCAAAGAGAACGCAATAAAAACCATTGAAGAAAAACGATTAAAATGGTATGGACACATAAGAGGGAGCGAAGATAATAGGTGGATAATGAAAATAACGGAGTGGAGCCCTATAGGGAGAAGAAAAGAGGAAGACCCAGACGATCGTGAAGAGACGATCTGGACGAGGCTATGGAGGACAGGGGTCTAACAGATGGAGACTGGGAAATGGATGGAAATGGAATCAAAGGCTGAGAGAAGGAAGACAGCGTCAGCTGTAGAAAATCCTTGATATATATATATATATATATATATATATATATATATATATATATATATATATATATATATATATATATTTATATACATATATATATATATATATATATATATATATATATATATATATATATATATATATATTTGGAATTTTGGAATTTTTTGCACAACGACACTACATGATAGTTACTACCACTACACGAACATTTTATGTTCGCGCTCGACCAGCGTTTTACTAACCATGTTAACATCATCAAAAGTGATGATTGCATGAATCTAAGAGGAAAAACTGAACTATTTATACTAACTACGTTGGAATTTTAGAATTTTTGGCACACGACAGTTACAGTCTGTCAAGTAAGAACGTGACCGTTCGTATTCGTAACAAAATGTGTTTCAAGAAAATTTGTTGCCATCAATGTGCTGTGGTGTGCTAACAACGGCACAATTATCGTAGTAAGTGGTTCAGTCGCCTCCTGCATCATTAATCGCCTGACATCTTCGAGGCATGCTGTCGACGTGTATACTACGGCAATGATCCCTAAATTTTTCGAATCTCGAGAGATAACTGAGTTAAAGTCCTTAGAGTCTTTCCTGAGCTTTCTCTTTACCAGGGACTAAATGTTTTGAATAGGGTTGGCGTCCGGCGATTGTGAAGGCTACTCTAGTATATTATCGTGGGCCCAACCGAGCCGCTTCGCGACCTGCGATTTTCTCTCAGCGAAGGTTTCTTCACCGTTCTTTGGAATTTGACACCATGAGCACGAAGATGTCGAATGGTCTCACATTCAAACCCGATTTTATTAATGTTGCCGCTTCTAGATGTAACGTCAATTTCGGGTCCCCTGGAAACAATCTTCATTCTGTGGAGAATATTCCAGAATTGTTTCAAAATTTCTTGATCAGTATTTTTCGAGCTAAGGGGGGGGGACAGTGATTTTTTAAAAATAATACAAAGAAAAGTGTGGGCAAGTATTACATATTATATATATTTTTGAACTCGTATTTTTACAAGCTTTCATTTGACACCCCACTCGATGGCCAAGTAAAATTTTTTTCACTTCCGATTTCACCCCCCCAAAACTAATCCCTTATGTCAAAATTTACCTTTCAAAACTACACAGCTCTGATGGGGTCATCAATTCCTATATTAGTACCAAATTTCAATTTTCTATGTCAAATAGTTTCGGAGAAAATCGGTTGAGACAGACGGATGGATTCCATACGGAACACTAAAAAGACCTAAAGATATCTAAGATGACTCATACTTTAAAACGTGTTATCGCGCAATAACTGTGGCTGATAAAAAAGAACAACTTCCTTTCCAATTTTGAAATCATCATAATTGATTACGCTGACTAGAATATATTTTAAAAATTGTGTTTACTACTGTAATACGATGTGCGCAGAATAGGTGGAAAATATTGCTGTTGGAGGGCTCAGAATAGGGATGAATGGAGAAGCTTGGGAGAGGCCTATGTTCAGAAGTGGACGAGCAGTGGCTGATGATGATGATAACTGTAATTATGCCTAGAATTTGTTCATTCTCGATACAAAATCAGTAAATTGATTTGTTTGTTTCTGTAATTTATCGATTTCTGGTGGTACAAATACATTTAATGTTCAATTTATTTAACACAGATCCAACCCTATGTAGTAATCAGGTAATCAACAAACAATAAAAGACAGATATATTTTTATATCTACGACCATCAGGTCGGCAAAGATAAAGGATACGGAAGAGAGGACTAGTAAAAGGAATACAAATAAGAAGATAGTCAAAGAAATAGATAGGAAGAAAGAAATGGGAAATAATTATCGAATTATTAGTTTGAGAACACGGAATACTAGGGATATAAACGGAAAATAGGATGAACTGACAGAAGAACAATAAATACACTATGTAGGAATCACAGAAACAAAAAGGAAAGGAAATAGATGCAAATAATTAGAAGGAAAGGTCATAAAAGAAGAAGACAAAATTATGGAAATATGGAGGGAATACTATAAAGATCTATCAGATGGGAATCAATATAGACATAATACCGGAACAAGATACAGCACCCACACAAACAGAAAAACTAATATAGAAGAAACAAAAGAGGCAATTGACAATTTAAACAAGATGGAAGGATATAGAAGGATATATTGAAAATACAAATATAGAATAATTCAACTCTACGGGCCTTACACTCCTAACAAAAGGGGTAGAAAGGTATAAGGATTAAGTGTAAGTTAAATATTTTTTTATGTTTTAATATAATAATCTCATTTAGCATCGTGTTTTATAACTAGAGACAATCTGAATAGAGTGATCTGGATATTGACGGAAATAACAAGTTACCTAAACTTGTTAAATAACTAAAGTTTGATTGTTTATTATGTTCCTCAACTAAGAACGTGGATGTTCTGCTAACTTTGTTTTTGCTTGTCTTGTTTAATTAAGAAAGTTAAACTTAAGGATTATAAACTACGTATAAATAAATAGTTCCTAAACTAATTAAGTATGGGTGAAAGTTTAAATTGAATTAAATTTGGTACTAGTTCCCCCCAGCTTTTACCTTTCATTTAAAAATCCTTTTTTTCCCTTTCTTGCCAGGGGGAAGTATTACGTTTGCAAAAAAGTTATCCTACGAGATTTTTATGTTTTTTCATGTTTTAAGACCCTGCATCAACATAGCTTCTTGTCGGTCTGTCGCTCTGTCTGCCACAGGTACGATAACTCTTGAGCCAAATAAGTTGTATCTGGATCCGTACAAATTAACCCGAAAAGGATAGGCCTTATCTATAATAGGAATTTTTAATAAGATCTTTAAGGTTGTACGACCTATAACATCTGAATATCTGATGTTTTAATATTTAAGAAATTTAGAGTTGAGTTTCGGATGGCGAAGTGTGTACATGTAAATCGAGCGCCCGGCAATAGTCAACTCGTTCAACGAGCATCATTACGGTAGCGTTTCGATTTATTTAATTATTTTGCCGATTGCAAAGGAGAGGACTAGAAATAAAGCAGAGTATAGTGTTAGAATTAAGACAATTAGTAAAAATTTGGAGGTTTATGAAAATAATTGTATGAAGCTAAGGAAACAATAAGCGAAGACCTTGATCGTTTTACTGTTTACAGTGATAAAAAATATAAAAAACATTTTTTTCTTCTTTTTCTCCCATGTTTGAAAATGGAATATACGAGGAACACACGTAAAGTTTTTATAACAGAAAGAACAATGGATAGCGATGACTATACCTCAAGAGACTCGAAAAGAGGAAGAGTCGAAGAAAAAGAAGAGCCAGTGGGATTATTCAAGAAGAATAAAAAGCTGATAAGAACACCACAGAAAGAGAGAAACGAAAGGGTAGATAAGATAGACAATTTGATAGAAATAATCAGAGAGATAATGTCAGATATAAAGGATATAAAATAAGATCAGAAGAGATACCAACAAGAGTTGAAGGAACTAAGAAAGGAGAATGAAGTATTGAAAGAGGAAAATAAGATAATTAGAGAAAACATGAGAGGTATGGATTTGAAGATGAGTAGACTGGAAAAAGACAACTTAAGGAATAATATTGTAATATCGGGAATGAAATTTGAAGTGAATAGCCAACCAGATCTGAAAATGGGTGTAGAACATTTTATGGCGAGGAGTATGGACACCAAAGTACAGATTAAAGATGTGATAAAAATAGGAGCGACTATGTACAAGATAGAACTTGGAAACACGGGAGATAAAGAAGCTGTAATGTAAAATAAAAACAAACTGAGAAACCTAAAAGAGAGAGTTTACATAAACAACGATTTATAAAAGATGAACGGGAAATTCAAAAGAAATTGAAACATATTGCAGAGAACGAGAGAAAAAATGGAAAAAGGATGAAAATAGGATATCAAAAAATCGTAATCGAAGGAAGAGAATATAAATGGGACATTGAGGAAGAAAAACTGAAAGAACAAACAAAGAATACTACGACAATCAAGTCAAAAAATTGAGAAAAAGGAGAGAGATAGGTAGATTGACGACGACGATAAAGGATACGGAAGGGAAGACTAGTAAAATGAATACAAATAAGAAGAAAATCAAAGAAATAGGTAGGAAGAAAGAAATGGGAAATAATTATCGAGTTATTAGATTTAAAATACGGAATAATAGGGGTATAAACGGAAAAGAGGATGAACTGACAGAAGAACAACAAATGCACTATGTAGGAATCACTGAAACAGAAATGAAAGGAAATGGATGCAAAAAATTAGAAGGAACAGCATACAAAAATCAACACAGAGACATAATACCGGAACAAGATGCAGAACTCATACAAACAGAAGAAACTAATACAGAAGAAACAAAAGAGGCAATCGGCAATTTAAACAGGATGGAAGGATATAGAAGGAAATATGGAAAAGACAGATATAGAATAACTCAACTGCACGAGCCTTACACTCCTAACAAAAGGAGTAGAAAGGCATAAGGATTAAATAAGTAAGTAAGATTATTGGAAGAATAGAGCAACAGTAGCTTTTCCGATGTTAGACAATATTTTAATTGAAAATATAATGATATTGATTAATGTTTTCAAATCTTACAACTTCGATTAATAACAAACCCGTTTAGTTAAATACAAAACACAATTTTTCGATAAAATTGAGGATCAGTTTCCAACTGCTGTAAAGTTCAATGCAAGCGTCCCTTACGCTTACCCCGATCAGCATCTTTTCCTTAAGCTATGAAGCATGAAAATTATAAGTTCCATTCCTAGGTCAAGCAGAATATGTGCTCGAAATTTGAAATAGATATCTCATCTTATTTGAGACCTATCGAGCCAACAGCCAGTCTCATGAAAACGAGAGACTAGGTTTTTCGTAATGTAGGGACCCTAAGACGAGACCAATCTCGGAATAGGGGGTCTACCCTAAAGGTAAAATAAGTAAATTGTTAATTAATTCTACGAATTTTTTTACCTCCATTGTTAAGGAAAGTATTGCAGTCGTGAAAAAAAATCATATGCAGAGATTTTTGTATTTCTGTAAGTTTCACGGTCTCCAGTTTGCACAACAACTCTAGAACGAAATGAGTTATCAATTTCAAATTTCGTACACATATAACACTTGAAGTAGGAAAAGAAGCTATAGTTTTTCAGCAATATCTCTTCAGGGTAAGGGGTGACAAGGGTGGAGCTTGGTAAATCTTGTATAGTGTGAATAGTTCTATTAGAAATTTTCTTTTTAATAGAATACTTTATTGCTACGAGGATCGGCTTTTAAGTTTTTACAAACGACCAGTAGATGGCGCTATTGAGATGTGACATTACCGTTGTTGTAAAATTTGACATTTGTTACTGGTAAAACAGTGGCAGCTCAAAAATTGATCGAGTAGTTTGTTTACAGTGATTGTTAAAAAAAAAACAGTTTTGTGAACAAATGAAAATTTCACGTGAAGGTCTTCGTTGGACGATTTTTTACGATTTTAGTAAGGGCCTAACTCAACAATAATTCTCCGAACCGTTTCGTTTAACTGTTGGTAATGAATCACCATCAGAAAAGACTGGTTTGCAGAATTTCGTCGTGGTCGTGCTTTCGTCAGCGGCGAATTTCGTGAAGGTCAATCAAAATCGGTTGTTGTTTCAAAAAACATCAATGCTGTGGGCAGCATGATTGAAGAGGATCGGCATGTTACCTACCGCGAGATAGAGGCATCCTTAGGCATATCGAAGACCGCAGTACATTCGATTTTCCATGAACATTTAGCTGTGAAAAAGATCTGTTCCTGATGGATTCTGTATAATTTGACCAAAACTCAAAAATAGGCTTATGTCAATTGGTGCAAGGAATTGCTCAAAAAATTTGACCGAGGACATGCCAAATCTGTATCCAGTATCGTAACAGTAGATTAAACTTGGATATATTCGTACGAGTCGGAAACTCAGCAACATCAACTGTTTGGGTGTTTCAACGATTCCAACAAAAGTGGTTCGTTCGCGAAGCATTTCTAAGAAAATGATCTCTTGTTTCTATGGTTATACTGGACAAGTTGCAACTATTGCTTTACAGGATCGAAGAACAGTTAATGCTGAATGATATACAACAATTTGTTTTTACCAGAAGTCATTGATGATATCAATAGGAAAAATAGCCGAAAACGTAGCATCATTCTTCATCATGACAATGCCAGCAGGGCTGGCCCTAGGCGGTAGGCAAGGTAGGCAACTGCTTACGGCAACGGCAAAACCGCCTAAACTACTAGAGCGCAAAAAAAATAGATACAACCCACAAATATATAATTCGATTACTTGAATCTAGAAAATAAATGAGTAGTAAAATCAAATACAACAGGAATAGACATTAATTTTTTTTGAAAAAGTAAGATCGGATGAATCCTTTGACAACATTGTATTAGAGGTTGAAAATTTAGCCAGCGAAATCGACGTAGAAAAATATTTTGAATTGACTACATCACGTCATCGTTTTCGGACTACAAAACGAAATTTTTCTTATGAAAGTTTAGAGGAACCGATATAAGATCCAAAACAAAAATATAAAATAATTTTTTTTTTCTTTATTATAGATCAGGCGATCAGTACATTGGAGCTGAGATTCAACCTACTGAATAGTCATAATGACTCTTTGGTATTTTTAAATATATGATATTTACAAACTTAAAGACTAAGTTGGGAATGTGGAATCTTTGGCACAATGACACTACTCAGTATATATCACCACTACACCAAACACTTTATTTTCATCATCGCTCCTGTTGAAGCTAACATGGTTAGCGAAACGCGCGTCGAGTGCAAAAATAAAGGGTTTGGTGTAGTGATGATATATACTGAGTAGAAACTTAAAGACGTTTATAAATGAATTACTGGCACATTGTAAAGATCTCGAAAACGTCTTGACAGATGGTGATTCGTCCGATCTTAACGCTTTGGATCTGGCTGACGAAAAAGGCCTTGTTTCTTCACTTTTAACTAAGAAAGAAGATCCAGTTGACGTTCTTAAATTCATTACTTCCCTTAAAATTAGGCCAGATTTGAGCATTGCTCTAAGAATTTTGTTAGCGCTGCCCATAACTCTTGTTACCGGCGAAAGAACTTTTTCTAAATTAAAAATAATAAAAAATTATTTAAGAACTATGACTAGACAAAATCGTCATAATGGGTTAGCAATGTTAGCCACTGAACACAAATTGAGTAGTAAATTAGATCTGAAAGAAATTATTCCCAATTTTATAGAAATGAAACTTAGAAAAAATTGTTTTAATTTAGGTTTAGACTTTGTATATTATAGAACTAGTTTACTTCATTGTTTTAAAAGTATATTTAAATTATCTCTGAAAATAGTAGGTACTAGTTTTAGTTTGTAAGTTCGTTGTTGTTAGCTCGTTAAAAATGTAAACTTTGTTTTTCAATAAAATAACTTTTCATAAATCTGTATTAGTATTATTGTCTTAATTTAATTATACGTCATTTTCCTGGTTAATACAGTTTCCTTTAAGCTTGGGTACGGCGGCATTTTTTGAGTTTGCCTACGGAGGCAAAAAAGCTAGGGTCGGCCCCGATGCCAGATCTCATACAGCACGTCAAACAATTGATTATTCGACAGAAAAAAAACATCGAATTAATGTCTCATTGCCCGTATTCTCCCGATTTATTGCTTAACGACTTCTTTTTGTTCCCGAATGTCCAAAAAAAAAAATGCGTGGACAGCGATTTTCGTCATCTCAAGAAGCTGTTGAATCCTTCTAAAACCATGTTTTGAAGTACCAACTTCAGAGTGGAAAATATGTTTCGAGAATTGGTTCGAATTCATGCAAAAGTATATAAATCTTAAAGGCGAATATTTTGAGAAACAATAAAACAATTTGTACCAAAAATTGTTTTTTTTCTTTCATTGTTAAATTACTTAAAACGTAGCCCTCGTATTCCACACCAATCTAAATTGAGAAAATGATAAAGAAGTCATTTATAAAACCGAAAGGCACAGTCATGCAATTGTGGCGCCGCGTTAAATAGTAAATGATTGACGTAGTAAATACACTTCCTTGGGAATTGTATAAACTATAATACAATACAGTTTGAAAAAATAAAGTTATTGCTTGCGATTAGAAATAAATAAATAATTATAACGTTGTTAATAAAACTCACATTTTTCAGACAACATTGTGTATACATGTCAGTTTTCCAAAGTAATTTTATTAATAATTTTTTTTCTCACTGAACAATGGAATATTTATTTGATATAGTCTTCCCTTACGTAACTCATAAAAAAATTTGAGTAAGTATAGTACATCCAAGTCACGTAGTCGCTTGTACATGCGCGTCGACATGTTTGAACTAAACGAATGTCGGGCTCCGAAGGTGTATAAACTATTTTCAATAAAACTATTAACCAAAAATTGTTAAAACTGAAAGGTGACACTTCCACCTTTCTTCTCCTTTGGTCTTCCTCATAAAGTTTTTTAATTTATAAAAAAATAGTTCCACTAGTTGATAGAAAAAGAAAGATACCACGAAACCAAGAAATTCACTTACTGTTAGTTAACTTGAGAAAAGCATGTCACATTTTTTCTTTGTAGAAATTGTAAAAATCAATGAAAAGTACATAAAAATTATTAAAGCTGTCAAAACACTATATGATTAACTCATAATAAAATTAAATGCTTAATGACTATCATGAGCGTTTGCACTATGATTTCAGTTTCTATGACTTTAAGCGTGCGGACTATAATATGTTAAATATTTATTATCACTCAGTGGACTGGGAATATGTCTTGGGTGGTATTGCGGATGTAAATACTGCAAAGTCTGCCTTCGATGAAGTTTTGTATGCTGGTATTAGTCTGTATGTCCCTGTGGTTCGTTCCAAAAATCCGAAGTTCCCGAAGTGGTTTTCTGATGAACTTAAAGATCTTATCTTAAAAAAGAAGTTGTGTCACAAAGAATACAAAAAAACCCGTCGGTGGGAAACTTATCAGAAGTTTTCGGAGTTAAGAACCCAATCCAATATCTTAAAGAGCAACTGCTACTTGCAGTATGTTAAAAATATTGAGACAAATTTAAAGCATAACACCAAACAATTTTGGAATTTCATTAACAGTAAAAAGGGGGGCAAGTCCACCCCTACCTTAATAAACCTAGACGAGCTAACAGGGACGGATGGACAGACTATTGTGGAAATTTTTAAGTCTCATTTTCAGGGTGTTTATAGGTCGGATACTGACGGTGGTGAGCCTGGGCTTGAGGATGTTGGGGATAGTGGTGGATCATTCTCCTCTGTTGAGATCTCCCTGGGGGAGGTGTTTGACTATGTGTCTAAACTTGACATAAATAAGGGACCGGGTCCTGATGGTATATCTCCCAGATTTTTAGTTGACTGTGTCTATGCTTTGGCCAAACCGCTCCATATGCTTTTTAAAATGTCCCTAGAGAGCGGTGTTTTTCCTGACCAATGGAAATATAGCTTCATTACTCCAGTATTTAAGTCCGGCGACAAATCAGACGCTAAAAATTATCGACCTATTTCCATTCTAAGTTCTATTCCAAAAGTATTCGAAAAAATTGTTTGCGACAAATTAAAACCATTCATAAAACCTTTTTTGGTTCCGGAACAGCACGGTTTCGTTGGTGGCAGATCGACGGCTACAAACTTAATCTTGTTGGTTCAAAGTACTATTGATGTAATGGAGGCGGGTGGTCAGGTTGACGTGGTTTATACGGATTTCAGCAAGGCCTTCGACACAGTCAACCACGATATCCTGATAGGGAAGTTAAGAGGTTATGGGTTTTTGTGGAGCACTACTGAATTGGTTGACCTGCTACCTTACATACAGAAAACAGTTTGTTAAAGTAAAGGGCTTTGTGTCGAGTGAGGTGTCTGTTGCATCGGGTGTGCCGCAGGGTAGCCACCTGGGCCCGTTGCTGTTTAATATATTTATTAACGACCTACGAAAGGTGATTCTATTTTCAAGGCCCTTGTTTTTTGCAGATGACTTGAAATTGTCTACGGCAATTCATTCTGTTGACGATGCTATGAGACTGCAGGGAGACTTGGATAAGGTGAGTGAGTGGTGCAGGAGAAACAAAATGAAACTAAATATTCAAAAATGTAAGATTATGTCGTTCTTTCGAGTGAAAGTTCCGCTTTTGTATGGTTACAGTATTAATAATTGTCTTCTCGAAAGAGTCTCCTCATTGTGTGACTTGGGTATTTATTTGGACACTAAGCTTGATTTTCATATTCATTATGACTTTATTACTAACAAATGTATTAAACTCCTTGGCTTCGTCTGTAGGAATACTAGGGATTTCCGGACCGTAGATAGCGTGAATATTTTATACAAGGCCTTGGTGAGATCTTCTTTGGATTATCTGTCATGTGTGTGGTCGCCATCGTATGCTGTGCATATTGAGGGTGTTGAAAGGGTACAGAGGAAGTATGCTAGATATGTCTCTTGCAAATTTAAGTGGAACATCACTGCCTATGGGGACCAGCTACGAAGACTTCAGCTGCAATCACTTTCAAGACGAAGAAAAGTTGCTGATATATGTTTCTTATTTCGACTTGTAAATGGTCATATAGACTGCTCTGATCTCTTGAGTCTGATAAATTTTCATGTTCAACCAAGATCAACAAGGGACCACGTACTCTTTGCCCCGAGGTACCACAGATGTAACTATGGCCTATTCACGCCGATCACTAGAATCACTAATGGTGCCAGTGAAGCGAATCTTGATTTTTTTAATCTCTCTTTAAAACGTTTAAAAGAAAAACTGTTGACAGTCCATTGAGTTTTTGAAATGATAATTACTGGTGTTGTTATTGTATTGTATTGTTATAAGTTTACTATATGTTATTATTGAAATTTTTCTGTAAATACTATGTATAAAATGGGTCTGCCCGTAGATAAAAAAAAAAAAAAAAAAAAAAAAAAAACAGGAATACAAATAACACGACGATTTATTACTTCACAATCTCTGAAGCAAGGATGACAGAAAAAGAAAGATGGCACGAAACCAAGAAGTTCACTTGCTGTTCGTTACCTTAGAAAAGCATATCACATTTTTTCTTTGCAGAAATTGTAAAAATCAATAAAAAGGACATAGAATTTATTAAAGCTGTCAAAACACTATATGATCCACTCATAATAAAACAGGAACACAAATAACACGACGATTTATTACTTCACAATCTCTGAAGCAAGGATGTTATTTATCCCCATCCTTAATAAAATATATCTGAAAAGCGTACTAAAGAGATGGACATCGAAATGCAGACCATTGGGGTACCACTAATTGACACCATTTTATACACGCTATGCTTCGATGATGACCAAGTGGTAATAGCTCAAGACTGCTACTACAAAAACTGGGATTTGAAAGTAAATATAAAGAAAACGGAATATCTATGTATTGAAGGATAACACAAAGATCTTATACTAGACGGTCGAACCACGATAAAACACTGCTACGACTACAAGTAACTGGGTATAAGAATTTCAGAGGAAGGAAAACTGGACAGGGCAATAAGAGAAAGAAATACTGCAGGAAGAAAGGCCATTGAACTACTAAACAACATTTTATAGAATAAGTTTAGTATTAGAACCAACAAAAAAAGATATATGAAACCATAGTGAAAAGTATCGCATTATTTATCTGTAACTAGCTGTGCCTGCGGCTCCGCTCGCGTGGACTTCATTCACTTTTATCGTCACTGCTCAATTCGTATATTACCACCATAATAAAATATATCCTATAACCTGGCCAAAGAAAATATGTACGTTTTAAAAGAAAAAGCATGTAAAACACATGTATGAATTAAAAAAATTAGATAAGTGCTTTTCGAGTAATAAGCGCACATAACTGTATATATATATATATATATATATATATATATATATATATATATATATATATATATATATATATATATATATATATATATTATATTCTTTGCTACATGATATTGTCGCATATTTAATGGTTTAGGCAGTGTATCACAAGAGAACGCGCTAGCGGTAAACTTTTTTCCGACTTAATTCACTATTATCGTTACTGCTTATTCCTTATGTTACCTAACGTAATAAAATATATCCTATAACCTGGTCAGAGAACATATGTACGTTTTAAAAGAAAAAGCATGTAAATCGGATAAGTGATTCTCCAATTATAAGCGCACTAACGGACAGACACAGATACAGAGAGACGTTGAATTTTCTATATATTATAGAAGCATGGCCTCCAAAGGAAAGAGCATTAGCCCCGATGAGAGCAACAAAAATAGACTTCTGGAGAAGATCAGCAGGAACATCAAGAAGGGACATTCTAACCAAACAACTTATCTGGTTTGGGCACATCGAAATAATGGATGAACATCGAATTCCAAAACAAATACTAAAGTGGCAACCAGAAGGCAAGAAAAAAAGGGGTAGACTGAGAACAAGAGGGGAAACGAGAGTGGACAGACAGAGAGATTGAGAAAGAAAATTTAGAGGATCTATGGAATGACCAAAAAAGGAGATTGTAAGTCGGAAGACGTCGGAAAATGTTGTAAACTGATAATATATATATATATATATATATATATATATATATATATATATATATATATATATATATATATATATATATATATATATATACATATACATATATATATATATATATATATATATATATATATATATATATATATATATATATATATATACATATATATACATATATATACATATATATATATATATATATATATATATATATATATATATATATATATATATATACATATATATACATATATATACATATATATATATATATATATATATATATATATATATATATATACATATATATATATATATATATATATATATATATATATATATACATACATATATATATATATATATATATATATATATATATATATATATATATATATATATATATATATATATATATATAAATATATATATATGTATATATATATATATATATATATATATATATATATATATATATATATATATATATATATATATATATATATATATATATATATATATATATATATAGATAATTCCTTAAATTTTTTAAATAAAACTTAATTTGGAGAACTGAATTTCTTAAAAAAAATTATGTTGATGAAACATTATTAAAAGTTAGACGAAGCTTAATAAATGATCAATAAAGAACACGAGGCAAAGGTCAACTTTACAGTGACGTGGTACATTGACAAAGGATTAGACTAAAAGAATCTGGGGTGATGATTAATAACACGTACATATATAAATATAAAACAATATATAATTATTCAAATAATTTATTTTATACGGTATACACCACCTCAGTTGCGCTACTAAATGAGTTTTTCATATCGGTGTTTAAGATGGGATACATGCAAATTGCCTCCCGAGATAAAACTGGACCCTAAATAATAGGTAAATTGCCTCGCATAAATTTTAGCTACCTGATATAGATGAGTAAATTGGGGTCCCTGTTTACAAATAATAAACATAAGTTTGATTTTATTGAAAAAGAAAAAATGTAGACAACAAATTAAAAGAAAATAGCTAATTCTAAGTTTTAAGATATAGCCTAAACCTTAAATCTACCTATAATATTAAAGTGTAAACGTACATGATATTTCACAAATATATATAATAAAATATAAACATATATAATAATTAATCTTTAGCATCACAATGGAAATATATGCATTTAATAAAACGCATTCTGCTAATTTTGTTGTTTTTGAAAACCTCATTTTTGCGATTTTTTACATTGATATTATAAATGTAGTTAAATGAACACTTTGTAGTTTGACATATGTCTCTGTTTGGAATTCTTTAAGCTTTTCTATAAAAATAAAAATATTTGGATGAGCTTTGCAGAAGGAGTCGTTAAAATATTATAAGCTCTATATTAGCTATATATACCACACTTATTTGTAATATTGTATACCTACCCTTAATTACCGGGAAATACTCATTAAAGCTGACCATTTTTACTACTACCTGCGGGGAGGCAATTTACCAACACCCTTAAGATGCTGTAGACCAGGGGTGCTCAAACGATCGATCGCGAGTGCTTTTTGAGTCGATCTCGAGAAAAAAATTCCGATATAGAAACTATTCACAGATTTTGTTTTAGGTAACTAAAACAAAATGTAATGAATAAACTACTAAAATTTTTTCGATCCATAATTAGGCCAGAATAACCCCCTCATCACTTTCTTTTATCGTAATAACCCCCTGCTAGCGGCAAAAGGCGGCTTTATCAAAGGAACGCGCGGTACTTGTCAAAGAAAAGCCGCGTTTTTGATTCCCGCCGATTTTTCTAGAAACTTCGGGCGGCGTGTTTGACGGGAACATTCGAGACGATATAAATGTTGCGCCTGCAGGAATAAGAGTCAGTCTGAGTTGTAACTTGAAGGCGATACATCGATACAAAGTTTATTAATAAATAGTCCAAAATGAGGGCGGCGAAGAAAAGTAAAACTTATCATTTGAATAACGATTGGGAGGAAGAATTTTTCTTTTGTATGGTAAAGGATAAGTGCATTTGTCTCATTTGCCGTGCGTCAGTTGCAATACCTAAGCGTGGGAACTTAGAGAGGCATCATAAAACGGTTCATAAAAACTATGAAGAGGATTTTCCGTCACAGAGTGAATTAAGAAAACGAAAAGTACGTGATTTGATAACTTGTTTGAAAAAAGAACAAACCATATTCACAAGACCAGCTAAACAATCAAAAGCTACAACGATCGCGTCATTTAAAATATCTCATATATTGGCGAAACACAAGAAACCATTTGATGATGGATTGGTTGTGAAGGAAGCATTTATTGAAGCGGGTGAGACTTTATTTGGAGATTTTAAAAATAAAACAGAGATTATGTCTGCTATTAAAAGACTTCAGTTATCTCGTCCGACTGTCACAGGGCGTGTTGAAGTCATGAGTCAGGACAAGGCAGATAAACTAAAACATGATATCATGGAATGTACATACTTTTCTTTATTTATTTTTATTCGAATGGTATTCAATGACATGTCGGCTAAGGAAGAGTTTTTGACAATGATTCCTCTGAAAGGAAATACCCATGGCGAAGATATATATGACGTTTTCTTCAATTTTGTAACAAACTACAAGCTACCAATATATAAACTAGTGTGCATTACAACCGATGGAGCACCAGCAATGACTGGAAACAAAAACAGTTTGGTGGCATTGTATCGAGCTAATGATGATTTCCCTTCATTTTTCTCCTTCCATTGCATTATACATCAACAAGTTTTGTGTTCAAAAGTTCTAAACATGGAGGAGATTATGGGCATTACAATAAAAATTGTGAATTCTATCCCTGCACGTAGCTTGCAACGACAGCTCTTTAAATTGCAGTTGGAAGATAGTGAGTCAGCTGAACACACTGATTTAGTTCTTCACACGGACGTCAGGTGGTTGAGTCGCGGAAAATTCCTAGAAAGGTTTCAAGAATTATTGCCCGAAATAACAGCTTTTCTGGACGAAAGAGGTGATGACACTCAGATGCTGAAAAATGGAAAATGGCTGACTGATTTGGCATTTTTGACAGACATCACAATGCATTTAAACACCATTAATTTAATTTGGAGCTTCAAGGTAAAGGAAACACTATTATTGAGATGATTAGCGCAATAAACGCATTCAAAAGTAAATTGCAACTTATGATAGATCAACTGAAAAGAAAGGATCTGAAAAATTTTCCGTCTTTGAAAGCAAGGATTCCTCAGTTGAATTATATATGATATATTTATGAGGCAGAATTATCAAATATTTTGGGCCAGTTCGAAATACGTTTTTATGATTTCAGTAAATTGGCAAATATCGCATCATTTATGAGTTATCCTTTTTCGTGTAAAAACATTGAGGAATTAGCTACTGAAATAGCAAGTCAGTTTAACATGGACTCATGTTCTGTTGAAAATAAGTTAGTGCAGATTATATCAGATATACATCTCAAAGCCACAGCATCTGATACAAAATTCTGGTGTTTTATATCTGAAGATAAATATCCAAATCTAAGGCAAATCGCCCTTCAACTGACGGCAATGTTTGGGTCAACTTACTTGTGCGAGTCTGCATTTTCTGAAATGAAGATAATTAAGTCACAATATCGCAATCGACTAACTGACGAACATATGTCATCATGCTTGCGATTAGCACTCGGTAATTACGTACCATCTTATGAAAAGTATGCTGAGGACATGCAGTGCCACGCTTCAACATCCAAAGTCACTCTTTAGTTAAGTTTAGATACTAGAACTCGTTTGTTTTGTAAGAACCAATAAACTCACAATTTTGAATAATTATGAGTTTTTTCATTGACATTTTAGAGCAGACCTACACTTACCTTGACTAAAAAAATGCATATTGTGCGGAAAACTAATATCTATGCGACGATACACCCTACCTAGACGAAAATCCTGCATCATACTTGCTTGCAGCCTCTCAGAGTCGATCGATCGTAGTCTAACAATATTGAGGTAGATCGCCAGCAGTTCAAGTTTGAGCACCCCTAGTGTAGACGGTCTTGGTCGTTGCTGCTTAAACATTTTTTATAGCATTTTATCGCTTTTCTTTTATCGGCAAGTAAAATTCAGGAGAAGCCACATAGTACCAAATCGCTTAAATGACGACTTCAGGTTGAAACAAACGTCATAAAATGTCGGATACTAAACCATTAAGGAATGTCGCTTTACACAACAAAAATATTCAACAGCTGGCATTATTATTATCCTCTATTTTCAAAAAGGTGAGTTTCTAGTGTAAAGAAAATTACTGTATTTATTTAATAACTGTGTTACGTGACCACTGGAAATATTTATCGTTATAGTTTTTTACTACTGGAAAAAGTAATGACAAAAAGTTGTAAAATATGTAAAACAGAACTGTTAAACGTGTTATTTTTTTCCGGCTTATTAAGGTATTTATTTTTAATAGATCTATTATTTCCGAAACTAATAATGATACATAATTACTAAGTGGGTCAGAAGCAACAAGTGGCTCTATACCCTACATAAAAGGAACGTACATATTAAATAATATAAGTGTTCCATTTTTATGAAGAACAAAATTATCTGTCTACATCTAAAAAAGCCCTTATTTCTTTTAAATTTATATTAACTTGCCAATAATGACAGACCCATCATACACAATCACCATAATTGCACAATTATTTATCTCGTTTAACAACAGTTGGACTATGAATCTGGAATTGGCTAAATTGGCAGTGCTTTTGTTTAATCGTTTCAACTGACGTTATTTTCAAGTTAAAATAATTTTCCTTATAGTATGTCAAGCAGAATCAAAATTTTACATTTAGATTCTCTAAAAGAGTTTAGTGAATCTAACTTCTAGTTAGCATTGAATTTAGAACTTTTGGTTGTCCAGTTGACATTTACGAGGCTGGTTTGGAAAGTCCGTGCAAAGTCCGAGAGATGGCACCACCGGCGCGTATCGAGGTCATGTTTAGTTAGTAGCATCTCTTGAATGAACGCACACCAAGTTTCAGCCCTATTGGTCTATTTCTTTGTGTTTGGCATTCGTGTGAATCAAGGAAGTCGAGTGATTTTCAAGAAATGGACGAAAAAGAATTTCGTGTGGTGATTAAACATTACTTTATGAAAGGCAAAACGCCTCAGGAGACTAAAGAGAAGCTTGATAAACATTATGGTGACTCTGCACCTTTGATTAGAACAGTTTATAAGTGGTTTCAAAATTTTCGGACTGGCCATATGGGCACAAGTGACGCTGAACGTTCTGGACGGCCTGTGGAGGTTACGACCCCAGAAATCATTGATCAAATCCATGATATGGTGATGGATGACAGAAGAGTTAAGGTGCGTGAGATTGCTAGTGCTGTGGGCATCTCGACTGAACGGGTACATAATATTTTGCATAAACATTTGGATATGAGAAAGCTATCCGCAAGATGGGTGCCGCGATTGCTCACGCTTGATCAAAAACGGAATCGTGTGATGTGTTGCAAGGATGGTTTGCAGCTGTTCCAGAAGAATCCGGAGAGCTTTAAGCGTCGTTTCGTCACTGTGGATGAAACATGGATACATTACTATACTCCTGAGACCAAACAACAATTTAAACAATGGGTTACCAAGGGGGAATCTGCACCAAAAAAGGCGAAGACCGTTCCTTCGGCCGGAAAGGTTATGGCGACTGTCTTTTGGGATTCGCAAGGGATAATCCTCATCGACTATCTGGAAAAGGGTTTAAAACTATTATAGATGAATATTATTCATCGTTATTGGACCGTTTGAAAACCGAGCTGCAAGAAAAACGCCCGCGATTGGCCCACAAGGAAGTCCTTTTCCATCACGACAACGCACCAGCACACACCTCAGCAGTTGTGGTCGCAAAATTAATGGAAATAGGATTCCAACTCGTTTCACATCCCCCCTATTCTCCAGACTTGGCTCCCTCGGACTACTATTTGTTTCCCAATTTGAAGAAATGGCTGACGGGACAAAGATTTTATTCAAACAAGGAGGTGATTGCAGACACTAATGGATATTTTGCAGACTTGGACAAATCCTCTTATTCGGAAGGGATCAACAAACTAGAACATCGTTGGACGAAGTGTATAAGCCTAAAAGGAGACTATGTCGAAAAATAAAAAAGGTTTACCCCAAACACATAAGTAGTTTTTATTTTTGCACGGACTTTTCAAACCAGCCTCGTATTTTCGAGAGCTTTGTATTTCATACTGTAAAAATGAGCGAAGAAACGTTTTTAGAGAGAAATTTAAAATAATAATCGAGACATGAAACCTTATAACAAGTAGGAAAGCAAATCATTTTTAGAATTTATTAACTGGCCATGTGCAAGTTTGACTTGCGCAATTAGTGTTCCGTACGTTGATTGCTTTTAAAATAAAAATTTTTGTTACGGAGGTATAAAATGATCAGTGACTTCACAAAACACACCCCAAATGAGTTTTCAACAAAGTTTGTTTCCGACTTTTAATGAAAATTGATGACCTTGGAATTTGTGTTTTTTTTTATATGCTAGACCAATTATTAAACGTAATGAATGCACTCGTTCAATTTACACCCTGTGGAGAATATAATATTTTTAAATTTTTTTGATCAGTACATACTTCTCGAGATAAAGGAGGGACAGAGACATTTTCACAATTTTTTAAAAATAATACAAAGAAAAGTGTGGACAAGTATTACATTATATATATTTTCGAACTCGTGTTTTTTTTTTATGGGTCTAGCACACGTGCTGCAGGGGGAGTCCCTAAAGCGCTACAGGAGCGACATTTGTGCGGAAAAAAAAAAAAAAAAAAAAAAAAAACCAAAAAAAAAAAAAAAAAAAAAAAAAAAAAAAAAAAAACAAAAAAAAAAAAACAAAAAAAAAATAAAATGCGATTCATGTTGTTCTTGAATCGCTGTAAATTGTACTCGGTAGGAAACACAGTCCTGGGCAAATTATTTCAAAGGGATGATGTTCTCCATATAAAAGACTGCTTGAAAAGCGTTGTACGAGGAGTAACAAACTGAACCTCATACGGACGTGAAGTATTAGCGCGACGTGTATTTCTAACATGCACCGTTCTGGGAGGAATTAAACGGGTTACATCTTTCGAACACTTTCCATGAAAATACTTGTAGAATAGGCCAACCGTTCTTCGATGTTCAAGCGAATTAAGGCCGCCGGTCAGTTACGGGTCTCCAATCAGACGAACAGCTCTTCTCTTAATAGAATCCAACAAATGCAATGTATGTTTGGGAGCGGAGCCCCAAACATGGGCGCAGTATTCCATAGTTGGTCGAATTTGAACTTCGTAAAGAATCAACAGTTGTGGAATGTAAAGTTTTCTGGTTCGACACAATATTCCCAACTTTTGAGAAGCTCTCCTTGCTATGCCTGCGACATGTTTATGCTAGGACATATTTGCTCCCAAATTAATGCCAAACAAATTGAGTGACGATGTTAGAGCAATGAAGTGCACCGCTATAACTATGTCGGGTTCAGCAACGTTAACTTTTTAGAAAAACTGCCGCCTGGGTTTTTGTAGCGTTAAATTCCACTTGGTTGCTGGAATTTGACTATTTTGTACTAGATAATGTAACATAATAAAAATATTAAAGCTCGATATCTTAAATGATAAGTTTTTGTGACGGGCAATTTATCATAAAAAAAGTTAACCATTGGCAGATTCTTTAACTGTAAAAATTATGAAAAGAACTTATAATATGACCGATCTTACAGGTCTGCCAACAAATAATTACGGTTATAACCAAACTAGAGGAAAAATTCGCGTCGAACTATTAAAATTAAACAAAATTTCTCGACTTCTACTTCCTTTACCCCTTCCTTTTAAGCAATATCGCTGAAAAGCTGTAGCTTCCTTTCATACTTTATGTAATATATTTATATAAAATTCTTTTACTAAGTTAGGAATGTGGAATCTTTGGCACAATGATACTACTCAGTATATATGTTATCACCACTACACCAAACACTTTATTTTTGCACTCGACGCGCGTTTCGCTTACCATGTTAGCTTCATCAGGAGCGATGATTGACTAGGACACTGGATAGATTTCCAACCCTGTCTTATGAAAAAAATTACAGTATCCTGCATTCGTCCAGCGCCGCTAAAAACCCAAATGATGCCACGTAATCTTCTAGTAAAATTCTTTTGAGAGTTATAGGGTCAACATACACAATCATATCTACAAGCTCCAGACACAAAAAAGAATGGCATCGTTTCCCGCCAAATCTATCATGCATA
The DNA here is from genome assembly GCA_019049505.1 of Pachyrhynchus sulphureomaculatus. Classification (NCBI taxonomy): domain Eukaryota; kingdom Metazoa; phylum Arthropoda; class Insecta; order Coleoptera; family Curculionidae; genus Pachyrhynchus; species Pachyrhynchus sulphureomaculatus. The sequence goes on from CM032446.1 coordinate 243,885,150, forward strand.
AAAAACTTCAATGAGTACGGTAGGGACAAGTAGAAAACACTGGATAGATGTCCAACCCTGTCTTATGAAAAAAATTACAATATCCTGCATTCGTCCAGCGCCGCTAAAAACCCAAATGATGCCACGTAATCTTCTAGTAAAAACCGGATCTGGGTACATGTCTGCGTTGTCACTTATATTTGTTAATTTTAATAGTAAATTATATGTTGTTTCTTATAATTGTAATGTTATTTACTTTCTTCTCTATTAACTAAAACCATGCATGACAATTTTACTTCATTAGATTAGACTTTCAATAATACGAGGGGAGACTCAAAAGTAACGGGAATTTATTTGTAAACAATTTTTTCTACAAACAACTATTACTTTCCCTCAAAATACTCTCTATTGGAGAAAATTCACTTATCAAGTCTTTTATTCCATTATTTAAAGCATTTTTGAAATTCGTCCTTCAGAGCCTGCGTCGTTTTTTGTTTCACCTCTTCTATGTCACCAAAACGTCCTCCTTTCAGATCCTTTTTCATCCTGGGAAACAAGAAGTCGCATTGAGCCAAATCCGTCGAGTAGGGTGGGTGGGGGAAAGGAGCGAAGCCCTTTTTTGTCCAGAATTAGCGCACAGTGAGAGCCATGTGGGCTGGCGCGTTGTCGTGATGAAAGATCCAATCGCCCGACTGCCAGAAATCAGGGGGTTTCCTTCTCACACTGTTGCGCAACCTTTTTAACACTTCAAGGTAGAATGCTTAGTTCACTGTCTGACCTGGTGGAACAAATTATTAGCATTGTTCCCGAGAATCAGCCATCTTAAAAAAACGACGAGTACACAAAACAACTTTTACAAAAAAAATGTCAGGAGCCTCTCATAACCTTCTATACTGATGCCGCTTGGCAGACTGATTTGGAAGGAGTGTAACTACATTACCCTAGCGGGCGAAACAGTGTACTACAAGTACTACCCTAACCACAACACATTTCCCGTTACTTTTGGGCGCCCCTCGTATAGCGAAAGCCGGCGAACTATTGAATACTTTAAATTTTAGAAATTTTACAAGCTTACAATCATACAAATCTTAAGTCATCATTTCCAGTCGTCCTTTTTTGAGACCACTGGTAATTCTGGAACGTGTTTAGATATAAACAACACAAAACACTACTACATACGAACCGACAGAAGTAAGCAAATTATAAGCAATGTAATATGTTCGTGATGCAATTCAAAAATCTTGGAAGGTGATTTATTTAAGAGCAGCCTCCTATAAGCCATTTCTTTAGTTAGTCTAAAAAATTATATTGTTTAAACAGGACTCTTATAAATTTTAACATTGTTTAATAAACTTTCCTAAAGTTTATTTTTATTAGCTCTGAAAAAATGCTGGTATTCTCGCAGTGAAACAATTTTTATCGTATTTTACTTAATATTGTTCTATCATTTTTAATTCAATCAGAATCTAACTAAAACAATCTATGTCGATTCCATAATGAATTGTTATAAAGAATTTCCGTTAATTAATATTATTGAAGAGTGCTGTAAGATTTTTGCTATTATAAACAGCTCTCGAGGTTGAACATCATAAGCCACAGTTTATTTATTATTATTATTATTAGTTCATTTTAATTATTATGACTTTTATTAGGAATAAAGTATAAAATTTCAATGAAGAGAAGTTATTTCCGCGGTATTTAATTAGGAAATACAAGTTATTAAGTCAATATATTTTTTTGAGATCACTCCATGATCACATCATTTTACATATCGCTTCTGTTAAGACTGAAAATGATGAACAATAATATAATTTTCGAATTTCTCGTCTCTAATTAGCCTAACAGAACAGTGATTCCTCTAACTATTTCCTTCACCATTTAGCCACTTATACTTTGAACTAAACAACTTTGTCTAAAGTTTGTGCATTTTTCCAATCAAAGTCCAGCAAAATTGTTATAGTAATATGAAACCTATACAAAATTATATAATAAAAGACTGTTTTTAGTCAATTTCCACTGGTTTATTTAAATTGCGATGACGCGTTTCGCTGTCGATGCAGCTTCTTCAGATCTACATTTTACACTGTCAAGTTAGGTCATTGTCATTGTCTTTATTGAATTTAAGTTAGGCTATGCCTTTTACTTACATTTATGATAGCTTATATTCCTATTCTACTTAACCTAGGTTCTATACAGTAATCCTAATTAACTTAACCTAGGACATTGGGTTTTTAATCACATTGGTTGACTAATCTAACTTAACTAGAGCTTAATTCTAAACTAATCTAGAACTTAATTCTAAACTTAATCTAGGTTACAATCTTCATGGGATGGGGGAGGGCCATCGTCTTCGTCGGATATGGGGTCAGAAGGTCTTGGATAGTGATGGCGGGCGTTGGCGGGCACGTGGAATGCGCTCCTTATGGTGGCGTTTGGGTGTTGTAGCGCCTTTGCGAAGAACTTGATGTTGGTGGACCTCATGTGTGCCTTGATTGTTGGCACACCGAGGTCTCTATGCAATTGACGGTTTCGGACGAACCATGGGGCTCCCGTGATCATCCTCAGGGCCTTGTTCTGTACTGCCTGAAGTTGAGCTCTGCATGTCTTGGTGAGTTTAGACCAAGTAGGGCAGGCGTGTGTGAGTCCTGCCCTTACGATGGTTTTATAAATTAGCAGCTTGATTTTTGGTTGCAACTTACTGGACCGGCTGATGATTGGGTACAGCTTGCCCAGTAGTTGCTTGGCTTTCCTTGAGGCAGCACAGACCTGGTCTTTCCAGATGAGGTGTTTGTCATACTGGATTCCCAGGTACTTGATGGTGGTTGCCCATTGGATGCGGGATCCCTGGAGCTGGAGTTGTCCATAAGGAGTGCCGTTGCCTTTGGCGAAGACGATGGCCTGTGTCTTACATGGGTTTAGCTGGATCTTCCATCGGTCGAACCAGGGGGCGAGGACGTTCAGGTGGCGCTGCAATCTACTGGTGATGATTCTGTAGCTGCTGGGTTCTGCTATGATGGCTGTGTCGTCAGCATACAGGAGTAGGGTAGTCTGATCCGTTTTTGGAATGTCGGCTGTGAAAATGTTAAAGAGGTGGGGGGGAGAGGACGGAGCCTTGAGGGACTCCGGCTCTAATGGCCTTGACTTCGGAGGTGGCCTTATCGACTCTGACTTGGAATGTTCTGTCAGAAACGAAGGATTGAATGAGTTTGTTAATGAAAAGGGGGTAGCCATGTCGGATCAGTTTCAGAATGAGGCCTTCGTGCCTGACTCGGTCGAAGGCCTTTGCTACATCGAGAAACACAGCTCCAACTTTGTGACGTTTGTTGAAGCTGTTGGAAATGGTTTGGGCGAGTTTCGTGGTGTGATGGATGGTGCCATGAAGGGGCTGGAAGCCATACTGTTCGTCAGGGACAACACGGAGCGCTGTGGACTTTGCTCTGACGATTTCGAGGATGACTTTTTCAGCTATCTTGCCAAGGCCTGGAAGTAGGCTGATTGGCCGATAGCTGCTTGCCTCGTGGGATGGAGAGCCTGGCTTTTTGATCATAATGACCTCAGCTTTTTTCCAGTAGAGTGGAAAATAGCTGAGTCTCAGTATGCTGTTAATGATATTGGTGGCTTCTGAGATCTGTTTCTTGGGGAGTTTTTTGAGGGCTTTATTTGTGATTTTATCATGACCTGGGGCTTTTCGGATTGAGGTAAATCGAATGATCTCATTAACAGCGGAGGGGGTTGTGAAGTACGTATTGCGAGGGGGCTGGGCAAGATTTAGGGTCTGTATGGTTGTAGCGACCCTAAGATCACGGGCTGGATCGGGATGGGCAGGAGTGTTAGGAGAAAAACTGTTCCTCTAGCAGATCTGCCAGAAGGTCAGCCTTCTCCTGGGTTGTGGAGGCTGTGGTGCCGGCGTGGGTGAGGGCTGGCATGGACCTTGGCTCGTCATTGGAAAGGGCAGTTGCCATTTTCCAAAGAGAACAGTCCTGGGTAGTGAGGGATTCTACTTTGGACTCCCACCTGCTGCTGTGGAATTCAGCAAGTGAGTCTTTCACCTGCTGCGTTGCTTGATTTGCGAGCCTTTTGAGGCGGGGGTCTCCCGTCCTGAGGGCTCTTCTGAGCAGCCGGTTTTTATCCCTGATCTGCTCTTTGATAGCTGGGGTAGTCTACCTTGAGAAGAGACTGGTTGGGTTCGTGAGGTTGTGGCCTGGGCAAGGGCTGTCTGGATATCAGCAGTCAGTTTATTGACTGCCGAATCCAAATCCTGGGTTGTGGAAATTTTTGGGATGGGACCCGTGGTCGCCAGGAGGCGTTGGAAGTGGTCCCAGTCTGTGCTGGAAGTGGTGACTGTGGCATTCATTTTGTCGGCCGGATTTCCCAGTGTAAAAATGACCGGTAGATGGTCAGACGAAAGGTCATGAATGACAGTAATGTTATGCCGGAGGTTGATATTTTTTAGAAGAAAAATATCTAGAAAGTCCGGTCTTCCGTGTCCAATGTGGGTGGGCTCGTCTGGAGCTATGAGATTGAATGGGATTTGGTTCTGGATGGCGTCGAGAGCAATGCCATTAGCGTTCGTAGCTAGGTTTCCCCAGAGAACGTTTTTGGCATTGAAGTCTCCGCCCAGAACGGTCTTTTGATTGACAGGGCCAAACAGCAGATGGAAGTCTGCAGGATCGATGGGATGTTGGTCACCGTTTTGTTGGTAGACCGAGAAGAGGTGGATGGTGGTGTTGTTTGCCATGGTTATGGCAATGGGCGTAGCTTCAGTTTGGACAAGAGGAAGGGGGGGTGGTTGGTAGTGATTTAAGGAGTGCTTGACAAGAATCATGGTCCCCCTAGGCGGGCCCTGATTCTGTCGTTGCGGTAAACAGTGTAGTTAGGAAGACTGAATCGGATGCCGGGCTTTAGAAAGGTTTCTTGGATTAGAGCTACGTCGACGTTATGGTCTTGTAGGAAATGGAGAAGTTCATGCTTTTTGTCGCGAATGCCGTTGGCATTCCATGACAAGATGTTTAGCATTTTAGGAGAGATCTTATTTGGTCGCTTACTCATACTTGGGCGTTGGAATTAAGCAGGGGCATGAAAGTGGCGGAAAGCTTTTGAAAGTTTTGGATGTTTTTAAAGAAGGTTTGCATGGCAGAATTCATGCTATTGATAGATGTAAGGGCGTCGGTCATGTTTGTTGGAATTGAGGTCGCTGGGGGAGCCGCCGTTTGACGACGGTTTGCCCAGGAGAAGGTGGCTTGGGAGTTAGCTTGGTTAGTTGCGGGTCGCTGCGACGGGTGTTTGGGACAGCCTCTGTAGGAGGCTGTATGCTCACCCTCGCAGTTTGCACATTTGGCAGGTAAATCCCGCGTTTTTTGGCATGTGGGACGTGAGGTGCCCCTGCCCGCATTTAACACATTTGGGCGGGGCCCTGCACAGATGGGATGAGTGGCCAAATAATTGGCAGTTGAAGCATTGGGTATTTTTAGACTTGGAGTGTTGGGGTTCTGCTTTTATTTTGTTGTGCCTGACTTCAGTAATAGCAAAAATGGCTTTATCGGAGATGGGCACTAGCACCAACACCATGGGCATGGGGTCCCCTGATTTGTAGTGCCATCGGATAACTTTATGAGGGTTGTGGCCTTTTTCACGCAGGTCACTAGCAATCTCGTCGGTTGTGAGAGTCTCTACGACTCCCCTCAACACGACGTGATTTAGCTTGTCCTCCTGGAACTGGAAGGTATGGAAGGGTTCCCTGTTCTCCTCCAGGAATCTAGTTATATTTCTAAAGTCCTGGGGGGTCTCGGGGTGTATCCTCACACCTTCCGGGAGGGTGACCGCGCGGGTAAACCTGAATTTCTTGGCATTGAAAGTTGAGACGAGTTGATTGTAGCGCGTTTTGTCACGCCGTACAATGGGCGGAACTTTGGTGTTAGATGATGATGGGTTTGAGGGGGGGGGGTTACCGTGTGTGCTGGCGACTTACCTGCAGCAGCTTTTTTAGCAGCACCTTCCTGACTGGTCCTCGACCCCTGCCCTGACGTGGTGGAAGGCCTTGTCTGGGGCTGGAGAAGGGCGGTGGCTGGGGCGGTGGCTGGAGCGACAGTTGATGCTGTGGCTACAGTTGAATCTTTGGTAGGTCAAGTTAGGTTGAATATTCACAGTTTTATATAATTTCTTAATTATAATATTACACATAATTAAATTACATTGATAGTATTGGGAAATCCACACAGATTTGGAGTTATTAGAATAAATTCAATAATGGTGAATTGCTTAAATCTACCTGGTCGTTGAGTAAGATACCTGTAGTCCTTAATCGATTTATTTGCATTGTCTCTAAAAGGTTTAGTTTTAAACCTTTTTGTTGGGTGTGTAAAATTTTGAAATTCTTGTTAAATGTGTGATTTTCTGTTAAAAAATGATTAGCATATGTCGAATTAGATTTTCTATGGATGAAACTTTTTTCGTGTTCTGTAATTCTTTGACTAAATGTACGTCCAGTTTGTCCGATGTATGTTTTAGGACATGACCCACATGTTAATTGATAAACCCCCGATTTATTGTCTTTATTGATTTGTGGTTTGTAGTTTTTAAGATATTTCCCTATAGTATTGTTAGTCTTGTAAGCTATGTTGATATTTTTTTGATTTAAAAATTTTCCCAGTTTTTCCGTTGGTTTGCCGAAATAGGTTAAGCATTTAAAAGTGGTATTTCTGTCCTTAAAACGTGGGTATATTTCTGAGAGTGCCTTGTTTCTAAGTTTTTTCCTAACGATACTATTGATTAAAAGTAACCGAATAACCGTTGTTAACGGCTACTTGTTTTATGTAGTTTAATTCTTTAGTAAAATTTTCTTCTGATAAGGGGATATTAGTTAGTCTATGTATAAAACTATGATAAGCTGCAAGTTTATGATGGTTAGGGTGGTGAGAACTATTGTGAATTGTGGTATCTGTATGACAAGGTTTGTGATATATTGCAAATTCATGTTTTTTTTCATGGCTTTACTGATTGTTAAGTCTAGGAAATTTATTTTCCCTTCGACTTCTTCTTCCATTGTAAAACTGATATTTCTATGTAAAGAATTAATATACTGTAAAAAAGTGAGTTAATTGTCTGTCCGTACCTGTAAAGCATACAATTATATCGTCTACGTATCGATACCAGTATAGACAATTATTACTATTGTTATTACGGTTGTTAAATATCATTGTTTCAATACTGTCCATGAAAATTTCGGCAAGTAATGGACTTAATGGACTCCCCATAACTAATCCTTCCTTACTATTGTAGAATGTATTATTAAATGAAAAATAATTTTGTCTTAGGCAAGTTCTTAATAAATTAATTATGTCCATTTTTATAACTTTATTTACTTTGTTTTTTGTTAATAGGTTCTCTATTAAAATTATTGTTTCGTCTGGGGGAACACTTGGAAATAAGTTTTTTGACATCGAAAGAGACTAATTTAGAATTATCTGGTATTGTTATATTCTTAACTTTATTCACGAGTTCGTATGAGTTTTTGCTACTATATACTATAATCTAATTCAACATATGCTAATCATCTTTTAACAGAAAATCACACATTTAACAAGACTTTCAAAATTTTACACACCCAACAAACAGGTTTGAAACTAAACCTTTTAGAGACAATGCAAATAAATCGATTAAGGACTACAGGTACTTTACTCAACGACCAGGTAGATTTAAGCAATTCACCAGTATTGAATTTATTCTAATAACTCCAAATCTGTGTGGATTTCCCAATACTATCAATGTAATTTAATTATGTGTAATATTATAATTAAGAAATTATATAAAACTGTGAATATTAAACCTAACTTGACAGTGTAAAATGTAGATCTGAAGAAGCTGCATCGACAGCGAAACGCGTCATCGCAATTTAAATAAACCAGTGGAAATTGACTAAAAACTTATTAATATATTTATAATGAATTTCCATCAAGTAGAAGCTACAACCATCCAAAATCTATACAAAATTTATCGACTCTCACCCCAATCATCTCCTTCTGAGGCAATGTCGCCCAAAAATATATAAGCTCCTTTCTTACATAAAGTATTGTGTATGCCAAATCGATAGTTCATTTCGTTCGAGAGTTACCGTGCAAACAAACCGACAGAGTGACCGACAATGGAGCTTATGATTTTCGTGATCCAGGGACCCTGTTAGCAGAATCAACTAACATTATTATATTAGTTGTTAAAAAACAATTGTAATCGGTAACCCTCCAAGATTATTCCATTTTTTCGCGTTCTAGGGTCCCTAAATCATGAAAAACATAATCTCCCATTTTTGTCGATTTGATTGTCTGTCTCTCCATTGGCTTAATAACTCTCGTACTTAACAAGTTATCGATTTCAAATTTAGTCTAGTAATAACGCCTCAAGTAGAAATCGAATATTTTTGAGGAATATCGCTTCAAAGGAAGAGGCTAAAAGAGATAAAGGTGGGAGCCGATTATGTCGTGAGTTTGTTAAATGGATTGGAGTTGTACACTGATCTCTACTTGCATCGAAGAACTGTGTTGAGTAACGAAGCTCATCTTTAATTGAACGAGTTTGTCAACAAGCAAAATTATAAGGTGATTTGAAATCATTAATAACACAGCCCCACAAAAAAAAAAAGTAGGGTATACTTTTGATGCGATATATCAGATCCGTAGTATTTTTGCCCGCTGATCACGAAACTGACGTCAGAATATCGCCATCACATCTCAATTTTTTTCTAACCTCAAAAAATAGGTAAAAATTAGTAAAAATTAAGAAAAATATACTCCTAAAAAATTGATTCAAGCTTTTTCATGAATCCAAAGATGTATTAATATGTATTCGGACACGCTAAGCTAATATTCATCGGTTGGATTGAGCCATACAGTTCTGTTTTCTTTCTAACCTCAATAAATCAGACAGTGCTTCTCGAATTCAAATTAAAATTCAACCGATCCTTACCAAATTTGGTATACGGGGATTTTTTGGGTCGCTGATCACGAATCTGAGGTTGGATTTGCAAAATTCAAGATGGCAGATGTTTTCGCGCCATTTTGAACGCCGAGAAAATTCATCGGTCAATTTTTATTCTTCTACCTGCATCCAGGGCACCTCCACGTGGTGACGGTGGGCAACGGTGTTACTCCACTAGCCGGCAGAGTCCCTAGATAACGGCTTAGATGCCGTCATGGCAGGTAGAAGAAAGAGAATTACGACGCAGGGTCTCGGAAACCCCAGTATCGGTTGCTCAGGGTGGGAAAGCGGGCCCGCAGCCGTCGTCATCCAGCGACCGTAGCTCTTCATGTGTGGGTGACTTGGCTCATGTAGAGTATAATGCTACAAGAAAACGGTCTCACGGTACAAGGACTTTTCATAAGTGCGATAAAAACAGTGATTCATTTTGTTATATTTGCTGTCAACACGTATTGAGTAAAATGGGGTCACCGATAACGGATAAGATTAAAACCTTATATAAGGATTGTTTTAACATTGAAATACAGCACCAGGATACAGATTGGGTTCCCCACATCATTTGCAGTTCTTGCAAAATAATGTTGTACATCAATAAGAAGGCGATTAAATATTCCAGACCAGCAATATGGAATAGACCATACAGTGAAAATGATTGCTACTTTTGTATGAATGTTGTATCTAGGCATAACCGAAAAAATAAAAGCACTATTACTTATAACGATGTTTCGACAGTAACAAGATCAACTAAACTAATTCCACCTCCTGAACCACTTGATGCTAATGTTATGGAAACAAATGATTTCACCTTATCAGTTCATGCCGAAAACATTGAGACTGTCGAAAAAGATTCAAACGCGGTTACTAATGAATGTTCTAGTGACAACCTATCATATACTAGTGACACAGATAAAGAATTTCTGCCATACAACCGTAAACCAGAACCAATACTCGTATCACAGTCAGAACTTAGTGATCTAGTCAGAGATTTAGGCTTATCCAAAGATGGTTCAGAGCATCTTGCTTCCTTTTTAAAGAAAAGACATTTACTTAAGCCAGAAGCTACGATTTCTTATTATAGAAATAGAGATGAAGAATTTCGAAAATATTTCACAATGGACGAGGAATTGTCACTTTCATATTGTACCGATGTAAAAGGTCTAATGGATGAATTTCAAAATAACTCATACGATCCTGAAGAATAGAGACTGTTCATTGATTCTTCTAAACGGAGCATTAAGGCAGTTTTGCTGCATAATACCAACGTTTACGCGATTGCTCATTCCACAGTTATGGAAGAGCAATATGAAAAAATGAAGCAGCTTTTGATAAAAATAAAATATGCTAATCATAACTGGAAAATTTGTGGAGATCTGAAAATTGTAACAATATTGCTTGGCCAACAGTCAGGGTTTACACTTTATCCCTGTTATAAATGTCTGTGGAATAGCAGAGACAGGGAACGTCATTATAAGAAAAAAATTTGACCAACAAGAGAATCGTTCACTCCTGGTGAAAATAATGTATTGTTTCCACCATTGGTAGATCCAAGAAAAGTTCTTATTCCCCCGCTTCATATTAAGCTTGGACTTATGAAGCAATTCACGAGAGCATTAGATATAAATATTTGCATAAAAAATTTCCGAAATTTTCTGAAGCAGGCGTATTTGACGGGCCACAAATAAGAAAATTGTTTCAAGATTCATTATTTGTTACTAAAATGAATAAAGTTAAAAAAGCTGCTTGGCTTAGTTTTAAAGAAGTCGCAACAAACTTTTTGGGAAATAATAAAAGTCCTAAGTACAAAGAAATAGTCGAGAAAATGGTAAAAAAATTTCAAACATTAGGTTGCTTAATGAATCTAAAATTACATTTCCTGGACTCCCACATCGATGATTTCCCAGATAATCTTGGTGACTACAGTGAGGAGCAAGGGGAACGTTTTCACCAAGATCTGAAAATCATAGAAAATCGGTATCAAGGACGATGGGATGACCATATGCTAGCGGACTATTGCTGGTCGCTAAAAAGAGAAACAAGTCCTCAAAAGCGTTTGGGCAGAAAGCTTTTGAATAGGTCATTCGCGGAAAAAAGAACAAGATACAGCCAAAAAAAGGAAAGTTAGGCGCGGGTCTAACCTTCGCAATTCTAGGGCTTAAGGGTCTACTATTTGAGAGTATATGGTTTAAAAGTCCTGGTTTTGAGTTTATTGGGTCTCATTTTTAAAGTTACAGGGTTATTGAGGTCTATTTTTTGAGGTTACAGGGTGTGGGAGTCTAAGGTTTCAGGGTTTAGGGTTTAAGAGTATCAGGTTTGAGGATTCCCCAACTGTATACCAAATTTGGTAGGAATCGGTTGGTTTTCAAAAATTTTGTCCGCCATCTTGGATTTGCCATTTTGAATTTTGCAAATCCGACCTCAGATTCATGATCAGCAACCCAAAAAAACCCCGTGTACCAAATTTGGTAAGAATCGGTTGAATTTTAATTTGAATTCGTTTTTGCATTCGAGAAGCACTATATCTGTCTGATTTATTGAGGTTAGAAAGAAAACAGAACTGTATGGCTTAATCCAACCGATGAATATTAGCTTAGAGTGTCCGAATACATATTAATACATCTTTGGATTCATGAAAAAGCTTGAATCAATTTTTTAGGAGTATATTTTTCTTAATTTTTACTAATTTTTACCTATTTTTTGAGGTTAGAAAAAAATTGAGATGTGATGGCGATATTCTGACGTCAGATTCGTGATCAGCGGGCAAAAATACTACGGATCTGATATATCGCATCAAAAGTATACCCCACTTTTTTTTGTGTGTAATTTTCGTCTTAATTATATTTTATATATTGACGCGGCACATAAAAAAACTTTACTATTACTGTCTTTTTCGAAATATCATAATATTAAATTTATCAATTATTAAAATGTCGGGCATCTGGAATTGAGGTCGCACAAACTTCAGGATCTTTTTAAAAATTCATAGTTTCGACAAATCTATTCTTTTCGTGTTGATTTTACGTTTCTAGATACAAATAAACGCAAAATAATCAACCAATGGGCAATATATGACAAGACATTAAACAGGATGTTCTATTTATATTACTGTTATATTAGACTATTACTTTAAAATTACTATATTGTTAAAGTTGAGGTATTTTGTAAGCAGATATCTGTTAAACTTTTGTTTAAGGAATATAATATAAAATAAACATACAATTTTTTTTAAACAATAATATATATATATATATATATATATATATATATATATTATATATATATATATATATATACATATATATATATATATATATATATATATATATATATATATAGATACATAGATATATATATATATATATATATATATATATATATATATATATATATATATATATATATATATATATATATACATATATATATATATATATATATATATATATATATATATATATATATATATATATATATATATATATATATATATATATATATATACATATACGAGGTTGGTTTGAAAAGTCCGTGCAAAGTCCGAGAGATGGCACCACAGGCGCGTATCGAGGTCATGTTTAGTTAGTAGCATCTCTTGAATGAACGCACACCAAGTTTCAGCCATATTGGTCTATTTCTTTGTGTTTGGCATTCGTGTGAATCAAGGAAGTCGAGTGATTTTCAAGAAATGGACGAAAAAGAATTTCGTGTGGTGATTAAACATGACTTTATGAAAGGCAAAACGCCTCAGGAGACTAAAGAGAAGCTTGATAAACATTATGGTGACTCTGCACCTTCGATTAGAACAGTTTATAAGTGGTTTCAAAATTTTCGGACTGGCCATATGGGCACAAGTGACGCTGAACGTTCTGGACGGCCTGTGGAGGTTACGACTCCAGAAATCATTGATCAAATCCATGATATGGTGATGGATGACAGAAGAGTTAAGGTGCGTGAGATTGCTAGTGCTGTGGGCATCTCGACTGAACGGGTACATAATATTTTGCATAAACATTTGGACATGAGAAAGCTATCCGCAACATGGATGCCGCGATTGCTCACGCTTGACCAAAAACGGAATTGTGTGAAGTGTTGCAAGGATGGTTTGCAGCTGTTCCAGAAGAAACCGGAGGATTTTAAGCGTCGTTTCGTCACTGTGGATGAAACATGGACACATTACTATACTCCTGAGACCAAACAACAATCTAAACAATGGGTTACCAAGGGGGAATCTGCACCAAAAAAGGCGAAGACCGTTCCTTCGGCCGGAAAGGTTATGGCGACTGTCTTTTGGGATTCGCAAGGGATAATCCTCATCGACTATCTGGAAAAGGGTAAAACTATTACAGGTGAATATTATTCATCGTTATTGGACCGTTTGAAAACCGAGCTGCAAGAAAAACGCCCGCGATTGGCCAACAAGAAAGTCCTTTTCCATCACGACAACGCACCAGCACACACCTCAGCAGTTGTGGTCGCAAAATTAATGGAAATAGGATTCCAACTCGTTTCACATCCCCCCTATTCTCCAGACTTGGGTCCCTCGGACTATTTGTTCCCCAATTTGAAGAAATGGCTGGCGGGACAAAGATTTTATTCAAACGAGGAGGTGATTGCAGTAACTAATGGATATTTTGCAGACTTGGACAAATCCTATTATTCGGAAGGGATCAACAAACTAGAATATCGTTGGACGAAGTGTATAAGCCTAAAAGGAGACTATGTCGAAAGATAAAAAAGGTTTACCCCAAACACATAAGTAGTTTTTATTTTTGCACGGACTTTTCAAACCAGTCTCGTATATATATATATATATATATATATATATATATATATATATATATATATATATATATATATATATTTTTTACACTACTTTTATATGCCGTGTGTCTCCTTAAATAATTCAAAATGGCGTTTGCAATATGGTGGCTAAAACGAAAAAATGGCACCAAAAATTTTTTCAATGTAGTTAAAATAATGAGATATTCGAGCGAAACTCATTACTAGGGGGTTGTTGAGATGCTGAACATGAATTTGAAGTTAGAAAATGATTAATTTTTATTCCAAGATGGAGGATCTAAGATGGTAATCGTAAATTCGAAAATTCAGATATCCATGGAAAGTTCGGTACAGATATTGATTTCAAAAAGCTTTAGTATTGAGGCAAAAATGGGCATTTTTAAATTTTTAGACTTCAAGCAATTTAACAAAGTTTAATTTTTTTGTTGTATTTCAATTTTTGAGATAATTTTGATGCATTTTATATACAAAAAAAAGAAACTAAAAAATAATAATCATTTTCATATAAATAATGAAAGCGAATTTTTATCGAGTATATACACTCTCAAACCTTTTGGGTGATTTTACTCAGTTCGAGTGAAAAAACACGGTCTCGTGAAGCTGATCGAATGAAAATTTTATTCGAACACAATGAAAATTTTCTGGTACTTTTTGAGCAAAAATTGAAAAAAAATTCTGTATAACAATTTTTTAGAAAATTTTCTGAACTTTTAGATAAAAAATAGAAAAAAAATTCGAGCACATTAAGTTCGACCATTCAAAATTTGTCTAAAATTTTTCACATACTTACACATTTAAGAAATAATCCATAATTTTTAGAGTATGAGATCCAGTGAAAACATCAATTTTTGACTTCAGATTTGTCATCAGTGCCTCCTAGAAAAAGTGAGAAACATGTTTTGTGCCAATTTTTTACATGTAAGCATTTTTTTCGTCTGCCATTTTGGAATAAAAAACAATCGTTTTCTGACTTGAAATTCGTGTTCAGCACTTCAAAAAACCACCGAGTGCCAAGCTTTGCATGGGTATCTGGTTTTTTGAATTTACGATCGTTATCTTGGATCCGTCATCTTGGAATTTTTTAACTTCAAAATTGTGTTCAGCACCTCAAAAAACTCCCTAGTAACGAGTTTCACTCAAATATCTCATTATTTAAACATATTGAAAACATTTTTGACGCCATTTTTTCGTTTTAGCCCCCATATTGAAGCAGCCATTTTCAATTATTTAAGGAGATACACGGCATTTAAAAGTAGACATTCCAACAAAAATGTTGAGCCGAAAAAAGTGATGTCATTTTATATCGAAACCAGAAATGGACAGAGGGGGTCCGGTTTACAGAGAATAAGTCATATATATATATATATATATATATATATATATATATATATATATATATATATATATATATATATATATATATATATATATATATATATATATATATATATATATATATATATATATATATATATATATATATATATATATATATATATATATATATATATATATATATATATATATATATATATATATATATATATATATAAACCTGTAAAAAATAATCTCAATCACAAAAAAGACATAGAAGGATTGAGCTCCATGTATACTTATTTACTAACACAAAACTATACCAAACCAATAAAAAAGAACGATCTTTATGAAAAAATTAGTTTCTAGTAAAGTTGACGTTTCTTTCTTCTTTTCTCTTTCTGTCATTTTTGCTATTTATTACCAGTTACTTTTTATGTCTTCTTGTTAAAATTAAATAATTAAAAAATTAAATATGACAAAGAATAAATAACGTCCAGTATTAATTTTCTCTTTCAAATTTTTAAATTTTTAAATTAGCCTATGAATCTCTTCATTATAAAATTAAAGAATTAATATAATTAATAATAAATAACTAGTCGAAGAGTAACATTCATCAAATTTAAGTCCCCCTCTTTTATAAAATTAAAACTAAAAAACATTAATAATAAATAATTTATCTAAAATTAGCATCCACCTAAAAAATTTACCACATCCCTAACTTCAATGCTTTTTATGGTTTTTTTGTCGACCTGATGACGACATAGACTACCAACAATATCCGTTTCGGACTCGAATATCACTAAATAGTTACTAAACTCGATGTCAAAAAATTTTAAAATGGAGTACCATTTCAACATCATGGTGTTTCTTGCAGTTATGTTTCGGTCTTCAAAAAGTGTTTTTAACTAATGTTTATTGACAAAGTTTTATTTTCAATATTTGTGTAACTCTCTAAGTGTCTTTTAATCATGTTTGTGTAATCATTCATACTACCTGGCCAACAAAAATGCAAATTTCATTGTCTTCACCAGAGATGAACTAACTGCTAAAATTTTTGTAAGTAATTTCACATACAGTTGTACAATTCATTTAATCACATTTTAAAAAATGAACGTTTTGGTTTATTTTCTGTACCTGGTTTGCATTTTTAGAATCCAGAAGAAGCTACCATTAGGCAGCGAAAGCTCGATAATAAAAATAAAAAGCAGATACTAGAGCCTTTAGATCTTTGATTGCTCATCTCTTCTCCTTATAAGGGCGTTTCCCAGTGGTTAAACTTAGGATTGTTTGTTGCCAGTTCCCTGTTACTGTCCATCCTCTTTCTTATATATATATATATATATATATATATATATATATATATATATATATATATATATATATATATGTATATATATATATATATATATATATATATATATATATATATATATATATATGTATATATATATATATATATATATATATATATATATATATATATATATATATAATATATATATATATATATATATATATATATATATATATATATATATATATATTTTAAATTCAATCGTCGCCTTATTCAAAAACTTTCCAAATATAAAAATTTCGAAATATCCCGGCATACGAGGTTCTGAACTGTTTTCAAATATAAAGGATAGAAAGCCTGTTTCGTAGAATAGCTGCGTAGTTTATAGATTATCTTGTTTGCAACTTGAGGCTTGTTATGGTATATTGGACACTCATCGCCGTGGTTAAAACAGAGGCTCACTCAGCACAGGAGTGACTGCCGATTGGGAGAGAATTCATGTGCCATAGTGTAACATCATTTGAAAACAGGTCATAATTTTGACTATAACAACTTTAAAATTTTAGCTCACGACAACTATAAAGAGAGGCTGTAGAGCATAAATAGGGAACCCAACTCAATCAACTATGAATCAGACAGTACTCTACTTAGTAATATCTACAGCAACATAATCAATGCTTATTAATTATTTACAATTACAACATAATTAAATTTCTCCACCTCTTATGTAGTATAAATTAAGTAAATAAAATTTTTTTCTTTTGCTGTTTTTTTTCCGTTCATTTGGAAATTACGTTAGTACATATGCACCGAGGCTAGTTACTCTGTTTGTATAGAAAAATCGAGACGTTGAGTTTTGATTTCGAGGACTAACTCGCATTTTCGTACGTTGTTTTATTTATTTATTCATTTGTTCACATTTATTTGTTTTATATTTTAACATTTTTACACCTAGACGATAAATAACATTGTTTTTAATATATCTACTCCGCGTATTAATATTGCAGTTACTTCTGAAGAAGTTATCAAATGATAATGAAATATTGAGTAAGAGAAGAGAAGAAAAGATTTTGATTTACAGTCAATGTGTATATATATATATATATATATATATATATATATATATATATATATATATATATATATATATATATATATATATATATATATATATATATGTATATATATATATATATATATATATATATATATATATATATATATATATATTTATATATATATATATATATATATATATATATATATATATATATATATATATATCTATATATTTTTCTTTTCCAATTTTTTGGGCTTTATGGTTCTTTTGTTTTAAGGTTAGAAAAATTACATCATGTTCTAGTTAGAAGTTTATTGAAAACGTTTCGCTTAATTTGTAGGCTTCTTCAGTTCATCTAAAAATTGAAATTTTCAATCAAAATACATTTTCCTCCCTTTTTTACTTTTTTTGTGATTTTAAATTTTGATTTTACAGGATTGTTTCGGTTGCTTAATAGGATGCGCACATTTTTTAATTATGAATATATAAAATTGTTAAACTTATAATACAATGTAGAAGGTGAAATAATAAAAATACACATAAAAATATACATAAAAACTTACATGTGGGGGTTGAAACGAAGGCACACTTAACATTCTTTGAAGGGTATTACTAAGAAGGTCACATTTTTTAAACTAACTTTAGACATGTATAGGGAACGAAAATCATTCTTTGGTTTTTTTATGTGTTTTTATTTATTAACAGTTATTGAGTTATTATGAGAAGAGTCCGAAATAAATATGACTCAGACCCGTCGTCGCTTTTGTCGTTTATATTGTTTTTTTCTTTATTAATACAAATCATTTCATGCATTGATCTTTTAAAATAATTTGATTCTTTTTTTAAGATTCTTGTATTTTTAAAATCAAAAGGGTGTTTGGTTTGTTGCACGTGTTTTGATAGAGCTGTTGGGTTATTCTTATCATACTTATGGCCATTCAAACTAGTTTCTAGATGTTGTTTAGTCATGCCGATATAACAGCCGTTGCAGTTTTATATATATATATATATATATATATATATATATATATATATATATATATATATATATATATATATATAAAGAATAAAGAAAGAAAGCAAAAAGTTGCCGTATCTACCAAAATTATTAAAAATACAATCTTAATTGGGGAACTCGGCAAATTTGGGCGTGATAGGAGATCACACAATTTTCATTAAGCCGCCAATATTTCGGTCCTGGATTGGGACCTTCTTCAGGGCAGAAATGAGAAGTGCAAAGATTGCGTTAGCCTGAATGGCCGTAGGTTATACATAAAAAAGATTTGTTCCTAAATGGCGGTGACCATATGTGGTGGTCACAAGTGAAATAACTAACGATGTTCTCAACATCCAAGGTTCCCAATTACATCCATGTGTTAAATTTGTTTTTTAGAATTTTGTCTACAGTGTTTTAATGTGTATTTTGTATATTTTATGGATTAACCAACTTTTATATGCAACAACTTTTTTTTGTATAACCTACGGCCATTTAGGCTAACGCAATCTTTGCACTTCTCATTTCTGCCCTGAAGAAGGTCCCAATCCAGGACCGAAATATTGGCGGCTTAATGAAAATTGTGTGATCTCCTATCACGCCCAAATTTGCCGAGTTCCTCAATTAAGATTGTATTTTTATATATATATATATATATATATATATATATATATATATATATATATATATATATATAAATATAAATATATATATATATATATATATATATATATATATATATATATATATATATATATATATATATATATATATATATATATATATATATATATATATATATATATATATATATATATATATATATATATATTATATTACACAATTACAAAATTCAAGAAATAAAAATCTCCTTGCAATCAAAAACTGACACAATACGATATTTGTCCAATCGACCCAAAATTTGCATAAAATATGATTCTAAATACTCTTTCCCAATAAGTGTGTTCGATATTTTAACAAATATAACAACTTTTGGACTTTAAACTTTAGATACTTCAAATTTTCCGCCAAACGACAAATGACAATCGGCACTGCAAAATCATTTTTTTGGATTCAAGAGATGCAAAATATACCTATAAATTAATTTTTTTTTCTAAATTTAATAATAAAGAAAAATTCCAAATGCTGCGGGTCATGGTATATTATTAGACAATTTTCGCAGTTAAATTGATAAAGTCCCGTTTTGTTGATATTATTGACCAATAATCTCACAAAGTTGCATTTGTCGATATATCTTGTTCCTAGATTATTTATTCTAGTACATAGGTGCAGAGTATAATTGAATTTGTAGATTATATTTTCCGAAATTCCTATAAAACTATTTTTATAAAACCCTCTTTTGTGTCCTTCGCCCTATCTTATCTATGACCTTTGGTATGTTTTACAGAAAGAATTTTAATAAAAAATCGTAATGTACTAATTTCGTAAATTTGTATAGTCATTCATATTTTAAGAAACATCTACATCAAACAATATACAGTTCGGCAGTTGGAGATGTGTTCATAGTCAGAACATATATAGAATTACTCTGAAAAAAATATATAATGAAACGTAAAAAGCAAAAAGAAATCAAAATATTAAATTTTCATTTTTTCCCCCATTAACAAAAACTTATAGTTTAAGTGAACAGTAAAACAACAATTTTTTTCGTTTACTGGTAAACTATCCATTTATTAATAACAGTAAACGAAAAAAATTGTTCTTTTACTGTTCACTTATCTTAAGTTTAATGGATCTCCACCAAGTATCTGCCAAAACAATCCAATTTTTATATCTGATTTATATTCAACAGTATCATCCTAAATTATCACTCTATAATTAGGTAACATTCTAGATATTACTCTGAAATTATTCAGTTGGGCCCCTTAATAGAGCAAGTTTAAAAAACACTCCCATTTATTTTTGTTTCCTATTGAATTACTGTTTTAAGCCTTCAAATAATCATTTCTGTTGTTTTATTTCCAACAGGTTTTAAGATGTAAACCTGTTGTTTCCTTAATATTATTTTTATAAATAAAGTACTACAACAATTGCAGTACAATTCTGATAAAAATATAAAAACCCTTTTTTTTGAGATCCTTACAAAGTATCTTAGACACGAAACATCCATTAAATATTGACAATAAAGAAAATTCGTAGTAAACAATTGCGTCTAAATTCTATTAACAGTATTCATCCCATTTTTATCGATAAAATTTCTATTTATGACATATAGTCATAAATTTGTTTTAAGTCATAAAACTGGACTAACATCCTAACATCAAACTTACTTTCAATGAGTCCTGGAATCGGCAATCCGGACTGGCGAAAACGAGCAGTTACGCGATGAAATTCCGGAATTGAACTAAATTTTTGAGCGTCTGGCTTACCCTAGAGTATCAGGGTTCTATCGCGCTTGCGAATAAGGCGTGTTCGATTTCATTCAGGAATATCAAACGGGCGAAAAAAATTCTGGGTATGAGTGGGTTTCTGACGATTCTGGAGAGAAAGGTCCAGGGAGGAGCAGAAGGTCGATTAATATAATCGTATTGTTCGTGAGAAATTCCTGATTCATCGGCAATTATAATTAATCTGGATTTTCCGTGTACAAAATGGTGAAACGCTTTATCCGGGAAATGTGGATAAATTTGTAATTTAGATAATGTTTGTTCAAATTTTGGTCAAGTAAACAAAAACACATTATACTTTTGATAAAGTAAAATGTATCAGATAATCTCATTAGCATTCTAATTTACGTTTTTTACCTTCACGTACGTAGATGAAGATTAATATTGTGCATGTGGACTTGATATTCAATCTAGTCCATTGCAGTTGTAATAATATGATGGAAATTATAACGATTCTGAAGAGAAATGTTGAGGAAAAAACTAACGGTCTCTTAAGGAAACATTGCACTTTCTCGGGTCGGAAAAATCGACTTTTCAGAAAGTATCCTATTGGAAAGTATTATGTTTCAATCGTATTCTCTGGGGAAAATTTCAAATACTTTAGAAGTTATAGACGATTATAGTACCAAGTGTAAAGCAGGCCAAATCGACAGCGCGGAGTGTCAACTTACCTTTCGGCCGTTTACAAAGTTTTTGCTCTACCTGCTGCTAACATCTGTTGCTACTTTTATGATTCTAAGAAAGATTGAAGCAGGTAAAAGGAGAGCTTAGTATAATGGGTATTATTTTTTTTCAGTTTCAGGCAAAATTGTAGCTCCAACGCAAACGGCACGTTGGCCTGCTCAGTTCGAAACTATCACTCGCAGGGCTAACATCACTTAGTAAATGTCTCGGCTAATATTATACAACTTGCTTAATTACTTAATCCTTATGCCTTTCTACCCCTTTTATTAGGAGTTTAAGGCCCATGGAGTTGCGTTATTCTATATTCGTCTTTTCCATATTTCCTTCTATATCCTTCTATCCAGTTTAAATTGCCGATTGTCTCTTTTGTTTCTTCTGTGTTAGTTTTTTCTGTTTGTGTGGGTTCTGTATCTTGTTCCGGTATTATGTCTCTATGTTGATTTTTGTATGCTATATCATTCCCATCTGACAGATCTTTATAGTATTCCCTCCATATTTCCATACTTTTGTCTCCTTCTTCTATGACCTTTCCTTCTAATTTTTTGCATCCATTTCCTTTCCTTTCTGTTTCTATGATAGTGTATTTGTTGTTCTTCTGTCAGTTCATCCTCTTTTCCGTTTATACTCCTATTATTCCGTGTTCTCAAACTAATAACTTGATAATTATTTCCTATTTCCTTCTTCCTATCTATTTCTTTGATTATCTTCTTATTTGTATTCCTTTTACTAGTCCTTTCTTCCGTGTCCTTTATCTTTGCCAGGATCGTCGTCAATCCACCTATTTCTCTCCTTTTTTTCAGTATTTTGACTTGTTGGTCGTAGTATTCTTTGTTTGTTCTTTTAGTTTTTCTTCCTCAATTGGAGTTGAGTTTCGGATTGCAAAGTGTGTGCATGTAATCGATCGCCCGGCAATAGTCAACTCATTCAACTAGCATTATTACGGTAGTGTTTCGATCTATTTAATTATTTTGTCGATTGTTAACGAGAGAGACTAGAAATAAAGCAGAGTGTAATGTTAGAATGAATATTGTACAAAACGGATAAAAAATACGGAAAATTTAGTTCGAAGCGAGTGTGCAGACCACGTAAAAGACAGTTTTATGGTAATCGATTTTTAGATGAAAGTGATTCTAATTTTGCTAGTACATCTATAGAAAAAATTGTAAAAATTTCTAATTTGAGTCCGAGCATTGAACCGACTTTTAATTATTGTATAGTACGATTTTTAGTTTTTACAACTTTACAACAAAAGTTGAAGTGCAAAGTTTGTGATGGAGACGTGAAATTTTTCAAACGACCTTTGTGTTGTGTGTGAATGCGGCGATACTCTCATTAACTCTAGCCTCAAAATTGGAAAATTATATGAAATTAATAGACATTTCATTTTTGTAATGAGATTACTTGGGCTTTTAACTTTAAAATAATAGAAAATATTAAAATCACAGTTGAGGCTGTATTCAGAGGTTTTATAAATAAAGCCGCCAATGAAGAGAAAGATAAAAACAAAGCAGGTGGTAATAAAGAAAATGGATTCTCAGTATCAAGTGACGGATCATAGGCAAAACGTGGCTTTACGTCTCTTTTGGGCATCGTGTCTCTTGTTGGTAAATATAGTAATAAAATTTTAGATGTTATTGTAAAATCAAGTTTCTGTCACGCTTGTTGAAAATGGAAAGGAAAAGAAAATACTATTGAATTTGAGGAATTTTGGGACGAGCATGAAGAGCATTGTTCAGCAAATCATAAAGGAAGCACCGGAAAGATGGAGGTCGAAGGTGTTCTTGAGATGTTTCAGAGATCGGAAGACTTGTACGACGCAAAGTAGAAGTATTACATCGGTGACTGATGGAGATGATTTTGTTATAGAAAAAAAATGTGTGTTGCATGTTAAAAACCGAATTTATAGAAGAGTAAGAGAAGCCAAAAAAATATTAATGTAAGCAAAGAAGCAAGCTAAAAAATAAAATCCAACACCCAAAAGAAGGAGATCTGAACCTATAAAAATTCAGCTAACTTATTTATTACTTTACTATGGCTTAGCTATTCGACGTTACCCAGATTCAGTGGAAGAATTGAAAAAAGAAATTTGGTCCACATTTTACCATAAGATTTCAACCGACGAAAGGCCACAACATAGGTATTGGCCTTCTGGAGCTGCATCGTGGTACAATTGGCGAAAGCTCGAAGGCAGGTACTTTGAGTGATTTCAAGTACCTGCCTCCTCTGGATGATGATATTCAACAAGTTTTTAAATATGTTTATGAAGATTTATCGGTAGACGATCTTGCGGTGTTTGGGGATAACACACAAAATAACAATAAACCATTCAATTCTTAGCCCAAATACATATTTTTTTGTGGCAAAAAGATCATTAAAATTGGTACTTACACATCTGCGTGTATTTTTAATGAAGGTATCACTGCAGTATTAAAAATTATGGAGATCAGCCGCTGAGTTCTCCCGCAAGCGTGACGAAGCGCGCATCAGTTATGCCGAGCGCAACCTCACCGATGCGTCGGAGAGGTCAAAATCGTACAGAGAGACGAAAGAACACTTGAGAAGGAGGCGTCTGAGGAGTTGGAAGGAATTTTGTATGAAACAGGCATAGCTGATTGAACGTAAATAGTAGTGAAAATTCGTTTATCAAAATTTTAAACGCATTTTTCTCAAGACAATGTTTTCGTAATCGGGCACGATTTTGTGAATTTTTTCTCAAATAAAATAATCGTAGTCTATACAGGGGCCATAATCATACTTTTTCTAAGGATATTTTCTTTTCAGGTGTTCCAGTGAGCCGCAGATCAAAATTTTCAAAATGTCTATATATATACATATATATATATATATATATATATATATATATATATATATATATATATATATATATATATATATATATACATATATATATATATATATATATATATATATATATATATATATATGTATATATACATAATATATATATGTATCTATATATATATATATATATATATATATATATATATATATATATATATATATATATATACATATATATATATATATATATATATATATATATATATATATATATATATATATATATATATATATATATATATATATATATATATATATATATATATATAATATAGATATATAGATATATATATATATATATATATATATATATATATATATATATATATATATATATATATATATATATGTATATATATATATATATATATATATATATATATATATATATATATATATATATATATATATATATATATATATATATATATATATATATATATATATAAGATTGCTTTAATTTTATGTGATGAATTTTTTTGGTGACTGTCTAAGTTTTACTTCGCTGGCAAGTAGGACACTTTAAGTTGCTTGGCATAAAGCATCTGAATACGGAAGTCTTAGGATATCGCAGCATATGGGTCGAAAGAGCGGAGAATTGCTACTTCAGATGACACTGACAGTGTCCAAACAACACGTAACAATAAGCCCTTAAAAGTTTTAATACTAGAGAGGGAAGACTGGACCAACGGAACCGTCTTCCTAATCTCATCTAAGATATAGATGGATCTAAACAGAAAGAGGGTGCGAAACCAGCCACATACTACTCACAGACAGGAAGGAATGTCCCTGGGCAGATATGCGTCTAATTTTCAAATGGAAATCTGAGCCATCCTCACATGTGTCTGGTAAAAGGTGAAGAAAATATAATTTGGAGGACGGTGTATATTTGTTCGGAGAGTAGATCCGCCTTCTTGAAAATAGGCCGCTGCAAGTTTACTCAACTTCTAAGGATGTGCAAAGACTTGCTGCTTAGCCTGGCGGACAGCGTTCTTCTTGTTGTTTGTACCTCTACCGGATCACATGTGACATGAACCCTTTTTTGGGAATTATATCCAATGTGGGCGCTACAGCGATAGTTGATCTGTAGAACGATAAGTTCATAAGAGAATAAAATGAGGCATCAAGGATTCTATGTCTAAAAATCTCATGGAGACAAAACTCTGAATATACCCAGATATCTGCTGAAATTAAACCGGTAAGACGTTGAGACGGTTATAGAAATCCGTACGAAACATTGCCACATGAATGACCAACTAATTTGCATCGAGATCAAAGAAGATCCAGCTTACACATGGGGATTGAAAGAGTTCGTCATCTGATTATGACCTACACGGTAATCACACTGGCAAGAGAAGCTCATATGTGACCTAAAATAATTTTGGACCGAGAGTATTTTAAGGGAATTCTTCCTGGAAGAATGATATCCTTCTTGAAGTTTCCTTAAATAAAGACAGATGTACAACGGTTCTTAAGACTCTTAAGGACCATAGTGTAATTTTGCATTTTGAAATTTAATGGAGGAAATATTTTCTTGTATATTAATTAGGTTTTGAGCGAACAAAAATAATTGTATTCCTAAAGTTTTCAATTTGTAAAGCTAATTCATGTGAAGTAAATATGTCGCAAAATCTCATTCAGTACATCACTTATTTATGACCTAGATTTATATTTTGTCTATGAACATTTATTTTAACAAGCAGTTTTGTTAACGGCATTACAGTTAATAGAAAATTTTAGTAATACTGGACAAAGGTTAAAAAGTTGTTATGCTAAAAATATGAATGAAATTCTAGAGTCGAAATAAATTTTTGAGCGTCAGGCACTAAGGGTACTAGGGTGCCTTCAAATATGACCTATTAAATTTTATTGACGAATATCGAGATCCATTTATGTACTGATACAATTAGCAAAATACCCGCACAGTTAGAAATTATAGTAAATTTGGATTTTCCGTGTAAATTACGATGAATGGTTTTACCGGGAAAATGTTTTTAAATACAAAAGGGAAGTTTTAGAATTATATAATAATAATAATAATAAAGACATTTGAAAACAAATCTCCAACTTTGGCAATTCTGAGTTAGAAATTTCGTATTCTAACAGCTTATGGTTTCTGCTGTTTACCCCTCTCTATGTGATTAATTAAGTGAGACCCCTGTGACACATAATTTGTCAGAGAGTCTTTCCGACCTTAACAATAATAAATTTCACTTATTGCACACAAAATGTAAATCCAAGTACAAGAACGGACATAGGCGGATAGATCTAGATAGGATACTCTATTTAACTAAATAAAAGAATTATAAGTATAGAAAAATATATAAAAATACAGAAATGTGAACAAAATTCCATTTCAATTAACGATAACAATAAATTATTATAAGTTGTGGTAACTTCTTTTTACAGAAGCGTGCTAAACGGTTCGGTTGCATTTATGTCGTAGAGACTGGGTTCTAGTTGTAAAGACGCTATTAAATATGTCTTTTTAGTGTTCCGTACGGAACACTTATAAGATCACTTCGGTGTCTCTATGTTTGTCTGTCTGTCTGTCACACCCGATTTTCTCCGAAACTATTTGACATAGAAAGTTGAAATTTGGTACTAATATAGGAATTGACGGCCTCATCAGAGCCGTGTAGTTTTGAAAGTTAAATTTTGACTTAAGGGGTTAGTTTTGAGGGGTGAAATCGGAAGTAAAAAAAAAATTTTTTTACTAGGTCATCGAGTGTGGCGTCAAATGAAAGCTTGTGAAAACACGAGTAAAAAATATATGTATAATGTAATACTTGCGCACACTTTTCTTTGTATTAGTTTTAAAAAATTGCGAAAAATCTCTGTCCCCCTATCTTATCTCGAAAAGTACTAATCAAAAAATTTTGAAAAAATCGTGGAATATTCTCCAGGGGGTATAGATCAAACGAAAATTATCACGAATGCATTACCTTTAATAATTTATCTGGTATATATAAAAAAAAACAAAATTTCAAGGTCATCAGTTTTCAGTAAAGATTGGAAACAAACTTTGTTGAAAACTCATTTGGGGTGTGTTTTGTGAAGTCACTGATCAGTCTATACCACCCTAACAAAACTTTTTATTTCAAAAGCAATTAACATACGGAACACTAATTGAGCAAGTTCAACTTTCACTTGACCGGTTATTTTTATTTATTTTGGGCATCATCCATGTTTATTTAGTAACTGTGTTTCCCTAACGTAGAAATAAGAAATGCTAGGTCCTATAAACGTTGTTAAAATGTACAGAACTGAACTGAAACTGTAATAGAATTAAAAGATATATATATATATATATATATATATATATATATATATATATATATATACATACATATATATATATATATATATATATATATATATATATATATATATATATATATATATATATACATATATATATATATATATATATATATATATATATACATATATATATATATATATATATATATATATATATATATATATATATAAAGGGTGCCCCATATGTATGGAATAATGATTTCACAGCATTTATTAATGAGTGTATCAAAAAAAATGTTTAAATAAAAGTTATAGGGTGTTCGAAGAAATTACGCCATTTTGATTTTTTTAAATGCGTATATAATTTTATTTTTGAATCCTACTAACAATTCTAATGTCTAAACTGAACCGTTTTGGAATTATTGTCATTTGAAATTTAAAATTAAAAAAGACAAAATATTTATTAATAAACACTCTAGGTTTATTTTTAGGGTAACAATTGCCCAAATGTCTACCGTTAACAGTGGGGCAACGACCCAATCTGTCACAAAGAGCCTGAACAGGGTTTTGCAGAGAATCCGGGGTGATCTATGCTACTTTATATGAATTCTTTGTTGTAAATCTTCTACAGGTTCAGGTCAACTTCGGTAAACTTTTGTTTTCAAATAACCCCATAAAAAAAAATCGAGTGACGTAAGGTCGGGAATCCTGACAGGCCTAGATTCGGTTATTCTGCATTAAAACGACCATACACCTCCTGTTGTGTTCTCCTACGGTCTCCTTAACCAACCATCATTAACAAAGTCATTCTTTCAGTTTCTGTTAAATGTACCATTATGATATTACGCTCAAATTGCAGTTTCACAAAATGCAGCAATAAACGTTTTCGTCGGTAAATCATTTAGTGACGCGTTAAGTCGTTACGTGACAGTAAATGTTTGTCACAAGCCAGCTTATTTTTTTTTAATTTGATTTTCTTAATTTCAAATATCATCAATTCCAAAACAGTTCAATTTAGACATATGGTATGTTCGACAAATAATATCTAGAATTTTTCCATTTAAAAAAATGTAAGATGGCGTAATTTCTTCGAACCGACAGTTCAAAACATTTTATTGTCAACGTCAGTATGTGCGCCGTATAACACCTTATAACTTTTATTTACAGCGATTCAAAAACAATGTACAGCGATTCAACAACGTGATTTTTTTTTACAATAAAGCGATATTTGTAATCGAAAAATCTCTTAAAATTAATTCACACACCCAATATATTAAGAAGTTACCACACATTTATTTAATAATCACACAAGGCAAAATGGTGGAGATTTTCAGAAAATGTAAACTTATATATTACTTTAGCATTTCTGTTTTAAAAATACTCCTAATTTTTCACTACTGTCTGTTATAACCTTTTGAAATTCTATCCTTGACTCGACGTTTTTAGTGGAACTCAAGTAATGCTTGAAAAGGGTTTAAATGTAAGCAAGATTAATGATTGTGATGAAAATATTTGTAGAGGATTTTTTGGATGTTGCGTTAATACCTAAAAGAATTTACTTTTTCCTAATGAGGTACATTCGCTGGTATTACTTTATGAAATAAAATACCATTACATAAATACACTAAACTGAACTGTATGGACAATGTTTATTTTTATGCTTTAGCAATTAACAGCTTATTGCTGTAGATGATAGACTGCATATTCTCAGAGAAAATAGGCTATTGACATGAGTTTACAAAACCTGGCAAATAGGTAAGCCCCTTTTTCGAAATAATCGAATATGTGGTTTGTGGCATATTAAGCCGTTGAAAACCAAATCCAAATCAAGATTTTGCAAATTTGCAAACAAACATGCATTTTCTGTAATGCACTTCATTTACTGCAACTTATTTACTTGTATATTATATACTTATTTAAAATAGTATCCGATCACACTATGAACATGAAATCTTCAGCATACCGTAACATTTTAGATGCAGTGGATTTTGGTGGATTCATGGTTGTATGAACTTTCTGAACATTGTATTGAGCTGGGAGGAGACTATTTAAAATATCTGAAGTAATAATATATATATATATATATATATATATATATATATATATATATATATATATATATATAATAGGTATTAAGAATACGAGATAAACCGTAGTTTAAATGAGGGAATATTTCCCAAAGTTCTTAAAATTATAGCGACGTGGGAAATTATAGGCAAGTATCTGTACTTAGTTCTATTTCGAAAATTATTGAGAGAATTGTATATGACCGAGTAATTTGCCAAGTACAATATAATACACCCAGCACAACATGGTTTTTGGCCTAATAGATCAACTGAATCTGCCTCTTTCTACTATCTAAATCAGGTTTACCTCAGTGCTGTTGAAGGTAAAGATGTAGTTACGTTGTTTTTCGATCTTTCTATAGCCTTTGAGACAGTCAATAAAATATCTTTGATGAAAAAATTGTACTATATGTTATGTATTGAGCTGGGAGGAGACTATTTAAAATATCTGAAGTAATAATATATATATATATATATATATATATATATATATATATATATATATATATATATATATATATATAATAGGTATTAAGAATACGAGATAAGCCGTAGTATAAATGAGGGAATATTTCCCAAAGTTCTTAAAATTGCTAACGTTATCCCTATTTACAAAAAAGGTAAGCATAGTGATGTGGGAAATTATAGGCAAGTATCTGTACTTAGTTCTATTTCGAAAATTATTAAGAGGATTGTATATGACCGAGTAATTTGCCAAGTACAATACACTACAGCCAGCACAACATGGTTTTTTGCCTAATAGATTAACTGAATCTGCCTCTTTCTACTATCTAAATCAGGTCTACCTCAGTGCTGATGAAGGTAAATATGTTGTTTTTCGGTCTTTCTATAGCCTTTGACACAGTCAACAAAATATCTTTGATGAAAAATTTGTACAATATTAGTGTTCGAGATAGTCTGCTAGAATGGATTAGGTCATATATGACTGTGATGGTTAAATATGATGGTGTAATTTCGGATAGGTGAGCAGCAAATCTCGGTGTCCCACAAGGATCTTTTCTTGAGGCTTCTGTTATTTATCTAATATGTAAATGACTTGCAATTAAACATCGATACAGGTCATGTAACTATGTATGCGGATGACACTACCATTGCGAAAGCATCTGAAACTGTGGATGGTCTGTTTGATGCTGTTACAGGTGTATGCAGGGATATGGAGGTGTGGTGTAGAAGAAATGGACTAATATTAAATATTGAAAAAACGGTCTATATGAATATATTCAATAGAAAATCTCTAGCGGCTGGATTTGACGATTTCCTTGGGGTAAATTTTGTAGAGAGGGCTAAGTTCTTGGGCACTTTTGTGGATGCTCAGCTCTCTTTTAGGGATCATATAAACCATGTATGCTCAAAATTAAATTCAGCGTACTTTGCAATTTTGAGCTTAAAAAGTACTCTCAACTGTGAGGGATTCTTGACTGTGTATAATGCTTTGGCTTTCAGTCATCTGTGTAACAATGTTATGTATTGAGCTGGGAGGGGACTATGTAAAATATCTGAAGTAATAATATATATATATATATATATATATATATATATATATATATATATATATATATATATATATATATATATATATATATAATAAGCATTAAGAATACAACTGCCCAACCTCCTGCATTTTTGATAAACTGTAGTTTAAATGAGGGAATATTTCCCAAAGTTCTTAAAATTGCTAACGTTATCCCTATTTACAAAAGAGGTAAGCATAGCGACGTGGGAAATTATAGGCAAGTATCTGTACCTAGTTCTATTTCGAAAATTATTGAGAGAATTGTATATGACCGAGTAATTTGCCAAGTACAATATAGTACACCCAGCACAACATGGTTTTTGGCCTAATAGATCTAAATCAGGTCTACCTCAGTGCTGTTGAAGGTAAATATGTAGTTACGTTTGTTTTTCGATCTTTCTATAGCCTTTGACACAGTCAACCAAATATCTTTGATGAAAAAATTGTACTATATGTTATGTATTGAGCTGGGAGGGGACTATTTAAAATATCTGAAGTAATAATATATACATATATATATATATATATATATATATATATATATATATATATATATATATATATATATATATATATATGTATATATATATATATATATATATATATATATATATATATTTATATATATATATATATATATATATATATATATATATATTTATATATATATATATATATATATATATATATATAATAAGCATTAAGAATACAATTGCCCAACCTCCTGCATTTTTGATAAATTGTGTAATGAGGGAATATTTCCCAAAGTTCTTAAGATTGCTAACGTTATCCCTATTTACAAAAGAGTGGGAAATTATAGGCAAGTATCTGTACTTAGTTCTATTTCGAAAATTATTGAGAGAATTATATAATATAATACACCCAGCACAACATGGTTTTTGGCCTAATAGATCAACTGAATCTGCCTCTTTCTACTATCTAAATCAGGTCTACCTCAGTGCTGTTGAAGGTAAATATGTAGTTACGTTTGTTTTTCGATCTTTCTATAGCCTTTGAGACAGTCAACAAAATATCTTTGATGAAAAAAATTGTACTATATGTTATGTATTGAGCTGGGAGGGGACTATTTAAAATATCTGAAGTAATAATATATATATATATATATATATATATATATATATATATATATATATATATATATATATATATATATGTATATATATATATATATATATATATATATATATATATATATATATATATATATATATGTATATATATATATATATAATATATATATATATATATATATATATATATATATCTTTCTATAGCCTTTGACACAGTCAACAAAATATTTTTGATGAAAAAAATTGTACAATATTGGTGTTCGAGGTAGTCTGCTGGAATGGATTCGGTCATATATGACTGTGGTGGTTAAATAGAATGGTGTAATTTGAGATAGGAGAGCTGCAGATCTCGGTGTCCCAGAAGGATCTCTCTTGATCTCTATTTATCTTATATGTAAACGACTTGCAATTAAACATCTATACAGGTCATGTAACTATGTATGCATATGACACTACCATTGCGACAGCATCTGAAACTGGGGATGGTCTGTTTGATGCTGTTACAGGTGTATACAGGGATATGGAGGTGTGGTGTAGAAGAAATGGACTAATATTAAATATTGAAAAAACGATCTATATGAATATATTCAACAGAAAATATCTAGCGGCTGGATTTGACGATTCCCTTGGGGTAAATTTTGTGGCGAGGGCTAAGTTCTTGGCACTTTTGTGGATGCTCAGCTTTCTTTTAGGGATCATATACACCATGTATGCTCAAAATTAAACTCAGCGTACTTTGCAATTTTGAATTTAAAAAATACTCTCAACTGTGAGGGACTCTTGGCTGTATATTATGCTTTGGCTTTCAGCCAACTGTGTAACACTATTGTGTCCTGTGATCTTGCTGGTGAAAAATGTAAGCGTGTTTTTGTGAGCTAGAAGAAAATAATACGTCTAATATTTAATCTTGACTTTCGTTAAAGCTGTGGAGATATATTCATAAATAACCGAAACCTAACCTTCCTATGTCTGTACATATTGCGCTGTTTAACTTTTGTAAACAAAAATAGGCACTTTTTTGAGGTGCTGGGATCTACAAATACGTATAACACAAGGAATAATAGTTTACGGGTTATACCCAGTCACAAATCAACTTTCGTTGAAAACTTCTCCCTCTATAGTTGCATCAGTTTTTACAATGGATTGCTTGCAGGACTGCCAGCTGTGCGTGGCACGAGATTTGTTTCTGGGGTCAAGTCTCTTTTACTGGGCAATGCCTTTTACTCAGTAAGTGATTTCTACAAGAGCTGATGTTGGAGAAAGGGAGTCCTGATTGTGAAGTATTATGAAATTTTTATTTACATATCTGTTAATTCTTTTTGTGTTTAAATTGGTATTTGACAAGCCTGGAACACTTGCATTAGTCTGATTGAATTGCTTGCGTGTGTTTGTTTAATTGTTTAACTTTGACTTTTGTACATTCCTTTGTATGTATTTATGTACGTATTTCTGTGCACATATATACTGCACTGTTGCTCATTTTTACTTGTTTTCATCTTATTTTATTTAATTTAATTTATCTGACAAGACAAACCTATGTATACTCTGTTGTATTTTAACGATAATATAAATGTATTATTATTCACTTTTATAATTTTTTTTTTTTATCTTTGATTGTGTTAGCCGATACTTGTTGGAAATTCATAATAAAATTATATAAAAACAACACAATTTCCAAATATTTAGAGTGACTTGACAATTGTTTCACCATACAATGGCTTCTTCAGAAGTAAATAAGAAAGAAAAATATTTGGTAATAATCCTGGTTATATAGTGCTTAAAACTATCCTTAAGAAAGAAAGACTTTTAAATATATATATATATATATTATATATATATATATTATATATATATATATATATATATATATTATATATATATATATATATATATATATATAATATATAACATAATATTCACTAGAGCTGTAGTAGCTTTTCTTAACACAGACAAATTTCAAGTATTAAATAATGACCCAACAAAAGTATACCAAAAACTAATAAAATCTACTTTAAAAGATCTCACAATTTTCAACGGTTTAGTAAAAAGTACTTTAAAAATAATGAACCCACAGGCTCCAAAATTATATTCCCTAAATAAATTACATAAAAAGGATTTTCCTATTAGACCAGTTGTACCGTTTGTTATGGCACCATCAATCAAATTATCACAAAAACTTATCCCTTTACTACGACAACGTTGCAAATTTAAACCGAAATATATATCCAACACCTATGAACTAATTGATAAAATTAAAAACATTAACTTACCGGAAAATTCTAGAATTATCTGATTTAATGTACAAAACTTATTTTCTAGTATCCCACCATATGAAGTCATAGAATTAGTAGATAAGCTCTAAATCAAGAATAAAGTAAACGAAATTATTAAACGGTATATTTTAGATTTACTTACGACGTGCTCGGATCAAAACTATTTTGAATTCAACGATAACTTTTATACATCTAAAGAAGATCTAATAATGGGTAATCCTTTAAGCCCTTTAATAGCGAAAATTTTCATGGATTATTTGGAACTAAAAATTCATCAAAACGCGGTGAACAAAAATATTGTTTACTGGTATAGATATGTTGACGATATCATTTCCTGTTTCACGGAAACAGATAGACAACTAACACTCCTCCTTAAATTCCTAAATAACTTGCATCCTAATATTATATTCACCTTAGAATTAGAAACCAATAACTCTATAAATTTCTTAGACATATCTATATCAAAAGTGAACAATAAACACGATTTCTCGATTTTTCATAAACTTTCACCTACTGACACAGTCATACATAATAGTTCATCCTACCCTTATACTTACAAAATAGCAGCTTTTGACTCTTTCATACACAGATTTCTACAAGTCCCTATGACTGAAACAAATTTTAACAAAGAATTCAACATAATCAAACAAATAGCAATTAATAATAGATGGACCCCAACATTATAGATAATATCTTGAATAAAAAATCCTTTAAACTAGCAATCTCTCTAATTTATCCCACAATTAATGACAAAAAAGGAAATTTAGTAAACTCACATACACACGGAAAATAACTAGGACAATTTCCAAACATTTAATAAAAAAGAACAACATTCAAAACCAGTAATTCCTTAGGGAGTATAATTTTGAATAACAAAACCAAATCTAAGAGATCCTTAAAATCAGGAATTTATTTATTAAATTGTGGATCTTGTACTAAAACCTACGTAGGACAAACTGGTAGATCTTTTGAAACTCGCATTAAAGAACATAAACATATCTATTTAAAAAATAAGATCAATTCACATTACGCAACCCATATAATAAACGAATTACATAATTTTGATGATATGTTAAAAATCCTACATGTAGAAAATAAATCTAAAAAATTAAATTTGCTTGAATGTATTGAAATTAACAAACGAAAAAACTCCAATCTATTATTAAACGAACAGATAGACTTAAGACGTTCACCCTCATCTTTATTAGTTCTCTGAAATAGTACCACAGATTTGCATTCTTAAAATAATTCTGTCTGTAAATAATATAATAAAATGATTAGCATAATCTTAGGTAATTAAGAATAGTTTTAAGCACTATATAACTAGGATTACTACCAAATATTTTTCTTTCTTATTTATTTCTAAAGAAGCCATTGCATGGTGAAACAATTGTCAAGTGACTTTAAATATATTGGAAATTAAAATATAGTGTTGTTTTTATATATAATTTTTATTATGGCAGTCCGGGAACTTTTTGGGCAGAGGGTGTATAATCTATTTTCGAGATTGTTATATAATGGATTGAAGATGAATATGTTTGTTACAAAATCTGTAATAAACACTTTTATAAGTTATTGCTATTTATTGATTTATACTTTCGTCTCCAATAATAAAACTATTTTCCATACTGTTCTCAGCTTTTATTTCTCTAGAAAAATTTGAATAGTTTAGGTCATTTAATATTACGAGTCTTTTTTAAATGTCAGTACGAAGATATTACTGGAATGGCAATAATATCTATTATTTAGGTCATACTGGGAGGAAATAAGCTCTATTATGTTAAAATACACATATTTAGCTAAATTCCGAAGCCAGAATAAATTTTCGATAGTCTGGCTTATCCCATGTAGAATGTCAGGGGTTTTCGTTCGTAATTTATGTTCTGTTGGGAATATGAAACAAAAAAATGCTGTCCTTGAATGTGCGGGGACTTTTTTGAGGGTCACAGTAAATTTTTCTAATTTTTCGTAATATATAGTATATATCTATATATATATATATATATATATATATATATATATATATATATATATATATATATATATATATATATATATATATATATATATATATTTATATATATACATACATATATATATATATATATATATATATATATATATATATATATATATATATATATAAATATATAAATATATATATATATATATATATATATATATATATATATATATATATATATATATATATATATATATATATATATATACATATATATTATATATTTATCGCACCTTGATGGGAACAGTGATACACCACTCAAAAAACGCATATGATAGGTTTGCTCTTGCTCTAAAAATATCACATCTGTAACTCACAAATTATATGCCAGGGAGCAGTTGTGTCAATTTTACCTCCCTACCATTCTGCTTGTTGACAAAGCCATTCAATCACAAGTGATCTTCATCCCTGATCACAATTTATATATAAAAGATATCAATTACTCTAAGTGCTAGTTTGCCGAAGTAATTACTCGTATTGCGGCTTAAGTTCTTGAATCAGTTTAACTTTTTGTGAATATAAACCGAAGTTTTCACGCAAAATTCTTCAAATCGCCACGGTGCTACATCTCAAAAGCTTCGAGTCGATTGATCGTGCTAGCTATTAGTGTCTCAGCTACATATGATAACCTCAACCATAAGTAGCATTTAACTATTCTTTTTTGAGTTTCAAAAGTGGTGTCTCAGAATAGTGGTCTCATTTCTTTATAAAGTTGTGCTCATTGGTTCAATCCTGTATTTAATTTCTTTAGGGCCTAGTTGATTATTAACGTCACAGCTCAAGTACCTGAAAAAGTGACACTCATTTATTTGCAGTGAAGCATCAGGAAATGGTTCACGACTGAAAACTAACACACAGGCTGAAAAGTTCTTGGTCTGACACATAGATGTCGCCCTTTTCAAAAACTCCATATGATTTTTTAGGAAGTAGTACCAACCTTGAAACGATACATGTCAAAATTTCATGATATTTCGACTATTAGTTTACAAGTTACAGTGGTTTTAGTGACACTACTTTTGATATGTTTAAAATAATGGAAAAAATCGAATTTCGTGTGTTGTATAAACACTGTTCTTTGACGGGAAAAAATACCGTTCAAGCAAAGCAGTGGTTTGAGAAGTGATACGGAGACTCTGCCCCTGGAAAATCATTCATCATTTACTGGTATGCTGAATTTAAACACGGTCGTATATACACAAATGATGCTGAACGCTATGGATACCCAAATGAGGTGGTTACACCGGAAAACATTAAAAAAATCCACAAAATTGTTTTGGATGACCGTAAAGTGAAATTGCGTGGGATAGCTGACACCCTAAAGATATCAAAAGAACGGGTTTGTCATATTTTGTATAAACATTTGGACATGAGAAAGCTCTATTCGAAATAGGTACCGCGTTTGCTCACAGTGAACCAAAAACAACAACATGTTGATGATTCTGAGCGCTGTTTGGTCCTGTTTAAGCGCAATAAAAAGGATTTTTTCATGCGATATGTGACAATAAATGAAGCATGGATCCACCACTGCACACTGGAATCAAATTGGCAGTCAGTTGAGTGGGCAGCAGCCGGTGAAAGCCGCCCAAAGCGAATAAAAGACACAATAGTTGGCTGGGAAGGTTTGGGCCTCTGTATTTTGCGCAAGGAATAATTTTTCATTGACTATGCTGAGAAGGAAAAAAAATCATTAATAGCGAATATTATATAAAGTTATTGGTGCGTTTGAAGGCAGAAATCGCAAAGAAACGGCCTCAAATTGACAAGAAAAAAGTGCTCTTTCATCAAGACAATGCACCGTGTCACAAGTGAATGGTTACGATGGCAAAATTGCATGAATTGAAGTTCGAATTGCTTCCTCATACACTGTGTTCTCCAGATTTGGCCTTCAGTGACTATTATCTATTCGCAGACCTCAAAAAAATGCTCGCGGGAGAGAGATTTGGCTCCAATAAAGAAGTTATCGCCGAAACTGAGGTCTATTTTGAAGGCAAAGACAAATTCTTCTACGAGAAAGGTATAGAAATGTTAGAAAAGCGTTGGACTGATTGTATCGCTCTTGAAGGAGACTATGTTGATGAATAAAATCGAATTTTGTAAAAAAAATTTGTTTCAAGTAGCTAGATCAAAAACTTTTCAGCCTACGTGTTATATTTTAGGTTGCGTTTTATGGTGATATGAATTTTTGTCCTACTGTGTTTATAAAAATTAAAAGGAACTCTGGCTTATCTGATAGTACCTATAAAATGGAGTTTATCCCCAATCTCGAGATCATGCAATATATTTTTGAAGAGCTTGTCTGAATATATGGTAAAAAGCAAAAGAAATAGGATCCAGCGTCCATTATTCCGAATCACAGTTTCTTGTCCAATTTGGTTGGTTATACCGACCATATATTGGTCGAAGCGTATGAAAAGTTTCTTTTACAGAACCGTTGTTTTTAGAATAAATTCTGACCGTTTTTTAGTGTTCCGTACGGAACACTTATAAGATCACGTCGGTGTCTGTCTATCCGTCTGTCTGTCTGTCTGTCTGTCTGTCCGTCTGTCACACCCGATTTTCTCCGAAACTATTTGTCGTAGAAAGTTGAAATTTGGTAA
Source organism: Pachyrhynchus sulphureomaculatus (assembly GCA_019049505.1). Classification (NCBI taxonomy): domain Eukaryota; kingdom Metazoa; phylum Arthropoda; class Insecta; order Coleoptera; family Curculionidae; genus Pachyrhynchus; species Pachyrhynchus sulphureomaculatus. The sequence continues at coordinate 243,924,363 of CM032446.1, forward strand.
TAATATAGGAATTGATGGCCTTATCAGAGCTATATAGTTTTGAAAGTTAAATTTTCACTTAAGGGGTTAGTTTTGGGGGGGTGAAATCGAAAGTAAAAAAAAAAAATTTTACTAGGTAATCGAGTGTGGTGTCAAATGAAAGCTTGTGAAAACACGAGTAAAAAATATATATATAATGTAATACTTGCGCGTACTTTCTTTGTATTATTTTTAAAAAATCGCGAAAAATCGCTGTCCACCCGCCTTATCTCGAAAAGTACTTATCAAAAAATTTTGAAAAAATTCTGGAATATTCTTTACAGGGTGTAAATTGAACGAAAATTATCACGAGTCCATTACCTGTAATAATTTATATGGTATATAAAAAAAAAAACTATAAATTTCAAGGTCATCAATTTTCAGTAAAGATTGGAAATAAACTTTGTTGAAAACTCATTTGGGGTGTGTTTCGTGAAGTCACTGATTATTTTATACTTCCATTACAACATTTTTTATTTTAAAAGAAATCAACGTACGGAACACTAATTGCGCAAGTTCAACTTGCACTTGACTGGTTTATATTTAGTACTATTTCAGTGCTTAAAGTTGCATGGTGATTTGCCAATCACAACTAAATCAAAATAGAAATAACAGTTAAACAATCATTTCGACCATAACATTTGCAAGTGATGATATTTAATATGAGAAACTTTGTAATAATTTGAAAACCATTAATTCTAATTTTGAAGGTTCAGCTTATTCTAGATTGTGAGGGTTTCATCGGGCTTCCTAAAACGGCGTATTTAATTATATTTACGAATATCAAAGGGGGGAAACTGGATATGAATGAGATTCTACCGATTCCGGAAAGAAGGATGTAGGTAGAAGAGGAAGGTCGAATAATGTAATGGATTTGTTCATTAAATTATTGATTTGTCAGCATATTATAATAATCCTTCCTATAAAACGTTTTATCTGGAAACATCGGCGTCGATAAACTTACTTTGTAAATTAGTCTTCATGTAGATTAACACGTTTAATACATTGCACATGTAATCAAAATATTTATTGAAAATCTCATGAAATTAGTTGTATGGAACTCATGGCAATAACTAGTTACAGTAACAAATGGTGTCAAATTCCAATATAAACTATGTCTAATATTGTTCCTACTCAGTATATATCACCACTACACCAAACACTTTATTTTTGCACTCGACGGGCGTTTCGCTAACCATGTTAGCTTCATCAGGAGCGATGATTGACTAAAGCTAAACTACAAATCTACCCTATTTATACTTAGCCTAACCCTTGAATTACTCAAGCGGAACTAATGACACAGGCAAGGCCATCAGTTCCCGTCAAGTAACCAGTAGAGAGGACTATAAGGAACAGGCCCTCTGTCTTTATTTAAACTACTTTTACATTTTATGATTTCCATACTTTCGTATGCGTTCAACAATCTCCTATCAGATACATTTTTTTATTAATCTTAGATTATCTAATGTTACAGTATGATCAGCTTCAAGGACATGTTCGGCAATGCTAGACTTTTTTGTTTTGTTGTACTTTAAGTGTGCTAAGTGTTCTTTAAATCTTGTTTTAATTGACCTTTTAGTTTGCCCAACATAGTTTTTGTCACAATCATTTCAACTAATTTCATAAATTCCACTTTTCTCACAATTAGGAATTTTATCTTTGGGATTTCCTAAGATATTCCTCAGATTGTCTGATGCTTATAGACTACGGTGAAGCCTACCTTATTAAATACCTTATTGAGTCCCTTGCTATATTTCGGATTATATGGTATGGAGACATACTTGGTGTTATTTTCTTCGCGTGTAAAAAACGTGGAATTCTGAATATTAAACCTAAACTTATGTCTATTTATTAGCTTATTTACCAAGTCATCGTCATAACCATTAACTCTAGTTATATTTCTAATACGATTCCTTTCTTTATTAAAGTTTACTTTATTCAGAGGGAAAGTGATCAAACGATGAACTAAAAAATGTAATGAGGCTAATTTATGTTGTTTGCAATGAAATGAATCATTAGGAATATATCTATCTGTTACTGTGTCCTTCCTATAGATATCAAATTCTAATCTATTATTATTTTTAATAATTAAAAATATCTAGAAAAGGCAATTGTCCTTTGTTCTCAACTTCGTAAGTGAATTTAATGGAATTATACCGGCTATTTAATTTAGAAACAAAATCATCAATATTTGCTTTCTTTGTATCAAAAATAGCGAATATATCATCCACATACCCATACCATACCCTTGGGAAATATTCGAATTCTTGACTGGCATGGATTTCAAACTTACTTATGAATAAATTGGCTATGGAAGGTGATAAGCAATTACCCATAGCTGTTCCTTCTTTCTGAACATAAAATTGATTGTTATATTGGAAATAATTTTGTTCCATACAAATTTTAGATAATGTTAGGTATTCACGAATAATTTCGTCTTCAAAGTCTTAAAATGAAAAGGAATCGTATTAGAAATATAACTAGAGTTAATGGTTATGACGATGACTTGGTAAATAAGCTAATAAATAGACATAAGTTTAGGTTTAATATTCAGAATTCCACCTTTTTTACACGCGAAGAAAATAACACCAAGTATGTCTCCATACCATATAATCCGAAATATAGCAAGGGACTCAGTAAGGTATTTAATAAGGTAGGCCTCACCTTAGTCTATAAGCATCAGACAATCTGAGGAATATCTTAGGAAATCCCAAAGATAAAATTCCTAATTGATTGTGACAAAAAGTATGTTAGACAAACTAAAAGGTCAATTAAAACAAGATTTCAAGAACACTTAGCACACTTAAAATACAACAGAACAGAAAAGTCTAGCATTGCCGAACATGCCCTTGAAACTGATCATACTGTAACATTAGATAATCTAAGATTAATAAAAAATGTATCTGATAGGAGATTGTTGAACGCATACGAAAGTATGGAAACCATAAAATGTAAAAGTAGTTTAAATAAAGACAGAGGGCCTATTCCTTATAGTCCTCTCTACTGGTTACTTGACCGGAACTGATGGCCTTGCCTGTGTCAAGAGTTCCGTTTGAGTAATTCAAGGGTTAGGCTAAGTATAAATAGGGTAGATTTATAGTTTAGCTTCAGTCAATCATCGCTCCTGATGAAGCTAACATGGTTAGCGAAACGCGCGTCGAGTGCAAAAATAAAGTGTTTGGTGTAGTGGTGATATATACTGAGTAGTATCATTGTGCCAAAGATTCCACATTCCCAACTTAGTCTAATATTGTTGTTTCTAGAAGTTACCATATACATCGTCTGTTCTAAAAATTCTCAGACTGATTTTTTCCCTTGCCTTTAAAGCAGCGCCATCTTGTAAACAATAGTAAAAGTTTGAATTCGCATCTGTAAACAACATATTTGTATTCAACCAGCCAGTTCTGATTAACCAGTGTTCAGTAACAGACGTGCGAACTATATGTGTCGTAGCCGTTGTGTGTGGAGCATCGAGCGGTTATCAAATTTCATGCGAAACTGGTTAAAACAGCTTCGAAGACATTTAAATCCTTGAAAAAAGCTTACGGTGATGATTGTTTATCACGTTAACAAGTGTTTAAATGCCTTAACTGTTTTAAAGAAGCTCGCTCGAGGATGATACAAGGTCAGAGCGTTCCAGCACAAGTTTGGCGGCCACAAAAAATGTGAAAATTCGTCCTCTTTTGTAATTCGACCGTCATCTTTCTTGCAGATTGATGGCAGAAAAGCTGAATATCTCTAAATCATATATTCTCCGGAATGTTTTGAACAAGATGACCCAAACGAGAACACCAACGGAGGGACGCCTGCCGAAATTTCATACAAATAAAAAATGCGGACGATCTGTTTTTGAAGAAAATAATCACGGGGGATGAGGCGTGGTGTTACCAATACGAGCATACCACAACACGATTCACAGGCCTGGGATTGTGGTGCAGTTTTTGGCGCGAAAATAAGTGTCCGTAATCCACCACCCTCCTTATTCGCTTGATTTAGCTTCTAGTGACTTTTTTTGCTCCCAAAATTCAAGCTTCATTTGAAGGGTTAAGGTTATAAAGATTTGGAGAACATTAAAGCCACTGTGACGGTCGAGTCAAACATAATTCAAAAAGAAGATTTTTCTAACAGTTTTCATGGTTATATGAACTTTCTGAACATTGTATTGAGCTGGGAAGGGACTATTTAAAATATCTGAAGTAATAAAATGTTCACTTATATTTTTTTTATTAAGGCAGTCCGGGAACTTTTTGGGTAGACGATGTATATTCTATTTTCAAGATGGTTACATAATGGATTGAAAATGCATACGTTTGTTACAAAATTTGTAATAAACACGTTCATAAGTTATTGCTATTTATAGATTTATACTTTCGTCTCCAATAATAAAACTATTTTCCTTACTTTCCTCGGCTGTTATTCCTTTGAATAAATGAATTTTGAATAGTTTAGAATATTTTAATATTACGAGTATTTTTTAAGTGTCAGCACGAAGATATTATTGGAATGGCAATAATATCTATTATTGAGGTCATATTAGGAGGAAATAAGCTCTGTTATGTTAAATTCCGAAACCAGAATAAATTTACGATAGTCTGGTTTATCCGGCATAGAATGCCAAGGCTTATCGTTGGTAATTTATGTTCTGCAGGGAACATGAAACGAAAAAATTCTGTTCTTGAAAGTGCGGGGACTTCTTTAAGGGTTGCACTAAATTTTTAATTTTCCTATTAGGTAATATATATATATATATATATATATATATATATATATATATATATATATATATATATATATATACATATATATATATATATATATATATATATATTATATATATATATATATACATATATATATATATATATATATATATATATATATATATATATATATACATATATATATATATATATATATATATATATATATATATATATATATATATATATATATATATATATATATGTTGCAATTTACGGTTACAGAAGAGGTAGACCACTCTATCCCCTATTACTAGAGTAATTAGATCAGAAAACAAGGTTATTAAGCTAGATTGGTATAGAAAAAAATCCAGCTCTCGGAGATATATACCCTACTATTCATAACACCCACCTAAACAAAAGATAAACACAATTATTGCTTTGAGGAATAGAATCACTAGGATATGTCACCCTACCTTCAAAGAAAAAAATATTAGCTTATTACAACAGATTTTAGTAGATAATATTTATCCTTTGACAATTGGTAATAAGTTACTCAATACAAGTACACCACCAAGAAACCATCCCAATAATAATAATGAAATGAACCCTGAACTTCATTTTGGAAAACTCCAGTATATTAAGGGTCTCTCACAATCGATTGCAGCAGTCTTCAAAGACATGAATATAAGAATAGCGAATTATAACGTAAAAAAGCTGCTCAGCTTTTATTCTAACCTTAAAGATAAAACCGACACTTTGCAGAGATCTCATATTATTTATGGGATTAGGTGTGAATGCAACTCTATTTACATAGGACAGATTTCTCAGAAACTATGAAAAAGACTTGCGTTACATAAAAGTGCCTGTAAACACAAACCAAATGCCACCAGCCTAAGTTTACATGTTAACACTAAAGACCATAAAGTCCGGTATAATGACTGTTTTGTCCTAGATACCGAAACTAATTGGTTTAAACGCAGTTTCTTGGAGACGTGTTTTATAAAAAACTGTAATAACTATCTTAACCATAAAAAACCGGTCAAGTGCAAGTTGAACTTGCACAATTAGTGTTCCGTTGATTGTTTTTGAAATAAAAGTTTTGTTAGGGTGGTATAAAATGATCAGTGACTTCACAAAACACACCCCAAATGAGTTTTCAACAAAGTTTGTTTCCAATCTTTACTGAAAACTAGTGACCTTGAAATATTGTTTTTTTCTATACCAGATAAGTTATTAAAGGTAATGATAATTTTCGTTCAATCTATACCCCGTGGAGAATATTCCAGGATTTTTCAAAATTTTTTGATCAGTACTTTTCGAGATAAGGTAGGGGACAGCGATTTTTCACGATTTTTTAAAAGTAATACGAAGAAAAGTGTGCGCAAGTATTACATTATATATATATTTTTTACTCGTGTTTTCACAAGCTTTCATTTGACACCATACTCGATGACCTAGTAAAAATTTTTTTTTTCACTTCCGATTTCACCCCTCAAAACGAATCCCTTAAGTCAAAATTTATGTTACGGTGATATAAAATGATCAGTGACTTCACAAAACACACCCCAAATAAGTTTTCAACAAAGTTTATTCCAATCTTTACTGAAAATTGATGACCTTGAAATTTCTGTTTTTTTTTATATAACAGATAAATTATTACAGATAATGCACTCGTGATAATTTTCGTTCAATCTACACCTCGTGGAGAATATTCCAGAATTTTTTCAAAATTTTTTGATAAGTACTTTCCGAGATAAGGCGGGTGGACAGCGATTTTTCACGATTTTTTAAAAATAATACAAGGAATAGTAAGCGCAATTATTACATTATATATATATTTTTTTACTCGTGTTTTCACAAGCTTTCATTTGACACCACAATCGATTACCTAGTAAAAAATTTTTTTTTTCATTTCCGATTTCACCCCCCAAAACTAACCCCTTAAGTCAAAATTTAATTTTCAAAACTACATGGCTCTGATGAGGCCATCAATTCCTATATTGCTACCAAATTTCAACTTTCTATGACAAGTAGTTTCGGAGAAAATCGGGTGTGACAGACGGACAGACGGACAGACGGACAGACAGACGGACAGACACCGAAGTGATCTTATAAGTGTTCCGTACGGAACACTAAAAAGATCTTAAAGGATTGAGTTCCATTTACACTTATTTACTTTCGCAAAGTTACACAAAAACCACAAATGGAGTGACGCGAAGAGAAAATATGGAATAAATATCTTTTAATAAATGACTTAAATTCTGGACCATCCAACGTTCAACCAACACCAAGATATCAATTGGCAACCATGTCTTCTAACAACAAATTTTATAAATATCCCCAGAAATATCACTAAACAAATGTCAACCTATTGATAATTTTTAGCGGGAAACAAAAGTGATCTTCCTGTACCACATTTTTCTGGCGTTCTTTGTGGTGTCTTTCCAGTTCAATCATATTGTATTATATTAATTTTAGAGTAGTTAACTTTTAATTATTTTAATATGTGACACCTTAAATTGAGGCTTAGTAGGTTTTGTAAATTTTTCTCTTTTTAACCTGTTTTGTGGTCATGTCTTACTGCTTATCTTGGAAACGAGAAATGTGTAATAAACTTTCTCCGGGAAGAGCAATGTTGTAAATATTCTGTAAGTACGTTTATTTTCCCTAAATTACATCTTTCTACTCCAGAATGTTTGCACATTTCAGATTTCCTGAAGAAGTCCACATACATGGACAATAGCTAGAAAGTTCGAATAAAAATACAGTCCCTTTGAGCTACTTAGATCTTTTATTGCTCTCTCTTCAACATACTAGGAGCTATCCCAGCCTTTAAACTATCACTTACTATATATATATATATATATATATATATATATATATATATATATATATATATATGTATATATATATATATATATATATATATATATATATATATATATATATATATATATATATATATATATATCGCACCCCGGCGAAAACAGCAACACACACAACTCAAAAAATGTGTGTTTTCCGGTTAGGTCAGTTTTAAACGCTTATGGTATGTTTGCTCTTGAGCTAAAAATATCACATCTGTAACTCACAAATTATCCGAAAGGGAGCAGTTGTGTGAATTTTACTTTTAAGCTAGTTCTTATTCATCATGGCAAGAACAATGTCTCTTTAATGTTGGTACGAGCAGGTGTGCATCAAGATTTTTCAAATTTGCAAACAAACATGCATTCTCTGTAATTTATTTAAAATAGTACCCGATGACACTATGAACATGAAATTTTCAGCATACCGTAACATTTTTAGATGCAGTGTATTTAGATGGATCATTTTATTGAAGTACTGTCATCCCAAATCCTACCATTCTGCTTGTTGACAAAGCCATTCAATCAAAAGGAATCTCCATCCCTGATCACGATTTATCTATAAAAGATATCAATTACTCTAAGTCAGGGGTGCTCAAACTTGAACTGCTGGCGATCTACCTCAATATTGTTAGACTACGATCGATCGACTCTGAGAGGCTGCAAGTAAGTGTGATGCAGGATTGTCGTCTAGGTAGGGTGTATCGTGGCATAGATATTAGTTTCCGCACAATATGCATTTTTTAGTCAAGGTAAGTGTAGGTCTGCTCTAAAATGTCAATGAAAAAACTCATAATTATTCAAAACTGCGAGTTTGTTGCTTCTTACAAAACAAACGAGTTCTAGTGTCTAAACTTAACTAAAGAGTGACTTTGGATGTTGAAGCCTAGCACTGCATGACCTCAGCATACTTTTCATAAGATGGTACGTAATTACCGAGTGCTAATCGCATGCATGTTGACATATGTTCGTCAGTTAGTCGATTGCGATATTTTGACTTAATTATCTTCATTTCAGAAAATGCACACTAGCACAAGTAAGTTGACCCAAATATTGCCGTCAGTTGAAGGGCGATTTGCCTTAGATTCAAATATTTATCTTCAGATATAAAACATCAGAATTTTGTATCAGATGCTGTGGCTTTGAGATGTATATCTGATATAATCTGCACTAACTCATTTTCAACAGAACATGAGTCCATGTTAAACTGACTTGCTATTTCAGTAGCTAATTCCTCAATGTTTTTACACGAAAAAGGATAACTCATAAATGATGCGATATTTGCCAATTTACTGAAATCATAAAAACGTATTTAGAATTGGCCCAAAATATTTGATAATTCTGCCTTATAAATATCATAATTCAACTGAGGAATCCTTGCTTTCAAAGAGGGAAAATTTTTCAGATCCTTTCTTTTCAGTTGATCTATCATAAGTTGCAATTTACTTTTGAATGCGTTTATTGCGCTAATCATCTCAATAATAGTTTTTCCTTTACCTTGAAGCTCCAAATTATTGGTGTTTAAATGCATTGTGATGTCTGTCAAAAATGCCAAATCAGTCAGCCATTTTCCGTTTTTCAGCATCTGAGTGTCATCACCTCTTTCGTCCAGAAAAGCTGTTATTTCGGGCAATAATTCTTGAAACCTTTCTAGGAATTTTCCGCGACTCAACAACCTGACGTCCGTTTGAAGAACTAAATCAGTGTGTTCAGCTGACTCACTATCCTCCAACTGCAATTTAAAGAGCCGTCGTTGCAAGCTACGTGCACGGAGAGAATTCACAATTTTTATTGCAATGCCCATAATCTCCTCTCATGTTTAGAACTTTTGAACATAAAACTTGTTGATGCATAATGCAATGGAAGGAGAAAAATGAAGTGAAATCATCATTAGCTCGACACAATGCCACAAAACCGTTTTTGTTTCCAGTCATTGCTGGTGCTCCATCGGTTAAAATGTACACTAGTTTATATATTGGTAGCTTGTAGTTTGTTACAATATTGAGGAAAACGTCATATATATCTTCGCCACGGGTCTTTCCTTTCAGAGGAATCATTGTCAAAAACTCTTCCTTAGCCGACATGTCATTGAATACCATTCGAATAAAAATACACAGCTGGGCAGTGTCTGTCATATCGGTGGATTCGTCGAACTGTAAAGGAAAGTATGTACATTCCATGATATCATGTTTTAGTTTATCTGCCATGTCCTGACTCATGACTTCAACACGCCTTGTGACAGTCGGGCGAGATAACTGAAGTTCTCTAATAGCAGACATAATCCCTGTTTTATTTTTAAAATCTCCAAATAAAGTCTCACCCGCTTCAATAAATGCTTCCTTCATAACCAATCCATCATCAAATGGTTTCTTGTGTTTCGCCAATATATGAGATATTTTAAATGACGCGATCGTTGCAGCTTCTGATTGTTTGGCTGGTCTTGTGAACATGGTTTGTTCTTTTTTCAAACAAGTTATCAAATCACGTACTTTTCGTTTTCTTAATTCACTCTGTGACGGAAAATCCTTTTTATAGTTTTTATGAACCGTTTTATGATGCCTCTCTAAGTTCCCACGCTTAGGTATTGCAACTGACGCATGGCAAATGAGACAATTGAACTTATCCTTTACCATACAAAAGAAAAATTCTTCCTCCCAATCGTTATTAAAATGATAAGTTTTACTTTTCTTGGCCGCACTCATTTTGGACTATTTATTAATAAACTGTGTATCGATGTATCGCCTTCAAGTTACAACTCAGACTGACTCCTATTCCTGCAGGCGCAACATTTATATCGGCGCGAACGAAGTCTCAAATGTTCCCGTCAAACACGCCGCCCGAAGTTTTTAGAAAAATCGGCGGGAATCAAAAACGCGGCTTTTCTTTGACAAGTACCGCGCGTTCCTTTGATAAAGCCGCCCTTTGCCGCTAGCAGGGGGTTATTACGCTAAAAGAAAGTGATGAGGGGGTTATTCTGGCCTAATTGTGGATCGAATAAATTTTAGTAGTTTATTCATTACATTTTGTTTTAGTTACCTAAAACAAAATCTATGAATAGTTCTATATCGGAATTTTTTTCTCGAGATCGACTCAAAAAGCACTCGCGATCGACTTGTCGATCGCGATCGACCGTTTGAGCACCCCTGCTCTAAGTGCTAGTTATCCGAAGTAATTGCTCGTATTGCAGCATAAGTTTTTTAATCAGTTTAATCTTTCGTAAATGTAAATCGTAAGTTTTCACGCAAAATTCTTCAAATCGCCACGATGCTACATCCCAAATGCTCCGATGGATCGTGGTGGCTATTAGTGTCAGATCCCAGGTACATATAGTAACCCCAACCATAAGTAGCATTTAACTATTCTTTTTAGTTTTCCGTACGGAGCACTTATAAGATGACTTCGGTGTCTGTCCGTCTGTCACACCCGATTTTCTCCGAAACTATTTGTCATAGAAAGTTGAAATTTGATAATAATATAGGAATTGATGGCCTCATCAGAGCCATGTGGTTTTGAAAGTTAAATTTTGACTTAAGGGGTTAGTTTTGGGAGGTGAAATCGGAAGTGAAAAAAAAAATTTTACTAGGTAATCGAGTGTGGTGTCAAATGAAAGCTTGTGAAAACACGATTAATTTATATATATATATATATATATATATATATATATATATATATATATATATATATATATATATATATATATATATATATATAAAATAATACTTGCGCGCACTTTTCTTTGTATTATTTTTAAAAAATCGCGAAAAATCGCTGTCCACCCGCCTTATCGCGAAAAGTACTTATCAAAAAATTTTGAAAAAATTCTTGAATATTCTTCACGGTGTGTAGATTGAACGAAAATTATCACTAGTGCATTACCTTTAATAATTTATCTGGTATATAAAAAAAACAAAAATTTCAAGGTCATCAGTTTTCAGTAAAGATTAGAAACAAACTTCGTTGAAAACTTATTTGGGGTGTGTTTTGTGAACTCACTGATCATTTTATACCTCCGTAACAAATTTTTTTATTTTAAAAGCAATCAACATACGGAACACTAATTGCGCAATTTCAACTTGCACTTGACAGGTTATTTGAGTTTGAAATGGATTGTGTTGTCTCAGAATAGTGGTCTCATTTCTTTATAAAGTTGTGCTCACTGATTCAATCCTATATTCAATTTCTTGAGGGCCCAGTTGATTATTAACGTAACAGCTCAAGTCCCTCAAAACAGTTACTTACTCATTTATTTGCAGTGAAACCTCAGGATATGTTTCACTGCAAACTATAGGTTGTTTTTAGTTATATGAATTTTTGTCCTACCGTGTTTATAGACATTAAAAGGTGACGCTGGCTTACCTGATAATACCTATAAAATTGAGTTTATCCCCAAACTCGAAATCATGCAATGTATTTTTGAAGAGCTTGCTTCAAAATATGATAAAAAGTAAAAGGAATATGATCCAACTCCATTATCCCGAATCACAATTTCTTGTCAAATTTGGTTAAGTTATACCGACCATATATTGGTCGAAGCATATGAAAAGTTTCTTTCACAGAAGCGTTGTTTTCAGAATAAATTCTGATCGTTTTTTTAGTTCTATTTCATTGCTTAAAGTTGCATGATGATTTGCCAACCACAACTAAATCAAACTAGAAATATCAGTTAAACAACCATTTCCACCATAACATTTGCAAGTGATGATATTTAATATGAGAAACGATGTAATAATTTGAAAACAATTAATTCTAATTTTGAAGGTTCAGCTTATCCTAGATTGTGAGGGTTTCATCGGGCTTCCTAAAACGGCGTATTTAATTATATTTACGAATATCAAAGGGGGAAACTGGGTATGAATGAGATTCTACCGATTCCGAAAGAAGGATGTAGGTAGAAGAGGAAGGTCGAATAATGTAATGGATTTGTGCATGAAATTATTGATTTGTCAGCAATTATAATAATCCTTCCTATAAAACGTTTTATCTGGAAACATCGACGTCGATAAACTTACTTTGTAAATTGGTCTTCATGTAGATTAACACGTTTAATATATTGCACATGTAATCAAAATATTTATTGAAAATCTCATGAAATTAGTTGTATGGAACTCATGACTAGTTACTAAGTTGGGAATGTGAAATCTTTGGCACAATGATACTACTCAGTATATATCACCATTACACCAAACACTTTATTTTTGCACTCGACGCGCGTTTCGCTAACCATGTTAGCTTCATCAGGAGCGATGATTGACTAAAGCTAAACTACCAAATCTACCCTATTTTATACTTAGCCTAACCCTTGAATTACTCAAGCGGAACTAATGACATAGGCAAGGCTATCAGTTCCGGTCAAGTAACCAGTAGAGAGGACTATAAGGAATAGGCCCTCTGTCTTTGTTTAAACTACTTTTACATTTTATGATTTCCATACTTTCGTATGCGTTCAACAATCTCCTATCAGATACATTTTTTATTAATCTTAGATTATCTAATGTTACAGTATGATCAGCTTCAAGAGCATGTTCGGCAATGCTAGACTTTTCTGTTCTGTTGTATTTTAAGTGTGCTAAATGTTCTTTAAATCGTGTTCTAATTGACCTTTTAGTTTGCCCAACATACTTTTTGTCACAATCATTACAACTAATTTCATAAATTCCACTTTTCTCACAATTAGGAATCTTATCTTTGGGATTTCTTAAGATATTCCTCAGATTGTCTGATGACTTATAGACTAAGGTGAGGCCTACCTTATTAAATACCTTATTGAGTCCCTTGCTATATTTCGGATTATATGGTGTGGAGACATACTTGATGTTATTTTCTTCGCGTGTAAAAAAGGTGGAATTCTGAATATTAAACCTAAACTTATGCCTATTTATTAGCTTATTTACTAAGTCATCGTCATAACCATTAACTCTAGTTATATTTCTAATACGATTTCTTTCTTTATTAAAGTTTACTCTATTCAGAGGGAAAGTGACCAAACGATGAACTAAAAAATGTAATGAGGCTAATTTTTGTTGTTTGCAATGAAATGAATCATTAGGAATATATCTATCCGTTACTGTGTCCTTCCTATAGATATCAAATTCTAATCTATTATTATTTTTAATAATTAAAATGTCTAGAAAAGGCAATTGTCCTTTGTTCTCAACTTCGTAAGTGAATTTAATGGAATCATACCGGCTATTTAATTTGGAAACAAAATCATCAATATTTGCTTTCTTTGTATCAAAAATCGCGAAAATATCATCCACATACCTATACCATACCCTTGGGAAATATTCGAATACTTGACTGGCTTTCGATTGAAATCGAAGCCAGTCAAGGATTCGAATATTTCTGGCTTTCGATTGAAATCGAAGCCAGTCAAGGATTCGAATATTTCCCAAGGGTATGGTATAGGTATGTGGATGATATTTTCGCGATTTTTGATACAAAGAAAGCAAATATTGATGATTTTGTTTCCAAATTAAATAGCCGGTATGATTCCATTAAATTCACTTACGAAGTTGAGAACAAAGGACAATTGCCTTTTCTAGATATTTTAATTATTAAAAATAATAATAGATTAGAATTTGATATCTATAATAGATATATTCCTAATGATTCATTTCATTGCAAACAACATAAATTAGCCTCATTACATTTTTTAGTTCATCGTTTGGTCACTTTCCCTCTGAATAGAGTAAACTTTAATAAAGAAAGGAATCGTATTAGAAATATAACTAGAGTTAATGGTTATGACGATGACTTACTAAATAAGCTAATAAATAGGCATAAGTTTAGGTTTAATATTCAGAATTCCACCTTTTTTACACGCGAAGAAAATAACACCAAGTATGTCTCCATACCATATCATCCGAAATATAGCAAGGGACTCAATAAGGTATTTAATAAGGTAGGCCTCACCTTAGTCTATAAGTCATCACACAATCTGAGGAATATCTTAGGAAATCCCAAAGATAAGATTCCTAATTGTGAGAAAAGTGGAATTTATGAAATTAGTTGTAATGATTGTGACAAAAAGTATGTTGGGCAAACTAAAAGGTCAATTAGAACACTATTTAAAGAACATTTAGCACACTTAAAATACAACAGAACAGAAAAGTCTAGCATTGCCGAACATGCTCTTGAAGCTGATCATATTGTAACATTAGATAATCTAAGATTAATAAAAAATGTATCTGATAGGAGATTGTTGAACGCATACGAAAGTATGGAAATCATAAAATGTAAAAGTAGTTTAAACAAAGACAGAGGGACTATTCCTTATAGTCCCCTCTACTGGTTACTTGACCGGAACTGATAGCCTTGCCTATGTCATTAGTTCCGCTTGAGTAATTCAAGGGTTAGGCTAAGTATAAATAGGGTAGATTTGGTAGTTTAGCTTTAGTCAATCATCGCTCCTAATGAAGCTAACATGGTTAGCGAAACGCGCGTCGAGTGCAAAAATAAAGTGCTTGGTGTAGTGGTGATATATACTGAGTAGTATCATGACTAGTTACAGTAACAAATGGTGTCAAATTCCAATATAAACTATGTCTAATATTGTTGTTTTTAGAAGTTACCATATACATCGTCTGTTCTAAAAGTTCTCAAACTGATTTTTTTCCCTTGCCTTTAAGCAGAGCCATCTTGTAAACAATAGTAAAAGTTTGAATTCGCATCTGTAAACAACATATTTGTATTCAATCAGCCAGTTCTGATTAATCAGTGCTCAGTAATAGACGTTCGAAGTATATGTGTTGTAGCCGTTTTGTGTGGGAGCAGCGAGCAGTTATCAAATTTCATGTGAAACTGCTTAAAACAGCTTCGGAGACATTTAAATCCTTGAAAAAAGCTTACGGTAATGATTGTTTATAACGTTAACAGGTGTTTAAATGCCTTAAATATTTTAAAGAAGAACAGGAGTCGCTCGAGGATGATGCAAGGTCAGAACATCCTAGTACAAGTTTAGCCACCGATAAAGATGTGAAAATTCGTCATCTTCTGCAATCCGACCGTCATCTTTTTTGCAGATTGATGGCAGAAAAACTGAACATTTCTAAATCATACAGTGTCTGGAAAGATTTGAATAAGATGCCCCGAACGAAAACAGCAAAGGAAACACGCCAGCCAAAACTTCATAGAAATAAAAAATGCGGACTATCTGTTTATGCAGAAAATAATCACGGGAGATGAGGGGTGGTGTTACCAATATGAGCATATCACAAAACGATTCACAGGCCTGGGATTGTGGTGCAGTTTTTGGAACGAAAACGAGTGTCCGTACTCCACCACTCTACTTATTCGCTTGATTTAGCTTCTAATGACTTTTTTTGTCCCAAAAATCAAGCTTTGCATGAAGGATCAATGCTACGAACAATTGGAGAACATTAAAGTCACTGTGACGTTCTAGTCACATATGATTCCGAACAGTTTTCATGGTTGAATAGTGAATTTTCTGAACAATGTATTGAGCTGGGAGTGGACTATTTAAAATATCTTAATTAGTAAAAGCTATAATTTTTTTTTTTAAGGCAGTCCGGGAACTTTTTGTGGAGACGGTGTAGAATCTATTTTCGAGATTGCTATATAATGGATTGAAGATGCATATGTTCGTTACAAAATCTATAATAAACACTTTCATAAGTAATTGCTATTTATAGATTTATACTTTCGTCTCCAATAATAAAACTATTTTTCATACTTTTCTCGACTGTTATTCCTCTGAATGAATAAATTTTGAATAGTTTAGATCATTTAATATTATTACGAGTCTTTTTTAAATGTCATCACGAAGATATTACTGGAATTCCAATAATATCTATTATAGAGGTCATATTGGAAGGAAATAAGCTCTGTTATGTTAAAAATACACATATTTCCGACATTCTGAAGCCAGAATAAATTTTCGATAGTCTGGCTTATCCCGTCTAGAATGTCAGGGTTTATAGCTCGTAATTTATGTTCTGCTGGGAATACGAAACGAAAAAACGCTGTTGTTGAATGTGCGGGGACTTTTTTGAGGGTCTTACTAAATTTTTAATTTTCCCACTAGGTAATAATATATATATATATATATATATATATATATATATATATATATATATATATATATATATATATATATATATATATATATGTATATATATATATATATATATATATATATATATATATATATATATATATATATATATATATATATATATATATACAGTGGAAACTCGATTATCCTGCCCTCAGAAGACGGGAGTAAACATCGAAAACTGATGTAGAAACCGAAAAATGAACTTCTAGTAGAAGCTTTGTATTTTTGGTTTTTTACAAAAACGAGCAACTGGACAATCGATATCTGGTCCTTTGCTCTGTGAAAAAGCATTACAGTTAAATAAAAAAAACAGGTGGCGATGAATCGTTTGTGGCGAGTAACGGATGGTTGTACAGATGTAAATCTCGTCATGGAATTCGCGATTATCCGGCCTACCAACCGCGATCAAATAATTTTATACCTTCAAGTCAATTCCATGCATGCACGAACATGTCGAAACTTGCATTACCCGCCCACGCCCCGCGCTATCTCTGCCCCACGCCTTTTGTTATTGTTTTAGTTAGTTACCAATTGTAATTTTACTCCTCTGCGTCGTGTCACCGCGCGATCTCTGCTCCACGAGTTTCGTTATTGTTTTAGTTAGTTCGCTGTGTCGTGTCACGTCTGTACTTAAAAATGTCGAAGCGTAAGAGAGTGGTGTTATCACTTAAAGATAAAATAAATATTATTGATTCGTTAAAAAAGGAGCAACCGGTCGTAAGTTGGCTGATAAGTATGGTGTAGGTACATCCACGATGAGTGATATTAAGAAGAATACCGATTTAATTTTGTAGTACACTTGCAAATTAGATAGTGAAGACGAAAAATGAACTTTTAGAAGAAGCTTTGTATTGTTGGTTTTTACAAAAACGAGCAACTGGACAATCGATATCTGGTCCATTGCTCTGTAAAAAAGCATTACAGTTAAATAAAAAAATAGGTGGCGATGAATCGTTTGTGGCGAGTAATGGATGGTTGTACAGATGTAAATCTCGTCATGGAATTCCGAATTGGAAATACAAAGTGAAAAAATGTCAGCTGATGTAGATGCAGCAAATTCTTTTAAAGATGGTTTTGAGAAGGTATTGGATGAAAATGACTACGACTTGGATTTTGTTTATAATGCTGATTAAACCGGGTTAAACTGGAAATCATTACCGTCAAAATCTTTAGCTTCTCGGCGAGAGAATTCAGCTCCAGGATAAAAAAACTAGTAAAGAGCTAGTAACAATATTAATTTGCGCTAACGCTACCGGGGCTTATAAAATACCTTTGCTCTTCATCGGAAAATCTAAAAACCCCCGATGCTTCAAAAATATCAGGGTACCCTTAATTTACAAAAACCAAAAAAGCGCATGGATGAACTCCGAAATATTCATTGACTGGTATGACAACACTTTTATCCCTGAAGTAAAACAATATCAAAACGAAATTGGCAAACAAGGAAATGTCCTACTTTTATTGGATAACGCGCCAACCCATCCTTCGACTGAACTGTTAGAGAGAGAAAATGGAAAGTTTAAAGTAACATTTTTGCCCCCTAATGTGACATCCTTGCTACAACCAATGGATCAAAGTGTTATTGAAACATTAAAACGACTTTATAGAAAACAACTTTTACGTAGATTATCTGTTGATGAAGATGACGTAGAAGCCGTTTTGTCATTTTTCAAGCAAATGAATTTAAAGGAGTGTTGTTACATGGTTGTAGATGCGTGGGATTTGATTGAAAGGAAGACTTTGAGCAAAGCTTGGAACAGAGTACTAATGCTGGAGAACGAAAATTCAATAACAAATACGGGTGATTCTATTTTGAAGGATATAAATGAGCTAATTTTAAACGTACAAATATGCCAGGAATGTGATGCTAATGATATGAAAGAGTGGCTTACTTGTGACAGTAATGATCAAGGTTTTCAGACACGAAATTGTTGAAAACATATTGCAGGTAAACGAAGAGCAGGAAATGCAAGAAGATGAAACAGAAGAAAACGTAGATGTGGAAAATGATGCAGGATCATCTCATGCGGCAGCACTTCAGGCCCTGGTCTCTCAAATGGTTTGAAAAACAAACAGAGTGTGATACTGTGAGTTTACTACAGCTAAAACGAATTCGTGATGTAGCAGCAATGAAGAGAAGAATTGGCTTACGTCAAATGACAATTACCAAATATTTTAACCCTTTAAACTAAATATATATTTTATATCTTGATTACCAAATAAAAATTACCAAATATTTTAAACAAATTAAACTAGTATGTACATACATATGTACATATGTATATTATTTCATGATTAAGGTTGCAGTATTTTAGTAATTTAAGAAAATATGTCATCTCTTAATAATTTCTTAATAAACATTGATTTTTGTTAATAAGTTTAATTTGTTTTAAATAATTACCTAGCATTATGTATTATGCAATAATATGTACAAAAACCGCTTTTCTTCATACATTCGATTATCCGGATTTTCGATTATCCGAATGCCTAACGACAACAATTAGTCCAGTTAATCGAGTCTCTACTGTGTGTATATATATATATATATATATATATATATATATATATATATATATATATATATATATATATATAAAGGGTGTTTTTTATAGATGTCTAGAACTTTGAAATGGAATAAAACAAAGATTTAAATTGACATGAAATTTACTTTATTCGAAAGATAATCTTCTGGCATTATAATTTAAATATGACTTCTGGCATATGACCACCACGGCTGGCTCGGACGTAGTCTAATCTGGAGGTCCAATTTTCGATGACTTTTTCCAACATTTGTGGCCGTATATCGGCAATAACGCGGCGAATGTTGTCCTCCAAGTGGTCAATCATTTCGGGCTTATCGGCGTAGACTAGCGACTTCACATATCCCCACAGAAAATAGTCTAGCGGCGTTAAATCGCACGATCTTGGAGGCCAATTCACGGGTCCGAAACGTGAAACTATGCGGTTACCAAACGTTTCCTTCAATAAATCAATTGTGGCACGAGCTGTGTGACATGTTGCGCCGTCTTCTTTTGGGCCCATTCACCGAATCTACGCCTTGCTAGGTGATCGTGTGGCTTCAATTGTTGCACGAGTTGGATTTTGTAAGCACGCAAACCAAGATCTTTCCGCAAAATCTTCCATAAAGTGGATGAACACATATCCAATTCCTGTGCATGATGGCGGATAGACTGATTCGGGTCTTCCTCTACGCTACGCTCTACAGCAGCAATGACTTCTTCTGTACGCATTGTACGACGTCTCTGTGGATGCGTATTATCATTTAGAGTAAACGTGGTGCGAAAACGTTCCATAGTTAATCGAATGAATTGCTCTGATGGACGATTATGGTGACCGTAAAATGGACGTAGTGCGCGATACGTATTTCGAACAGAACCATGATTTTCAAAATAAATTTGCACAATTTGGAAGCGTTGTTCAGGCGTCAGTCTATTCATGTTGAAATGCCAAACCAAACTAGACATAAATCATTTGACAGCTGACAAAATGGCCGCCAGTTAAAAGAGTGTTGCCAACTTAAAGTTGTATACCTCTATAAAAAACACCCTTTATATATATATAATATATATATATATATATATATATATATATATATATATATATATATATATATATAATGTTAAGTAAGAACATGCCCGCGATAATTTATTTTTGGTAGATGCGATTCTAGCGATTTAACAAAAAAAATTGGTGTCTACGACGCATTTTAGTTTCCGAACTTCCGTCGAAATGAATCACTGTTTGCGCGTCTCATCACTAGTTTGGGCTGGGCCCTTATTCAGTTAGTAGGTTCTTTGAGGGGACCACCAATTATGTCTCCCTTGCTTGTCTTTGGATCTAGATGTTGCTGGTATGACCATCTGTTGACTGGAATTTTTACCACTTGTTTTGGTGTACTAAACGCTGGTTATGAACACCTGTATGATTTTGTAGCTCCGATTCTTTCTAATTCGTCCATTTTTTTCACTACCGGGAACCCACAGTTGTTCGGTCCTGTTGCTCCTGGAGGTTAGTTCAGTTGTAATTTTGGAGTTGGCCTATTAGGCATCTAAAGTATTTAGTACTCAGCTATGGAGATTAGTAGTTGTTTTCCAACATATCCGTCTTTACTGTATATTTCTATTTTTCGTAAAAGAATAATGCGATCAAGGATAACATTTTATGTATGTACAAGGAAATAAATTGACACAATTCCCTTAGGACGCTCGAAACATTCTTTATCCACTGACTTTAAAAACTTCGATTCAACCTAGAGTTCAAGGGGTCTATGAGGCTTGTGAATAGGGCTTTTTTTACTTGTCGATTCGATTTAGTAATCCCCAAAAAAATGGAGAAAGGTCGAGGATGACGAAGCGGCGCGGTAAATTTCCTGTCTTGTAAAATTCTTTATTTATTATTTGTTTTTCAAAAAAAATTACGCACTCTTATTTTTAAATCAAGTCAACTTTATTATTAAGTATATAGTTTTACAAATTTTCGGTGTATTATATGTTCGCACATAGATTAGAAAAATAAATGATCCAGACAAACAGATCGCTAAATTAGGGCATAAATACTCTACATTATTTTAGCTGATAATGGTTGACCATTGACAGCTTAATCAGGTAAATAAAACATTCTACAGATTCAATCAATTACACAAGTCTGCAAAAAAAAAAAAATTGAGAGCTGTTTTGGTTTTTTTGCGTAATTATTATGTTTTTGGGTGTACTGAATCCGAAAATGACTTTCATTTTGTCATAGAACGTCACGTTTTCTGACAATGTAGGTATCTATGTTAACCCCCTTACCGCATACTGTCCCAAATTTGTCACACATCAAATATATTTTTTTTCTAAGTCCCTGAGTAGCTTAAGGATCTTATTTCAAATTGTTCCATATCCGGCACGTTCGCTGCTCTGACGTAAAACGCGCAGACTCCACCGCAGTCAAATCTCGACGCCAGGAAAAGCCATTAGTCCAGTGGCGGCTTGTGACACGCTATATCCTGTTTTGTGGTTTTTTAGATCAACAGTTTTCATACTCTCTTGTGAATAATTTGTTGTGAAAAAAATATTCTTATAAAGGTAGGTGTCTAATTTTGCTACTAAGGTAATATCATAATTATAATTTGACGTATTGAAGACAAAATATGAGTTTGTTTACCTGTGCCATATTTGGAACAGTTTTATATAAAGACATGATAATTTATAATAATTACATCTCTTTCTTAGATGGACCCCAGTAAGTTTTATGGCACCAGAAATTTCCGAATTCCAAATGGTGACGTTAGTGACAATGAAACTGTATCCTCGGACGATGAACATCAAAGAAATGACTTGTTGGGTCCTAGAAAGTCCGTTCTCCTATATGAGTCAGACAATGAAAACGAAAGAATCGTTTCGACAAACGAAGATGTTATTATTGACGAAACCGATATAGAAGATGATGATGATGACATGCCATTGTCCGCATTAGGGCAAACTTTTATAGATCATCAGAATGTGTTACCATCGGCATCGACTAATAAACCGACCAAAGAGAAGCCGAAAAAAAAAGCAGAAGCAAACCATTGATTGGGAGAATAAATTTCTAGCTGTCTCTGAGGAATTTGTAAAATTTCAAGGTTGTACAATTCTTCCTGATTTCATAAAAGAATTAGAAGATCCTATCCATTTCTTCAATTTCATTTTTACTGAAGAACTTTTCGTTTACATAACTGAACAGTCAAATTTATACGGGGTTCAAAGTAGACCTGAAAAGCCACCCAATATATCCAAGGAAGAAATTCGTGTTTTTTGTGGCATTTGTATATATATCTCGATTATTCAGTTACCATCGACCAGGTCTTATTGGAATAATTCGTTGGAAATTCCCAATATCTCCAGTGCTATGACATGCAACAGATTTGAAGAAATCAAAACGATTTCTGCATTTCAACGACAAGACACTGCAGGTTCCTCAGGGTCAACCTGACTATGATAAACTTTTTAAAATACGTCCCTTTCTGAACAAGATTCGTGACAGATTTCTACTTGTTCCTAAAGAAGAACATATGGCCGTCGATGAACAAATCATCCCAACGAAAGCACGCTCAACTCTAAAACAATATAATCCCAAAAAGCCCCATAAATGGGGATATAAAGTTTTCGTTCTAAGCGGCGTGTCTGGTTTTTCTTACGACTTTGATTTTTACTGTGGAACTACGGTGCTTGAGAATAATCAGCCTGATCTAGGAGCCAGTAGCAACGTTGTAGTAAAACTTTCAGAATCTATTCCGAAAAATCTAAACTACAAACTCTTTTTTGATAACTGGTTTACAAGCATTCCCCTGCTAACATATCTCACCAAAAATGGCATTTTACCATTGGGTACCGTAAGAGCTAATCGTGTACCATGCTTGCAGTTTCCTAAGGAATCGGAAATAAAAAAAAAAGGTAGAGGTACATTTCTGGAAAAAGTGGCAACTGTCGATGGTGTGCAAATATCTGCAGTGTCCTGGTATGATAATAAAGTTGTGAATACCGTATCAACCTATGTTGGCAGTCAGCCTACATCAGAAGCAACGAGGTTCTGCAAAAAATCAAATACCCATATAAAAATCCCCCGTCCCCAAAGCGTTGCTGTATATAATGCTTATATGGGAGGAGTAGATCTCCTAGATAGCATGCTAGGATACTATAGAATCCAAATTAGATCAAAAAAGTGGTATATGAGGGTATTTTTCCATTTTCTTGATATGACTTGCGCTAACAATTGGATACTGTGGAGACGAAGTTTGTAAAATGATAACTTATATTTGTCGCTCTCGGAATTCAAGCTTGCTCTTGCAGAAGTATTAACGACATCTGGCGTGAGTCAGAAAAAAAGGGGAAGGCCAAGCACCTGCCTACAGCCTCAGCTAGATTTGAAACAAAGAAAGTATCCCTTTTCACAAATACCAGCCCAGGAAGTTAGAACTGATAACTTGAGTCACTGGCCAGAAGTAAATGAAGATCGCCAAAGATGTAAATATCCTGAGTGCAAGGGAAAATCTCATGTGTCTTGTAACAAGTGTGTGGTATTTTTATGCCTAAATAAAGACCGAAACTGTTTTTATAAATTCCATACTGAATAAACTTTGTATGACACGTTTAAACATTTTTACCGAAATTTATTCTCTAGTTTAATTTTTTTCCGTTTTCCCCCATTTGTGCCAAATTTGGCACATGTCAAAAGGTGATTCATATCTTGATAAAAAAGTGACCAATTTTTTTTTTTAACATTTATTTCGTGTATTTAAAAATATTATCTAACATATATATTTTTTTTGCAAAAATAAAAAAAGTCATGCAGTAAGGGGTTAAACAAGTTATCATCTTAAAATAAAAGATAAAAGACTAAAAAATTTTTTTTTAATTTATAATTGCGTAACAAAACTTATTTTTTATCTAAAATACATTCATTAGTAAGCACTAAACACATTTCTTTTTCCCAGTGAGACTCCTTTTGGTACATTTTCGCTTGTAGGAAGCATCTGGAAGGTCTCTCTGAAGCGTCCGACAGTAGTCTGTCATCATTGAGACGCTCCATCTTCCCTGGTATCTTTTTTCCATCTCCTTAATATCTTGGTGAAATCGTTCACCTTGCTCTTTACTCAGGTCTCCTAAATTTTCTGGAAAGTAGTCGAGGTGGGAATGAAGAAAATGTACTTTTAAACTCATTAGTCAACCTAAAGCTTGA
Source organism: Pachyrhynchus sulphureomaculatus (assembly GCA_019049505.1). Classification (NCBI taxonomy): domain Eukaryota; kingdom Metazoa; phylum Arthropoda; class Insecta; order Coleoptera; family Curculionidae; genus Pachyrhynchus; species Pachyrhynchus sulphureomaculatus. The sequence goes on from CM032446.1 coordinate 243,948,746, forward strand.
AATGCTTTTAACATTCTTTTGACGATTTGTTTGTAGTTAGGGTCTTTGTTATTGCCTAAAAATTTCTCTATGACCTCTTTAAAGGCAATCCACCCTTCTCTTTGAGGATCCGTCATGGTTGTGATGAATTGTGGATCAGCCATAAGCTGTCTAATATCTGGTCCAACGAAAACACCTTCCTTCAACTTTGCCTCCGAGAGGCCTGGAAATTTTGATATTAAGTATTTGAAGCAATTTCCATCTCTTGGAAGTAACTTTACAAATTGCTTTATCAATCCCAGCTTTATGTGAAGCGGTGGTAGAAGAACTTTATGAGGAGGCACCAAAGTATCATGCTTTCTTTTTGTCAACTTTAAGCTCCCTCGGAGGCCAACACTTTTTGGTCCAGTGATTTGCTCGGTCTCTACTATCCCATAGACACAAAAAGCAAGGGAATTTGGTAAACCCAGATTGTTGTCCGAGCAACATGCCCAAGATTTTTAAATCACCGCACATTTGCCAACCGTGGTCTTTATATTTTAATTTGCAAAGAACAAATTCAAAGTTCTTGTAGGTTTCCTTGAGGTGTACGGAATGACCGACAGGAATGGAAGCATAGAAACCGCCATTGTGAAGCAGAACTGCTTTAAGGTTTCTTTTTGAAGAATCTATGAAAATACGCCACTGTGCTGGGTCGTATGAGATCTTAAATTTATCCATCAAACCCTCAATATTGGTACAATAAACCAACTCGTCCTCTGGGGCAAAGTAGGAAGTGAACTGCTTCTCACGATATCTAAACCAGGAGGAAGACACTCCCTGCAAAAGTAAGTTCCTGCTTTTGAGCCTTGATCCAAGCAACTCAGCAGCGTTTTTTGGGAAGATTCAAGTCTCTTACCAAATCATTTAGCTCGCCCTGGGAAAACAATTTCGGACTGCTGTCATCTTCAAATTGAAAACTTGACTTATCATCGGGTTCAGGTACAGCACCATCTTCGTCCGAACTTGGAATCTCTTCGAAGGTAGCAGGGGCCTTGGGCACTGGTATTTCGGTCCCATGAGGGATGGGACGAATAACTGATTGCAGATTGGGGTATGAAATGGACTGCTTCCATTTTGAATTATACCCTTTCACATTACACGAACCAAAGGAACAATCATCACTATGGTTCTTTTGCTCGCGCCATACCATAGGAATCGCATATCGGAAAGCTTTTTTCTTGCCCTTAAACCAATTTCGAAGGTCTTCAACACATCGTTTGCAGACTTTATGAGGTGCCCAAACTTTATCCTGATCTCCAAGTTTTAAGCCAAAATATGTGAAGTATACTTTTTTTACAAAGTCCGTAATATTAAGTTGTTGCTTTAATACCATATATTCGCCACAAATATAACAGAAACTGTCAGACGAATTCACACACTTCCGCACAGATGACATTGCACTATATTGAGCCAAGATCTATAAAACAATGACGAGTTAACACGTAACTGTACCACGCCACCGCGCACTATCGGAGCGAGCACGTTCTGGTTACAACGTTTATGTTTGTTAATTTAGCTCACACAGGGCGTTCTTTATTTAGAAATAATGATAGTTATGGCCTGTATACATTTAAAAACAGTAATCAAAATAAAATTGTACCTATTTATTTATGACTTCAAGTTAGCCCAAAAAAACCCTTTTTATAATAAAATTTTGCGTTTTGCAAAATAACCTGACGTTCTGGAATTTTTTGAGTATTTTTTAGTTTTCAGAACACCTAAATACATAGAAATCAGTTGACAGCATTTTTGTTGCAGACCTGTGTTATTTTATCCAGTCTATTGATACACATAGTGAAAAATGCTTATTCTAATAGAAGGTCTCCCAACAGAAATGTAGAGTTTAAATTACCCTCCAATTTATGTGGATGTAGTCCTGTCCCAAGACTAACACTTGTCATTTGCTCTTATTGTGACTATTAGTAATAGAATGTTATATAAAAAAATAACGCATTATAATTGTGAGAAGCCGACTGACTTGGATCTTAAGGTTACTTACAAAATATGGTTAAAATGAATCGATTTTGGACATCTGGCCAATGGTTGTGTAATTGTTGGTGTAAATCAGGTAAATAGATTCGAGACTAAGTACGTAGTGCTGGATATTTTGAGAAACTCTTCTGACCTGCAACTTATTGCTTGCGAAATTCAGTTGATTTTGAGCTAACAGATATTCCAAATGGCAACAATTTATCAGCTTTGCAGAACAGACACATTGTGAACCAGGGTTTTTTTAACCAAATTAACGAGAATCCATCCAGACACCGACATCAAAGAGTCAATGTTGAGTGCGGTCTTTGACAACCGTACTTTTTCAAAATATTACGCCAATTTTCGTAACAGTGATTGGCAGTCATTACCACAATATAATATTGAAATTCTTATGACATAATTTAGTGCAGAATGGATCTTAATCTTGGCATGAGGTTCTTTTGAGTAAAACACTTGCGTCTTTGTTTCTTTAAGGGGTTACGCCACCTTGAGTTTTTCAAAAAATCGAATTATTTTTTTTTTGGATAGATAAATTGTTTATACTTTTAAGAATATTTTAAACGTTTAACTATTTCAAAATTCAAATTATTTCCGAAGTTATATCAATTAGAAGTGAGCGATATTACCAACACGAGCGGTCAAAGCCTTGACAAAGGATATTGTTCTTTTAGTCAGTCCTTTATAACGATAATTTCTTTGGGGAATTTTGGAAGCTGGAACTAGTTTAGACTCGCTGAACATTTAACGTCACAGAATCAGTTTGCCTTGTGACGGAGTAGTGTACATATCGCCATGTGTATTGTAAAAATTATATTTTTTATTATTGTTTAATAGAAAACTATTATTGAAATACCGAAACATGTATATGTTGATAAAAAATGTAGCCGACAAGCAGTTGGGCGTCCTTGTCGGAGCAGGAAGAACCATATAAAAACGGAAAGTCAATAACGTAACATGGTAGATGCAGCACTAAATTAAATAGATTCTTGAGAAAATTAAATATTAACACAGCATTTAAAACATCCAACATACTTGACAAATTTATAAAAAATAACAAAACTAAAACAGATAGAGACAATAGAATCGGAGTATACAAATTAAATTGTGGAAATTGCTCAAAAACATATATAGGTCAAACAGGAAGAAGTTTTTCAAAAAGAATAAAATAACATGCTTCATCATACATCAATAGAAAAAATAACTCAAATTAGGCAAATCATTTAATTGAAAATAACCACCAATTTAACCCAATCAATGTCAAATGAAAGCTTCAAAAATATATATAATGTAATACTTTTCTTTGTATTATTTTTAAAAAATTGCCAAAAATCGTTGCCCCCCCTTATCTCAAAATCTACTGAACAAAAAATTTTTAAAAAATTCTTGAATATTTCCCACAGGGCGTAGATTGAACAAAAATATCTTTACTTTTAAGAATTTATTTGGTGTATAAAAAAACATCTATTTCAAGTTTTCTCAACAATGATCGGCAACAAACTTTGTTGAAAACTCATTTGGGGTTGTGTTTTGTGAAGTCACTGACCATTTTATGCCTCCATAACAAAAATTTTTATTTTAAACTAGCAGTGCCCACGGCTCCGCTCGCGTGGACTTGATTCACTAATTTCGTCACTGCTTATTCCTTATGTTACCTAACGTAATAAAATATCTGCCATTATTTCTCCTTATCTCCCATTATCTCTACATAATTTCCATTATCTAGGCTTATCTCTGCTCAACTCCCATTATTTCTCCTTATCTCCCATTGTTTCCCCTTATCTCCTATTCTCTCCTCAGCCTATAGTCATCCACTCCTGAATAAAGGCCTCTTCCAATCTTTTCCACTTCGTTCTGTTTAGGGCTGTTTGGATCCAATTTCTCCCCGCAATTTTCTGGATGTCATCGCTCCACCTTTTTGGAGGTCTTCCAACACTCCTTTTGGTTTGCCTTGAACGCCAGTTTATCATTTTGCTGGTCCATCTTTCTGAGCTTTGACGAGCTATATGGCCAGCCCATTGCCATTTGAGTTGAGCTACTCTTCTGAGGACCTCTGTCACACACGTTCTTCTTCTAATTTCCTTGTTCTGTATCCTGTCTCTCAGGCTAATTCAGAGCATAGATGTCTCCATTGCTCGTTGTGTCACTTGAAGCTTGTCAGCGGTTTTTCGGGTGAGTGCCATACGTAAGGACCGGCAGAATACATGAGTCGTATGTTTTACGTTTAAGATTTATTGGGATTTCTCTAGATTTAAGTACATATCCCAACTTGCCAAACGCAGCCCAACCTTGTCCTATTCTTCTAGTTATTTCAGAGCTTTGATTTTCTTTACCAAGTTGTATTTTGTGTCCCAAGTAAATATATTCTGATACGTTTTCCAGTGTTACCTGAATATTTTCCACACTTAGTATTTTTAGTATTTTTGTTTTATGTAGATTCATCTCGAGTCCGATGCTTAAGGATGCCTGATGCGATTCTTCTAGCATGCTCTGGATTTCCTCCGTTTTTATCGCTTATAATCACTATATCGTCTGCGAATCGTAAATGGTTCAGACGCACACCATCTATATTTATGCCCCTGGATTGCCAATTTAAACTCTTAAAAAATGTCCTTTAAGGCTAGTGTGAAGAGTTCAGGGGAGATAGTATCGCCCCCTGACGTATGCCTCTGTTTACCAATATCTTATCTGTCTTTGTATCTTCGTCCAGTGTTATTTGGATGGTCGTGTTTTCGTATATGTGTTTGATGAGATTTGAATACCTGGTGTCTACTCTTGCGTTGTCTAGAGCTCTCAATATTGCCCAAGTTTCGACCGAGTCGAAGGCCTTTTTGTAATCTACAAATGCCAGGTGCAATGGTATGTTATATTCTGTGGTCTTCTCTATGAGAGTGCGTACTGTCTGCAAGTGGTCAATCGTACTAAAACCTTTTCGGAAACCTGCTTGTTTTACTGGTTGATACGAATCCATTTTTTGAGTTAATCTATTTGTTACTATTTTTGTTAGCAACTTGTATAAGTGTGATAGCAGACTAATAGGACGGTAGTTTCCTATGTCATTTCTATTTTCCTTTTTTGTATAGCAAAATAACCTCGGCGTTGTTCCATTTTGTTGGAATTCTTTCTTCGGTTATGCATTTGTTGAGTATGATTCGTACACTCTCTACTAGATATTCTCCTCCCATTTTTAACATTTCAGTGGTGATTTGATCTTCTCCTGGACATTTCTGAGATTTCATTTGGTTGAGCGCTGTTCTTAATTCATTGGTATCTATTTCAGGAATGTCCTCGGATCCAATATTTTGAATTTTCCATCTGTTGGACTGATGACCTTGGGACTTGGAACTGTAGAGATGCTTATAGAAGTCCTGAACTATGGCAACAATTTCCGTTCTACTATTAACTACGGTTGTTCTTCAATTTACTTAATTTCATTCTTCCATTTGATAAGTGGGATTTTAAAACTCTCTCTTTTATCTCTCATTATCTCACCTTATCTCCCATTATCTAGGCCTAACTCGACTTATCTCCCATTATTTCTCCTTATCTCCAATTATTTATACTTATCTCCCATTATCTCACCTTATCTCCCATTATCTACGCTTATATCGAATTATATAGAACATATGGATAAATTTATAAAAACACGTAAATCGGATAAATGGTTCGTAAGTGATAAGCGCACTAACGGACAGACAGACAGAGAGGCGTTTCATTTTATATATATTATAGATATCCTTTGCTACATGATATTGTTCCATATTTAGTGGTTTAGGCAGTGTATTAAAAGAGAACGCGCTAGTGGCAAACTTTTTTCCGATTTATTCACTATTATCTTCACTGCTTATTCCTCATGTTACCTAACGCTATAAAATATAGCCTATAACCTGGCTAGAGAACATATGTATGTTTAAAAAAAAAAGCACGTAAATCAGATAAGTGGTTCTCCCGTGATAAGCGCACTAACGGACAGACAGACAGGGAGATGTTGCATTTTATGTATATTATAGATGTAATAAAATATATATCTATAACCTGGCCAGAAAACATATGTATGAATTTAAAAAATCACGTAAATCGGATAAGTGGTTCTCGAGGGATAAGCGCACTAACGGACAGACAAAGAGACGTTACATTTTATATATATTACATGTATAGATTATTAGTATTATTGTTATTATATAACCTGGCCAAAGAATATATGTAAGAATATAAAAAAAGACACGTAAATCGGATAAGTGGTTCTAGCGTGATAAACGCAATAATGGACAGACAGACAGACAGAGAGACATTGCACTTTATATATATATATATATATATATATATATATATATATATATATATATATATATATATATATATATATATATATATATATATATATATATATATATTATAGATATTCTCTGCTACGTAATTTTGTACCATATTTAATGGTTTAGGTTGTGTATTACAAGGGAACGCGCTAGCGGCAAACTTTTTTTCCGACTTCATTCACTATTTTCGCCAATGCTCATTCCTTATGCTACCTATCGTAATAAAATATAGCCTATAACCTAGCCAGAGAACATATGTATGTTTTAAAAAAAAAGTACGTAAATCGGATAAGTGGTTCTCCAGTGATAAGCGCACTAACGGACAGACAGAGAGACGTTGCATTTTATATATATTATAGAAGCAATCAACGTATGGAACACTAATTGCGCAAGTGCACTTGCACTCGACTGGCTATTTGAATAAAAATGTTTTCTAATACCGATCATTTATGAGAGCTACCAACAAACACCATTTTATAGAAATTCATCAGACTTATCAGTGAACCCTCGTAAGAACCATACCACAATGACTATTAAATAAAACCAAACATTGTTCAATGTTTTCGTAAAAATTTTTGTTCAATAGGTTTTCCGGGGTATAGGGGCCATTTTAGGGATTCAACCTGCATCAATACTTTCATATTTTACGGAGAAGATTTTGATAAGATAAGCCACAGCACGAGGAATTTATGTACTAGATAGAAGAAAAACGCGAAGGTAATTTTAGATTGTGCCTGTTATTTAGGTTGAAATGGCTTTTATTCGGTTCTCCAAAAGCTAATAAATCGCTTTGTTCTTTTTTCTTACCTTTGTTAAAGCGAAATTACTTTCTGTTATATTGATGGGCTCGAACAATAATGAATACAGACAATTAACTGTAGGTCGTGCATAAGTTACAAATTCGATTTTCTTAAGAATCAATGAGAAAATTAAGAACATTTTTACTTTTTGACTTTCCTTGCTAAAGAAAAGTACTGTATTCGTGAAAAAATCACACTTTGAGATTTTTGTCTTTATTCACTTTTAAAGGGTTACATACACCATTCGTTTTTGTTTTTTTTTACGGATTTTTATTCTACATACTTCTAAGATTTATTCAAAAATTTTTTTTAAGAAAATACCATTCCATTAAGTTATAGCAATAAATGTGACCTGGCGTCGGATTGGGACCGCTACCTGTCTCAATGTAATGCCTGCAATATTACTCAGTCAATTTTTGATATTTTATAACTTTTTTTTCTTAACCTTAATTTTTTTCTTTTTCTACAAAATATCGAGAGGATTTTTAATTTTTGTAATAGACAACTTTTTATAAATAATCAAAAGTAAATTTTTTGGTCGAAAATTATATACTAAAGTTTGAAACACTGGCTGAACTGTTTATTTTTGCAAAAGAAAACCTTCGCAAATTTTTAACTACTACATTATTTTACAAGATTATTTTTTATTTGTGCAGATTGGATTATTTTTTGTTAAGTTATCCTGCAGACAAGGAAACGGTGTAGTTATCATTAGAGGTCCGTTTAATCTGGTAAAAAAAATAGTTTTTTTTAACATTTAAAACATATTTAAAAAAAAATTCTTATAACTTAGAGTACAGTAAAACTATATAGTCGCCATTCTTTTGTATTATTCACTTAATAACTGTAAAATATGTTTCTTTTAAATATACATACTTTTTGCAGCTCCCAGGTGTACGTAATCCCTAGATCCTAGATTACGAAAAACCTAGTCACTTATTTCGGCCGGCACGATAACTCTCGAGCAAAATGAGATATCAATTTCAAACTTGGTATGCATATAATAAAGATCAATTTTTGTAGAAGGTTTCAAAGCGTAAACACAAGGAATTGTCTTTGACGTTTCATCGATGAGTGCGTCGTCCTTCCTTCAGCTCGCTTTGAAAATTCTTCTTTCTCTCTAATTTAGCAATTCCAATGTTCAAATCAGCTGTTTAAAAGGTCGCGCATTGTTTTTTAAAATACATAGTCCATTGATTTATAATATTTTCATATTATAACAAATAGATGCTTTTACTGCACTGCACAGTAAAAGCATCTATTTGTTATAGTTTTCCGTTAGTTACTTGGATAAGGGACTAAAAGTGTGTTCTCGTATTTGCTGAACCTAGCCCAGCTGATGAGCCGTGAAAAGGCGAAACGCGTCCTGGGATAGTTCAGCAAATGCGAAGAACACAACACTTTGGTAACTTCTAAGAATTACGATTTTTTCGTTTATTTTTAATTGTTATACCAATGCGCCACCTATAATATTTTCAACTATTTTTAAATTAAATAAAGATAAGTATTAGGTGTATTATCTAGGAGAGTTACTCATGTCAATATATTAAACCATTTTTATAACATCCTATATATATATATATATATATATATATATATATATATATATATATATATACATATATATATATATATATATATATATATATATATATATATATATATATATATATATATATATATATAAATATATATATAGGATGCATAACTGCTCCCACTCAAATCCTCTTATGAGAGTATTCGAAAAGCAATGCAAAGCAGTTCAGTACACCGTTACATAACTCCACCTTAACATATATATACATCTATAATAACATATATATAAAATGCAACGTCTCTCTGTCTGTCTGTCCGTTAGTGCGCTTATCACTGGAGAACCACTTATCCGATTTACGTACTTTTTTTTTAAAACATACATATGTTCTCTGGCCAGATTATAGGCTATATGTTGCAGTTGCAAAGAATATAATATATATAAAATGCAACGTCTGTATGTCTGTTTGTCTGTCCGTTAGTGCGCGTATCACTTGAGAACCACTTATCCGATTTACGTGTTTTTATAAATTTATACATATGTTCTATATAATTCGATATAAGCCTAGATAAGGTGAGATAAGTAGAGATAAGTCTAGATAATGGGAGTTATGGTGAGATAATGGGAGATAAGGAGAAATAATGGGAGATAAGGAGAAATATTGCGAGATAAGTGGAGATAAGCCTAGATAATGGGAGATAAGGTGAGATAATGGGAGATAAGGAGAAATAATGGGAGATAAGGAGAAATAATGGGAGATGAGCAGAGATAAGCTTAGATAATAGAAATTAAGTAGAGATAATGGGAGATAAGGAGAAATAATGGGAGATAAGGCGAAATAATGGCAGATATTTTATTACGTTAGGTAACATAAGGAATAAGCAGTAACGATAGTAGTGAATCAAGTACACGCGAGCGGAGCCGCGGGCACGGCTAGTATATATATATATATATATATATATATATATATATATATATATATATATATATATATATGTTAAGGTGGAGTTATGTAACGATGCACTGAACTGCTTTGCATTGCTTTTCGAATACTGTCATAGGAACATTTGAGTGAAAGCAGTTACATCTATCTAGTAATCTCCACTGAATACTTAAAATATCTACATACAAAATTAAAAACATTTACCCAAAAATAATTATTTACTACAATTTAAATTTAAAAATAAAAGAAGATGATCGTACTTTCTCCAATATTAACCCTAGGTTACGGAAACGTATAATTAGCACCCACAAGGCATTAATTAAGATTGAAAAATTCATAACTACCAATAAGTGAAATTATATTTAGATTAATTCTAACAATTCCTAGGTCAAAGATTATTATATGCCAGTATAACATGTTGCTATGTAAGATAGATATATTTGTTATATAGATTTAAAAAATTTTTCGAAGAAATCCTAAGGTTTAAAGGTTATTAAAATACCAGGTGTACAAGTATGAAATGCGGATTTTAGACAACAGATGGTGCATCAATGCAGTTTGTGCTATAAAGATTTGACACTGCGCCATTTTGTTGTGTTATCAATAAGTTTGAGTCGCGCACGAGTGATAAACTGGAAAAGTGTATGCATAGTGTTCTGTTCAATATCTCGAAATTTATACCGAACAAAGAGCATTCGCGGACAGCATTGATTTTTTGTTTTCATTTGAAGAAAACTGGTGTTTCCAATCGGCTACGAGAAATGGGAAAGATTCAAAAGACCGGTAGATGGGTACCACATGAATTGAACGACAGGCAAATGGAAAAGCGCAAAAACACGTGTGACATTTTGCTCGCTCGGTACAAAAAGAAGTCGTTTTTGCATCGTATAGTTACAGGGGATGAAAAGTGGATTTATTTTGAGAATCTCAAGCGCAAAAAATTATGGGTAGACCCAGGCGCATCATCCACATCGACCGCAAGACCGAATCGCTTTGGCAGAAAGACGATGCTCGGTGTTTGGTGGGACCAGAGGGGCGTGGTCTATTATGAGCTGTTAAAAACCTGGGGAAACGGTTAATACTAAACGTTACCAACAAGAATTGACCAGTTTGACCCTTTCGCTGCTTGAAAAAAGACCAGAATACCAAAAGAGGCAACACAAAGTCATTTTTCTTCTTGACAATGCTCCATCACATACGGCAAAACCAGTTCGTGATACGTTGGAAGCACTCAGCTGGGAAGTTCTACCCCATGCGGTTTACTCACCAGACTTGGCTCCTTCCGATTACTACTTGTTTGCATCGATGAGTCACGCACTTGCTGAGCAGCGCTTGGGTTCGTACGAAGATCTGAAAAAATGGCTGGATGACTGGTTCGCAGCAAAAGGGGAAGATTTTTACTGGCGTGGTATTTACAAATTGCCCGAAAGTTGGGAAAAATGTATAACAAGCGATGGAGCATATTTTGAATAAAGCACTTTTTATCATTCTTCCGAATTTAACATGTTTTTTTAGAAAAAAAATCCACATTTCATACTTGTACACCTGGTAAAGTATCTGTTGAAAATATAAACAGATAAATCTTTGAATAAACACGAGTAAGGTTTCCTAAAGTAAATAATTGGCATAAAAATATCTAGATAACTTAACCTTTCAGTGGTCGCGCGCGGACTGTCGCTCCGCACCGGTTTGTGATCGACGATAATTTCAAGGATACCCCCCTCTAAAGTGTCGCGCTTCTCAGTACCTTTCCTTAACAGCGTATTTCAGTCGACGGTCGAGTGAGCAGGCATATAGTTTTGTATTTTCTCCAATAATTCGTGCTTGCGGACTGAGAATCCGCAACGACCAGTGAGGTGACAAATATATTTACAAATTAACTGCTCTACTTTGCCAAGGTATGTTTCATTTGATACTTTTTTGTAATTGTTTAATATTAAAAATATGTTTTAGTATGGCATCCTATGAAAAAGAGCAAGAACGGCTGCATGAACTAATGAAATCATGTTTAGAATCATCTGACGAAGAAGAAGCACCCTTAGATGACTCCGATGAAGATGAAGTGGATGCTGTGGAGTGCGAAGAACACGAAACAGATAGTGAGCAGGATATTTCAGACAATGAAGAGGAAATTCTGCAAATTGACGGTCCATTTTTTATCGGAAAGGATCAATCGACGAAATGGAGAAAACATTGCAACCCAAGAAATGTAAGAACCCGATCGGAAAATTTGATTACCCACCTACCTGGTCCAAAAGAAACTGTAAAAAATCTAAGAACACCATTGGCGATATGGCAGTACTTTTTTCCTGAGAATGTTCTTCAGGTTATTGTAGATAATACAAACAAGCATATTCAGGCTGTTCAAGATAAATATTCCCGTGAACGTGATGCAAAAACAACAAATATTCTTGAACTACAAGCACTGATAGGTCTCTTATATTTGGCGGGAGTTATGAAGAGTAATCACCTCAATGCTGAAGATCTCTGGAGAGTTGATGGCACTGGGGTTGAGATATTTAGACTTACGATGTCGTTACAAAGATTTCGTTTTCTAATGCGACATATAAGATTTGATGATCTTAAAACCCGTGAAGCTAGGAAGTCTCTAGACAGGTTGGCGGCGATTCGAGATATTTTTGACATTTTCGTAGAGAAATGTAAAACTGCATTCACACCTTTCCATTACGTAACAGTTGACGAGAAACTGGAGGCTTTTAGAGGTAGATGTATATTTCGTCAATATATTCCCAATAAACCGAGCAAATATGGCATTAAGATTTATGCCCTCTGCGATTCAAAGGTTTTTTATACTTGCAACATGGAAGTATATGTTGGTAAACAACCAGCTGGTCCTTGGGAAATAAATAATTCTCCAGATGCTGTTGTGGAAAGAATGTCTGAATCTATAAGGGGAACTGGACGGAATGTAACTACTGATAATTTTTTCACTAGTTTTAAGTTGATAGAAAACCTAAAAAAGAATTTTAGAATGACTCTTGTAGGAACGATTAGAAAGAATAAAAGGGAACTTCCCATTGAATATTCCAGCCCAGTAAATTGTCCTGAAAAGTCGTCAATGTTTGCATTCCATGATAACTGCACTATCTTATCCTACATTCCAAAAAAGAAGAAAAATGTTTTGCTCGCGTCAAGCTTACACCATGATGACATTATTGACACTGAAACAGTAAACCAGACATAATAACTACCTACAATCAAACAAAGGGAGGAGTGGATACGGTGGACAAACTTTGCGCTGCTTATAATTGTGCACGTGGTACCCGAAGGTGGCCAATGGTAATTTTTATTCAATGTTAAACGTTGCAGGAATAAATTCTCTAATTATTTACAAGGCCAATGATATAGACAAAAACATTTTAAGGAGAGAATTTTTGCGAAAACTATCTTTTGAGTTAATAAGTGACCAGTTAAGAATTCGCTCTTCTTTAACAAATATACCAAGATCGATGAAGATAAGGATTGGCGAGATTCTTGGATTAGAACCGGTAGCTCAGCAAGCAGAACCGCCGGCAAATCAAAGAGGGCGATGTGCTATGTGTGACAGAAAAAAAAATCGTCCCACCCGATATTTATGTAGGAAATGTCACACATATCTATGTTTGGAACATGCTCTACTAATTTGCCCAGAATGTTTAGAAATGGCGAATTGGGGCAACTAATATTATAAGATTTAATAATCTTGTTTTTTTTTCATTATATTTTTTTGTAGTTAGGCTTTATAATATGGTTCCTACTGTAGTTCCTAAGTTAGTAGAATGTGTTGGAACTTTAGCTGTTACTATGAATATTTTATAATATTATTACTATATAATATACTGATTTCTATCTACAACGTGTTTTATTACAGCAACCTTATAATTTTAATAAATTTATATTAAAAACACGTATATTTTCTAAGTATGGACTGAGAGTCCACAGCGACCACTGGCGTTAAGAATTTTAGCGCGACCACTGAAAGGTTAATTACATCACATTCCAGATGGAAGATACTTTTGCTGACGTCTTGTTTTTAAATTTATATAGGGTTAAAAGGTCATTTTTTATGTAGTTTCATCAGCAACTTATTATTACAAAATAATTTTATAGGACATTTAGGCTTCTTACAGGCCCGTTGTATCCCTGCCTTACGTTAGGGTTGTGGAAGGTCAATAGCCTTTAAGAAGGGCGGCAAGTTTCCAGGTTGAATCTCCTTTATATAATTTTGGTCCAAAATTATTCAGGATTCCGGTTGAGTTTGTCTGGATAATGGGAGAATGCTGCGTATAGTTTTTGAGTGATATCGTTTAAGGCAAAGGGGATGAAAGGGATGTGGGTCAATACATGTTTGTATGGTGTTAAAGGTAATATGGTTATTTTTCCTGGTTTTTTTTTGAGTCTTCTTATATATATGTATATATATATATATATATATATATATATATATATATATATATATATATATATATATATATATATGAGTCTTCTTATATATATATAGTGACGTGCATTTCTTTAAGGGAAAAAGACACACAAGACAAAACTAGTTAGAGAGGGGACGTCAATCGGCACTTACGGGGACATGAAACGACAATCGGGGAGTGAAACCCCTTGATGGAAAAACGACCTCCTTACACTAGAACTCTAAAAGCTTCTTCTATTAGTGTGACGTATAGCTCTATAGAGGGAGAGCGGGGCATTTTTCACGATATAAAACATCTCTCTACAGTGCAGCTCTAACAACTTACACCTAATTTAAAAATTGATAACAAGTGTGGGTGAGGAGGGATTTTTTTACAAAAAAAGATTCCTTACCTACATAAGAAGACTGAATTAAAAATCGACATAAATATTTATAGTATAAAATAAAATGATCCAAAGGGATGGGAGAGAAGATTAAAGGGGTTATCTCGTATTAATAGAGTTATATGTTATTTCTAAGATTTTTGGAATTGAGCTATTCAAAAATTAAGTTTTTTTTTTAGCAGACAGGTAGATCGGCAGTACAACAAAAATGAAAAGGGATCCACTAATGGGTTTTACTACTTCTCTGCGTTTTTTAAGTAGGTACTGTTTCGAAATACGGCCGCTGCAGCGTTGCGGTAGTCGCTCCGCGCATGCGCGCCTTGTACTTGCGTCTATTGGCTACCTACAGAAGCCATTACGGAAGTATTCGTCCAAGCTTACGTTTGTTTGTGCGTGCTTAAATTGCCCAGACCATTGAAAATCTCGCGCTGTAATTTAGTTTTTAAGCCAAATTATCACTGGTGACGAAACTTGGAATGCTCACATTACACCGAAATCAAAACAACAATCCACGGAATGCAGGTATTCAACATCACCCTAGAAAATGAAGTTAAAGCAAACAATTTCAGCCAGCAAATAATGATGTGCACTGTGTTTTGAGATAGGCAGGGTTTGCTGATTGGGATTTTTTTTGTCTCGGGAGACACAGTAAAGGTGGAGACATATTGTGAGGCCTTAAATAAACTGCATCGTGCAATTTAAAACAAAAGGTGTTTTGCTTCACGACAATGCTCGTCCACAAGCAGCGCTGGGAATAACTTGGTCATCCCCCCATGTAGCCCTGACCTAGCGGCCAGTGATTACCATTTGCTCTCACACGCTCAGCATTAAGCTGATTTTACGATGTAACAGGTGCTTTAATAGAAGTGAAAATTATCTCGAAAAGTAGATAAAGTTCCGGGTATTCATGTAAAAACAAAATTGTTACAAAATTGGCCTTGGTTTTTTAATATCAAAAAGGCACTTCCTTTAAGAGGGAGCCCCGTATTACTTAAATGTACATCAAATAATTAAAGTATTGTTTCATAGTTTTTCGGAAATGGCTGTCAATGACATCTAAGAGTCTCCGTTTAAGTCAACTTCATCTCTAAAAGACTGTGAATTCGTAAGTTAATTTTTATGAAGTTCTCACTAAAAATAATTTCGCACTTATCGTTTTAACAAGCTTTAAAAAGATGATAAAATATTTGTTTTCTCTAACTCATTATTCCCATAGTGCAGTCGAGGATGCCCGATATTGTCTTCAGACGGCGTGTCATTGGACGTATGTTGATAAAGCTAGACACTAAAAAAAGTTTCTGGAGCTGACGGAATACTTGCCATAGTTCTCAAAAACTATGCGAGGGAACTCACACCAGTTTTCTGTAGACTTTTCAACCTATCCTACAGAAAGGGAATATTTCCTTCCTGCTGGAAATGTGCCACCGTTCAGCCAATACCTGAAAAAGGCAAGAAGACTTCCAAATAATTACCACCGTTCACCAATATCGCTTTCGTGAACATAGATCAACAGTAGATCTTCTGACTTATGTAACACATGTTTGAAACGACGCAATTGAACACTTTGGGGAATCTCGAGCGGTTGCTCTTGACATATCCAAGGCGCGGATCGTGTTTGGCACGATGGACTGTTGGCTAAGCTACGCTCTTATGGTATGCCTGAAAAGTTCTGTTTGTGGATCTCATGTTTCCTCAGAGAGCGTTCTTTACGAGTAGCAGTCGACGGATTTCTTTCTAACACCTTCACTATCAACGCCGGTATACCCCAAGGCTCCATACTATCTCCTACTCTCTTTCTCATTTACATTAACGATCTGCTGGAAAAGACCGGAAACCCAATCTACAGCTCTGCAGATGACAGTACGCTTATCTCTTCATTCACTTTGAACGCTCGGACATCGGCTACTCAGACGAATATCCGCAGACAGTGGGAAGTCGTTCAACTTAACAAAGACCTGGAAGAAATTCTATCTTAAAGTGACAATAACCAAGTGGAATTTAACGCTATAA
>CM032446.1:243970164-244102664 GCA_019049505.1 Pachyrhynchus sulphureomaculatus
GCCCATAGTTTAAAGCCAAAAAGCATTAATATTGTTATCTTTTGACAGTGAATTCATCTGGCGCGTGTTTTGTGACTTTAATATACAATTATGTTATGAATCTGAATTTTGGTAGTATATTACGTATTATCTCGATATATAAATTTGAAGAACATCATTTAAACCTGCAAAATATATTTAATTAGTATTAAATTTATTTAATGGCTTTTCAATATGATGTATCGGTTTTAATAACGACGGATTATTTGATACATTCAGGTGTCTTTTTGTCTCAATTTAACGATGTAGGTATTCAAATATTCAATAGTTTGTCGTAATAACATATTATTTAATGGTTTCTGATTGAAGAAAGTAAAAATGTTGATTTTGTTCTAGGTCTAATCTATTTATTGGAAAAATGTACAATAATTACCTTAAAGAAAATAGTATTTTGGCATAATAGCCATACTTAGCAATAGTTTTTATTACTCTTTAATATAACTACATTAATATTATATTTCGCAAAATGATTTGTGAGTAACATAATCAGGTAAAAGAGAGCACCAACTTAAAAAATACCTTGTATATGTATAACATTCTTTTCCTAAGTCGCACCAAACACAGCTAAACATCCACAGGGAGTGTAGAGATCGATAAAAAAGTTTCTTTACACAGGTTGTTCGGAAGTTTTTATAGAGAAGTCTTGCAGGCGATGTATATATATATATATATATATATATATATATATATATATATATATATATATATATATATAGAAATTGTCTCTTCATATTAGCCTGAATGGAATTTGAAGGTGTTGAGTAGAATGTAATCCTATTTTAAATTTGCCAATTTGTGTGAGATATGGATAGAATTACCTGCATATCAACTTTTTACTAAAAATACTTGAGTACGCCTATGACTGAGTATTTATTATTTCTTGGTGTGGAACATGAGGGTTCGGATTGTCGTTAACAAAGTCTATCTTAATGGTAAAATCTAAAAGATCTTTGCTGACATTAATAATTGCGGTTTTATTTCCAAGGAATTATCAATGCTTTGGATTGCCACAGGGCAGCATTCTCATAACTGTTCTGTTTTAAGACCACCGATATTGAATTTCTTTTATAAATAACCGGTCAAGTGCAAGTTGAACTTGCGCAATTAGTGTTCCGTACGTTGATTGCTCTTAAAATAAAAAATTTTGTTACAGATGTATAAAATGATCAGTGACTTCACAAAACATACTCCAAATGAGTTTTCAACAAAGTTTGTTTCCAATGTTTACTGAAATCTGATGACCTTGAAATTTTTGTTTTTTTTCAATACCAAAAAATTTTTTAAAGGTAATGCACTCGTGATAATTTTCGTTCAATCTACACCCCGTGAAGAATATTCCGGAATTTTTTCAAAATTTTTTGATAAGTACTTTTCGAGATAAGGCGCGGGACAGCGATTTTTCGCAATTTTTTAAAAATAATACAAAGAAAAGTGCGCGCAAGTATTACATTATACATATGTACATTTTTTACTCGTGTTTTCACAAGCTTTCATTTGACACTACACTCCATGACCTAGTAAAAAATTTTTGTTTTGACTTCCGATTTCACCCCCCAAAACTAACCCCTTAAGTCAAAATTTAACTCTCAAAACTACATGGCTGTGATGAGGCCATCAATTCCTATATTATTACCAAATTTCAACTTTCTATGTCAAATAGTTTCGGAGAAAATCGGGTGTGATAGACAGACAGAAAGACAGACAGACAGACACCGAAGTGATCTTATAAGTGTTCCGTACAGAACACTAAAAAAAAATGGTTGGTTTCACAAACAATACATATATATATATATATATATATATATATATATATATATATATATATATATATATATATATATATCCATATATACCAACTAATAGCGTTTAAAATATATAAACAAACAGTTTTTGCAAAAACTCTATAAAGTTTAAAATCAGATATTATTTCTATGTTTTTCTTTCATTTATCGGCAAAAATTATATTTTCAGTGTTCCGTACGGAACACTTATAAGATCACTTCGGTGTCTGTCTGTCTGTTTGTCCGTCTGTCCTATTTGACGTAGAAAGTTGAAATTTGGTACTACTATAGAAATTGTTGGCTTCATCAGAGCCGTGTAGTTTTGAAAGTTAAATTTTGGCTTAAGAGTTAGTTTTGGGGGGTGAAATCGGAAGTGAGAAAAAAATTTTTTTTGCTAGGTCATCGAGTGGGGTGTCAAATGAAAGCTTGTAAAAACACGAGTTCAAAAATATATATAATGTCTTACATGCGCACACTTTTCTTTGTATTATTTTGAAAAAATCGCGAAAAATCACTGCTCCCCCTCTATCTCGAAAAGTACTGATTCCAAAATTTTGAAAAAATTCTGGAATATTCTCCAAGGGTTGTAGATTGAACGAAAATTATCACGAGTGCATTACCTTTAATAATTTATCTAGTATATAAAAAAAAACAAAATTTCAAGATCATCAATTTTCAGGAAACATCGGAAACAAATCTTGTTAAAACACGAGTTCAAAAATATATATAATGTCTTACATGCGCACAGTTTTCTTTTTATTATTTTGAAAAAATTGCTGTCCCCCCACCTTATCTCGAAAAGAACCGATCAAAAAATTTTGAAAAAATTCTGGAATATCCTCCTTGGGGTGTATATTGAACGGAAATAATCACGATTGGATTACCTTTAATAATTTTCCTGGTATAAAATATACGTTCACATATAGGTGATAAAGGTGGCATTTTTCTACGTCATATTTCTACAGGATATATTAAAACGGAAAACACATTATAAATATTTTTTGTGATAGGAATATTTTATTATTTGTTTCGTATATCTTGTCATATATATTTCTGAAGTTCTGAAATATTGCGCCTTAAAAGGATTAACTATATATGTTAATATTTGAAAAATGGTTGGTGGTCGGATATAGGGAAACTCTTAAATAAAGGGTGTTGTGTTGGTTTTCAATGCCATCTACATATGTTTAATATATTAAAAATTGGGTGCAGAAGTTTAAAGCACCTAGTTTGATTGTAAGAAAATCTCTAGCGGGGCGACTAAAAATATCAAAAAAAAAACAGCATTATCGAGAGTCAGTTCGCGAGACGGATTCCTTAATACGCGAACGATCAACTGTGGTAAATGTACCGCGGAGTTCGTTACAACGCATTGTTCGTATGTGCATCCCTTCAGGAGACAAAGTATTATGACAGTGTTTTTAACATTAATTATTATCTTACTCTAAAACAAGGTACATATATATCTACTGCATCAATGAGCATAATTGCCGTTATTGTCGTCTAATGAATCCCAAAACTAAAGCAACTCTATTCTTACAAGAGTAACACTATTTAGGACGCCCAAAAGATCGTTTACCTTTGAATTTTTTTTTGAATAAATTGTACATCAGTTTTCAGTCAAGATCGGAAACAAACTTTGTTGAAAACTCATTTGGGGTGTGTTTTGTGAAGTCACTGATCATTTTATACCTCCGTAACAAAAATTTTTATTTCAGAAGTTACGGAACACTAATTGCGCAAGATGGACTTGACCGTTTTTTTTAGTGTTCCGTACGGAACACTTATAAGATCACTTCGGTGTCTGTCCGTCTGTCTGTCCGTCTGTCCGTCTGTCCGTCTGTCCGTCTGTCCGTCTGTCACACCCGATTTTCTCCGAAACTATTTGTCATAGAAAGTTGAAATTTGGTAGTAATATAGGAATTGATGGCCTCATCAGAGCCATGTAGTTTTGAAAGTTAAATTTTGACTTAAGGGGTTTTTTGGGGGGTGAAATCGGAAGTGAAAAAAAAAAATTTTTACTAGGTAATCGAGTGTGGTGTCAAATGAAAGCTTGTGAAAATACGAGTAAAAAATATATATATAATGTAATACTTGCGCGCACTTTTCTTTGTATTATTTTTAAAAAATCGCGAAAAATCGCTGTCCACCCGCCTTATCTCGGAAAGTACTTATCAAAAAAATTTTGAAAAAATTCTGGAATATTCTCCACGGGGTGTAGATTGAACGAAAATTATCACGAGTGCATTACCTGTAATAATTTATCTGGTATATAAAAAACACAAATTTCAAGGTCATCAATTTTCAGTAAAGTTTGGAAATAAACTTTGTTGAAAACTTATTTGGGGTGTGTTTTGTGAAGTCACTGATCATTTTATATCACCATAACATAAATTTTGACTTAAGGGATTCGTTTTGAGGGGTGAAATCGGAAGTGAATTTTTTACTAGGTCATCGAGTGTGGTGTCAAATGAAAGCTTGTGAAAACACGAGTAAAAAATGTATATATAATGTAATATTTGCGCACACTTTTCTTCGTATTACTTTTAAAAAATCGTGAAAAATCGCTGTCCCCTACCTTATCTCGAAAAGTACTGAACAAAAAATTTTGAAAAAATCCTGGAATATTCTCCACGAGGTATAGATTGAACGAAAATTATCATTACCTTTAATAATTTATCTGGTATATAAAAAAACCAAAATTTCAAGGTCACCAGTTTTCAGTAAAGATTGGAAACAAACTTTGTTGAAAACTCATTTGGGGTGTGTTTTGTGAAGTCACTGATCATTTTATACCACCCTAACAAAATTTTTTATTTTAAAAACAATCAACGTACGGAACACTAATTGTGCAAGTTCAACTTGCACTTCACCGGTTTTTTTTATTATTACTGAAAACTTGTCCCTCAGAAATAATTTAGTAATACCGGTTGTATCCATAGGATAGCCTTTCGGGTACAGTTATTTGAAAAGGAAGTTACATATCTTGGAAGGCTAATATTAAAATTCTTACATTAAACAAACTTAGCATCAAATCACATATAGACCAAGAGGGCGACCCTAAATTTTGACCTGTGGACTCACCGTCTGCTTAGTTGTGCATTCTATTGAGCGAGTTGAATAAAAGCTTTTAACCTTGATTTTGCGGCCTCCATACCCTGGAATGCCCAAAATAAGGCTACTATCGTTTAGCCCCTTGAATCAAGTACTATAACATTTAAAATTATATAAAAACAAGACTATGTTTTAATTTCCAATATATTTGAAGTCACTTGACAATGGCTTCTTCAGAAGTAAATAAGAATTTCTTATTTACTTCTGAAGAAGCCATTGTATGGTGAAACAATTGTCAATGCCCAAAATAAGGCTACTATCGTTTAGCCCCTTGAATCAAGTACTATAACATTTAAAATTATATAAAAACAAGACTATGTTTTAATTTCCAATATATTTGAAGTCACTTGACAATGGCTTCTTCAGAAGTAAATAAGAATTTCTTATTTACTTCTGAAGAAGCCATTGTATGGTGAAACAATTGTCAAGTGACTTTAAATATATTGGAAATTAAAACATAGTCTTGTTTTTATATAATTTTATTATGAATTTCCAACAAGTATCGGCTAACACAATCAAAGACTATAACATTTGTTGACACTAGAAAGTCGAGGGCCCCAAAGGGCAGACGCCGCCGAGACCGGATCCAGCTTTAGGGCTCAAAAAGCGTCGATAATAAAAGTCGCAATCTGTTTAATTTTAACTGTAATTTTAATATATGAAAATTGAGAGACTTTTTAAACAATTTATCAATTGCTTCACCTACCAAAATGCCGGAAATGAATTATAACCTTTTATGGCAGGAGTGCTCAAACTTGAACTGCTGGCGATCTACCTCAATATTGTTAGACTACGATCGATCGACTCTGAGAGGCTGCAAGTAAGTGTGATGCAGGATTGTCATCTAGGTAGGGTGTATCGTGGCATAGATACTAGTTTTCCGCACAATATGCATTTTTTAGTCAAGGCAAGTGTAGGTTTGCTCTAAAATGTCAATGAAAAAACTCATAATTATTCAAAATTGCGAGTTTATTGGTTCTTACAAAACAAACGAGTTCTAATGTCTAAACTTAACTAAAGAGTGACTTTGGATGTTGAAACGTGGCACTGCATGTCCTCAGCATACTTTTCATAAGATGGTACGTAATTACCGAGTGCTAATCGCAAGCATGATGACATATGTTCGTCAGTTAGTCGATTGCGATATTTTAACTTAATTATCTTCATTTCAGAAAATGCAGACTCGCACAAGTAAGTTAACTCAAACATTGCCGTCAGTTGAAGGGCGATTTGCCTTAGATTCGGATATTTATCTTCAGATATAAAACACCAGAATTTTGAATCAGATGTTGTGGCTTTGAGATGTATATCTGATATAATCTGCACTAACTCATTTTCAACAGAACATGAGTCCATGTTAAACTGACTTGCTATTTCAGTAGCTAATTCCTCAATGTTTTTACACGAAAAAGGATAACTCATAAATGATGCGATATTTGCCAATTTACTGAAATCATAAAAACGTATTTCGAATTGGCCCAAAATATTTGATAATTCTGCCTCATAAATATCATAATTCAACTGCTTTCAAAGACGGAAAATTTTTCAGATCCTTTCTTTTCAGTTGATCTATCATAAGTTGCAATTTACTTTTGAATGCGTTTATTGCGCTAATCATCTCAATAATAGTTTTTCCTTTACCTTGAACCTCCAAATTAATGGTGTTTAAATGCATTGTGATGTCTGTCAAAAATGCCAAATCAGTCAGCCATTTTCCGTTTTTCAGCATCTGAGTGTCATCACCTCTTTCGTCCAGAAAAGGTGTTATTTCGGGCAATAATTCTTGAAACCTTTCTAGGAATTTTCCGCGACTCAACCACCTGACGTCCGTGTGAAGAACTAAATCAGTGTGTTCAGCTGACTTACTATCTTCCAACTGCAATTTAAAGAGCCGTCGTTGCAAGCTACGTGCACGGATAGAATTCACAATTTTTATTGCAATGCCCATAATCTCCTCCATGTTTAGAACTTTTGAACACAAAACTTGTTGATGTATAATGCAATGGAAGGAGAAAAATGAAGGGAAATTATCATTAGCTCGACACAATGCCACAAAACCGTTTTCGTTTCCAGCCATTGCTGGTGCTCCATCGGTTGTAATGCACACTAGTTTATATATTGGTAGCTTGTAGTTTGTTACAAAATTGAAGAAAACGTCATATATATCTTCGCCACGGGTCTTTCCTTTCAGAGGAATCATTGTCAAAAACTCTTCCTTAGCCGACATGTCATTGAATACCATTCGAATAAAAATACACAGCTGGGCAGTGTCTGTCATAACGGTGGATTCATCGAACTGTAAAGAAAAGTATGTAACTTTTATATATAAACTAAAACATGATATCATGTTTTAGTTTATCTGCCATGTCCTGACTCATGACTTCAACACGCCTTGTGACACTTGGACGAGATAACTGAAGTTCTCTAATACCAGACATAATCTCTGTTTTATTTTTAAAATCTCCAAATAAAGTCTCACCCGCTTCAATAAATGCTTCCTTCACAACCAATCCATCATCAAATGGTTTCTTGTGTTTCGCCAATATATGAGATATTTTAAATAACGCGATCGTTGTAGCTTTTGATTGTTTGGCTGGTCTTGTGAACATGGTTTGTTCTTTTTTCAAACAAGTTATCAAATCACGTACTTTTCGTTTTCTTAATTCACTCTGTGACGGAAAATCCTTTTTATGAACCGTTTTATGATGCCTCTCTAAGTTCCCACGCTTAGGTATTGCAACTGACGCACGGCAAATGAGACAAATGCACTTATCCTTTACCATACAAAAGAAAAATTCTTCCTCCCAATCGTTATTAAAATGATAAGTTTTACTTTTCTTCGCCGCACTCATTTTGGACCATTTATTAATAAACTTTGTATCGATGTATCGCCTTCAAGTTACAACTCAGACTGACTCCTATTCCTGCAGGCGCAACATTTATATCGGCGCGAACGAAGTCTCGAATGTTCCCGTCAAACACGCCGCCCGAAGTTTTTAGAAAAATCGGCGGGAATCAAAAACGCGGCTTTTCTTTGACAAGTACCGCGCGTCCCTTTGATAAAGCCGCCTTTTGCCGCTAGCGGGGGGTTATTACGATAAAAGAAAGTGATGAGGGTGTTATTCTGGCCTAATTGTGGATCGAAGAAATTTTAATAGTTTATTCATTACATTTTGTTTTAGTTACCTAAAACAAAATCTGTGAATAATTCTATATCGGAATTTTTTTTCTCGAGATCGACTCAAAAAGCACTCGCGATCGACTTGTCGATCGCAATCGACCGTTTGAGCATCCCTGTTCTATGGTATCAATCGCACAGTGTACCAAATTTCGATGGAAATCCAAAATTATTGAAATGATTAATTAGTTCAGTAGAAAATAAACAAGATAGAATAAAACCCAATAATAGTTATACTAAAGAGGTACTGCAAGAGTTTGACTTTAAAATTTATTCGGCCGAAAGAGTCCAATTTTTGTCCTATAATTCAGTAAAAAACGTGCTAATGATGCAAATCTCCTGGAAGTTTGTGTACAATTTTTAGCGTCCGCATAAGAAGATATCGATGGAATTTGGAAAAGGTTGTTTTTCGTACTGCGATTGAGAATGGCATCTGTCTATCAGCAGCACCCAAAGATTGGGCGTGATCTTAGTCCTTGGATTGTCATTAACCGTATAAAATCAATAAATTTAGTTGGTTCTTGATAAAATAAGAGGAAACCCACAAAAGGCAGACGCTGCCAATACAGAACGAAGAAGTTGGTTCCGTTTTCTCCAGTCAAAAACAGTCGTTTTTCGAGTTTCGAGCGGATCTAGCTTCGTCTTCCGGTGTTGGCGGCGTCTGCCTTTTCCAGGTTCCCTCTTATTATAAAGGTCAAACTAAATTTATTGATTTTACATGGTCAAATGATAGACCATTTTTTAATCGACGTTTTTTGGGCCCTAAAGCAGGGTCCGGTATCGGCGGTGTCTGCCCTTTGGGGTGCTCGACTTTTTTAGTGTCAACAAATGTTATGTTACTTGATTCCAGTGGTACATTTTTGGATGTAGCATTTTGGGCCCTATCTGGGCATTCCAAGGCACGGGGACAGCGAAATTAACGTTAAAGGCTATTATTCGACTCGCCCGATAGAATGAAGAACTAGGCAGACGGTTAGTCGACAGGTTAAAATTTCGGGTGGCTCTCTTGGTGTAATATTTATTTATTTATTTATCTATCATACATGCCTTACAGGTTACAAGACCCAACTACAAATAAGAGCCACTATACATAGAAATGTAATACAATAATAGAGTATTAAGCAGATACAAATTCCAATCACAGTAATAATAATAAAAACAATTAGATATGAAAACAATAAGAAAAAAAAGATGCCACAGCGCCTCAGTGTTACAATATTTTACTTATCATTAACATAGATGTGTTGAAAACGTCGATGCTTATTTCTTGATTATACATACTACACATTGAAAAAGTGGAGAAAATTTTAATATATTTGTTCTTGGAATAGGTAGATAAAAAGTGTTATATTGTCTGCTAGTTATACGCTGCACACTAAAATTTATTCTTGACAGAATAGCGGGAGAATCTATATCATTATTTATAATTTTGAACAGAGTCGTCAGTAGCAACTAACCACGACGAACCTTTAATAACGAACAGCCGTTATCTGCAACTAGTACCTCATGCGGAAACCCCTGTTGTGGATAGATACCATCTCGTTTAAAGTTAATATATTTTAAAAATTTGCGCTGGTCCCTCTCCAGATTATCAGTATGAGTGTAATAACCTGGAGACCAGACCGTAGCAGAGTATTCCAATTTAGAACGAACATAACAAATATATAAAGTTTTAATTACGTCAGGAATATGAAAGTCACCGGTGCAGCGTGCAATAAAGCCATATGTTTTAAAAGCTTCAGCGATTTTGGTGTTTATATGATCTGTAAAAGAAAGTCTTGGATCAAATGTTACGCCCAAGTCTCTGAAGACATTCACACGGGAGATATTATTGTTATCCAGCAAATAATTATGAATAATCGGTGAGATTTTATTTGAGAAAGACATGATGTTACATTTCTTAATGTTAAGCTGTAAATTGTTTTTTACGCACCATTGGCCAATTATCTGTAAGTCCTTCTGAAGATTTATGCAATTCCGAATACCTCTTACCCTGCTGTATAATTTTACATCATCTATCTGCAAGTCCTTCTGAAGATTTATGCAATTCCGAATACCTCTTACCCTGCTGTATAATTTTACATCATCGGCATAGAGTAAATAACCAACATCTAAACCTCTCCCAATATCATTTATAGAAAGATTGAAAAACAGTGGTCCCAGTACAGATCCTCGGGGAACCCCAAAAGTAGCATCATAAGATCTTGATTTAGAGCCATAAATTTCCATATATTGCTTACGATTAGTAAGGTAAGAATGAATCAAAGACATCAATGAGTCTGAAAAACCAAAATATACAGTTTATTAAGTAGGAGAGAAAAATCCAGCCTATCAAAGGCTTTGGTGAAATCTAAGTAAATTATATCCATTTGGCAACCCTCGTCAATTGCCTCTGCTATTTCTTGAGTTATAGTAATTAAATTTGTAGATGTAGACCTACCCTTGTAGAAACCATGCTGATGAGGGGTTATCAAGTTTTTCGTAGCATAAAATATATGATCGTGTAATAAAAATTGAAAGATTTTACTAAAATTACATACTATTGACACTGGCCTGTAATTACTGATATCTGATCTATCGCCTTTTTTAAAAACAGGACTGACTTTAGAGGTTTTCCATAATTCCGGGAAAGTACTCATCTTCAAGCTTAAGTTGAACAAAATTAACAGTGGTTTGGCTAAAACAAACCTACAATCACGAATAAAAAAGGCTGACTGTAACAATAGGCCAAGAAGCCACGCCATCCTCACTGATTAATCTATCCAAGGTTGGACGGGAAAATGATTGTTCAAAATAAGTTGCAAAAGCGTTTAGAATATCTGATGCCGAGTTCAAAGTACTTCTGTCATAAGTCATACTTCTAGGTATACCCTTCTATTCTCTTTTGTTTTTGACAAATGACCAAAACTGCTGCGGATTAACCTTCTCTGAATAAAGCATCTATAAGATTCTGTAGTATCTCGTTTTATTTCCGATCTCAACGTTTTCAAATTTTCAAACTAATTCATGTCTCCATACTTTTTATATTTTTTATGACATAAGGCTTTTCTCTTTATCTTAAGTATTACATCACGCGAGAACCACGGAGGGTATTTTTTGCCAGAACTTTTTAAATACTTCAGTACATGCTCATCTAATATTTCATACAATTTTTTATAGAAACTGTCACATGCTTCATCAATACATGTAATATTGTTTAGAATTGACCAATCGATTTTCATAAGGGAGTTATACAACATAGTATAATCTGCTTTTTTGAAATTATAGTTGCTTTGAAAATTTATTTGAAAATCGCTTTTAGCATTCATCGATTGGCAGTATTTCAATGTAACTACTAGTGCCGAATGATGAGCGTCCTCTTCAATAAACACATCGACTGCCCTTTCAACTTCGCACTTTTAATTTAACAGAACCATAAAATAAAAACCTCATTTTTCTAGTACTAACGTAATAAAAAATAATATTTATTTAATAATTCGTTCATAATTTGAAATAGAGAAACAAGCAAAGTGATTTTTTTTGCAAAAGTGTATAGAGTTTGAGATTTGAAAACATCCCCATATTTTTCTTTCTTTAGTCGTAAAATTCGTACTTTTTCTTATTTCTGTTAAAAAAATTCTATCAAGAATAATTTATAAATACAGGTTGTATCCTTGGAATCGTCTTTAGGGTAGAGTGATCTGGAAAGGAACTTACATTATCTTTTTCAGCTCTAACAAACCTATCTAAAATTCATACGGCGTATAAAATCTATTCATAAAAATGTTTTTTTTTTTTTAAATATTAAAAGTGAGTTTTGTTTCTATACAAAACGAGATCCCTTTCAACACGTACAAAGGGTCGTCAATGGCAAATATTCTTTATTATTCATAAATCAGTACGATAATAAGCTTACTTACTAACTTAGTGTATGACAAATACAATATATTATTACGCGCATATTCATTTGTTGCTTTCGGCAGGCTTGATATTCGGCTATTTTTGGTAGGTTTACCTAGTGTTTCTTCTATTTCTCTAATCTTTTCCGAATGTATCTTTAATGATTTTTATATACTTGTTAGTTCGAAAAAGAGTATGTTAATTTTTTATTCGTTTTTTGATGATAATATTTTATTTATTTGTTTTTTTCCTGGAAAAAATTTCACAAAAAAAAAGTTTTATCTTGTCAGGTACAAGGTCTAGGATTTCATTTTTGTTCGCATTCATGACTTTGTCTTTCTCTCTCTCTCTTATTCCTACGTACAACCAGTAATTCATTTTGTTTACATCATTTACAATGGTATAATGCTATAGATATTTTGTATTTACATTATTATTGATTTTATTTTATTTTATTATTTATTACTATTATTTTATTTATTTAGTTATTTTTTAATATTATTGTTGTTTTGGTTTTCTATTTATTAAGCCTGTACACTGCACTTCATTATTTATTTAATTTAGAATTTTAGGTATGCATACTTATTACAATTCATTGTATCCTACCAGCGTGTTCCGTAACTCCTTGGATAAGTACCAATATCAGGCTTTAGTCCGTAGATTATGTTTAAACTTAAACCTAATTGTCTTCTTCTTCTTGTTCTTCTTCCTACGTTGGAACCATATCCTGTGTTCACTTCAAAGGTTTCCCAGAAACAATTGCGATGATGAAGACCAGCTCTCATACCATCTTATTGGTGGTCTTCCAAGCGGTCGAGGTGTGTTTGGTCGCTTCTCTTTTGCAACCTTAGCTAACCGGTCATTTGGCATTCTGTCCACATGGTCATTGCCCATCTCACCACATCCTGTATTTAGCACATTTCCCTTATTTCTTCACATCTCTTCCTGTCAAATAAGGTATATCCTGTTATCGTTCTAAGTGTTCGCATTTCTGTTATTCTTAGGAGTCGTTTTGTTATTGTATTCTCCGCTCTGGTTTCTATCGCGGACGTCATGATCGGTCTTAAGCACGTTTTGTATATTCTTACTTTGCTCCTGGTGCTCATATATTTATTTCTCCCAATTATATCTCTTAAATATCCTGATATTAATGATGCCTTTGTTGTTTGAGTTTTTACTTCCTCCTTAAGGTTCCTGGTACTTGTTATGTTTGCCCCTAGATATTTGAAGGACATCACCTGTTCTACACTCTGATCAAAAATCGCGAGTTTGCATCTTTTCGGTTCTTTAGATATTGTAAGGTATTTTATTTTCTTAACAGATATTTGCATATTAAACACTTTTGCTGTTTGTTGGAACTTATGTAGGAGTCTCTGTAAGTTATCTTCGTCTTCTGATATAATTACTGCATCATCGGCGTAGCATATTATTTTTATTTCTTTGTCTCCCAATCGATATCCTCTCCCAGTTTCCTTTACTTCGTTTATAATTTCATCCATTATGATGTTAAATAAGATTGGGCTTAGGCTCCTTGTCTGATTCCGGTTGTCATAGGTATTTTATTGCTTAATTTATTTGCAAACTCTTACATATGTGTGGTTGTTGATGTTCAACTCTTCGATAGTTTTTATTATATTCGGGTGAATACCCCTTTTTTGTAGTAGGGTTATGACATCAGTTAACCGTACCCTATCGAATGCCTGGGTAAGACCAATGAAACACATAAAGGCTATCTTATTAAACTCTATGGCTTTTTCGGTAATTTGGCGGATTATAAATATGGCGTCTATAGTAGACCTGTTCCTTCTGAACCCTTGCTGTTCTTCACAGATTCCACATTATTTCTTCTGCTAAAATTTTAGTGAACAATTTTAGTACCGCACTCATTAAGCTGATACCTCGATAGTTTAAACCTAATTATACCCCGATGAATTATCTAATTTATATAATTATTTCTGCCCTGATCTTATTTAGATGTTTATATTCGTATTTACATGTATTAGGTAAGAGCAGTCATGTACTCTGGGAGGGCAAGAAATGTTTATGTTTTAGTCCTACCTTACTGAGTATTACAAATAATTATTTACATTATGTTATGCAAAAGCTTTGGTCACCATTCAGTCTTTAAATTTTTGGTTTAGGAGAGAGACAATAATATATCTTTAAAACTTTAGTTTATTTAGAGTCACAGTATGGATAAAGATTTACTTTTTACGACTTCTTTTTCTAACAAAGTGGAACATAAGATAAATGCGACACTTTAAAGCCGATGCAATTACGATATTATCATTATTAGGTGCAATTAAAGTAGTTTCTAAGATCGTAACTTTAAATGGGATGCTTTATTCAACACTAATGCGAATCAAATTAAAACTTTTATGTTACGTTGGGAAATAGAGCACTAAAAGTACTAAACTATTTTAAATTGACATTAATAGAAATGCAGGTTGAATGTAAATTTAAATTTTGAGAAGGGTAAAGTAAGAGCACGGAGCGTAACCTCAGTTCTTGGAAATTCAGTTAGTACACTATAGATTGCTTTACCGGAGTAGTGTGTCTTTATTGTGAGAATTTTTTGCAATAACAAGTAAATCTCGGACAGAGTGATCAAAATATTAACAACACATGTGGATGGGTACATTTGAATATCAGATCACGAGAATCCCTATCTTTTAAAATGCAAACGATCAGGTGGTGCAAATATGACTATGAGGTCATTATAAAGATTTACCAGGTGTACAAGTATGAAATGCGGATTTTTAAAAAAAAAACATGCTAAATTCGGAAGAATGATAAAAAGTGCTTTATTGAAAGTATGCTTCATCGCTTGTTATACGTTTTTCCCATCTTTCGGGCAATTTGTGAATACCACGCCAGTAAAATCTTCCCCTTTTGCTGCGAACCATTCATCGAGCCATTTTTTCACATCTTCGTACGAAGCAAAACGCGGCTCAGCAAGCGCGTGACCCATCGATGCAAACAAGTGGTAATCGGAAAGAGCCAAGGCTGGTGAGTAAGCCGCATGGGGTAGAACTTCCCAGCTGAGTGCTTCTAACGTGTCGCGAACTGGGTTTGCCGTATGTAATGGAGCACTGTCATGAAGAACATTGATAGAGCAACGAGCAAAGTGATTTTTTTTTTGCAAAAGTGTATAGAGTTTGAAATTTGAAAAGATCCCCATATTTTTCTTTCTTCTGTCATAAAATTGTTACTTTTTCTTATCTCTGTTAAAAAAATTCTATCAAGAATAATTTATAAATACAAGTTGTATCCTTGGAATTGTCTTTAGGGTACAATGATTTGAAAAGGAACTTATATTATCTTTTTCAGCTCTAACAAACCTACCTAAAATTCATACGGCGTATAAAATCTATTCATGAAAATGTTTTTTTTTTAATATTAAGTTTTGTTTCTATACAAAACGTGATCCTTTTCAACACGTGCAAAGGGTAGTCAAACTCAAATATTTCTTTATTATTCATAAATCAGTACGATAATAAGTTTACTTACTAACTTAGTGTATGACAAATACAATATACGTGTATTATTACGCGTATATTCATTTGTTGCTTTTAGCCTTTCGGCAGGCTTGATATTCGACTATTTTTGGTAGGTTTACCTAGTGTTTATTCTATTTCTCTAATCTTTTCCGAATGTATCTTTAATGATTTTTATATACTTGTTAGTTCGAAAAAGAGTATGTTAACTTTTTATTCGTTTTTTTTTTGATGATAATATTTTATTTATTTGTTTTTTCTGGGAAA
Organism: Pachyrhynchus sulphureomaculatus; assembly: GCA_019049505.1. Lineage (NCBI taxonomy): Eukaryota > Metazoa > Arthropoda > Insecta > Coleoptera > Curculionidae > Pachyrhynchus > Pachyrhynchus sulphureomaculatus. Next base: position 243,985,920 of record CM032446.1, read on the forward strand.
ATTTACACAAAAAAAGTTTTATCTTATCAGGTACAAGGTCTAGGATTTCATTCTATTGTTCGCATTCATGATTTTCTCTTTCTCTTTTCTCTCTCTCTCTTATTCCTACGTACAACCAGTAACTCATTTTGTTTACATTATTTACAATGGTATAATGCTATAGATATTTTGTATTTACATTATTATTGATTTTATTTTATTATTTATTACTATTATTTTATTTATTTAGTTATTTTTTAATATTATTCTTATTTTGGTTTTCTATTTATTAAGCCTGTACACTACACTTCATTATTTATTTAATTTAGAATATTAGGTATGCATACTTATTACAATTCATTGCATCCTACCATCGTGTTCCATAACTCCTTGAATAAGTACCAATACCAGGCTTTAGTCCGTATATTATGTTTAAACTTAAACCTAATTGTCTTCTTCTTCTTCCTACGTTAGGACCATGTGCTGTGTTCACTTCAAAGGTTTCCCAGAAACAATTGCCATGATGAAGACCAGCTCTCATACCATCTTATTGGTGGTCTTCCAAGCGGTCGAGGTGTGTTTGGTCGCTTCTCTTTTGCAACCTTAGCCATCCGGTCATTTGGCATTCTGTCCACATGGTCTCTCCATTCTCTTCTCCTATTCCTTGCCCATCTCACCACATCCTGTATTTCACACATTTCCCTTATTTCTTCACATCTCTTCCTGTCAAATAAGGTATGTCCTGTTATCGATCTAGGTATTCGCATTTCTGTTGTTCTTAGGAGTCGTTTTGTTATTGTGTTCTCCGCTCTGGTTTCTATAGCGTACGTCAAGATCGGTCTTACGCACGTTTTGTATATTCTTACTTTGCTCCTGGTGCTCATATATTTGTTTCTCCAAATTATATCTCTTAAATACCCTGATATTAATGATGCCCTTGTTGTTTGAGTTTTTACTTCCTCCTTAAGGTTCCTGGTACTTGTTATGTTTGCCCCTAGATCTTTGAAGGACATCACTTGTTCTACACTCTGATCAAAAATCGCGAGTTTGCATCTTTTCGGTTCTTTAGATATTGTAAGGGATTTTGTTTTCTTTACAGATATTTGCATATTAAACACTTCTGCTGTTTGTTGGAACTTATGTAGGAGTCTCTGTAAGTTATCTTCGTCTTCTGATATAATTACTGCATCATCGGCGTAGCATATTATTTTTATTTCTTTGTCTCAAAATCGATATCATCTCCCAGTTTTCTTTACTTCGTTTATAATTTCATCCATTATGATGTTAAATAAGATTGGGTTTAGGCTATCTCCTTGTCTGATTCCGGTTGTCATAGGTATTTTATTGCTTATTTTATTTGCCACTCTTACATATGTGTGGTTGTTGATGTTCAGTTCTTCGATAGTTTTTATTATATTTAGGTGAATTCCCCTTTTTTGTAGTAGGGTTATGACATCAGTTAACCGTACCCTATCGAATGCCTGGTTAAGATCAATGAAACACATAAAGGCTATCTTATTAAACTATATGGCTTTTTCGGTAATTTGGTGGATTATAAATATGGCGTCTATAGTAGACCTGTTCTTTCTGAACCCTTGCTGTTCTTCACAGATTCCAGTTAACATTATTTCTTCTGCTAAAATTTTAGTGAACAATTTTAGTACCGCACTCATTAAGCTGATACCTCGATAGTTTAAACCTAATTGTTCCCCAATGAATTATCTAATTTATATGATTATTTCTGCCCTGATCTTATTTGGATGTTTATATTCATATTTACATGTATTAGGTAAGAGCAGTCATGTACTCTGGGAGGGCCAGAAATGTTTATGTTTTAGTCCTACCTTACTGAGTATTACAAATAATTATTTACATTATGTTATGCAAAAGCTTTGGTCACCATTCAGTCTTTAAATTTTTGGTTTAGGAGAGAGACAAAATATATCTTTAAAATTTTAGTTTATTTAGAGTCACAATATGGATAAAGATTTACTTTTTACGACTTGTTTTTCTAACAAAGTGGAACATAAGATAAATGCGACACTTTAAAGCCCATGCAATTACGATATTATCATTATTAGGTGCAATTAAAGTAGTTTCTAAGATCGTAACTTTAAATGGGATGCTTTATTCAACACTAATGCGAATCAAATTAAAACTTTTATGTTACGTTGGGAAATAGAGCACTAAAAGTACTAAACCATTTTAAATTGACATTAATAGAAATGCAGGTTGTATGTAAATTTAAATTTTGAGAAGGTTAAAGTAAGAGCACGGAGCGTAACTTCAGTTCTTGGAAATTCAGTTAGTACACTATAGATTGTTTTACCGGAGTAGTGAGTCTTTATTGTGAGAATTTTTTGCAATAACAAGTAAATCTCGGACAGAGTGATCAAGATATTAACAACACATGTGGATGGGTACATTCGAATATCAGATCATGAGAATCCCTATCTTTTAAAATGAAAACGATCAAGTGGTGCAAATATAAAGCTTTACCAGGTGTACAAGTATGAAATGCGGATTTTTTTAAAAAAAACATGTTAAATTCGGAAGAATGATAAAAAGTGCTTTATTGAAAGTATGCTTCATCGCTTGTTATACATTTTTCCCATTTGTCCAGGAGACGTAGCATTTTGCTGCCGATTTTGAGATAATAAGCTATAAATTGGTGTATACCTTCGTTTTGGCATTGTTTATGTGTAGTCAAAAGTCACCGATGATAGCTTGTTCGGTTCATCAAAAAAACGAAGGTCAAAGGTCACAAAAATTGGTTTTTCAACAATATCTCGTTTTTTATGCTCTAAATCACTTTGGGACTTATTATAAAAGTTGTAGAGCATAAAATTCTCTACAAGATTGGTCCAAGGTATTTTTTTCTAAGTCTAGCCGTCTTTGAAATAGAGCGCGGAGAGTAGGAAGTATTTGGTCGTATGCATGATAACGCTACGTTAGCTGCATAATGCAATACGTTGTGCAGTTTATACGTTAATAATTTACTAAAAATGTTTAAATAATCAACGAATTTCAATTATTTACTTGAAAATAAATGATATTTGTTTATAATATTTAGAAATAACATGTGTTTGATTAAATTTAGTAAATATTAGCTTAATTGCATTCTCATTATATTTTTATTTTCTCTGCTATGAAGTTGTAGAGATTTTCAAAATCGTTCTCCGAATTATTTATAATAAACGGATGGAATCATACTACTTTATGGCAGGATCTATGTAGTCAATTACGGACCGTATAATTTCCAAAAATGTTGGGTCCCTCATAGATACAATGCAGGTACATTTGCACTAATCAGTTTTAAATTTTGGGTGATTTGTGCGATGTCGTAAATTTACAGTTTCGAGCGGATGATAATTCTAATTTATGGAGCTTATGCATATTATAATTTGAGAAATTTTAATATATACATAGAAAGTATTCGGATTAGTTAGTCTAGGGACTGCTCTGTAAAACCAATCAGCGGTGTGCACCACCAAGCAGCCATCCCCCTCTATTGAGTGGTTGCAAGAGAGCGAAAATACGAGAATATAAGTTCAAGAATTTTACCTTCTTAAGGCATTAGTGCGTGAAGCTTCGAAGAGCTAGAGTTTCTTCAGATTCACGTATATTCTCATATATTCTCTCTATACATCTTTACGATCAATGTGTGCGCGTATGTGTGTCGTCGACTACCTGTGTAATAGTTCACGTGTTATAGACGTAGAGGGCCACGCTTGACAGAGGGGGGCCTCTACCAACGGTCTTTTATGTTTTCATATAGTGAGTTGGGACAGATGTTACATAAGACTTGTACCGTTCTCAAGGCTTCTCCTTTTATTTAGTTTCACTAGACTTCTGTGTGTAAAACTGAATTTTGGCAAATACAGACATACGATTTCGGGTAAAATGGCTGAATTGTGTTTTATATGTGAAAAGTTACTATCAGATGACAAAACTGTGAATGTTTCGCGTGGCTTACAAGTTTTAAAAAATGCAAGTATTCAAAGAAATGACGGTAAAATTGACTATTTGAACACTTTAAGTTCTGTAAAAGTGCATATTAACTGCAGGAAACAGTACACCAGTGAACATAGTATAACTGCATATAAGCGACGCCTGGAAGATGATGAACCTTCGACATCAAGTTCACCTCGTAGACTAAGAACTGAGCCTTTTGACTTCGCAAAATTGTGCTTGATTTGTGGCCAAACAGCTGATGAAGGAGAAGAAAAACGTAAACATCAAAAGTATAAGCGCGTCATTAGTAAGGTACAAACTATAAATATGAAAGACAATATAATTAAAAGAGCAGTTGAACGAGGTGATTCTTTTGGAGAATTAGTGAAAAGTCGCGTAATTAGTGAATTTGACTTGATTGCTGCCGGAGCAAAATATCACACTATTTGCATGACTAAATTCTTTCATTCAAAGCCGTCTAAACATGAAGAGCCGAGCCGAAAAGATGAAATCGAAGTAGCAATGCAAGAAATTTTTTCTTTTATTGAAAATAACGAAGATTCACAATTTACATTGAAAGAGCTTCGAGATGTCCCTACGCAGTATTTGCCCGATGATGCTACTATTATTTCCAATTTAAGACAGAAATATTTAAGTAATATAGTAATCACGGTGAAGAATAGACCATTCACTATTATAAGTTTTCGCGACACGCAAGCTGATCTATTATCACAAAAGTGGTATGAAAATAAAAAAAAAACTCCGGAAGAAGAACATTTTTAGTAAATTATTAACGTATAAACTGCACAATGTATTGCAATATGCAGCTAACGTAGCGTTATCATGCATACGACCAAATACTTCCTTCTCTCCGCGCTCTATTTCAAAAACGGTTAGACTTAGAAAAAAATACCTTAGACCAATCTTGTAGAGAATTTTATGCTCTACAACTTTTATAATAGGTCCCAAAGTGATTTAGAGCATAAAAAACGAGATATTGTTGAAAAACCAATTTTTGTGACCTTTGACCTTCGTTTTTTTTGATGAACCGAACAAGCTATCATCGGTGACTTTTGACTACACATAAACAATGCCAAAACGAAGGTATACACCAATTTATAGCTTATTATCTCAAAATCGGCAGATAGGCTCTTTTTTCAGCTATATTGCCTGGACTAATCTTTCGGGCAATTTGTGTATACCACGCCAATAAAATCTTCCCCTTTTGCTGCGAACCATTCATCGAGCCATTTTTTCACATCTTCGTACGAAGCAAAACGCGGCTCAGCAAGCGCGTGACCCATCGATGCAAACAAGTGGTAATCGGAAAGAGCCAAGGCTGGTGAGTAAGCCGCATGGGGTAGAACTTCCCAGCTGAGTGCTTCTAACGTGTCGCGAACTGGGTTTGCCGTATGTAATGGAGCACTGTCATGAAGAACATTGATAGAGAAACGAGCAAAGTGATTTTTTTTTTGCAAAAGTGTATAGAGTTTGAAATTTGAAAACATCCCCATATTTTTCTTTCTTTTATCATAGAATTGGTACTTTTTCTTATCTCTGTTAAAAAAATTCTATCAAGAATAATTTATAAATACAAGTTGTATCCTTGGAATTGTCTTTAGGGTACAGTGATTTGAAAAGGAACTTATATTATCTTTTTCAGCTCTAACAAACCTACCTAAAATTCATACGGCGTATAAAATCTATTCATGAAAATGTTTTTTTTTTAATATTAAGTTTTGTTTCTATACAAAACGTGATCCTTTTCAACACGTGCAAAGGGTAGTCAAACTCAAATATTTCTTTATTATTCATAAATCAGTACGATAATACGAGGCTGGTTTGAAAAGTCTGTGCAAAGTCCGAGAGATAGCACCACCGGCATGTATCGAGGTCATGTTTAGTTAGTAGCATCTCTTGAATGAACGCACACCAAGTTTTAGCCATATTGGTCTATTTCTTTGTGTTTGGCATTCGTGTGAATCAAGGAAGTCGAGTGATTTTCAAGAAATGGATGAAAAAGAATTTCGTGTGGTGATTAAACATTACTTTATGAAAGGCAAAACGCCTCAGGAGACTAAAGAGAAGCTTGATAAACATTATGGTGACTCTGCACCTTCGATTAGAACAGTTTATAAGTGGTTTCAAAATTTTCGGACTGGCCATATGGGCACAAGTGACGCTGCACGTTCTGGACGGCCTGTGGAGGTTACGACTCCAGAAATCATTGATCAAATCCATGATATGGTGATGGATGACAGAAGAGTTAAGGTGCGTGAGATTGCTAGTGCTGTGGGCATCTCGACTGAACGGGTACATAATATTTTGCATAAACATTTGGACATGAGAAAGCTATCCGCAAGATGGGTGCCGCGATTGCTCACGCTTGACCAAAAACGGAATCGTGTGAAGTGTTGCAAGGATGGTTTGCAGCTGTTCCAGAAGAATCCGGAGGACTTTAAGCATCGTTTCGTCACTGTGGATGAAACATGGATACATTACTATACTCCTGAGACCAAACAACAATCTAAACAATGGGTTACCAAGGGGGAATCTGCACCAAAAAAGGCGAAGACCGTTCCTTCGGCCGGAAAGGTTATGGCGACTGTCTTTTGGGATTCGCAAGGAATAATCCTCATCGACTATCTGGAAAAGGGTAAAACTATTACAGGTGAATATTATTCATCGTTATTGGACCGTTTGAAAACCGAGCTGCCGATTGGCCCACAAGAAAGTCCTTTTCCATCACGACAACGCACCAGCACACATCTCAGCAGTTGTGGTCGCAAAATTAATGGAAATAGGATTCCAACTCGTTTCACATCCCCCCTATTCTCCAGACTTGGCTCCCTCGGACTACTATTTGTTCCCCAATTTGAAGAAATGGCTGGCGGGACAAAGATTTTATTCAAACGAGGAGGTGATTGCAGACACTAATGGATATTTTGCAGACTTGGACAAATCCTATTATTCGAAAGGGATCAACAAACTAGAACATCGTTGGATGAAGTGTATAAGCCTAAAAGGAGACTATGTCGAAAAATAAAAAAGGTTTACCCCAAACACATAAGTAGTTTTTATTTTTGCACGGACTTTTCAAACCAGCCTCGTAAGCTTACTTACTAACTTAGTGTATGACAAATACAATATACGTGTATTATTACGCGCATATTCATTTGTTGCTTTTAGCCTTTCGGCAGGCTTGATATTCGACTATTTTTGGTAGGTTTACCTAGTGTTTATTCTATTTCTCTAATCTTTTCCGAATGTATCTTTAATGATTTTTATATACTTGTTTGTTCGAAAAAGAGTATGTTAATTTTTTATTCGTTTTTTAAGGATAATATTTAATTTATTTGTTTTTTCTGGGAAAAATTACACAAAAAAAAAAGTTTTATCTTCTCAGGTACAAGGTATAGGATTTCATTCTATTGTTCGCATTCATGATTTTCTCTTTCTCTCTCTCTCTCTTATTTCTACGTACAACCAGTAACTCATTTTGTTTACATTATTTACAATGGTATAATGCTATAGATATTATATATTTACATTATTATTGATTTTATTTTATTTTATTATTTATTACGATTATTTTATTTATTTAGTTATTTTTTAATATCATTCTTATTTTGGTTTTCTATTTATTAAGCCTGTACATTGCACTTCATTATTTATTTAATTCAGAATTTTAGGTATGCATACTTATTACAATTCATTTTTTTTTAAAAGAAACATGTTAAATTCGGAAGAATGATAAAAAGTGCTTTATTCAAAGTATGCTCCATCGCTTGTTATACATTTTTCCCATCTTTCGGGCAATTTGTGAATACCACGCCAGTAAAAATCTTTCCCTTTTGCTGCGAACCATTCATCGAGCCATTTTTTCACATCTTCGTAAGAAGCAAAACGCTGCTCAGCAAGTGCGTGACCCATCGATGCAAACAAGTGGTAATCGGAAAGAGCCAAGGCTGGTGAGTAAGCCGCATGAGGTAGAACTTCTCAGCTGAATGCTTCCAACGTGTCGCGAACTGGGTTTGCCGTATGTGATGGAGCACTGTCATGAAGAACATTGATTTTGTGTTGCCTCTTTCGGTATTCTATCCTTTTTTCAAACAGCAAACTGTTCAACTCGGTCAATTGTTGTTGGTAACGTTTAATATTAAACCGTTTCCCCAGGTTCTAACAGCTCATAATAGACCACGCCCCTCTGGTCCCATCAAACACAGAGCATAGTCTTTCTGCCAAAGGATTCGGTCTTACGGTTGATGTGGATGGTGCGCCTGGGTCTATCCATGATTTTTTGCGCTTGGGATTCTCAAAATAAATCCACTATTCATCTCCTGTAAATATACGATGCAAAAACGACCTTCTTTTGTACCGAGCGAGCAAAATGTCACACGTGTTTTTGCGCTTTTCTATTTGCCTGTCGTTCAACTCATGTGGTACCTATCTACCGGCTTCTGAATCTTTCCCATCTTTCGTAGCCGATTGGAAACAGCTTGTTGACTAACGCTCAATTGCTCGGCGAGTTGTTTTTGTGTTTGCGAATCATCTTCGTCCAACAATGCTTGCAATTCCACATCTTCGTATTTTTTTGGCGGCTTTCCACTTTCCTTGCCTGCAACATCGAAGTCACCACTTTTGAAACGCCGAAATCATCGTTCACAAGTATCTTGCGATGGAGCATGTTCACCATAAGATTCTCGAAGTAATCGATATGATTCAACAGCAGTTTTCTTCAAATGAAAACAAAAAATTAATGCTGTCCGTGAATGATCTTTTTTCGGTATAAATTTCGACATATTGAACACAACACTATGCACACACTTTTCCAATTTATCACTCATGCGCGTCTGTCACTTGTCGATGACACAACAAAATGGCGCAGTGTCAAATCTTTATAGCACAAACTACATTGGTGCACTATCTGGTACAAGAATTAAAACTGTACTTCTTTGAGGATGACAATGGTCGACTAACTTTTAATTCGGTGTAATATGTGGAGATTATTAAGATTTTGATGTTTATTCCTAGAGTATCTCGTTTTAGCAGAATAAGGCGAGTTGTGTCTTACGTTAGTCTCCACGTAGCTTTAATTTTTCTTTAATGATTTTTTGTAAACATATCTTAAAACTAAAGTTTATATTAATATTCTTAGTATGAAAACGACTGTAGAGTAGTGATTAGTAATATCAGCTCTCGCTTTAAACAGTACTGGGAAAATGATTCTCATTTAGATAAAAATATATTCAAGAAGTAATTTTCAAGAAGAGTGTGTACTTTGGCATACAAGAAAAATTTTTTATTGATCAATTGTTTTTTTACTAATAATACGTAGACTGGAAAGTTTTTGATCTAGCTACTTAAAACAGATTTTTTTTTTTTTGCAAAATTCGACTTTATTCATCAATATACAGTCCCTGGCCAAATTATTAGACGCACTGTATTTTTTTTAGTAATTTTATGTTTCTTAAGAGTTTTTATGCAATAATGGTATATTTAAACTACAATATTATTGATTTTTATTTAAAAGAATTGTTGTAGACCACATATTTGTATTTATTTTTAACATATGGCAACACTGTGTTGACAAAGTGATACATGAACGTAAATAAGTACAAACCTGTATCAGTCGCGATCGGAATCGAGTCAGGTACGGACGTGTTTCTGTGGCTTTATGGACTGTGATTGTTTGTTTAACAGTTTTATACTACTCAGTTATTAGTTTATTTTGTATGCAGTGTTTTAAAAAAAGTAATTGGACTATTTTCATTATGGGTAGAAAAGGCGATCTTTCACCACGTAAAAAAACTGAAGTGAAGGCCCTTGTGATTGCGAAAACATTTACAAACCGAGAAATATCACGAAGATTGGAGGTTTCTGAAGCTAGTGTACGACGCATAAAAAAGGAAATTGAGTCAGGGAAGGAATTAAGCCCGAAAAGAAAGAAAAGATGCGGTAGAAAACCAATTTTCACTCCACGGTCAGAGAGATGTTTGAAGAAAATTTGTGTAGAAAACAGATTTGCTACCACAAAGGTAATAAAATCACGACTCCAGGATGCTAGCGTAAATGCTTCTGAGCGCACTGTTCGAAGAAAATTGAAAGAATTAGATTTTAAGGCCTGTCGCCCCGCCAGGAAGCCCAAGTTAACAGCTGCAATGAAAGCAAAGCGCCTGAAGTTGGCCAAACAATGGCAAGACAAAGATGTGGACTTCTGGAGATCGGTAAGATACAGCAATTTAATCAATAATTGATACATTATTATCATTTTCAGTTAAATAAAGCAAATAAACATGGAAGTTTATATATTTTTCCTATTTTTGACAGGTCTGCTTCAGTGACGAAAGCACATTCGAAATTTTGCAGAATAAAGCTCAGTATGTGCGTCGTCGTCATGGAGAAAAGTTTCATCCTGATTGTGTCGTCCCGACGGTTAAACATCCCACCAAAGTGATGATTTGGTCAGTCATCAGCGGCAAGGGCACTGGACGTCTGTACGTCGTCAAAGGAATAATGAGGCAAGATCAGTACAAAGAAGTATTACAAAATCGGTTGATTCTGCAGCTCAGAGAATGGTTTCCAAATGGGGAACCATTCACTTTCATGCAAGATGGAGCTCCCTGCCACACTGGCCGGTCTGTTAAAGCTTTTTTGGCAGAAAAAAATATCCCTCTGTTGGACTGGCCGGGTAATAGCCCAATTGAAATGTGTGGGAGCTGATGAAAAGAGAAGTGGCTAAAGATGTGATTACCAACAAAACCTAGCTCCTAGAAAATATTATTCATGTGTGGAATCATCATCCTCAAATGCAGGAGACAGTACAATCTTGCATTGATAGCATGCCGCGCAGAATTAAAGCTTTGATAGCGGCTAAAGGTGGCTCAACTAAATATTGACTTTTACTAACATTAATTTCACTTTTCTTTAAAACTTAATAAACTTATGCTTTTCTAAATTAATGCTGTTTTATTTATGTCAAATAAATAGGTAATTGATTGGATAATATAAAAATAAAAGCAAATCAATTTAAAATAATAAAACGGTACAATATCACTCGGTAATTAATATTTTACATGAAATCTTGCAGTGCGTCTAATAATTTGGCCAGGGACTGTAGTCTCCTTCAAGAGCGAAACAATCAATCTAATGCTTTTTTTAACATTTCTATACCTTTCTTGTAGAAGGATTTGTTTATATCTTCAAAGTAGGCCTCAGTTTCGGCTATAACTTATTTATCGGAGCCAAATCTCTTTCCCGCGAGCATTTTTTTGAGGTCTGCGAATAGATAATAGTCGCAATATTAGCAATTCGAACTTCAATTCATTCAAAGAGCACTTTTTTCTTGTTCATTTGAGGTCGTTTCTTTACAATTCCTGCCTTCAAACTCACCAATAACTTCATATAATATTCGCTATTGATGGTTTTTCCCTTTTCAGCATAGAAAATGAAAATGATTCCATTCGCATCCCAAAATACAGAGGCCCAACCGACTGTTGTGTCTTTGGTCGCTTCGGGCGGCTTATATCGGCTGCTGTCCACTCAGTTGACTGCCGATTGGATTCCGATGTGTAGTGGTGGATCCATGTTTCATCCATTGTCACATATCGCATGAAAAAATCCTTTTAATTCCTCCCAAAAAATTCCAAACAGCGCTTAGGATCATCAACACGTTGTTGTATTTGGTCTAGGCGGCAACGCGGTACCCATTTCGAACAGAGCTTTCTCATGCTCAAATGTTCATGTAAAATATGACCAACACGTTCTTTTGATATCTTTAGGGTGTCAGCTATCTCACGCAATTTTACTTTACGGTCATACAAAACAATTTTGTGTATTTTTTGATGTTTTCCGGTGTAACTATCTCATTTGGGCGTTGAGAGCGTTCAGCATCATTTGTATCTGTACGATCACATTTAAATTCAGCATACCACTAAATGATTATTGATTTTCTAGAGGCAGAGACTCCGTAACAGTTATCAAGTCATTGCTTTGCTTGAACGGTATTTTTTTCCATCAAAAAACAGTGTTTAATCAACACACGAAATTCGATTTTTCCATTGTTTTGAAAATATTAAAAGTAGCGTCACTAAAACCACTGTAACATGTACACTAATCATCGAAATATCATGAAATTTTGACACGTATCATTTGAACGACATCTATGTGTCAGACCAAAAAATTTTTAGCCTACGTGTTATATTCAGCATCTGGCGATCCATTGCTCTCTGCATCTTTCAGAGGAATTCCTTTGTTGGTTAGTATTCTCCTTTGTCTGCTAAATCTTACCCATGCCCCCTCATGATATATATATATATATATATATATATATATATATATATATATATATATATATATATATATATATATATATATATATATAGATTAATGCCAAAATTTTGGGATGGCGGTTTCAGGCGCCATATTGGATCCGCCATGTAGGTATTACCTAAAATTATGTTGGTTACTTTATTACATCAATATTGCATTTTATCTCAGTTTTGAAGTTCAGTTAACTCCGCTTAGAAATCATGATTTTTTTGTTTCTAGCCGCCATATTGAGCCTCCATCTTGTTTTTTTCAAAAGGGCCAAGTTGCATTTGAAAGCTTACGTTTCAACGAAAAAACTTTCGTCAATTCTATTTTTGGGTATTGAGGTGGCTCCGTTTACGCAAAACGTTATATACATATATATATATATATATATATATATATATATATATATATATATATATATATACATATATATATATATATATATATATATATATATATATATATATATATATAAATATATATATATATATATATATATATATATATATATATATATATATATATATATATATGTATATTTATATATTTATATATCTATAATATATAAAATGCAACGTCTCTCTGTCTGTCTGTCCGTTAGTGCGCTTATCACTGGAGAACCACTTATCCGATTTACGTACTTTTCTTTTTAAAACATACATATATTCTCTGGCCAGGTTATAGGCTATATTTTATTACGATAGGTAGCATAAGGAATGAACAGTGACGATAATAGTGAATGAAGTCGGAAAAAAAAGTTTGCCGCTAGCGCGTTTCCTTGCAATAGACAGCCTAAACCATTAAATATGGAACAATATTATGTAACAGAGAATATCTGTATTCTATAATCTATAATATATATAAAATGCAATGTCTCTCTGTATGTCTGTCTGTCCATTAGGGCGTTTACCACGCGAGAACCACTTATCCGATTTACGTATCTTTTTTTAAATTCATACATATATTCTTCGGCCAGGTTATAGAATAATAATAATAATCTATATCTATAATATATATAAAATGCAACGTATCTCTGTCTGTCTGTCTGTATGTCTGTCTGTTGATGCGCTTATCACTGGAGAACCACTTATGCGATATACGTACTTTTTTTTAAAAAGATACATGTGTTTTCTGGCCAGGTTATCTATCTATAATATATATAAAATGCAACGTCTCTCTGTCTGTCTATCTGTCTATCTGTCCGTTAGTGCGTTAAGTGCTTTTTTTTAAACATACATATGTTCTTTGGCCAAGTTATAGGATATATTTTATTGCGTTAGGTAACATAAAGAATAAGCAGTGACGATAATAGTGAATCAAGTTGGAAAAAAGGTTACCGTTAGCGCGTTCTCTTGCAATACACTGCTTAAACCATTAAATATGGAACAATATCATGTTGCAAAGAATATAATATATATAAAATGTAACGTCTCTCTGTCTGTCTGTCTGTCCGTTAGTGCGCTTATCACTTGTCGATTACGTATTTTTATAAATTTACACATATGTTCTATATAATTCGATATAAACCTAGATAATGGGAGATAAGGTGAGATAATGGGAGATAAGTATAAATAATGGGAGATAAGGAGAATTAATGGGAGATAAGCAGAGATAAGTCTAGATAATGGGAGTTATGATGAGATAATGGGAGATAAGGAGAAATAATGGGAGATAAGGAGAAATATTGCAAGATAAGTCGAGATAAGCCTAGATAATGGGAGACAAGGAGAAATAATGGGAGATAAGGAGAAATAATGAGAGATGAGCAGAGATAAGCCTAGATAATGGAAATTATGTAGAAATAATGGAAGATAAGGAAAAATAATGGGAGATAAGGGGAAATAATGGCAGATATTTTATTACGTTAGGTAACATAAGGAATAAGCAGTGACGACAGTAGTAAATCAAGACCACGCGAGCGGAGCCGCGGGCACGGCTAATATATATATATATATATATATATATATATATATATATATATATATATATATATATATATATATATTTATAAATATATATATATATATATATATATATATATATATATATATATATATATATATATATATATATATATATATATATATATATCAACTAGTAGTGTTTGGGTTAAGTTACTCCTTATCTTGAGAAAGTCAAATTCACTGCTTACTTTGGAACTACGTGTTTGCAAGGAAGGTACTCTACCCGTACAAAGCCCTATGTTTTCCAAATCACTTCAATTTATATTTATTAGACGAAATATAGAAAGCCCGGTTACAGTAAAATGTACGACGTACTTGCAAAAGTAATTTATTTAGTGTAACTTTAGGTAAACTGAAAGGAGAGAAATTTAATAGCTTGTTAGAAACTTAATCAAAGTTTCCTGTCCAAAGTAATTGAAGCTACCTAAAAGTGCCTTCATATTTTATTTCCCCTTTTCACTGTTATTTGGAGCATCTTTAAATTTTGCAAGAAAATATTTCTTCTATAAAAACCAAATTAAATTGCGCATCAATTTTTGGTATTTCAATTGTGTAAAAATTATTTGAAGCTCTCATGAAAATATGTAACATTGTAGTAAATCAATTTAACAAATTCACCATTACAACACAACTCTAATCAATTTAAGATTACAATAGTGAGATAGTTTTCCTGATTTTAATACATGAAATTAATGTTTTATATAATGGTACTTGTATTCCAAACGTTGATTGCTTTTAAAATAAACAAAGAAAAGTGTGCGCAAGTATTATATTATGTATATTTTTAAACACATAAGCTTTTAGTTGAAACCTCACTCGATGACCTGGTAATCTTTTTTTCGCGTCCGATTTCACTCCCCAAAACTAATCCTTTAGGTCAAGATTTAACTTTCAAAACTACATGGCACTTATGGGGCCATCAATTCCTATACTAGTGCCAAATTTCAACTCTGTATGTCAAAGAGTTTCGGGGAAAATCGTCAGTCTGTCAACAGATTTGATTTTGGTTTATAGATCTCTTGTTGAATCATTAATTAGGTATGGTATACTGGTATGGGGGGAGTCTATAAGAATACGCTCTACAAGTTGAATATAAATATAAAAATATATATTAAAAATTATTTTTAGAAAAAAAACACACAAAACACACCCCAAATGAGTTTTCAACAAAGTTTATTTCCAATCTTTACTGAAAATTGATGACCTTGAAATTTCTGTTTTTTTTATATACCGGATAAATTAATACAGGTAATGCACTCGTGATAATTTTCGTTCAATCTACACCCTGTAGAGAATATTCCAGAATTTTTTCAAAATTTTTTGATAAGTACTTTCCGAGATAAGGCGGGTGGACAGCGATTTTTCGCGATTTTTTAAAAATAATACGAAGAAAAGTGCGCGCAAGTATTACATTATATTTTTGACTCGTGTTTTCACAAGCTTTCATTTGACATCACACTCGATTACCTAGTAAAAAAAATTTTTTTTTCACTTCCGATTTCACCCCCCGAAACTAACCCTTAAGTCAAAATTTAATTTTCAAAACTACATGGCTCTGATGAGGCCATCAATTCCTATATTATTACCAAATTTCAACTTTCTATGACAAATAGTTTCGGAGAAAATCGGGTGTGACAGACGGACAGTACGCGCAAATATTACATTTTATATATATATATATATATATATATATATATATATATATACATATATATATATATATATATATATATATATATATATATATATATATATATATATATATATATATATATATACATATATATACATACATATTACTCGTGTTTTCACAAGCTTTCATTTGACACCACACCCGATTACCTACTAAAAAAATTTTTTTTCACTTCCGATTTCACCCCCCAAAACTAACCCCTTAAGTCAAAATTTAACTTTCAAAACTACATGGCTCTGATGAGGCCATCAATTCCTATATTATTACCAAATTTCAGCTTTCTATGACAAATAGTTTCGGAGAAAATCGGGTGTGACAGACGGACAGACAGACACCGAAGTGATCTTATAAGTACGGAACACTAAAAATAAAGAATGACCAAGTGGAAGTGGGACTAGCACAATTATTTTTCCGTATCGCGATTGCTTTTAAAGAAAAAAAATTTGTTACGGAGGTATAAAATGATTAGTGACTTCACAAAACACACCCCAAATGAGTTTTCAAAAATCAGTATCTAAGATTCCGATACAAACTTGCTTGTGTAGATAATAAAACTACTTAATTACTTTGTTAACTCACTAAATATATTTGTAAAGATTTTACAATTGCACTATCGCGATTTCGTAGTACAACTATATTTTCAAACGCTTAACTAAGGCTGAAACAGATTTTTGGTATTTTATGTTTATATAATGAACAGATGTAGGTCTATTATGTGTTAAAACAGTTGGATCAGAACTGGATTTGCTACGTCTAATTGACTATTCAGTAAATTTATATTATGGTCCTTTGAATGTTTGTAAATTTCTATGGATTCCAAGAAACTGAGTTTTGACCTTTTAGGTGCCGTATGGATTATTTGTAAACAATTGATATTGGGAAAAGTATGACCTGTTTCTAAGAAATGTGTAGTAAAGTGTGATTTTTCATTTTTTAGCCTATAAGAGGCATTGTGTTCTGCGAATCTTGTTTTGAAATTCCGTCCCGTTTGGCCTACGTAACAGCTATTGCACTCTTGACAATTAAGTTTATAAACTCCTGATTTATTGTGTTTATTAGTTTTATCGTTGGCATTGAAAAATATATTGAATAATTTTTGAGCGAGTTTTAAAGCTATTCTTGTTTTTTCGGCCGTGAGAACTTGGGATATTTTATCCGAGATGGGACTAAAATATGTCAGAGGTATGAATGTTTTCTTTTGTCGGTATTCTTTTACGGGGTAGATTAAGCTGAAAGTGATTTGTTTTCGTTTACGGCTTATTAAGGTATTAATTATTTTAGGTTGGAAGCCGTTATTGAGTGCTATATGTTTGATTGTGACAAGTTCTTTTTTTAAATTATTTTTACTAAGAGGGATATTGAAGGCTCAATGGATCATAGATCTATAGGCTGCCAGTTTATGGGAGTTAGGGTGTATTGAGTCACCTGGAATGGTGACATCTGAAAAGGTTGGTTTGCGGAAGATATCAAATTCTAGTCTATTTCCCTTCTTTAAAATGGTAACATCTAAGAAATTTATTTTATTTCCTTTTCCAGTGTGAATTTCATGTTGGTGTGTAAATTATTTAGATGATTTAAAGTGGAATTTAGTTCAATTTCATTTCCATGGAAGCATACTAAGATGTCGTCCACATATCTAAACCAAAAGAGAATATTTTTTGCGTGTTGAGTTTTTAGGAAACTATTATCCAATTCTGACCATACTTTTCCCAATATCAATTGTTTACAAATACTCCATACGGCACCTAAAGGGTCAAAACTCAATTTCTTAGAATCCATAGAAATTTACAGACATTCAAAAGACCATAATAAAAATTTACTGAATAGTCAATTAGACGTAGTAAATTCAGTTCTGTTCCAACTGTTTTAACATATAAAAGATCCACATCTGTTCATCATATAAACATAAAATACCAAAATTCTGTTTTAGCCTTAGTTAAGCGTTTGACAATATAGTTGTACTACGAAATCGCGATAACGCAATTCTAAAATCTTTACAAATATATTTAGTGACAGTTAACAAAGGAATTAAGTAGTTTTTTTGTTAAAATGTACTGTCACAAAGTAACGGACCAATCAATAAACTCTTGTTTGTGATGGCTAAATAAATTTTCTACAACGTGAACTTCTATATCCTGGAAAATTGGATACAGTATTATTAACCCATTCTAAAAATTTCTTTTACATACCAGATAGGGTAAATTATCATAGGTAATATACAGGGCCGGCTTTAGAAGAAATAGCACCCAGGACGAACATCAGAAAAAGCGCCCTTTATACATTAGACACATATAGTAAATTTTATTCTATACTTTTATAATTTTTACAGCATAATCATGATTAATAATAGCCAGAACTTATAAATTAAATTAAATGTAATTAAATACAGTTTCTTGATTACGAACACCATTTCTAAACTTCTACAAAACTTCTACAACTGATATATTATCATTATAAAGCACACTTTATTTTGAAATATAAGTCAGATTATATTAATTTTAGCCTGAGTGAATTGCTCGATCATTCTGGAAAAATCCATCTGACTATCGATTTCGTTTTCAATCGACAACAATGTTAAGGAATCTAGTTTTTCTTGAGATGTAGTGGATCATAAATACATTTTAATAAGTTTCAATTTAGAAAAACTTTGTTTTCCACTAGAAACAGTCACTGGCAAGTAATCAACTTTGTGGCGCTTAGGACAAACGGGCTGCCCTAAAGCCGGCCCTGTTAATATATCCGTGATAATTTTTATTTAATCTACACCTTATGGAAAATATTCCAGATTTTTTTCGAAATTTTTTGATCAGTCCTCTTAGAGATAGGGTGAGGAGACAGCGACTTCTGGCAATTTGTTTAAAAAAAATATATAAAGAAAAGTTTATGCAAGTATTACATCACATATATTTTTGAATTCATGTTTTCATAAGCTATCATTTGATACTCCACTTTTTTTTTCATCCCCAAACCAACCCCTTAATTCAAAATTTAATTTTCAAAACTACAGCGCTGTGATTAGACCATCAATTCCCATATTTGTGACAAATTTCAAGATTCTATGTCAAATAGTTTCGGAGAAAATCGGCTCTGACAGACAGACAGACACCGAAGAGATTTTGTAAGTGTCAGCGAGGTTTCCTTCATAACTAGATAACTTAAGAAGATATGAATTTCACATTTAGTCCACATATAGCTCTTGAAGTTAGAGTTTCAATGATATCGCTTTAGAAGAAGAGTATGAAAGAGGTAGACGCCGACAAATATTGTATATTTTCAGTATTGCTATGAAAATTTAGATTGGCTTTTGACTGTGAATTAATAAACTTTGGGTACTATTATTACTTCTAGTCAAACACATGAGAGGTTTAAGAGGTGAGAGAGGGGGTTAATAACCTGGGGAAGGGTGTTAGAGAGGTTGTTTCGTATTCATTTTCAGAATTTTTGGAGTCAGAGAGGTTGGATATTGTATTATTTTCTCTTTATTTGTAATTATTTATGGCGAGAAATATAAGACGTTATTGAAGTAGAAGGAGAATTCGAGGGATTATGTCATATATATCGTGTTACATGTACTTTTCAGGATTCTAGGAACCAAGGAATCAAAAAATGATGTTTTTTCTTTAATATTTTAATTTTTAACAGAAATGGTATGTAGAGGGATATGTTAAAGTAGGTATGAAATTTATAAGTATTTTTAATTATTATGGAAAATTTCATATCGGCTGTTAGTTATCCACTGAAATTCGGCGCCGCGGCGCAGTGGTTCAGCAGCGCCGTTCGATTGAAAAATAAACGAAGCAAAGGAAACGAAATACAGCAAAAACACAGAGAACGAAAAAAAAATTATTTTCATAGGATTGACCCGTCGTTTAGCTTTTAATATAAGCTACTCATTAACACACACATATATTAGGTGTACAAGTATGAAATGCGGATTTTTTTTCTAAAAAAACATGTTAAGTTCGGAAGAATGTTAAAAAGTGCTTTATTCAAAGTGTGCTCCATCACTTGTCATACATTCTTCCCAACTTTCGAGCAATTTGTCAATACCACGCCAGTAAAAATCTTCCCCTTTTGCTGCGAACCATTCATCAAGCCATTTTTTCACATCTTCGTACGAACCAAAGCGCTGCTCAGCAAGTGCGTGACCCATCGATGCAAACAAGTGGTAATCGGAAGGAACCAAGTCTGGTGAGTAAGCCGCATGGGGTAGAACTACCCAGCTGAGTGCTTCCAACGTGTCGCGAACTGGTTTTGCCGTATGTGATGGAGCATTGTCATGAAGAAAAATGACTTTGTGTTGCCTCTTTCGGTATTTTGACCTTTTTTCAAGCAGCGAACGGTTCAAATCGGTCAATTGTTGTTGGTAACGTTTAGTATTAACCGTTTCCCCAGGTTTTAACAGCTCATAATAAACTACGCCCATTTGGTCCCACCAAACACTGAGCACCGCCTTTCTGTCAAAGCGATTCGGTCTTGCGGTCAATGTGGATGGTGCGCCTGGGTGTACCCATGATTTTTTGCGCTTGGGATTCTCAAATAAATCCACTTTTCATCCCCTGTAACTATACGTCGCAAAAACGACTTCCTTTTGTACCGAGCGAGCAAAATGTCACACGTGTTTTTTTTGCGCTTTTCCATTTGTCTGTCGTTCAACTCGTGTGGTACCCATCTACGGGTCTTCTGAATCTTGCCCATCTCTCGTAGCCGATTGGAAACAGCTTGTTGACTAACGCCCAATTGCTCGGTGAGTTGTTTTTGTGTTTGCGAATTATCTTCGTCCCACAATGCTTGCAATTCCACATCTTCGTATTTTTTTGGCGGTTTTCCACGTTCCTTGTCTTCAACATCGAAGTCACCACTTTTGAAACCCCGAAACCATTGTTCATAAGTATCTTACGATGGAGCATGTTCACCATAAGCTTCTCGAAGTAGTCGGTATGATTCAACAGCAGTTTTCTTCAAATGGAAACAAAGAATTAATGCTATCAGCGAATGCTCTTTGTTCGGTATAAATTTCGACATATTGAACACAACAACACAACACTATGCACACACTTTTCTAATTTATCACTCGTACGCGTCTGACACTTGTTGATGACACAACAAAATGGCGCAGCGTCAAATCTTTATAGCACAAACTGCATTGGTGCACCATCTGTTGTCTGAAATCCGCATTTGATACTTGTACACCTCTATAGTTTTGAATCAAATGTTTTTAAAATTGTTCATCTACTAAATTAGAATCGATGACTTCTGGCAAAGAAATTCTTGTTACTATTCAGCATTAACTGTTCTTCGATCCTCTAAAGCAATGGTTGCAATATGTCCAGTATAACCAAAAAAAAAAGCGATCATTTTCTTGGAAGTGCAAGCGAACCACTTTTGTCGGATTCGGTTCATCTTGGAACACCCAAACAGTTGATCGTTGCTTAGTTTCGGGCTCATACAAATATAGTCATTTTCATTTCCTGTTACGATGTTGTATACTGATTTTACATATCACACCAATTGCCACGAGCCTATTTTTGAATTTCGGTCAAAATAAGCGGAATCCATCGGGAACAGATCTTTTTCATAATTAAATGCAAACCAATTGTAAATAGTTTTTTCTGATGGTGATTCATTACCAAAAGTTGAACGAAGCGATTCGAGGCATTGTTGTTGAGTTAGGCCTTTACTTAATTCGTAAAAAATCATCCAACGAAAACATTCCCATGAAATTTCGATTTGTTAACAAAACTGTTTTTTTTTAAACTCGCTATAAATAAACTACTCGGCCAATTTCTGAGCTGCCACTGTTTTGACAATAACAAATGTCAAATTTTACAACAATGGTAATGTGACATCTTAATAGCGCCATTTAGTGATCGTTTGTAAAAAAACTTAAAAAGAGGACCTCGTAATACTTGAGGAGTGTGATATTATTGAGATTCGATTCGGTTGAATAAGTTAGTTAGTGAAGAGCTAGAAAATTCTTCAGTGTGAAACTCAAAATACTAGCAAAGGCGATATCCTGTAAAATGTGGTATTACCAACCATGGCACGTATGTGAAACACAAAAATCTTGTATTTTAATTCACTAGTGAGGCCATCAAAGGCAAGTAATTGTTTTAGGGAACTACTGTGCAAGAAGAACCCTTTTGCCTTATATGCATTACGCCACACGGATGGATTGATAAGTCTGGTAAATTTCTACGAAATGGCAGGAAATTTTGTTAAGCGGTATGACTGTCGGTAAGTGTGATTCTTGTAACTGTTCGTTGGCAATTATCGTAAGCGATCGGTGATATACGTTTCGTAGAACTGGATAAAACCGAGTATAATGCAGTTATAAGACAGTTTTATTTAAAGAAGTGAACTGCGGCCCAGATGGAAACTGAGCTCAAGGAAGTTCACGAGGACTCTATACCAGTACTGGATAAATTAATTTAAGCGGGTCGTATAAGTACTACGAATGACGTTCATGACGCCTGATTGAGCTTTCTTCGATAAAATTCGTGATATGGTGATAGAAGATCGTCGCATTAACCTTCGTGAGATTGTTGATATGGTAGCCATCTCGTAAGAATGGGGACATAATATTCTACATGAAGTTCTAAAAAAAAAAACTGAGTGCGCGATAGATGCTGCGTTTGTTGAACATTTCAAAATAGTGTTTGGAAAACTTGCAGCATAATCCTAAGGAGTTTTGGCATCGTTTTGTGACTCTAGACGAAACGTGGATTTACCATTATGCCCGAAGATAAAACGGCAGTTAAAACAGCGGGTTTATGAAGGTGAAAATGCACTAAAAAAAGCTGAAAACAGTTTTATCTGCAGAAAAGTGATGGCAAGTCTTTTTTAGCGGCCCATAGACGGTCAATATTATTGCGTAATAATTGAGTTTGTGCAATATAATTGAACGCGTGTAGACAGTATTAAAAGGTTGTGCAATAGATTGTACGAAATCAAAATTTGTTGAAATATATTGTGCAACTTGGAAAATACTGTGCCGTCTGTGGGCAGGATTGTGCAATATCCCGTGAGTCGGTATCAACAGGTGATAGCCAACGCGTCGTGATGGAGGATAAAAAATTGGATGAACAGTTCATTTTGGAATTTATCGAAGGTTACTATGGACTTCCGGCCCTATGGGATGTTAAATGCAAAGATTATACTAATCGCGTTAAAAAATGTGAGCAATATGACGTGCTGGTAGAGAAATATCGCGAAAAATACCCGGATGCCGAGAGCAAGATGTTGTCAAAAAAGTAAATTCTGTGTGGACAAATTTCCGGAAAGCCCACAGCAATTAAACAACAGAGTTCAGTGTCACTCAACATGACTTCACTTCACAATACCGGCGGGGACTGACAATATTGCCAAGCACATTGTATGTCTGTACTGGTCATTGCACAAAATATTGCACAACCATAAATATCGCCTCCATATGATTCTATTTATTGTACAAACTCAATTATTGTGCAATAATATTGAACGTCTATGGGCAGCTGTCAAAATATTGTGCAATCCATATTGTACAATAATATTGACCGTCTATGGGCCGCTTTTGGGACATGATGATGACTGACTGCTGAAAAGGGATAAAACAGCGACTGGCTCTTATTACGCAATCTTATTGGACCATTTGTATAGTGAGTTGAAGCAAGAATGACCAAGGGTGTCACGCAAAAAAGTGCCCTTTACAATATGCCGGCTCACACATCAGTCGTTGCAATGGCAAAGGTGCACCAGCTGGGCTTCGAAAGAGTTTCTTACCTACTCTATTTTCCTAACCTTAAAAAATTGACTTGGAAGGAGACGTTTTCGTCGAACGAAGAAATTATCTGTACTGTGGAACTAAGTTGGGAATGTGGAATCTTGGCACAATGATACTACTCAGTATATATCACCACTACACCAAACACTTTCTTTTTGCACCCGACGCGCGTTTCGCTAACCATGTTAGCTTCATCAGGAGCGATGATTGACTCAATCATCGCTCCTGATGAAGCTAACATGGTTAGCGAAACGCGCGTCGAGTGCAAAAATAAAGTGTTTGGTGTAGTGGTGATATATACTGAGTTGTACTGTGGAAGTTTATAAAAAATTGGAAACGGGCTGGAAATGTATTAAGTTCATTCAAAATAAATTTTTATTCTTGCAAAAAAATGTTATTTGTCTTCTTTTTAAACACCTTTCAATCCACCCTCGTAGTTCTAAAATTCCATAACTTTCTTTGATTCGCAGAACAAATTTCTGGCGAATTTCTCCATTAATTTTTAATATTGTAACCTTCCGCAAAAGAACCATTATAAGAAGGTTAGTTCTTAACTTTCCTTACCCTTGTTTAAAATTTATTTTTCGTTGAAATGTTCACCTGAATGAACCCTCCAGGACATAAATCAGGTCCCTGCGAATTGAGTCATTTATAATTTACTTTTCGCTCCTGGCGACAGGCCATCCGACCTACTATACAGTAGAATATATCTCCTTCAAAATTTTAGAACATATCAGACTCATTATCAGAGTATAGGGAGTGGTATAAATTACAAGCTGGTTGAAATATTGGTCTAATTTAGTTTTGAATATCAATTTTTAAGATGAAACAAAATACTAGGCAAATTTAAAACATTTTTCGAAAAAAGGTCCAAATAATGATGAGATAGACATGGTTTGAATACAGCAATATTATGATTTTATCCTCTCTGGGGTATCACCAGGAGTATTGGACCTCAAAAAACTTGTGCCCTTTGTTTATAAACAAGTAAAATTTTTCAAAACTCGTTTTTTCAACTTAAAATGTGAATAACTCCGATTACATAAGTCATATCGAGACAAAAAAAAAATAAACTCTTCGTAAAGAAATTTCCAACAAGTCCATTAGTTCTAAGTCACTCAAGTGCGTAGGTAACCTACAAAATTGAAAAAACAGGCAAAAAATTGTTTTTTTTTTTTCATTTTACTGTACTGGTCGATTAAGAGAACCGTTTGGCTTGAAACTTTCAGAAAATATGCCTCTGGTTATAGCAAAAATACCCTGAAATTTTGATAACAAAATATTGAACCCAGTGGGCACAATTGAATTGGTTATTTAAAATTTGAATTGTCCGTCATTTTATGCCATTTGGTTAAAAATGGGTCCTTTTTTTCCAGATTTAGATCTCGACGCTAGTTTTCCGATACTATGCAGCGATTCTCTACCAGATGTGATAAAAGATTTTTAATTTTTTTTTCAAAATTATAATTGTGCCCACTGGGTTCAATATTTTTGTACAAAAATTTCAGGGTATTTTTGCTGTAACAAATGTCATATTTTCTGAAAGTTTCAAGCCGAGCAGTTCACTTAATCGACCTGTACAATAAAGTAAGAAACAAACCGTTTTTTACCTCTTTTTTCAATTTTATAGGTTATGTACGCCCTTGAGCGATTTAAAACAAACGAAGATTCGTTGGAAATTTCAATATTAAGAGTTTGGTTTTTTTTAAAGAGTTGATTGATTGGTTCGTTACTTTGTGACAGTACATTTTAAGAATAAAATTACTTAATTACTTTGCTAACTGACATTAAATATATTTTTGTAAAGATTTACAAATGCGTTATCGCGATTTCGTAGTTCAACTATATTTTCAAACGCTTAACTAAGACTAAAACAGGTTTTTGGTATTTAGGTTTATGTAATGAAAAAATGTGGGTATATTAGGTGCTATCAAAGTTGGTAAAGGACGGAATTTCCGACGTTTACTTGACTCTTTAGTAAATTTATATTATGGTTTTTTAAATGTCTGTAAATTTGTATAGATTCTAAGAAATTAACTTTTGTCTCTTTAGGTGCCGCATGGAGTATTGATAAACAATTAATAATGGGAAATGGATGGCCTGTTTCTAGAAAATGCTTAGCAAAGTGTGATTTTTCATTTCTTAACCTATAAGATGCGTTTGGCCTACGAAACAGCTATTGCACTCTTGGCAATTAAGTTCATAAACTCCTGATTTATTATGTTTATTAGTTTTAACTTTGACATTTGAAAAATATCTTGGATAATTTCTGAGCGGGTTTTAAAGCTATTCTTGTTTTTTTTTTGGCTGTGAGAACTTGAGATATTTTATCCGAGATGGGACCGAAATATGTTAGAGGTATGACTATTTTTCTTTCTTCGTATTCTTTTACGAGATAAATTAAGCTAAAAGTGATTTGCTTTTGTTTACGGCTTATTAGGGTAATAATTATTTTAGGTTGGAAGTCGTTATTGAGTGCTATATTTTTAATTGTGTCTAGTGTTTTTTTTTTAATTATTTTTACTAAGAGGGATATTAAAGGCTGTATGAATCATAAATCTATAAGTTGCCAGTTTATTGGAATTAGGGTGTATTGAGTTAGCTAGGATGGTGACATCGAAAAAGGTTGATTAACGCGAAATATCAAATTCTAATCTATTTACCTTCTTTGAAAATGTAACATCTAAAAAATTTATTTTATTATCTGTTTCCTTTTCCAATGTGAATTTTATGTTGGAGCGTATATTATTTAGATAATGTAAAATAGAATTTAGTTCAATATCATTTCCATGGAAACATACTAAGATGTCGTCCGCATATCTAAACCAAAAGAAAATATTTTTTTCGTATTGAGTTTTTAGAAAATCATTGTCCAGTTCTGACATAAAAGTTTCTGCTTCCTGGAGAACCCATAGCCATCTTTGTTTGAATTGATTATTGAACTGGAAATAATTTCCGGTTATATAAAATTCGAAAAGTTTTAATACATCTTGTTGTATTGTTATACTGATGGTATTTTGTAGCATAATTTCAATAATTTCTAAACAATCTTTATTTGGGATACTGGAGAACATATTTGTTACAGTATGTTTTCATGGAATAATATTGAACTAAGTTCTATTTTAAATTATCTAAATAATATAGACCTCAACATAAAATTCACATTGGAAAAGGAAATAGATAATAAAATAAATTTCTTAGATGTCACAATTTCAAAGAAAGGAAATAGATTAGAATTCGATTTTTTCCGTAAACCAACGTTTTCAGATGTCACCATCTCAGCTGACTCAATACATCCTAACTCCCATAAACTGGCAGCTTAAAGATTTATGATCCATAGAGCCTTCAATATCCCTCTTAGTAAAAATAATTTAAAAAAAGAACTGGACACAATCAAAAATATAGCACTTAATAACGGCTTCCAACCTACAATAATTAATTCCCTAATAAGCCGTAAACAAAAGCAAATCACTTTCAGCTTAATTTACCCCGTAAAAGAATGCCAAGAAAGAAAAACATTTATACCCCTGACATATTTTGGTCCCATCTCGAATAAAATATCTCAAGTTCTCATAGCCGAAAAAACAAGAATAGCTTTAAAACCCGCTCAAAAATTATCCAAGATATTTTTCAGTGCCAAAGATAAAACTAATAAACATAACAAATCAGGAGTTTATAAACTTAATTGCCAAGAGTGTAATAGCTGTTACGTAGGCCAAACGGGACGAAATTTCAAAATAAGATTCGCAGAACATAATGCATCCTATAGGTTAAAAAATTAAAAATCACACTTTGTTAAGCATTTTTTAGAAACAGTCCATCCATTTCCCATATTAATTGTTTGTCAATACTCCATACGGCGCCTAGAGAGTCAAAACTTAATTTCTTAGAATGACATTCAAAGAACCATAATATAAATTTACTAGATAGTGAAGTAGACCTCGGAAGTTCCGTCCTTTGCTAACTTTTGTAGCACCTACAATCTATTCATTATATAAACATAAATACCAAAAACCTGTTTTAGTCTTAGTTAAGCGTTCGAAAATGTAGTTGTACTACGAAATCGCGATAATGCATTTGTAAATCTTTACAACAAATATATTTAGTGTCAGTTAACAAAGTAATTAACTAATTTTATTGTTTTTTTTTGTCTCGATTCGACTTATATAACAGGAGTTATTCACATTTTATGCTCAATAAACGCGTTTTGAAAACTTGTTGTTTATAGACAAAAGAGCACAAGTTTTTCGAAGTCAAAAACTCAGGACAATACTCCTGGTGATAATCCAGATAGGATAAAATGAAAATATTGCTGTATCTGGACTGTGCAATTTCAATTGCTTTTTTTACTGCACTATTAATAATATAACAGATGTAACAAACAATGATGTGTGCATGTCGTGGGATTATTATCAAAACCAGGATATTATAATCATAGTAGTAACTTTATAAAGTTACGGATTATTGTCAATCGGCTCCAATTTATATAATATTACGGACTGGTTTCGGTATTATTATAATTTTATTGAACACACTCAGGAAAATTAGATTATAAATAGCAGCTAAGCGAGGGTCTTGAGGGAGGCAACGCTCCAAACCTGAACTAACCTGAAAACTCCACCAAAAACATATAAACTTACAATTTTCCTGAGTGTGTCCAGTAAAATTATAATAATGCTGAAACTAGTCCGTAATATTGTAGAAATTGGAGTCGATTGACAATAATACGTAAGTTTATACTGTTACTATTATGATTATAATATTCCGGATTTGATAATAATTATGAGATATGTTTAAATAATCTTCGTTACGCTGATAATACGGTTATTCTAGTGAACATTGAAGAAGCTCTCCAAAGATCCATGACCAAAATTGTGAATACCTGTAAGAAATATGGCATGAAACTCAATACGAGCAAAACAAAAACAGTAGTAATCAGTAAAAATCCAAGTACAACATTAAATTAGGCCAACAAACATTTCAAATGGTAACAAAAATAACGTACATACGTAGCTAGCCTAATTGTGAAGATTGGGACCACTCCATTGAAATACGCTCAACAATTAAAAAAAAAACATGAAGCTCCCTTAACAAAATGCAGAACATTTTTGTAACTATAAACTAAATTTAAAAACAAGAACAAGATACTATGTATTCTGGTATGTGTTTTATGGTCTAAAAGCGGCAACAATCACAGAAACCACACAACAGAGAATAGAGTCATTGTGGTGAGTCCGCCGAATGTTGTGCTTTCCTTGTACAGAACCTACCGCAAACGTGGAAATACTTAACCGGATAGGAAGAAAGAAAGAATTAATTACAGATGTTAAAGAAAGAAAAGGCACATACTTTGGTCACAGTATGAAGAATTAAAAATATGATCTTCTACAACTTAGGCCGCTCCCTGATTTGTCGGTGTGCTTGGTACCGATTCGGTAACGAAAACATGCCGAACGCCTATATTTCAATGAAAGCCACTTGACTTGCTCCATGCTCGCGCAACCGGTCCAAGTCAGACACACCGAGAAAAACGATACCGCCCCGACAAATGCGGGAGCGGCCTTATAATTGAAAGAAAAATAATCGGTAAAAGTGGACCAGCAATATACTTCTGGTTAAAAAAGTTACAACAATGAACTACAAACTGAACTATTTAGAGCCGTAATGGATAAAATCAGGTGGGCAAATGTGATCGCCAACTTCCTCAGAAGATAAGGCACACTAAGAAGAACAAGTCGAGTTAAAAAATATCAAGTTATTTTTGATAGTCGATTAAAGCTGATGTTTCGCTAATCATCCTACCTGCTTCTTCAGAGCATGTTCCGAGAACTGATTTCTTCGAAATTTAGCACGAAACAGTTTCGTGATAGATTTCGAAGGAGTCAGTTCTCAGAATACCCTTTGAAAATCGGCGAAACATCAGCAACATTTATTCAATCGACAGAGGAAAATTCAGAAGAATTATAGAATTTATTAATCTGTCTAAATGGGATTTGCAATTCTATTTAGATAGATTTCATAATTGTAATTGGGATTTCATAATTGTCATTTCGTAATTGTTTGAGTTACATTGTGTTATAACTCACACCTAGCATTAGCATTTATATGTTTTAGTGTACGTATTATGTTTATTTCTTATAAAACTTAACCAGTGTCAAATTACAATAATTATCATGTGGCTTTAATTAATTTATTGATTTTTGTTCTTTAATACAATAATATTAAGGTATTTCTTACGAGAAGACAGAGAGAGAATTATGTTAGAGAAAGACGCGTAATATTTTGATTTTGAAAGTATAATGAGTGTGGCAGCGTAGCTTTTCTCTTGCTTCTCGCCGCAAGCAATCACGTGTTATTGCATTGGATATATTAGTCCGGGAGCTCAGTACCAAAACTGCCTTGTCGAAGGGTGGCAGATAATACTATCATTTTGTTAATTATGCGTCCCCTTAGTCCCTCCAGGTAGCTGGAAGCCTCAAGTCTGGTTCCTCTTCCTGAAAATGCACTTTATGTTAATGCGCGTGCCTCTCTTATAACGTACGCGCCCGTCTAGTAATTTGTTTTTCTCTCAAATACTATACACATGCGCCAGTGTCTCGAGAGACGCTCAAATCACCATTGAAACAGTTACAAGCAGATTAATATATTTAATTTGCAGTGCAATTTCGCTCTATATATATTTTTATATTTAACCTTTAAATTTTGTTTATATTTATTATTTAAAATTTATATTCAAAAGCCCCAAAACCTTTTTTAATATGTAATTACGAAAATTTAAAAAAAAAATGCTTTTTGGTAGCTATATTGGATAGTACATTTGAAATTTTGATTTTTAACATGACAGAGAATAAGAGTGATCCAAAAAATCTACAGAATTAAAATTTTAAACATCTAAATTAAAACGTACAATAATTTTTGCTGCATTCGGTTAATGCGAATAAAATAATGACCGAATACTCCATCAGCCACCCCGGGTTTCACTGTCTTCTTCTTAAACTTTGAGCGTTCCACTCTAGTGTACGTTATGTTTTTTTTGGTCGCAGAATCCGATCTGCAATTAGTATTTTGAAAAAATGACCTATTAATTGTCATTAACAATTTTTTAAGCAATTATCTAAAAAAGTAATTTGATATAATTTATTTTTATAATAACGAAATCTAAGTTTATTACGCGCTCCACCCAATTTTTTTTAGACGTATTTCGATCCACTGAATACGAATTCGAAGTCTATTTTTTGCAAAAACTTAAACTTTTTGTTATTATAAATATATATTATCAATAATTATGCTAATAAAGAGAATTTCATAGAATTTATCTCCATAACAGCAAAATTTAAGCTTTTTACGAGCTTTACCCAAGTTTTCAGTTGAGTTTTGGCCTGCTGTCTGAATTTCTAATCCATTTTTCCAATTTAATTAATTAAAAATTTAGAGCTAATCAGTTTATTTATGTGCAATTAAATAAAAATATTTGTGTTAAATTCCCAAAGAAAAATTAATATAATTTTAATAAATTGTCAGTAATTATAAAATAATTTAGTTTTTGAAAAAACGAACAGAGAATTTAAATTTAGCGGGTTAAATAATATTGTTAGGTATAGAAATACATTATTTATTTGTAATAAAAGTTAATAAATTTTTAGCAAAAATAGATTAGAAATTCGACTTTAACGTTTCAAAAAACATATAAACTCGTGCATCACTGCTGGGTAATAACGCGAATAGAGAAAATTAATTTGTTTATAACTTAAGCTCTGCATTAAAAATACAAAAATTCTGCTGATTAAAGCAGGGACTGAACTTCATGGCACATATTCGGGATTTCACCTCGTATTATAGTATTCGAGCAATGGTTCATTTATCTGCCGTTCTGGAATGAGTTCAGGTGGGTCCAAAAAATCTACAGGTTCAAAAATTCATAGAAATTCAAAGAACTCGGATCTATGGCAAATAATATTTTTTCACTTCTTTTTGGGTCCCAAACTAACTATATCTCGAATATCTGCCACTCAGCGATAAGTTCATTTCTTCAGCCCATTTTTTTCAAGGAAAAAAAGTTTACTCCCATAAGAACCGGTCTCCGTGGCAGATATTAAGGCTATACCTAGTATCCTCATAACATATAAAACTGCCACTGTGCGATGGGTTCACTTACCCTCATTTTCTGCCTCCATAACCACGCCAGGAATCGGAATTTGGATCTATAAGTTGTATTTTTTGGTTCAGTTTGTCACATTTAATAAGTAATATAGTTTTCTACCGCTCTTCGATAAGTTCAAAATCTTGGGTGTAGCTCCCGGACATCAATGGATCAGAATTTGAAAGAAGGCCCGCGTCCGCGCGATCCATCTTTTTCAAGCTACGTTGCCACAGCGAAAATTCACTTCATAAAATTTAATAAAAAGTAATATTTATCTAATATTTTTGCAACAACTAGGTAGTAAACTGCCTTCATATTTTAACAAACGATAGCAAAGTAATTTTTTATGTATATATAATTTGTTGTGACTTTTTACTTTTTTAAGCACATACAACAACAGAAATTGTAAAAAACGCATGCTTTTGATCGAAGAAAAAGTATGGATTCCTATCTTATACGTGTTAAACATTTGAAACTCTTACAATTAATTATGGCAATACCGCGTGGTAAACCATCTTTATATTGAAGCAGTGAATACATGAAGCTAAAATCTATTATTTCTCAAAATTTCAAGCAAAAATCTTTTAACAGTCGCTCGTAAGAAATACCTTAAAGTATTCAACAGTAAGTTGTAAATATGTAAAATGACTTCGCAAAAACTCAGTTTTCTTTTTAATGTAAAAATTAATGACAAAAATTATGCAAACAATTATAAAAAGTAAAGGCAACTATACCATTAGCGGGTTTATGTAAATGACTTCTACAAAAGTTTCAAATGAGAAAAACCTTTAAATTTGCATATAAAGCGCGACAATGCACGAAGTCAATGTAATCAGGGAAGTGATGGGTTTTTATTTGATTTTTACATTACAGTCTCATTTAATTTACATGAAGCAGGTCATAGAATTCAAATATTCGACTACGGCACAATGGGTGAACAGAGTCGATCTTGTGGCATCCTGAACGAATTTCGATACCTGATCAAGCCTCCGCATATAGTCATTAACACATTATTACATATTAAACTTACCCTGAAATTGATTGACTGCATCAACTACTCACGAATCGACCAAATGTTTAGTGTTGTCAGACAAAATTTAAAAGATTTCTACGTTTGTTGCCTTCCACAATTTCATCAGAGTTTTGATCTGTTTTAATGAATTGTATAGTTTTAGTTAATATATAAGAAAATAAAATAATATACTTCTAATTAACAGCTGACTATTTTCTAAATTTATAATTTAATAGGGCTTATATTATCACGTTATATAAGATACTCTAACTTATGTAACACATATTTTTAACAACGCAACTGAACACTGTGACAAAGCTCAAGCAGTTGCACTTCATATGTGTATCCAAGGCATTCGATCGTGTTTGGCATTATGGAATATTGGCTGAGCTATGCTCGTATGGTATGTTTTTAAAGTTTTGTTTAAGGTCCTTATATTTTCTCGAAAAGTGTTCTTTATGAGTGGCGGTCGATGAATTTCTTTGTAATACCTTTACTGTTAACGCCGGTGTACCACAAGGCTTCATATTGTCTCCTTGTTTTTTTCTTATTTATAACTATGTGCTGAAAAGGCCCAGGAATCAAATATACTTTGCAGATGACGCTCCTTTCTTCATTCCCTTTGAATGTTCGAACATCGGCTAATCATGCAAATATCCGCAGAGAGCAGGAAGTCGTCCAATTTAACAAATACACACACAAAACAATTCTATCTTGAGGTGACAGTAAATAAGTAGAATTTAACGCTACAAAACCAGGTGGTAGTTTTTGTTTTAAATTAAAGTTACTGAATCTAATATAGTTACACTCCATTTCTCTAGTATCGTCACTCAATTTGCTGGGAGCTAATTTGGGACCAAATAACTTTTAATATATTTTTTTTATGGGTCTAACACACGTGTTGCAGGGAAGGCCCTAAAGCGCTACAGGAGCGATACGTGTGCGGAAAAAGCGATTCACGTTGTTCTTGAATCCCTGTAAATTGTACTCGGTGGGAAACACAGTCCTGGGCAAATTATTCCAAAGGAACGATGTTCTCCATATAAAAGAGTGCTTGAAAAGCGTTGTACGGAGAATAACAAGATGAACTTTATAAGGATGTGAAGCATTAGCCTATCGTGTTCTTTTAACATGCGCCGCTCTGGGAGGAATTAAGCGCGTTACATCCTTCGAACACTTTCCAGGAAAATACTTGTAGAATAGGCTCAAGTTGCCAACCGTTCTTCGATGTTCCAGCGAATCAAGGCCACCGGTCAGTTCCGGGTCTCCAATCAGACGAACAGGTCTCCTCTGAACAGAATCCAACAAATGCAACATGGGAGCAATATTCCATAGTTGGTCGAATTTGAGCTTTGTAAAGAATTAACAGTTGTTGTGGAGTGTAAAACTTTCTGGTTCGAAATAATATTCCCAACTTTTGAGAAGCTCTCCTTGCTATGCCTGCAACATGTTCATGCCAGGACATATTTACTCCCAAACTAACGCCCAACAAATTGAGCGACGAGCTAGAGGGATTGGAGTGCCCCGACATAACTATGTCGGGTTCAGCAACGTTAACTTTTCTAGAAAAAACTGCTGCCTGGGTTTTTGTAGCGTTAAATTCTACTTGGTTACTGTCACCCCAAGACGCATGTTGCTTACATAGCAAAAAGGGAGAATATTATTTTGAACTAGAAAACTTTACACTCTACAACACTTGTCAATTCTGTACATCATTGTCATCAGCCGTTCATCCATCGTCGGATGTAGGCCTCCCCAGGCTTCTTCAGTGTTGTCTGTAATGAGCTTGTCTCATCCAGTCAATGCCTACCAAATGCTTAATATCATCTGACCAACGAGTTTGTGATCTTCTGACAGGTGTTCTCTGACTTCGCGGTCTCGATTCCACAAGCCTCTTGGTCCACCGATTGCCTGTTATGCGGGCCACATGTCCTGCCCAGTTCCATCTTAGCCTGCAAACCCGCTCGATTACGTCAGATACTTTATCTCTCTTCATTTCTTATGCGATCTCTTCGCCTTTTCACAGCCGTTTGTGCAATCTCCAAACTTTCTTCTATGCTATTATTCATGGCCCACATTTCTGTACCACATATCAGAACTGGCAGTATTTGCTGAACGAACACTTTAGCCTTGATGGTCTTAGGTAGATATCAGTTAAATACTTTTTGCAATTTGCCAAAACTAGACCAAACTAGCAAAATCCTTCTTTTCAAATCTGCTTTTAAAGTATTCTTCCCAATTTTAATTTGCTGTCCTAGATATGGTATACATACGATGTGACTTTTCTTATCGCTTGCTCGATTCTTAAATTGGAATTTAGGTTATTATTTCCGATAACGTTGGTCATATATTTAGTTTTGACAATGTTGATCTTCATACCAAATTGTTTTAATTTTTCGTTCAGTTCATTCAGCATTTGTTGCAGCTCTTCGGTGGTTTCGCTGATCAATAAGATATCATCTGCAAAAAGAGGATGTAGCTATGTCTTAGGTGATATTGAGTCGTCTTGTCGAACTCCTCTTTTTGTTTCAAATGTGTTTATTTTTTCTTCCAACAATACCTGAAATGTGGCATTCTCATAGATGTTACCAATTTATTTTGTGTATCGGTGGTCTATTTAGCAATTGCTCAATGTATTTAGAACGGCCCATGTTTATTTATTTAAGAATAAGTTTGCAAAAAGATTAACAAATCTCGAAATATGTTAAATTATTATAGTCAATATCTTCTTCTTAGCGCGCCATCTCATGATAGAGATTGGCGAGCCAAATGGCTAATGTTATCTTGAAAACTGCCGCTTTGCAGATATCAATTGATGTCCGATTAAACCATCTTGTTATATCTTTAAGCCACAAAATCTGGCGTCTTCCGGTTGATGTTTTTCCTTCGATCTTACCACAATGATCAGGCTCAGGGATCTTGAACGAGTCAATATTATTAGCGATCACCAATATGGTTTTCGTAAACATAGATCAACAGGAGATCTTCTAACTTATGTAACACTCGAGAAGTTGCTCTTGACATATCCAAGGCATTCGACCGTGTCTGGCACGATGGACTGTTGGCTACGTTGCGCTCTTATGGTATGTCTGAAAGGTTCTGTTTGGGGCTCTCATGTTTCCTCAGAGAGCGTTCTTTACGAGTGGCGGTCGACGTATTCTTTCTAACAACTTCACTATCAACGCCGGTGTGCCCCAGGGCCCCATACTGTCTCCTACTCTGTTTCTTATTTACATTAACGATCTGCTGGAAAAGATCGGGAATCCAATCTACAGCTTTGCAGATGACAGTACGCTTGTCTCTTCATTCACCTTGAACGCTCGAACATCGGCTGCTCAGGCGAATATCCGCAGACAGCAGGAGGTCGTTCAACTTAACAAAGACCTGGAAGAAATTCGATCTTGGGGTGACAGTAACCAAGTGGAACTTAACGTTACAAAAACCCAGGCGGCAGTTTTTTCTAAAAAAGTTAACGTTGCTGAACCCGACACAGTTGTGTCGGGGCACTCCATTCCCTTAGCATCGTCGCTCAATTTGTTGGGCATTAGTTTGGGAGCAAATATGTCCTGGCATGAACATGTTGCAGGCATAGCAAGGAGAGCTTCTTAAAAGTTGTGAATATTATTTCGAACCAGAAAGCTTTACACCCCACAACAACTGTTAATTCTTTACAAAGCTCAAATTCGACCAACTATGGAGTACTGCTCCCACGTTTGGGGCTCCACTCCCAAACATACACTGCGTTTGTTGGATTCTGTTCAGAGAAGAGCTGTCCGTCTGATTGGAGACCCAGAATTGACCGGCGGCCTTGATTCGCTGGAACATCGAAGAACGGCGACTTAAGTCTGTTCTACAAGTATTTTCATGGAAAGTGTTCGAAGGGTGTAGCCAGCTTAATTCCTCCCAAAGCGGTGCATGTTAGAAATACACGTCGCGCTGGTGCTTTCACATCCGTATGAGGTTCAGCTTGTTACTCTGCGTACAACGCTTTTCAAGCAGTCTTTTATATGGAGAACATCATCCCTTTGGAATAATTTGCCCAGCGCTGTGTTTCCCACCGAGTACAATTTACAGCGATTTAAGAACAACGTGAATCGCTTTTTCCGCACACATGCTGTTCCTGTAGCGCTTTAGGGACTTCCCTGCAGCACGTGTGCTAGACCCATAAAAAAAAGGCTCAGTACTTCATTCTTTTATTATGTGCCCCAGGTAAAGTGTTTTTCTTTCTTCGATAGTTGTTAGCAGCTCTTTCCCCCTGGAGAGAGGCGATCGTCACGTTGTAAAGTTTTTTTTAATTTATTAAATTTCCGAGACTAGATTCGAACTGGGGTTTCCAGCGTAGAAAGTGCCGCACGCATATCATTATCAATGTTTTCTGTCATTATTATGTAAGGAATACATCTTGTATTTCTTAATATTTCAAGTACTGTGGCGTTCTCACATTTCCACTATCGTCATACTATACTATACCAACTACTTAAGAAGAAGGTAACTTTCTGATGTTTAATATGTGTAAAAAATGTATAATAAATGTGTACTGATTACTTACTTACGGTGGGCATTTAATAACAGTTTTTTTTTATTTAAATAAAGCAACATTTAAAGTTACATAGAACTTTTGAAATCCACAATATTTTTATAGGTTTTCATGCAACTCGGCGCGACTCCTTGCTATGACAGATTGCTGTAATTTTTCAGGTAGCTATTGTTTACTTCTATGCTCCCGATAAATAATACATTTCAGTTTACCTGTGTTTCAAAATAAAACGCCTCTTTTCGATTGCACCTAGAAGAGCCGTAATAAAAATATTGGAAATTGCACATACACATGCAAAAGTTTAATAAAAATTGCATGAAATACGTTTGGTAAAATAGTTGTTGTTACTAGTTGCTGCTACTAGTTACTGCAACTTAGCGCGTCGAATTGCATAATGTCCTACATTTTTTACGTGTTCAGGACAGGAGGCTCGAAGGTTGTAGTACAATGCCACGGTTGCAGATTAAAAATATGGCGTTTAGTATGTTTTTCTTTACATTTTATATTGGTATTAAAGTTATTTTTTTACAAGCATTGCTTTTAAAATTCAGTAAACTTTCTAAAAATAAAAATAAAATCGGCGAAGTCTAACATACAAATGTAGATAAAATTTAACAAAAGAAAGCAGAGATATTGTTTATAGCAACCAACACAGATAATACAGAAAATGAATCCTGCCATATTCTGATCGTTATTAACATCTTCTCTGCACTCTTATGTTTACAGTATGGGAAAATGAAGTCATTTTAAATACAAGACACACAGTTTTAAGACATGATCATTTGGGTTTAAATTCGATATAAAATTACAGTCTAAAAATATGTGTAATGGTATATAAAACTATTAAAATAAATCCATTTTGGCACCCAAATTTCCATGTTTGAGCAGCATTTGTGTCATCATCATCATCATCGGGTTCGTAGACTTCAAATACATCCAAAATTATCGTATTGCCAACCATTTCTCTAGCTAAACCATATACTGTATCATTGCATACTAAAGGACTGCCCAGAACGAGGCTAGTAATAGTGTTCCTTGGAATAACTAACGTTTGATCATCAAGAATAGCCTCTTCTACAGCAACTGTCTGTATAATGTTATTTCGCAAAGTAATATAATCGCAATCCGTAAGATTTTCATGAGCATGTCCTGTTTCAATTATTGTCAAGCTTTCGGCGTCTGAAGGTAACTCGTCATAACTTAGAACAACAATATTGTGATAAATAGTGTCATTAAGATCATTTACTGTTATCCCTCTGTTTGTAAGTAA
Source organism: Pachyrhynchus sulphureomaculatus (assembly GCA_019049505.1). Lineage (NCBI taxonomy): Eukaryota > Metazoa > Arthropoda > Insecta > Coleoptera > Curculionidae > Pachyrhynchus > Pachyrhynchus sulphureomaculatus. Next base: position 244,024,547 of record CM032446.1, read on the forward strand.
TGTTTCAGCATGTATTTCAAGCAATTCACTTTCATTTTGAAAGAACTCATAGGACCTTCGGTTTATATAGACATTATTTAAGTTCGTAAGTATTCCTAAGGAAGTGTGGCTGTTAATTCTTTCACTAAAGTTTCCTAAAATATCTCTGAAAAGTTCTACATTATAAACGTCCTCTGTGGTGATGTTTACGGTGTCCCATATAATTTCAGCTTCAGGTCTACCAATACCATGATCTAAGGCTTGTTTCACAAAATCTTGAATTTCCCAACTTTCCACTGCTCCTACAAAAAGATCTCTTATACTTTCAAAAAGAATTTCTACAGTTATATTGGCTGCTTGACAAGCTTGTTCAATTGTCGCCTGAGTATAAGTCCCTTTAATGAATTCGGACCACGGATCGGGAACTCCCCAAGTTATTCCAGATGAAAAATTAGTGACGTCAATTTGAAAGGCTAATAAAGCATCTCTTAGGGGAATTCCAGTTAAACCAAGGTTAGTTGTAACACTATTGTAAAAACTGGTGAAAGTCCAGTGGAGGGTTTCTAGTGTATCATTTAGACCATTTAAGCTAAATACTCTATCAGGAGAAATATTGAGCGATTGAAGAATTTCTAAGGTAGACTCAACTGTTAGGTTATGAACTTGATAGAGCTCGAAAACATCTGAAGTTGTCACTTCTTTATCCAATGGTCGATCATAAATCACTTCGATCAAGTAGGTTGGTACTTTTTCTTCAGATATATTTAATATTAGCTGGACAAGAAAGTCATTGCTGTCTGCTCTAGGTTGAACAAGTAGTTTTGTACTTGAAATGAAAGTGAAAGTTGAAAAAGAGAGTAGTGATAGAAGTATGAAGCGCATCTTGGTATTCAGTTTGTATCTGAAAAGAAAAAATGAAATGAAATTAGTTATGCTACTACTTCAAAAATATATTTATTAAATTTCTAGGGATGAGAAAACGAACTGCTTTTATAAGAGAAAGAAAAGAACATATAAATAAATAAATAATTCTTTTTATATGTCAGTACGAGATATTTTTTCCGTTCTCCAGCCATTTTGAAATTAGTTTTTCTCTATATTAAGGTCACTAGAACACAAAAAACATATTATAAGAATTTTCTTTGGGTTTTACTTGTGATAATGAATAAATTTCATCATTACTTATAGTCAAACACAGACGAGAGGGCTATAGAAAGATCTAATAGGGACTGTTTTAATATACTGTGTCCTCTTAAGAATGTTCCAGGTAGAGGAATCTCTAATGTTTTTTTTTTAATATTTTTGTGGGTATGATTCTTGCTATGCCTAACTTTGTTTATTATTATCTTACTATAAAAAATTTATCTTTTAAGATTTCAAGGTACAATTCTTGAAATATATTATTCTTTAGTGAAAGCTAGTAATATTCGTTGTTTACCTTAGCACTATATGCTTACAAGAGATGTACTGTGTAATCATCTTCCATTTTTAGAGTTCCGTATCAAAATTGAAACACGGAAGATTTATGTTCCGTTTTCCGGTGTTTGTGTGCCTGAGCTGATTTTCTTCGAAACTACTTGACATAGAAAGTTGAAATTTATCACAAATAGAGAAATTGATGGCCTAATCACAACCGTGTAGTCTTGAAAGTGAAATGATGACTTTTGAGGTTAGTTATGTAAGGTGAAATTGAAATTGTTAAAAAAAAAATTTCAAGGTTGTCGAATAGGGTGTCAAATGAAAACTTGTGGAAACACGATTTGAAAAATATATATGATGAAATAACAAAGCAAACTTCATATTATCTGTCCCCCCACCCTTTCTCTAAAAGAACTAATTCAAAAACTTGAAGAAATTTCTGGAGCACTCTTCATAAGATGTGAATTGAATGAAAATTATCACGTTTTTTTTTTTGGAATGTGTTATTAAAAGTCTATCCATCTATCTGAGTAGCACTGGGCTTATAGAAATGATAAAAGATAGTAGTTCTACCAGAGACAGAACCTTCATAGACAATGCGGTTTGCAATTCTCCTAATGATATAGACGTTTATGTTGTAGGAAGTTTTTTTAGCCATCAGAAACAAGTTTGTGTCCGAATCCTAAACACCGATTTTTGAAAACTTATTTGGGATGTGTTTTGTGAAGTCACCGATTATTTTATACCTCTATAACAAAAATCTCTATTTTAAAAGCAATTACGATACGGAACACTAATTACGCACGTCCGACTTGCATTTACCGGTATATTTTATCTTAATACTTTTTCATTTCTATAGAATCTACATAATTTTACAATTTGTTTAAAAGTACAATTTGGAATAGTAGACAAATAGGTGAATAGGAAACACAGACAAGCTAGAAATAAAACATCTGCCGAAAAGTTATAAAATTGTAATAAAAATCTACTCATATTGTTGTGAGACATCAGTGATCCAGTTGTTATGAAGTCGATGGATATATTAAGCATTATTTATTTATTATGAAAAATTATAGTTTTTGATATCTATCTTTAGTATCTTAATAATGAGAAATAGGAATCGAAAGAGAAAAAATTTTCGTAAACGATATGATTTAGATTTTTTTTCGGGAAATTCTCCCCTTCGTCCATTAAATTGTCATCTATAAAAGTATTATATTGGCCAAATTGTTTCAGAGCATTTAATAAAAATGGTTTATACCTTTTAAATTGATTTTAATGTAGAAAGAAGTAACTTTGAAAGAAATATTTTCTAGTGGTGATATTTTCTAGAAAAAAGTTAACATATTAATAAAATAAAGATTAATATACTTAACTTGGCTGTAGTTTATTCCCTACGATAAGAGAAGAATTGCAATAAAGATAGGACACAGGGATAACAGGAATTATTAATTGTATAATTGATGGCCAAAATTTTTATGTCAGATTTTGCAAACAATTCTCTAGAGTCACAGCATGCAAGGGATATAGTTTTATGGTATCGGTATGTAGAGGACATATTAGTCTGTTTTAAAGGAGACAATGAGTCCCTCCAATCCACCCTAAATTGCCTGAATGGAATACATCTGAATATAAAATTCACATTAGAAAAAGAAATTAATAACAAAATAAACTTCCTAGGCTTCTGTATCTCCAAAAATAACAATAAACTCTCCTCCGATATTTTTTAGAAAGCCCCACTTTTACAGACCCTACTATTTCCAATAATTCATGCCACTCCGACTCACATAAACTCGCAGCCTATAGATCAATGATTCACAGAGCATTCTCCATCCCTTTAAATAAACAAAATTTAGAGAAAGAATTAGATATAATCAAGAATATTGCCCACAACAACGGATTTCAGAAAAAAACCATAGATAACCTAATTAAAAATAAACAAAAACAACTAAATAAGACATATCTATCCACACGTTAAAAATGATAAAAAACCAAATTCTTCCTCACTGAATATTTCGGCCCAATTCTAATAAAATTGCATATATGCTTGCAAAAGACAACATAAATATTGCTTTTAAATCACCTCAAAAACTTTTCTCCCTCTTTTTCAATGTAAAAGACAAAACTCATAAATACAATGACTCTGGAGTGTATGAATTGTCATGTAATGAATGTAATAGCTGTTATATAGGCCAAATGGGGAAAAATTTCGATATTAGATTTAAAGAACACCAAACATATTTTAGATTAAACAAAAAAAACTCCAACTTTGCTAACCACTTCCATCAAACAAATCATATTTTTCCAGACACTAATAATCTACAAATATTACCCAAAGCACAAAAATGAAGAAAATTAAATATTTTAGACGGTATAGAGATCTACAAACACAATAAAAATAAATATATAACCCTATTAAATAATCAAACAAATGTTCAGAATTCCACCCTGTTTGGCGTATTTTACAAGTTTTTTAGAAATATTTTTGAAGAACAAAGTTTTAAGAATATATTAAAAAATATTTCTTGAAATTTGGAAGAAAACTTCTTTAAAGACCTGTAAATACATCCATAATCATTAAAAAACAATAAAAAAACTTTTTACTTTTAACAAAAATACCTGATTTGCAAACAATAATGCCATTTAACCTTTTGTAATAAAATAATTTTAAATTAAGTTCACCGAAATTTAATGTTGGGTAATTCCAAATTGTAATGGGAAATTTGTAATAAATCGTAAATAAACTACAGCAAAACCTGTCAAAAGCGACCACAAAAAAATTTAGGAATATTTGCCGTTTAAGACAGGTGGCCGTTATTCCAAGGTTTAGCGCCCTATAAATAAAAGACATATATTTTTCTATTTTTAAAAACATTTTCTTTATTTTACTAAATAGAGTTAGATTGAAAAGTTAAAATGATTTAATAATATAAAAAAATATTTTGAATATACAGTATAGTAATAGATACATAATATGGATTTTTTAAAAATGTATACATGTTATTAGGCTTTTTTGAAGTATTGTTGCTTGTTTAAAATTTTTTTGCTTTGATTTCACATGAAAGTAATACTCGAGAACTTCACTCATACTAGACGAAATAGATTTTGGAGTTCCACATTCGTCTACATCACTGTTTGAATCAGAGTTAAGTTTTTTAGTTTGTATCGCGCAGTTCCTCAACAATTGCCGAAATACTGAAGTTTGAACTTTCTGTAGGCACACCACTATCAATGGAAACAAACTCTTCCAAGTTTACAGTTTTACCATGGACTAAAGGAAAGAGCTGAGCAAGGGGTATTTCGTCTTCTTTGTAAAAATAGCATCTTCTGGAACAACATCGGCGAATACGGCCATGAAAACACATTTTTTAATTGTAGCTGGAGAAAGATTTTTTGAGGTGGTATTTAGTGGCAAACAAAAAACTAGCTTAACATTTTCTAGTGGAACTTTAGAATGTGAATTAGCATTCTCCAACAAAAGCAGCACTTCTTCTATTTTGTTTCTTCATTTTATTATCAAATTTATGGAGCCATCTCGTCATAATTTCTGACACCATCCAGGCCTTTTGGTTAGATTCCCATTCTAAGCGTAACTTGACTACCTTTAAAACAACAAGGATTTTTACTTTTCCCAATTATTAACGGATTTTCCTTTTCTCCTTCTATATTTGCACACAGTAAAATAGTAAATCGCTGTTTTGCTACCTTCTTTCCTGCATATTTATCGTTTTTTAAACCAAATGTCTTATTTGGCATATCTCGGTAATAAAGACCTGTTTCATTAACATTGTATACATCTCATGAACAATAATCTTTTAAAATTAGCGGTAGTCTAGTTTTCCAGGCCTTTACATCTTTCAAATGTACATCTGCCGACTCATCCTGACTTAAAAGTAATATTGTGCCGTTTACAGAAACTTTTCAACAACCCATTTTCCACTTTCAAGCTGCTTGACGCCTCCAGAGCTTGTTCTTTGAGTAATGGTTTAAATATTGGAACTGCATTATTCCTGGTCTTACAAAACGAATTGTAGACAACTTGATCTACTGCTAATTCTGGTTAACACCCTCTTCAAACATCTTTACATCTTTTTTAGTTCACTCTTATTTTTTAGTATATCGAGAACTTGCGTTTTTTCAACCTCGAACTTTTCAGCTAGTTTTCGCGAACTTAATGCAAACTTTTCACTTTCAGCGATGATAATAATTTTGTCTTTTAGTGACAAACGTTTTCGTTTCAGCGACATTATTAAGAACGTGTTCAGTACGAAGACAACTTTAAAAAAATGGAATAAACAGAAAACTTCAAATTTAAGGCCCATAAAACCCTTCGGCCAGCCCGTTCTTTATTACCAGGTAAATTTCCAAGGAAATGTGCCATAAAAATTTTAGTTTAACTGGCCGTGGCAGCTTAATACAAGTATCCGTAATTAACAGGTTTTTGTATACGGGAATCTAGCTTTCGGGAAGCTTAATACTGTCCGTTACCACAGGCGACAGCTTATGACAGCTGGCCGTTAACACAAGTTTCACTGTACCTTAGTTTGTAATATTACACTTGACAATATAGAAAACTTACGAAACTGCAGTAGCAGATAAATAAAGAAGTGACAAATAACAAAATAATTCGTTTCATTTCATTTAGGAATTACTAAATTATGATATAAATAAATAGAGCGGAATTATAAAACTTTCCTTGACAACAGTTACGACCATAACATTTTTCATGATGCTACAATATCAAATAAACATATATGCAAGTGAAATTTCATACTGCTACCAGAGATTTTTGAATTTGAGTTCATGCTATCTAGAATGAAGTAATTGATAGGTAGTTTTTACAAAGTTCCATTGTGAGGAAAAATTACTGATATTCGGTAAATTCGGTTTTTATTCTAAAAAAATGAGGTTCTTGAGATGGAAGAGTTCCCGAGCAGGTGAATACTGGGCGTGACAAGCTATTTCTAACATCCATTGTATTTATAGAGTAGATTTAAATATTCTACCTTTCTATGATTTTGAAGGGATCCCCAATAAGATAAACAGCTATCTTCTAGGGTAGTATGGAATAGGGTATTCCGGTAGGAATGCCTTCGTTTCTAGTATTGTTACTCTAATTTTAGAAAAAAAGAAGATGCCAAAATCTTTGCAGCATTAAATTTTCTGTAGTTACTAACACCCAGTTACAGAATTTCTTTTATTGTATGAGCACCTGGTGTTCGAGCATTTGAGGTAAATAAAGAAGCAAACCCGTTATTGTTATCAAAGCTATAGATTTTATTTTTGGTCTTTTTCAGCAGTTTATTAACGTAAAGTAGAAAGAGATGTTATAATTCTCTTGACTAAATCGCTAAAAGAAATCCATTAACAATTACTTGCAAGGAACTATGGAAACATGAACCGAGAAATCTTGAGAATCATGTTTCATTTGAGAATTACCATAAGAGCAAACAATTCGTTATAGCGAACACTCTCAAATGGCTCGCGCTCAAGCGCAACAATTTTAGATTATTCCTAATATTCAGTAGCGTTTTTGCAATACTATATAAAAAAGATTAAGAGATTTTCCATTAATCTTTATTTGTTAAAGGCGTATCAGTGGTCATTTCTAATATTAAATCCTTCCAGTTGTTCTTATGTATATTAATGGAAATATAATAGTTTGACAGGGATCAGAGATATTCAATTCACACGTCACATAAGATCAATACCTTATAATAAATTTCTAGAACATTCTGTGACTAAATCACATGAAATTGACACTTCTCTTGGGAGTTCTTAAATAATATATAATTTTTTATATACCTAATTAAGATATAAGATAAAATCAAGTTTTGACTCACAGGTTGTTAAGATGAAATAGTTAGTTATGACTCGTTATTCGTAGTCAGACGAAATTAACAACCTTTTTAGGTTTCTAGAATATTCTATGCCGAAGTACATAAGTTGTACCAAATTTTAGAGTAAAGTAAGCGGTCGAAATTATTATTTTTTTTACAGTTTAGAACATTCTCTGTAAACATCAAATAAACTTTTTACTAAGCACTAAAGCAATCTCCATATAAATAGATCCAAAGAAATGCTAAGTTTTATAATGCTTTAAGTAAAAATCAATATTAATTACTAAAAATGCAGAAAGTCCATATATCACCTTCTAAAATGAACGAAATCTATGTATCAACATATATATATATATATATATATATATATATATATATATATATATATATATATATATTTATATTTTTATATATATATATATATATATATATATATATATATATATATATATATATATATATATATATATATGTTATATATATATATATATATATATATATATATATATATATATATATATATATATATATACATATATATATATATATATATATATATATATATGTATATATGTGTATATATATGTGTATATATATATATATATATATATATATATATATATATATATATATATATATATATATATATATACATATATATATATATATCATTGCAGAACCCTAACGACCTAGCCGCTTAGGAATAATTATTAATAACAATTCTTCTATAGGTTTGTAGTCTTAAACAGCCCCCGACGGAGGGCATGTATGCTTTGAAATTCTAAACTTTCACAAGCCAGAGATACAGTAACTGTTTTTATTAAATTATTGAATATTCTATCTTAACTTTAGCCGACTTACATCGAAATCTACACATTTTAATAAGTTAATAAGGTAGAGAGAGGGTCTCTTAGTTTCAAGTTTCAAACACTTAAAAACTGTATTTCGTTTTTGGACAAAAAAAAATGAATGCAGTTCTTAATTAATAATTTTTTTTTTTAATTTATTCCTGAAATAAAATAAGCTCTATAGCAATGTGACAAAATATGCTTACCAACACCACTAAACCCAAACATCAAAACTGTTGACTTTTGAAAATACGAGACAATATTTAACAAGAAATGCTAAGATAAATATGTTGCCTGGCTTAAAAAGAGATTAATATCCTTCAAAAAGATTACAGCAAAAAATTTTTTAAGCATTAATATTTCTTGCCTTTAAAAACATGGGTTTGGCTTATAGAAAAGGCAATAATTAACAACAGTTATTGGGTTAATCTTGTTCTAATCCTATTTTTTATCCTATAAAATACAGTTATTTTTTAAGTAGTAAATATTTCCTCCCTAACCGGTATTAGTGAAATGATAAGACCATCTTAATTTTGAAGGTCAGGAGAGCACCTTTGTCAATCGACCTAGTTTTCCAAAGCAATGTGCGCCATCTATATGTTACCTAACATGAATTATTAAACAGCGAACAGTGAAGGTTCGTTTATTGTAGGATTTTGGCAGGAAATTCGTTTACTAATGTAAAAGGTATAACATTGTGTCTAAATTTTAAAAACTATACTGTATTCTGAGTTTATATATGTATGGTGCCATGATTTTAGATTTTATGTATTTACCAAATTATTTGATTGATTATATTTTTCAAATACGCGGTGAATTACTAATTTTCCTTACGGAAAAAAAAATTAGGTAATAATGAAGTGCTAGTAGCACATACTGAGGTAGTGGCAGAGTCAGAAGGCATTTTGTTGTATCTATCGATCAGTAGCTGACTCTGCAAATTGACTTAACCCATATTATATTTTATTAACCTCCTTTTTCATGAACAAAGCTAGAAATTCACTAAGAAGTCAAGAAGCTTTGAGAATTCATTTTCTTATTAGAAATGTATATATATATATATATATATATATATATATATATATATATATATATATATATATATACAGTGACTCACAGCTTAAATGATGCAGTCGCTATAAGAAAAGACTAACTGGTCTCAGTGCCTCTTTATTTATTTGGAAAAAAACAATTTATTTAAATTAAATTAGTAAAGAGTCTTCTAAAAAAGTATGAATTACTTTTTGTCTTAAATATGCCTTACTTAATTAACAATAAATAATTAATCAGATCATATGCAATTTTAACGTCACAGCTTAAATGATGCAAAATAACAACAGGGGTCAAAACTTATCGCATTTTGAAATTTACGAAGGCAGCTTTGATTTCTTAGTGCAATTGTTCTTTGTTTAGTTTGACATTTTTTCATTCAATAAAACGAAATTGTTTAAGAATGGGTCGTCGAACTACAATTTCTGAGAGAAATTTAATTATTACTCATTACAGGAATGGATACAGCCAAAGAGACGTAGCCAAAATGGTAAATAAATGTCCTCCAACTGTTCAGCATATCATTGAACGTTACCGGAATGAAAATAGAGTCGAGAATAAGTCAAGGTTGGCTCCAAATAAGATCTTCAATGAACGTGAAGAAAGATGGATTTTAAGAGAGGTATCAAATAATCCAAAAAAAAGTGCGCCAAAGTTGTGCGCCGAGGTGGAAAGACAGTTTGGAAAAGGTGTAACCCCGGAACAGTTCGACGGATCTTGCGAAATAATAATTTACATGGTCGAACTGCTAGAAATAAGCCTTTCATTAGCCAAAGAAATAGACGCGTGAAATTGGAATTTGCCAAAGAGCATATCAATAAAGACTTAAAACTTTTGGAATTCAGTAATATTTGCTGATGAGACCAAAATAAACTTATTTGGGTCCGATGGAAAAATATCAGTGTGGAGAAAGCCTAACGAAGAATTAAAATTGAAAAATATGAAAGCTACTGTAAAGCACGGTGGAGGTGGAGTGATGTTATGGGGCTGTATGTCATCTGCAGGAGTAGGTAACATGCATTTCGTCGAAGGGAATATAAACCAATATGTGTACTTGGATATACTAAGGCAGCATCTCGTCGCTAGTGCCCAAAAATTAGATATTCAAAACAATTATCGGTTCTATCACGACAATGATCCAAAGTACACGTCATTTCGAGTCCGCAGTTGGTTGCTTTATAACTGTCCAAATGTTATTAAAACACCAACCCAGTCACCAGACTTAAATGTAATTGAAAATTTGTGGCTGACATTAAAAAATAAAGTAAATAGTGCCCCAATATCAAATAAAACCGAATTAAAAGTAAAAATTACTGAAGCATGGAACACTATTTCCCCGGAGTATACTAGAAAGTTAGTTGAATCAATGTCCAGAAGATTACAAGCCGTTATTGATAATGAGGGAGGCTCGACCAAATATTAGCAGGCTTATTTCAAATTCTACGGTTTGTTTTCTCTAATAATTTTGGTATATTGAATTTTGCATCATTTAAGCTGTGACGTTAAAATCGCATATAATTTAATTAAATATTTATTGCTAATTAAGTAAGGCATATTTAAGACAAAAAGCAATTCATACTTTTTTAGAAGACTCTTTACTAATTTAATTTCAATAAGTTGTTTTTTCCAAATAAACAAAGAGGCACTGAGACCAGTTAGTCTTTTCTTATAGCGACTACATCATTTAAGCTGTGAGTCACTATATATATATATATATATATATATATATATATATATATATATATATATATATATATATATATATATATATATATGTATATATATATATATATATATATATATATATATATATATATATATATATATATATATATATATATGTATATATATATATATATATATATATATATATATATATATATATATATATATATATATGGTTCTTGATTAATTTAGGCTAAAATTGATTTGGTAAAATCATATTTACTGACAATTTGGTGTTGATTCATTTTAATATACGTACTGCACTGACTTAGCCGTTACTTGATGGAGATCCATAATAACTAGGAATAAAAATTTTAAACAAATGTTATGTTTATTATTGCTGACAATTGTTTCGACACACTGTGTCTTCTTCTGGAGCACGATGTAAATTAACTAACAAAGTATGTTTCAGAATACATAGTTTACCTAATTACAAGTACTAAATTCATTACCATCTAATTGATCGTTGAGTAATAGACCTGAGGATTTTTTCTGATTATTTTCTACCTGTTCTAAACAATTCAGTAATTTTCCTTTCTTTCCGTTATGCAAAATTTTGAAATCTTCATTGAATGTATGATTTTCCTCTGTTAAATGTTTGGCGTAATGAGATTTGTTATTTTTCATTCTAAAGCTATATTTATGTTCGTTTATTCTTTTATAAAAAGGTCTGCCTGTTTGTCCTATATACGTTTTATTGCAAGTGCCACAGCATAATTTGTAAACCCCCGATTTATTTTCTTTTTTATTTTACTTTTATTATTTTTAATATGTGGAGATAATGTGTTATTTGTACGGAAAGCGATATTTACATGATTTCTATGGAAAAAATTTTGAATTTTATTAGTTAATTTTTCGGTATAGGTGAGTGTATGAAATTTTTCTTTGTTTAGTTGTTTGTACGGGTACACCAGTCCTATTGCTTTTTTAAATTGTTTTTTCATTAAAATATTATCTATGAAATCGCTACTATATCCTCTGTTTATACTAATTTGTTTTATAATATGTAATTCTTTCTGAAAATTTTCTTCCGTTAATGGTGTATTTATTACTCTATGGATGAAACTATTATAAGCCGAGATTTTATATGTAAACGGGTGGTTAGAATTAGCGTGTATAGTTATATCTGAGTATGTTGGTTTATGGAAGATTTCAAAATCGTGTTTATTCATTTTGTTTGATATTTTTAAATCTAGGAAATTAATCAATTTATTTGTTTCAATTTCTGTTGTAAAAGTAATATTATTATGAAGTTGGTTAATATAATCTATAAAAAGTTTTGCTTTACAGGCACAGATCGACAATTAAAAACAACAAACACATTATCTCGACATATTAAAAATAATAAAAGTAAAACAAAAAAAGAAAATAAATCGGGGGTTTACGAATTATGCTGTGGCACTTGCAATAAAACGTATATAGGACAAACAGGCAGACCTTTTTATAAAAGAATAAACGAACATAAACATAGCTTTAGAATGAAAAATAACAAATGTCAGTATGCCAAACATTTAACAGAGGAAAATCATACATTCAATGAAGATTTCAAAATTTTGCATAACGGAAAGAAAGGAAAATTACTGAATTGTTTAGAACAGGTAGAAATTAATCAGAAAAAATCCTCAGGTCTATTACTCAACGATCAATTAGATGGGGGAGGGTCTCCTTTACTGAACTTGTTCTAGGTATCAAGGTAAATATTGGTAATGAATTTAGTACTTGTAATTAGGTGAACTATTTATTCTGAAACATACTTTGTTAGTTAATTTACATCGTGCTCCAGAAGAAGACACAGTGTGCCGAAACAATTGTCAGCAATAATAAACATAAGTGGTGATCTTAAACGTTTGTTTAAAATTTTTTTTCCTAGTTAATATAAGTTACGGATGCTTCATCAGTATTATTTTCTTTTCCTAATAAAGGGGATTTCATTACAATTAAAAGTTTAAAAAGATGTAAAGACAAAGCACTCTCAAAACATTACCTTTTTCCCACTAAGAACAGGTTAAAAACCATATTTATTCTCTGCACTACAAAGCTGTACAGAGAATGTAACAAAACTGAGTTTTGTTTATTTTCTGTACAGCGTTGTCCTGCAGAGAATAAATATGGTTTTTAATTTCTTTTTAATGGGTAAAATGTAAATGATTTAAGAGTGCTTTGTCTTCTTAACATATGTTTAAACTTTTAATTTTGATGAAAATCCCTGTTTCAGGAAAAGTAAATAATACTAATGAGGGTCAAATGTGGTCGAAACGTATATTATAATGAACCAACACCATATTGACAGACAATTTAATTTTTGCTTAAATTAATCAAGAACCACATTTCCAAGAAGAAAACAACAAAAAAGAATATCTAAAACTCGTTCAAGGAACGTCTTCAATTTAATATATATATATATATATATATATATATATATATATATATATATATATATATATATATATATATGAGGCTGGTTTGAAAAGTCCGTGCAAAGTCCGAGAGATGGCACCACCGGCGCGTATCGAGGTCATGTTTAGTTAGTAGCATCTCTTGAATGAACGCACACCAAGTTTCAGCCATATTGGTCTATTTCTTTGTGTTTGGTATTCGTGTGAATCAAGGGAGTCGAGTGATTTTCAAGAAATGGACGAAAAAGAATTTCGTGTGGTGATTAAACATTACTTTATGAAAGGCAAAACGCCACAGGAGACTAAAGAAAAGCTTGATAAACATTATGGTGACTCTGCACCTTCGATTAGAACAGTTTATAAGTGGTTTCAAAATTTTCGGACTGGCCATATGGGCACAAGTGACGCTGAACGTTCTGGACGGCCTGTGGAGGTTACGACTCCAGAAATCATTGATCAAATCCATGATATGGTGATGAATAACAGAAGAGTTAAGGTGCGTGAGATTGCTAGTGCTGTGTGCATCTCGACTGAACGGGTACATAATATTTTGCATAAACATTTGGACATGAGAAAGCTATCCGCAAGATGGGTGCCGCGATTGCTCACGCTTGACCAAAAACGGAATCGTGTGAAGTGTTGCAAGGATGGTTTGCAGCTGTTCCAGAAGAATCCGGAGGACTTTAAGCATCGTTTCGTCACTGTGGATGAAACATGGATACATTACTATACTCCTGAGACCAAACAACAATCTAAACAATGGGTTACCAACGGGGAATCTGCACCAAAAAAGGCGAAGACCGTTCCTTCGGCCGGAAAGGTTATGGCGACTGTTTTTTGGGATTCGCAAGGGATATTCCTCATCGACTATCTGGAAAAGGGTAAAACTATTACAGGTGAATATTATTTATCGTTTAAAAACTGAGCTGCAAGAAAAACGCCCGCGATTGGCCCACAAGAAAGTCCTTTTCCATCACGACAACGCACCAGCACACACCTCAGCAGTTGTGGTCGCAAAATTAATGGAAATAGGATTCCTACTCGTTTCACATCCCCCCTATTCTCCAGACTTGGCTCACTCAGACTACTATATGTCCCCCAATTTGAAGAAATGGCTGGCGGGACAAAGATTTTATTCAAACGAGGAGGTGATTGCAGACACTAATGGATATTTTGCAGACTTGGACAAATCCTATTATTCGGAAGGGATTAACAAACTAGAACATCGTTGGATGAAGTGTATAAGCCTAAAAGGAGACTATGTCGAAAAATAAAAAAGGTTTACCCCAAACACATAAGTAGTTTTTATTTTTGCACGGACTTTTCAAACCAGCCTCGTATATATATATATATATATATATATATATATATATATATATATATATATATATATATATATATATATATATATAAATTATGTTATGTTATGTTATGTTATAAAAATAGCTTGATATACCCAATGTTGATTTTTATTAAATTTGACTATTATTCAATATTTTATAAATCACTGGACCACGCAGTTTTAAAAAAGTAATCAGTCACCTATGGCCCAGCTCAGATGATCATTGGAATGCCTGTGTGAGAAAGAGAAAGGTAGATTTAAAAGTGAGTTGAAGAAAAACGACAGATATTTTTTAATGATATGTCAGGAACATCCTACATGTTTGCGTCTTGTGTTCTACAAAAATAAATGTTTTTTTGAATTAGAAATTTATTAGAAACATGTTTGCCGTCTACATTTTTCATACTCGAGTGAAAATTGTATAATCAGTTTTCTCATTGAAGCTCCTGAAATACCGCTCCTTTAGAAACAAAATTTTGTTGTCGATATGGAAACGACATTTGTTATTTATGTGATTAATAGGATCCTGTAGGACCACACAAACAAATTATGTAACAATCACATAAGCCGTCGATAACGTATCATATCGGAAGTACATGAAAGCCGCGAGTTATTTTGATTCACGTGTATTCAAAGATAAATTGCTTATAAAATCATAAATAAGCATACTATTATATAAAAAAGAATATAGGAAACTAGCCTACGAAAATATCTAATTCAGTGCTATGGATCTCCTTATTTTGTTATTTACAACTCTGTTGCACCTTTAACTGTGTAATTAATTCAATTTATATCTAAAACAGTATTTAACTTAGCATGTAATTATGTAAACAGATAAATCTGTCATCGACGTTTAGATCTTTGGAGATTTGTGAACTCATATTTCTTTATAATAGCGGACTCTCCTAGGAAGTAAAAGTATATATAGTCTGGGTAATATCTTAGGTCGGTTGGTAACTTATCTGAATAATTAAAAGGAATAAAAACAGGTGGGCACTTAAATACACGATCGGCCAAATTTATGTGGTATTCAGTTGACCTTAGTAAGTTAATTCAACGAATTTAAGAGGTATTGCAAGACCGACTGGAAGTCTCCAAACAATTTAAATAGTAAAATGTATTTAAAAAGGTTAGGGTTGAGTTAAACTTCGTTTGCTTTATTAATAAATTAATATTTACCAAAAGAATAATTGTGTGAATATATTAAGACAATTCAGCCAAGTTATTTATTAAATAATATGGAAAAGTAGAAAATGCAGTTGCAAAACTCAAAAATTGCAAAGGCACCAGGTGTAGATACCATAACAGCGGAAGTTTTTAAAGCGATGGAAGAGCATGAGGAATACCGGCGAATGGCCTGAGGACTGGAGAGAGTCAATATGCATACCGATATACAAAAAGGGCTCTCCCACAAAATGTACCAACTATAGAAAAATATCCTTGGTAGCAAGGTTTTTCTAACCATACTGAATGAGCGTCCCAAGTCTTATCTATTGCCACAAATATCAGAAGAACAAAGAAGATTTATGCCATGAAAGGGAACACAAGAGCAAATTTTGAATGTGCGACATCTGATAGAGAAAGGAAGTGAACATAACTCCAAAATTTATCCGTTCTTTATCAGAAAGCATTTGACAAGGTGACAACTATGGTCGATTCTGAGACAAATGGGAGCGCCGCCACACTTATTAAAGCTAATACTAACGCTTAGCGAATGTAATATAGCCAAAGTGCGTGTTAATAACATGTACAATGTGAGTCAACGATAAAGTTTGTTATCTCATTTGTTTCGAGAATGACGAAAAAATGTTAACTACAGTTTTAGGGAATATTAAAGTGCACAGTTTTAAAATTATTTTTGAGTATACAGGGTACTTCAAAAAAGTGTGGCCGATATAACATATGTTTTTTTTAAATAGAACATCCTATTTTCTAATTTATTTTTAAATTCTGCGTTAAATTTTATAACTTTTTTATTAATAATGTTATGTACCTAAATCTAGTAGTTTTTCTATAGAGATGAAAGAAAAAAATATATGTAAAGAAATTTAAGTTAGATGCTACAGGATGTTCAAAAAAAATTATGCATTTCGACTATTTTAAATTGAAAAATCTCAAATTTTTTTAAATGGCACACTTTGTATATTATTATTTTTCTGATAGATTTTACAAAACCTCCCAACTTTTATTAAGTATGTCATATACCTATTTCTAATAATTTTCGATTTATTTTGAATTTGTCAATTTTTACCCTTATTTTTAATACACTTACCCCATAATATCATAGTTGCCAAGACAAAACAAAAATGTAGGCATTGTCAAATTTTGACATGTCTATTAAGCAAGTAAAAATAATTTAATTTGTTGTAGTAAGTGACGTATAAAGATAATAGTTTTGGATTTTCCTAAAAATGAATTAATTGATATACTTTATATACTGGGCGAGGCGGGAAAAAATTGTCTTTTGGCAGTAAGGCTTTACGGAGCGAAGTACCCTAATAGATGTATACCATCTAGAAAATCTTTTCAGTGCTTAATGGAACGGTTGGATGGTAGTGGTAGCGTTGAGTATACGAAACGGAAAGTAGTAAACCAGAATGCTACCAATGAGGAAAAAGAAATGTAGATTTTACTTCATGTTGAAGATAATCCTCAGGTTAGCAGCCGTCAACCAGCTGACTTATCTGATACATCCCGATCTACGGCTAATGGCACTACGAGAAAATACAAGTATCATCCCTTTCATATGGAACTACACCAAGAACTTCAAGACCCTGATTTTGAACGACGAATAAACTTTTGTGCCACCATGAATGGAGCAATAGAGGCGGATCCAAATTTTTAATTTAAAATAATATTTTCTGATGAAGCTACTTTTCGCAGTAATGGTGCAGTTAACAGCCATAACATGCATTATTATTCAACAGTTAATCCATTTTGGGTCTGGGAAGTTCAAAACCAAAACCGCTTAATATATGGTGTGGAATATTAAATTTTCGAATTATTGGTCCATACTTTTTCCGCGAACCGTTTAACGGACCTAGATATCTAAATTTTTTACAAAACGAATTATCCCAGATTCTTGAAGAAGTTGATAACTTTAAAAGGGAACAAATGTGGATTCAACAAGACGGAGCTCCTGCTTATTACCACCGGGAAGTTCGGACATTTTTAAACAATCGTTACCTACAAAAATGGATTGGTAGGGATGGATTCATTCTGGGCCCCCTCGATCATGTGACTTAACATCTTTAGACTTCTTTTTGTGGGGCTACATTAAAGATCGTGTATATGTGAATCCCTCTACCACACCAGTAGATATGGAAAACAGGATACGGGATAAGTGCAGGATATTAACGCCCTTTATGCTAAGAAAAGTGAAGGAAAATATAGTAAAACGACTAAACATGTGTATTTAAGTAGACGGGCACATTTTTGAACATTTATTACATTATAATAACACAGGTCTGCAACAAAAATGCTGTCTGGATATTTTCAACTGATTTCTATGTATTTAGGTGTTCTGAAAACTAAAAAAATACTCAAAAAATTCCAGAACGTCAGGTTATTTTGCAAAACGCAAAATTTTATTATAAAAAGGTTTTTTTTGGGCTAACTTGAAGTCATAAATAAATAGGTACAATTTTATTTTGATTACTGTTTTTAAATGTGTACAGGCCATAACTATCATTACTTTCTAAATAAAGAACGCCCTGTGTGAGCTAAGTTAACAAACATGAATAAACGTTGTAACCAGAACGTGCGCGCTCCGATAGTGTAGAAAGTGGCGCGGTACAATTACGTGTTAACTGGTCATTGTTTTATAGATCTTGGTTCAATATAGTGCAATGTCATCTGTGCGGAAGTGTGTGAATTCGTCTGACAGTTTCTGTTATATTTGTGGCGAATATATGGTATTAAAGCAACAACTTAATATTACGGACTTTGTAAAAAAAAGTATACTTCACGTATTTTGGCTTAAAACTTGGAGATCAGGATAAAGTTTGGGCACCTCATAAAGTCTGCAAACGATGTGTTGAAGACCTTCGAAATTGGTTTAAGAGCAAGAAAAAAGCTTTCCGATATACGATTCCTATGGTATGGCGCGAGAAAAAGAACCATAGTGATGATTGTTACTCTTGTTCGTGTAATGTGAAAGGGTATAATTCAAAATGGAAGCAGTCCATTTCATACCCCAATCTGCAATCAGCTATTCGTCCCATCCCTCATGGGACCGAAATACCAGTGCCCAAGGCCCCTGCTACCTTGGAAGAGATTCCAAGTTCTGACGAAGATGGTGCTGTACCTGAACCCGATGACAAGTCAAGTTTTCAATTTGAAGATGACAGCAGTCCGAAATTGTTTTCCCAGGGCGAGCTAAATGATTTGGTAAGAGACTTGAATCTTCCCAAAAACGCTGCTGAGTTGCTTGGATCAAGACTCAAAAGCAGGAACTTACTTTTGCCGGGAGTGTCTTCCTCCTGGTTTAGATATCGTGAGAAGCATTTCACTTCCTACTTTGCACAAGAGGACGAGTTGGTTTATTGTACCAATATTGAAGGTTTGATGAATACATTTAAGATCTTATACGACCCAGCACAGTGGTGTATTTTCATAGATTCTTCAAAAAGAAGCCTTAAAGCAGTTCTGCTTCACAATGGCGGTTTCTATGCTTCCATTCCTGTAGGTCATTCCGTACATCTCAAGGAAACCTACAAGAACTTGGAATTGGTTCTTTGCAAATTAAAATATAAAGACCACGGTTGGCAAGTGTGCGGTGTTTTAAAAATCTTGGGCATGTTGCTCGGACAACAATCTGGGTTTACCAAATTCCCTTGCTTTTTGTGTCTATGGGATAGTAGAGACCGAGCAAATCACTGGACCAAAAAGTGTTGACCTCCGAGGGAGCTTAAAGTTGACGAAAAGAACATCCTGCATTGTTGAAGCAATTTGTAAAGTCACTTCCAAGAGATGGAAATTGCTTCAAATACTTAATATCAAAGTTTCCAGGCCTCTCGGAGGCAAAGTTGAAGGAAGGTGTTTTCGTTGGACCAGATATTAGACGGCTTATGGCTGATCCACAATTCATCACAACCATGACGGATCCTCAAAGAGAAGGGTCGATTGCCTTTAAAGAGGTCATAGAGAAATTTTTAGGCAATAACAAAGACCCTAACTACAAACAAATCGTCAAAAGAATGTTAAAAGCATTTCAAGCTTTAGGTTGCCTAATGAGTTTAAAAGTACATTTTCTTCATTCCCACCTCGACTACTTTCCAGAAAATTTAGGAGATTTGAGTGAAGAGCAAGGTGAACGATTTCACCAAGATATTAAGGAGATGGAAAAAAAGATACCAGGAAAGATGGAGCGTCTCAATGATGGCAGACTACTGTTGGACGCTTCAGAGAGACCTTCCAGATGCTTCCTATAAGCGAAAATGTACCAAAAGGAGTCTCACTGGGAAAAAGAAATGTGTTTAGTGCTTACTAATGAATGTATTTTAGATAAAAAAATAAGTTTTGTTACGCAATTATAAATTAAAAAAAAATTTTTTAGTCTTTTATCTTTTATTTTAAGATGATAACTTGTTTAACATAGATACCTACATTGTCAGAAAACGTGACGTTCTATGACAAAATGAAAGTCATTTTCGGATTCAGTACACCCAAAAACATAAGAATTACGCAAAAAAAACCAAAACGGCTCTCAATTTTTTTTTTTGCAGACTTGTGTAATTATTCATTAGATAAGTTAAACTCTATTAGAATTACTATTAACTATTTGTTTTTATGTTTTCACAATAGCGTAAGTGTATTAAAAACAAGGACAAAAATTGAAGAATTCAAAATAAATCGAAAACTATTAGAAATAGGTATATGACATACTTAATAAAAGTTGGAGGGTTTTGTAAAATCTATCAGAAAAGATAATAATATGTAAGGTGTGTAAAAAATATGAGATTTTTCAATTTAAAATAGTCGAAATGCATAAATTAATTTTGGACACCATGTAGCATCTAACTCAAATTTCTGTACATATAACTTTTTTCTCATCTCTATAGAATGCTCATACCAATTACGAGTATTCCACCTTCAGAAATAATAGGACTACTGGCAATTTTTTATAAAACTGAAAACTAGTATTGTTTTAAAAAAAAAATGGAATATTAGAAAAACTACTAGGTTTAGGTAAATAATATTATTAATTAAAAATGTTATAAAATTTTACGCAGAATTTAAAAATAAATTAGAAAATAGGATGTTCCATTTAAAAAAACATATGTTATATCGGCCACACTTTTTTGAAGTACCCTGTATACTCAAAAATAATTTTAAACTGTGCACCTTAACATTCCCTAAAACTATTGTATTTAACATTTTTTCGTCATTCCCAAAACAAATGAGATAATGAACGTTGACTCACCCTGAACAATTTTGGTACACAAGATTTATGGATCTAATCTATGACAAACTCTTGGATATGCAATCTGATTATATGACAACGTCGTATAATTTCGAAAGATCATATAGAATTGGGTGTAATCCAAATCTGTGAATGAAGGTGGAGACTTTGACGAAGGCAACGGGTCTGGTTTATTACCATAATGGTTAAAAAACTTCGAGCGGAGTAGGCGTTAGCATATATGCAGAAAAGCCCATGTAGAGCGTTAGCATTCCACTAGTGACAAGTACAATAATATTTCAGACAGAAATTCATGTAATACAGGCATATGTTCACGGGAATATCCTACGGGACTACCGCGACCAAGAATATATATATTTTCTCAGACAGTTAAGCTCTAGATGCTTATCACGCCAACTACAAGATCACGATAGAGTGTAAATGTGACCTGTGAGAACTATCCTCCAGGAACAATAGGGTTAAACTACTGTGGCTATTAGGGTATTCGGGGATAAAAGAGCATCAAAAAGGGAATGAATTAGCAAGATTTGGAGCTCCAAAAAACGTACAGGAGTACAGAACCAACTATAAAACATGCGATTGTGATAAAAACTACAGTCAACAGATGGTCATGTAAGCAACATCTAGATAGTTGTGTCGCAAAAACATGGCTAAAAACATGCGGGAGACATAATTGGCGGTCCCTTAAAGAAACCAACTGACGTTGTTTAACAAGGGCCCAGATGTGATGAGACTGATCACAGGCTACTGTCACTTGAGAAAATATTTACTGAAAAGGGGGATCCACAATGGTTCCACGACATGTAGACTATGTGGTGAAGGCGAAGAAACCTATCTAAACATCCTCTATAAATGTGTGCGGCTTTAACTCCGAACGTTCATAAACTGTTCGAAGATCGACATCGTGGTGCTAAATTCCTACATGAAAGACTTAGGGGGAAGCTAATAAACCTTCTTTACGGAACGGCTTTGAGATAACCAAGAGGCCGTATGCATAAACAGGCACAATTGATCACTCTGCTTACAACTAACCAACCAACCAAGTAACCAACCAAAACTGTGTAGGGGAAAGTCTACTTTTACAATCGCATCAACTATTTGAAAATTTATAGGAAATGCACAACACACTCTAAGGTCCCTGGTAAAGTAAAAAAAGAACTGTAGATATGTATATTTAATCGTATCTGGGTATATTGAGAATCAAAGTTCCTCGTAATTAAATCATAGTAATATTAATAATAAGAATGAAAGAAGGACTGCGAGTCTGGGTTTCCATTAACATAATCAATCAGTCTCCTGCATCCACTGTTGGATATAGGCCTCCCCTACAGAATTCCATCTGCCTATCCTGCACAATCTGCAGCAGTTGTTAGCGCCCATTTAATATCGTCTGACCCTTGTGTCGGTACCCTGGTCTCCATTCCAATATTTTTCGCGTCCGTCTCATGTCTCTAAGTCTGACTATGTATCCCACCCACTTCCATTTTACACTAGCTACGCGCACGATGACATCTGTGACTCCAATGCGTTTACGCAGATCTTCGTTGCGTATTCTATCATTAAGAGTCATACCAAGCCTTGACCTCTCCATGCACCTTTGCCTCAATTTGTGTGCACACTTCTCGATTGGAGACTGGAAGGACGCCCTGGTTGACTGTTTTCCACTTCAGACTAACTGGAATGTCGTTTTCAAATATATCCTTTAGAGCTCCATAAACTGCCCAAACTAGATCAATTTTGGATGTTGGGTTTCTGTCGAGGATGCCTATTTCGTGGCCGAGATATATGTACCTGTCTACTTGGTTAATTTCTTGATTACTAAAGGGTACCAAGTTAGTCATAAATTTTGTTTTGTTTTGCTAAAATTAATCTTTAGACCTCCGCGTGCACAAGAAACAGACAGTTCTCTCAGCAAAATTTGCATCTTTGTTAAATCGTCGATATTGATGACAACGTCATCTGCAAATGGTAGTCTGGAATTTAGTACTTGAAAAATCATGCATATCAGTTGAAATTTCCGTATTTAGTACTTCGAATATACTCTCAGTTCATTAAACTGAGAATAGCGTACAAGGTTGTAGAGAGCTCGCCTTTCCTCTGGATGGCCTGCTGTCATAAACTGAGAAGTGTAGGAGCTTTTCTGACAGAAAACAGAGCCGAGAGAACATAGAGTATTTTATAAAAAAAGCGATTCCTTGTAACCTAGAATTTATTTTTTATAGTTGGCTGTCTGGTTAATTGGTTAATTAGTCAGACTGCAAGGAATTATAGCATTGTAGTCAATTTACTTGCTAGGACACCATTCTTCAGTATAGTGTTCCTCTTTTTTAATAGCAGTAAAAGAACAACCATATTAGAAGGAATACAAGCATACTATAGTAGTTTTAAACGTTTAATAGTTGAGATTTGTAGTCTAAATATAAGCTGGCTTTGAAGCATTAATTTGGAAGAATTATGAAGTCGAAGAATGATATTAAAAATTTTAAATAATGAGGTTAGAATTAAGCTAGATCGACGTAGATCTGGACCTGAACAATATACTTAAATTTAGCGACGTGGGTCCATAATATGATCATCATGATGGCGGAATTTGTACTTTTTAAACTGGAAAATAGAGTAGACCAACAGATCATAATAGGATCAGCTAGAAATCATTAGAAAATATATTAAAATTTTACAAATATGGACCACTGCAGCTAATATAATAAAATAAGAAAAAGGGATCTACGAAATTCTGATTATGCCCTTAGTCACAGGTAATGGTATATAGGCCTATACAGGCCGCATGGAAAACTGACTACCTTCTAAATAAGTGATTTAATAAATCGCAGTGTAGTGTGAAATAACCGGCCAAATGCAAGTCGGACTTGGCAATTAGCGTTCCGTACGTTGATTGCTTTTAAAATAAAAATTTTTGTTACTGAGGTATAAAATGATCAACGACTTCACAAAACTCCCCAAATAAGTTTTTTTCCGATCTTTACTGACAACTGATGACCTTGAAATTTTTTTTTTTTTTTATATACGAGATAAATTATTAAAGATGAAGCACTCGCGATAATTTTCGTTAAATTTACACTCTGTGGAGAATATTCCAGAATTTTTTAAAATTTTTTTAATCAGTACTTTTCGAGATAAAGGGCAGACAGCAATTTTTCGCAATTTTTTGAAAATTATAGAAAGAAAAGTATGAGCAAGTATTACATTATATATATTTTTGAACTCGTGATTTTACAAGCTTTTATTTGACACCTCACTCGATCACCTGGTAAAAAATTTTTTTTTCACTTCCGATTTCACTCTCAAAAATTAACCCCTTAAGTAAAAAATTTAACTTTCAAAATTACATGGTTCTGATGAAGCCATCAATTCCTATATTAGTGCCAAATTTCAGCTTTCTATGTCAAATAGATTCGAAGAAAATCAGGTGTGACAGACAGACGAACAGACAGAGTCAGACGGACTCCGAAGTGATCTTATAAGTATTCCGTACGGAACACTACAAAGAGACTAAAATTTCCCAACACGCTACAAAATACTTTTTAAGTTAATAATTAAACCACCGACTGTTATTAATAGTGGAAAAATAATTTAACTTTTTACTTACCAGATAACTTATTATTTGTTAGGCGCAAATTCTTATCTTTCATCAACAAAATACGTTATTATGATAAGAAAAAATTATATAATATTTATTTTAATTGGTTTAAATTGTTAGGTTTTTAGAATATATAAAATGTTCAGAGTATCCTGGATTGTGGCTGTAATAAAAGAATAGGTCAGATTAAATATCTGCAACCAGTAGCAGAACTATTGCATCAGTTCTCAAACATCAATTAACTTTATGTAATGTTATGTATATATTCGTCACATCATCAGTTCACCACATTAATTTACTTTAAACGCTCGAAACACACGTAGCTCATACAAATATCTGCAGACGATTGGAAGTTATACAATTTGATGAAACCTCGAAGAAATTCACTTGTGAATATTCTGATTGTTTATTGACTAAAAAAAATCTTATTATATTCAATCATCATATATATATATATATATATATATATATATATATATATATATATATATATATTTATATATACATATATATATATATATATATATATATATATATATATATATATATATATATATATATACATATACATATATACATATACATATATACACATACCATTTTCCAACTTAATCACAAGGTTTGGGCGGAAATTTTTGACAGGCATGGTACTAGTAGTTAGACAATCAGTCTAAAGCACTCCATTCCCCTATCGTGGCAAAGAAGTCGCGGGTGGGCAGTCTAAACATGTTTTCTATTTAACAGTCTTCATATAGGGGAGATTCTCTTACAAAGAACGAACCGTTTCGTGCAATGAAACTTAATAATAATATAAAAATGAAAGACTGATATAAGAGTCTTAGCGTGATTTTTTTTTTTAAGAAAGTTGACATTACAGGAGATAATATAATTTTGAGTTCTAAAAAATAGACATCCCCATGACCTTAAAAAGAAAAGTGTACGGGAGCTGCATACTTTCAGTAAGTATGTATGGGCTGGAAACCATGTTCCTTACAAAAATTAGTTTTTGTTTACTTCAACGTACTCAACGGGCTCTGAAAAGACAGTTGTTAGGTGTTAGTATACAAGAACATATTAAAAAAATGTAGCAAAATTAAAGTGGCAATGGGTGGGGCGTGTGGCTAAAATGAATGATGATAGATGAACAACAAAATCACTTAAATGGAGACCTTGGGAGAGAAGACGAAGTATGTGAAGACCAATGAAAAAATGGACTAATGATATCAGGTTGAACAGGACAGAGACAATTCGAAAAAACTTGAAGAGACCTATCTCCTGTAGTGGAGAAGCAGTGGTTTATAAAGACGAAGAAGATAGTTTTGAGGGACATTCTACTTCAGTAATCTGCTACTCAATTAGCTAGGCGATACCGTATAAGCAAATATGCCTTTGAATGATCATATTGTATTATGAGTATGTTAAAGCTCATGAATAAATTGGCTATGAGTAAGTTTGAAATCGAAGCCAGTCAAGAATTCGAATATTTCCCAAGGGTATGGTATAGGTATGTGGATGATATTTTCGCGATTTTTGATATAAAGAAAGCAAATATTGATGATTTTGTTTCTAAATTAAATAGCCGGTATGATTCCATTAAACTCACTTACGAAGTTGAGAACAAAGGACAATTGCCTTTTCTAGATATTTTAATTATTAAAAATAATAATAGATTAGAATTTGATATCCATAGGAAGGACACAGTAACAGATAGATATATTCCTAATGATTCGTTTCATTGCAAACAACATAAATTAGCCTCTTTACATTTTTTAGTTCATCGTTTGGTCACTTTTCCTCTGAATAGAGTAAACTTTAATAAAGAAAGGAATCGTATTAGAATATAACTAGAGTTAATGGTTATGACGATGACTTAGTAAATAAGCTAATAAATAGACATAAGTTTAGGTTTAATATTCAGAATTCCACCTTTTTTACACGCGAAGGAAACAACACCAAGTATGTCTCCATACCATATAATCCGAAATATAGCAAGGAACTCAATAAGGTATTTAATAAGCTAGGCCTCACCTTAGTCTATAAGTCATCAGACAATCTGAGGAATATCTTAGGAAATCCCAAAGATAAGATTCCTAATTGTGAGAAAAGTGGAATTTATGAAATTAGTTGTAATGATTGTGACAAAAAGGATGTTGGACAAACTAAAAGGTCAGTTAAAACACGATTTAAAGAACATTTAGCACACTTAAAATACAGTAGAACAGAAAAGTCTAGCATTGCCGGACGTGCCCTTGAAGCTGATCATACTGTAACATTAGATAATTTAAGATTAATAAAAAATGTATCTGACAGGAGATTGTTGAACGCATACGAAAATATGGAAATTATAAAATGTAAAAGTAGTTTAAATAAAGACAGAGGGCCTATTCCTTATAGTCCCCTCTACTGGTTACTTGACCGGAACTGATGGCCTTGCCTATGTCAATAGTTCCGCTTGAGTAATTCAAGGGTTAGGCTAGGTATAAATAGGGTAGATTTGTAGTTTAGCTTAAGTCAATCAACGCTCCTGATGAAGCTAACATGGTTAACGAAACGCGCGTCGAGCGCAAAAATAAAGTGTTTGGTGTAGTGGTGATATATACTGAGTAGTATCATTGTGCCAAAGATTCCATATTCCCAACTTAATCATCATAATTATTAATATTAACACTCAGTGTAACATAATTCTATAAATCATTGATAAAAATCATAAATAAGACCGGTTCAAACATGATGCCCTGAGAATTACCACGAGCCATGTCCCTTCACTTTAAACGTTCCACACCACTAGTGACATTAACAAAGTATTGGAGATCATATATTAAGTAGCATACCACTCTATATATCATAACGAAGTAAATTGTATAATAAAAGTGTGTGGTTTATAAAGTTGAAAGCCCTAGAGAAATTCAAGAACACTCTACAGGTTGCATTCTTTGAGTCCAGAATATTACAAGTTATATAAATAAATTCGTAAAGCCTAGATATGGTAATTTCACCTTTTATAAACTTACGTTGCAATTCAGAAATGACGTTATATTTATTTATAAAACTTAAAATTGTATCATCTGTGGTGGAATATCATCACATCCACCATAAATCGTAA
This sequence comes from Pachyrhynchus sulphureomaculatus, assembly GCA_019049505.1. Classification (NCBI taxonomy): domain Eukaryota; kingdom Metazoa; phylum Arthropoda; class Insecta; order Coleoptera; family Curculionidae; genus Pachyrhynchus; species Pachyrhynchus sulphureomaculatus. The sequence continues at coordinate 244,052,271 of CM032446.1, forward strand.
CATCTTTGTTCGTGCCAGGAACAGATGCAAAGAAATTATCGACGAAACCAAGGAGGTACACAATCAACGGATTAGAAACAAACTTCTCGCTTGTCCCGGCAATTCCAGGTCCTTTTGGTCAGTCGCTAAGGCAGTTAGTCAAAATTTCACCAAATCCACCATACCACCACTCACACGGCCAGATAATTCGATTGCAACGACACCTGTTGAGAAAGCGAACTTGTTGGCTGAACTCTTTGCTTCACATTCTACTGTCGATTTCCAAGGAAAAACACCACCTACTATTCCCATAGTGCAGTCAAGGATGCCCGATATTGTCTTCAGACAGCGTATCATAAAACGTATTTTGATGAAGCTAGACACCAAAAAGGCTTCAGGCGCTGACGGAATACCTGCCATAGTTCTCAAGAACTGTGCGAGGGAACTAACACCAGTTTTCTGTAGACTTTTCAACCTATCCTACAGAAAGGGAATATTTCCTTCCTGCTGGAAATGTGCCACAGTTCAGCCGATACCTAAAAAAGGCAAGAAGACCTTGCCAAATAACTACCGACCAATCGCACTACTCTCAATAATATCGAAAGTCATGGAAAAGGCTATCAATCAGCATCTTCTAAAATATCTTGAAGGATTCAACATTATTAGTGATCACCAATATGGCTTTCGTAAAAATAGATCAACAGGAGATCTTCTGACTTATGTAACACATGTTTGGAACAACGCAATTGAACACTTTGGAGAATCTCGAGCGGTTGCTCTTGACATATCCAAGGCATTTGACCGTGTTTGGCACGATGGGCTGTTGGCTAAGCTACGTTCTTATGGTATGTCTGAAAAGTTCTGTTTGTGGCTCTCATGTTTCCTCAGAGAGCGTTCTTTACGAGTGGCAGTTGACGGATTTCTTTCTAACACCTGCACTATCAACGCCGGTGTGCCCCAAGGTTCCATATTGTCTCCTACTCTCTTCCTCATTTATATTAACGATCTGCTGGAAAAGACCGAGAATCCAATCTACAGCTTTGCAGATGACAGTACACTTATCTCTTCATTCACTTTGAACGCTTGGACATCGACTACTCAGACGAATATCCGCAGACAGCAGGAAGTCATTCAACTTAACAAAGACCTGGAAGAAATTCTATCTTGGGGTGACAGTAACCAAGTGGAATTTAACGCTACAAAAACCCAGGCGGCAGTTTTTTTCTAAAAAAGTTAACGTTGCAGAACCCGACATAGTTATGTCGGGGCACTCCATCCCTCTAACATCGTCACTCAATCTGTTAGGCGTTAATTTGGGAGCAAATATGTCCTGGCATGAACATGTTGCAGGCATAGCAAGAAGAGCTTCTCAAAAGTTGGGAATATTGTTTCGAACCAGAAAGCTTTACACTCCACAACAACTGTTAATTCTTTACAAAGCTCAAATTCGACCAACTATGGAATACTGCTCCCATGTTTGGAGCTCCGCTCCCAAACATACACTGCATTTGTTGGATTCTATCCAGAGAAGAGCTGTTCGTCTCATTGGACACCCGGAATTGACCGACGGCCTTGATTCGCTGGAACATCGGAGAACGGTTGGCGACTTGAGCCTATTCTACAAGTACTTTCATGGAAAGTGTTCGAAAGATGTGGCCCGTTTGATTCCTCCCAGAGCGGTGCATATTAGAAGTACACGTCGCGCTGATGCTTCACATCCGTATGAGGTTCAGCTTGTTACTCCTCGTACAACGCTTTTCAAGCAGTCTTTTATATGGAGAACATCATACCTTTGGAATGGTTTACCCAGGACTGTGTTTCCCATCGAGTACAATCTACAGCGATTCAAGAACAACGTGAATCGTTTTCTCCGCACACGTGTCGCTCCTGTAGCGCTTTAGGGACTTCCCTGTAGCACGTGTGCTAGACCCATAAAAAAAAAAAAAAAAAAAAAAAAAAAAACATCCACTATAAATTTTAATACTCTCTATAACAGCTATCTCAAAAACATCAAATCCGACAATTTTAATTTTGCAAAATACCATTTTTAGTGTTTCGTACTGAACACTTACATAAGATCGCTTCGGTGTCTGTTCATCTGTCATACCCAATTTTCTCCGAAACTATTTGACATAAAAAGTTGAAATTTAGCACTAATATAGGAATTGATGGTCTCATTAGAGCTGTATAGTTTTGAAAGTTAAATTTTGAATTAAGGGGTTGTTTTGGGAGGTGAAATCGAAAGTGGAGTTTTTTTTACGAGGTTATCGAATGGGGTGTCAAATGAAAGCTTGTAAAAACACGGGATCAAAAATATATATAATGTAATATTTGCGCACATTTTTCTCTGTACTATTTTTAAAAAAATGGGGGAAAATTGCCGTCCTTCAAAAATCGCTGTTCCCCCTTATCTCAAAAGTATTGATCAAAAAATTTTGAAAAAATTCTGAACGAGAATTATCACGAATGAATAATTTATCTGCCATATAAAATAAAATTCAAGGTCGTCAGTTTTCAGTAAGATCGGAAAAACTTTGTTAAAAACTCATTTGAGGTGTGTTTTGTGAAGTCATTCATCATTTTATATCTCCGTAACAAAAGTTTTTTATTTTAAAAGCAATCAACGTACGGAAGATTAATTGCGCAAGTCCGACTTACACTTGATCGGTTTTTTAAATATTTGTGCCACCAGTGTTCCTTATCAAAAATTCAAAAAGTACTTACCGTACCGGAAGGCAATTACGACTATTCTTCGACGGGATTAGCACCTACGATCTCAGCCCCTGCATAGTATCTACGAAGTCACAATTCCAGCGTACTTTAGCCTGCTAGTAGGAGATCTGATTCATCGTTTGTCCCACCTGAGTAGAGAACCAATTTTAATCTCCTTCACGTCATGTACATTGGCAGTAGATAAACCCAATCAAGCAATAATAATTTTTACTATTTTGTACAATCGTGTGTCTTTACAATGTACGCTAAAGGATACGTATATCCTGAGATCGTGGGTTCGAATTCCATAGGCGCCGAGAATCTTTTTAATTCTCTAGCTGTTGTGTACATTCTAATATTTTTCTGATTGTTCACGGCTTCTTTGCTGATGCCAAAAACACTTTTACATAAGGCAAAAACTGTTAGTGACATTTTTTTTTTCACGACATGAAAGTAATACAGATTCTCACATGATGCAGATTATTTAGCTGACTCTGTACAATTTTTGCGTTTTTATATAGCAAGACTAATTTGTAACATTTTAATAATATTTATTATAATTGCCGAACAGTTTTGTTTACATAATTATTACTGTATAAAATTACTTAACTTTACGTAAACTATCAACTTGTTTAACTTGTTACTATGTTTACTTAAATCACAAGTGTAGCATATTTTATAATACACAGGGCGTGTACACAAACTATTAGTTCTGGAAAATATTTTTAGGATTTCCCAAATTCATTTATATTTCTTTAATTGCTAAAGGGAAGTTTTGTACTAAAGATAAAATCACTTTCTGATATTTTTAGAGACGTTTGCATTTCTTTATATTTCAGGGACTGTAGTTTACGAAAAACATAGCTGCCCATTTTCATTGGTCTGTCTGTCTGTCATTCTATCAGCCGGTTTGTGTGTTAGTACGATAACTAGATATCCATTTAAAGTTGAGAACATATATAATACCTAAAGTAGGAATAAAAAGTATAGTTTTTAGGTGATATCGCTTTAGGGAAAGGGGAGAAAGTAGTAAGTTCAAACAATTTTGTATAATTTCAATAGTATTATGACAATTCTTATTGATTTTAGGTCGCAAAAAACCGGCCAAGTATTAGTCGGACTTGCGCAATTAGTGTTCCTTACCGTGATTGCTTTGTGCCCTCGCCTCGGGATAATTTTCAATGAACCTACACCTTATAGAGAATATTTCAGAATTTTTTTTCGAAATTTTTTGGTTAGTACTCTTAGAGATAGGGTAGCGGATAGCGATTTTTGACAATATTTTTAAAAATAATATAAAAAAAAGTTTGCGTTTTTATTTAACGTCTCACTTAATTTTTTTTCACTTCCGATTTCATCCCCCAAAACTAACCCAATACGTCAAAATTTAACATTCAAAACTACACGACCGTGATTAGGACAATTCCTGTATTTGTGACAAATTTCAACTTTCTATGACAAATATTTTAGGATAAAATCGGCTGCGAGAGACAGATACTGAAACGATTCTATAAATGTTTCGTTTTTAGTGTTCCGTACGGAACACTTATAAGATCACTTCGGTGTCTGTCTGTCTGTCTGTCTGTCTGTCTGTCTGTCTGTCTGTCTGTCTGTCACACCCCCGATTTTCTCGGAAACTATCTGACATAGAAAGGTGAAATTTCTTAAAAATATAGGAATTGATGGCCTCATCAGAGCCATGTAGTTTTGAGAACTAAATTTTGACTTAAGGGGCTAGTTTTGGGGGGTGAAGTCGAAAGTGAAAAAAAAAATTTTTTACTAGGTCATCGAGTGTGGTGTCAAATGAAAGCTTGTGAAAACACGAGTAAAAAATATATATATAATATTTATACTTGCGCGCAATTTTCTTTGTATTATTTTTAAAAATTCGCGAAAAATCGCTGTCCCGGGCCTTATCTCGAAAAGTACTTATCAAAAAATTTCGAAAAAAATTCTGGAATATTCTCCACGGGGTGTAGATTGAATGAAAATTATCACGAGTGCATTACCTTTAATAATTTATATGGTATACAAAAAAAAAAACAAAAATTTCAAGGTCATCAGATTTCAGTAAAGATTGGAAACAAACTTTGTTGAAAACTCATTTGGGGTGTGTTTTATGAAGTCACTGATCATTTTATACCACCGTAACATAAATTTTGACTTAAGAGGTTCGTTTTGAGGGGGGAAATCGGAAGTGAAAAGAAATTTTTTTTACTAGGTCATCGAGTGTGGTGTCAAATGAAAGCTTGTGAAAACACGAGTAAATATATATATATATATATATATATATATATCTATATATAATATATATATATATATTATATATATATATAATATATATATAATGTAATACTTGTAATAATTTATTTGGTATATAAAAGAAACAAAATTTCAAGGTCACCAGTTTTCAGTAAAGATTGGAAACAAACTTTGTTGAAAATTCATTTGGGGTGTGTTTTGTGAAGTCACTGATCATTTTATGCCACCCTAACAAAAATTTTTGTTTTAGAAACAATCAACGTACGGAACACTAATTGTGCAAGTTCAACGTGCACTTGACCTGTTTATTCAGTTTTGATACGGAACACCAAAAAGAATAAATTTTAGGTAAACTTATTTATAATTAAACATATAAGGTGTTAAATTAGTGGGAGGGGGTTAAAAGAATCACTTTGAATATGTATATTTTTGTTCTCCTTAGGTTTCTTAGGAGTAAAGAAATCCAAAAATTCTGTCAGTTTTCCATTATTAATAGAAATAGAATCACAAGGAATATAATTACAGAGTAACCTTAAAAAATATTGGTTTTACAACCTGCATATGCAAGGAGAGTACTCGTATTGGGTAAATAACTGCCAATTTTTAGTTCGCTTGCTAAAGTACTGTATTCGTCAAAAAGTAGCTCTTCGAAATCTTTGCTTTTCTTCCGTCGGCGTCGGCCTGTCTATTGAGATATCTTTCTGTTGGCATCATAACTTTTGAATGAAATAAAATATGTATTTTAAATTTGGAATACGTATAATATTCACACTGTAGTTAGGGAGATTTGGTCATAATTCTTTATACTAAAACAATGAAGAGGTTAAAGGAGTAAGGAACAGATTGGAGGGGTCGCTTAGGAAATATCGTGTTATATGTCGTTTTTAGGGTTCTTGAAGTTGAAAAATTTGAATATTAGGTTATTATTACTTACAATATTCTAATACCTGCAATTTTAACAGCTAAAGTGGTTAAAAAGTCAGGGTGTCATTAACTATTGCGTGGTTTTATATAGTTTTATGGAAATTTCTGTAGATTTTTAGTTTAGATTATGGACTAATTTTCAACAAAATTAACTATAGTAAAATCTTATAGAGATTTCAGGTTTCTTGGAGAGAAGGACTCAAAATATATATATATATATATATATATATATATATATATATATATATATATATATATATATATATTATATACACTAACGTGCATAGAAATCGGCCCACTGTAAACTTTTGACTTTAACTATATTTTTTTTTTAAATTATTCATCAGATCAAAAAAAGAAATATGCTGTTTGAAAGACAATTTAATGTGAGTATAAATTTATCAAGAAGGCTTATCGTTTATATGCGTAGCAACCGGTAAACAAATGAAACGTGTTTATGTGGTGATTGTAACGAAAATAACAAAATTTGTCAAATATTAAAATTATTGCGTTTGCAACTGAAATTTGCATATTAATTCGTTTTTCATAATCTCAGTAGTGTTTAAGTGTGTTAGTTTAATGCATACTACACCACAAAAAGCCGCCCAAGTTTTTTGCTTTAATCGAAAAATGGTTAGTCAGCGAGCTGTTGCTAGACAATTGAATATGACACGCGCAGCGGTTCGAAGAGTGTGCAAACGTTATGAGGAGACTGGATCCTTTCATAGGCGACCTGGAACAGGCAGAAGGCGATTTACAACCGCTCGTGATGATCGCTTTATTGTGTCAACAACATTAAGAAATCGTCACCTTAATGCCGTTCAAGTGCAACGACAGCTCCGTGAGGTGCGAGGAGTGGCTATTAGTCAGTGGACAGTAAGACGAAGACTGCAGGAAAATAACCTGACCCCTAAAACACCTGCGATTGGTCCAAAACTTACTCCAGCTCATCGGCAAGCCAGCCTGCGTTTTTGCACGGGATCATCTGAATTGGACGTTGGAACAATGGGGATCTGTTCTGTTCTCAGATGAGACCAGAATATGCCTCCATGGTAGCGACCGAAGAAGGAAAGTGTACCGAAGACCAAAAGAGCGATTTGCAGATTGCTGCTTTGAAGAGCGGATTGCTTATGGAGGTGGTTCCTGTATGATCTGGGGTGCAATTTCTATAGGAGCACGAACCGACCCTGAGTTCATTCGGAGGGGCGACCGTGTTCACGGAAGAAGAGGTTTAACGGCTGCTAGATATATCGAGGAGATTTTAGCAATTTATGTGGTACCTTACGTCGACTACATTGGAGACGAATTTACCTTTATGCATGACAATGCAAGGCCGCACACCGCAAGAATCGTGCAAGATTACATTGCAGAGGTCGGTTTTTCGGGTTATGGAGTGGCCAGCATACAGTCCTGATCTAAATCCTATCGAACATTTATGGGATGAGTTAAAACGAAGAATTCGAGCTAGACTTCATACCCCAAACTCGATCGCAGAGCTTATTGTTGCAGTAGAAGAAGAGTGGTTTAACATCCCTCAAGAAACAATAGCAAACTTGATTAGATCTTTGCCTAATCGTATGAGAGATGTTATTAGGGCAAGAGGAGGTCATACCCATTATTAAAAAATTAAGTTTTAAGTTTTAAATTGTCAATAACCCTATTTATGTTAATAATAAAAAAGCTTAATTTGCTTAATGCATTAATTTCACTATGTTAAACATAGGAAGTCGAAATAAGTTTTCGTAAATTTATACTCACATTAAAGCATATTAAATTGTCTTTCAAACAGCATATTTCTTTTTTTGATCTGATGAATAATTTTTTTAAAAAAATATAGTTAAATTCAAAAGTTTACAATGGGCCGATTTCTATGCACGCAAGTTTATATATATATATATATATATATATATATATATATATATATATATATATATATATATTATTTTTTCATTATTTTCAGTTTTAACAGAGAACAAGAGTGAAAAGCAGTTGTTAAATATTTTCCATTTCATTAGTAATATTTTAAAATGTTTTTAGGTTTTAGTTGCAATAATGGAAATTTGAAGTATAAAAGATATATAACATAAAAGAGTAAAATATACATGAGGTTAAAAGCATAGGGGATGAAGGTAGAAGTGTGTAGCTATATTATATATATATATATTATATATATATATATATATATATATATATACAATACTTAAAAATTTTTCTTGAACCATCAATTAATATTTGTTTTCAATTCTTGGGCTTTGGGTTCGTTTTATGAATATTTGGTATTTAAAATGAAACTTATATTGACGTTTCGCCCTTTGGTTTAGAGCATTTTCATTTTTTTCTTTATTTCTACAAATATATATACAAAATATAAAAATAATTTACATTTAGGTACACTAGTACAACACAAATTATTTAACACACAGCCATAAAATATTTACATAAATTCTTAGTTCTATCTTTAAACATTAAAATCACATGGGACCTACCTTGAATCTCACATATTTTATTTACTACTGACAAGTCATAGTGGCATTCTTATCGATGTAGATTTTATTTTGTATTATTGATACGTATTTTTTTTTTTTTTTGAATATTAAGCAGATAGTATTTTTGTTAATATATTAAGGATGAGTATACACTTTAAAGTATTACCTTATTAAATTTGTATAAATATGGCTAATTCCTTTTATATCACTTTTCTCATTGACTGTAAATTTCTCATTTTTTTTAATTTCGACCATTTCTTTTATTGCAAGTTTTCCAATATTAATGTCCCTGTTTAAAATCTTTGTTTCATTAAAGTTGAAATCATGTCCAAGTTCAGTTGTGTGTTTATGTTACTAATTATAGAAATATAAGAGATCTTCTTGGTTTTGCTTAGGGTAATCGAGAAATTTGAAGGATAAGTATATAATAGAGAATAGTAAAAAATATATATTAATTAAAAGGATGAGGAAAGGGGTTAAATGGGAAAATCCTTATAAATCCTATTATACGTCCCTTTCAGGGCTTTAAAAGATAGAAAATTTCAAAAAATTTACTATTTTTTAAATTTTTTTGGAAGTGTAAAACGGATGGTGTTCGTGGAATATTGTGTGGCGCCGTTAGTACTACGAGAGTTGTATCTGATTTTCAGATGAGTTATTTGATAAAATTTCTGTATAGTTATTTATATTAAAAGTAATATGGGGTTAAAGGGATGGGGGAAGGGCTAGACGGGTGGTTACGTACATATCTTAGTATACATCAATATGAGAGTTCTTCGAGTTGAGGATTAAATGCCTATCAATTAAAATATCAAAATGTCACGCTTGGAGTAAGTTATTTTTTAGTATAAAAAGTAAAGTTTCATTTGTGTTTTTTGTTTAACTAGAATTATTTCTCTTTAGTCGCAATGAAGTTTTTAGGAAAATACTTATCTTTATATTTGTTTCTAATCTCCGACTTGCGCATATTATTTTAAATTATAACAACACGGCAGGGCCCTCTAGTTCGTTAAAAAAATAAGATAAAATAACCGGCCAAGTGTAAGTTGGACTTGCGCAATTAGTGCTCCTTACGTTGATTGCTTTTAAAATAAAAATTCTGGTTACGGAGGTATAAAATGATCCAGGACTTCACAAAACGCACCCCAAATCGCACTGTCATGGAAAAGGTTATCAATCAGCATCTTCTAAAATATTTTGAAGGATTCAACATTATTAGCGATCATCAATATGGCTTTCGTAAAAATAGATCAACAGGAGATCTTCTGACTTATGTAACACACGTTTGGAACAACGCAACTGAACTCTTTGGCAAATCTCGAGCGGTTGCTCTTGACATATCCAAGGCATTCGACCGTGTTAAGCACAATGGACTGTTGGTTGACCTAGGCTCTTGTGGTATGTCTGAAAAGTTCTGTTTGTGGCTCTCATGTCTCCTCAGAGAACTTCACTATCAACGCCGGTGTACCTCAAGGCTCCATACTGTCTCCTACTCTCTATCTCATTTACATTAACGATCTGCTGGAAAAGATCGACTGCTGGAAAAGACCGAGAATCCAATCTACAGCTTTGCAGATCACAGTACGCTTATCTCTTCATTCATTTTGAACGCTCGGACATCGGCTACTCAGACGAATATCCGCAGATAGCAGGAAGTCATTCAACTTAACAAAGACCTGGAAGAAATTTTATCTTGAGGTGACAGTAACCAAGTGGAATTTAACGCTACAAAAACCCAGGCGGCAGATTTTTTTAAAAAAGTTAACGTTGCTGAACCCGACATAGTTATATCGGGGCACTCCATTCCTCTAACATCGTCACTCAATTTGTTGGGCGTTAATTTGGGAGCAAAGGCAAAGCAAGGAGAGCTTTTCAAAAGTTGGGAATATTATTTCGAACCAGAAAACTTTACACTTCACAACAACTGTTAATTCTTTACAAAACTCACATTCGATCAACTATGGAATATTGCTCACATTTTTTGGGCTCCGCTTCCAAACATACACTGCATCTGTTGGATTCTATTCCGGAAACCCGGAACTGACCGGCAGCCTTGATTCGCTGGAACATCGAAGAACGGTTGGCGACTAGAGCCTATTCTACAAATATTTTCATGGAAAGTGTTCGAAGTATGTGGCCCGCTTAATTCCTCCCAGAGCGGTGCATGTTAGAAGTACACGTGCTAATACTTCACATCCGTATAAAGTTCAGCTTGTTACTCCTCGTACAACGCTTTTCAAGCAGTCTTTTATATGGAGAACATCATCCCTATGGAATAATTTGCCCAGGACTGTGTTTCCCACGGAGTACAATTTACAGTGATTCAAGAACAACGTGAATCGCTTTTTCCAAACATGTGTCGCTCCTGTAGCGTTTTAGGGACTTCTTCCCTGCGGCACATGTGCTGGACCCATAAAAAAAAAAGTTTTCAACAAAGTTACTTACTTATTGGAAACTAATGACCTTGAAATTTATATATATATATATATATATATATATATATATATATATATACCAGATAAATTAGTAAAGGCGATAATTTTCGTTCTTTTTACATTCTGTGGAGAATAACCCAGAATTTTTCGAAATTTCTTGATCAGTAATTTTCGAGAAAAAGTACAAAGAAAAGTGTGCCCAAGTGTTACATTTTATATATTTTTGATCTGATGTTTTTTACAAACTTTCATTTGACACCCCACTCGGGGGGCTGTAAATTTTTTTTTTTACTTCCTATCTCACCCTCAAAACTAACCCCTTAACTCAAAATTTAACTTTTAAGACTACATAGCTCTGATGTAGCCATCAATTCCTATATTAGTGCAAAATTTCAACTTTCTTAATCAAATAGTTTCGGAGAAATTCGGGTGTGACAGACGGACAGACAGACGGACGGACAGACGGGCGGACAAACGGACAGACACCGAAGTGATCTTATAAATGTTCCATACGAAACACTAAAAACAATGCTGAAATGGAAACGTGTCATTGATATCTGACGTCACTGCATATTCTTTTAAAATTTATATTATTAAATTCTATGGTTAAAATTTAAGAAAGTTTTGAGTCCTACTACCCAATCAATGATGATAAAAATCTAGGTCAAGATCGATATCAATAATTAGACTAAATGGCTGGCGATAATAATGAAGGATAGTTAAGGATTACCTATGACATCATCACTCTTATGGGAAAATGAAATGAATTTTCTACGACGAGGAAAGTTATTGAATTTTTTCAAGGCGGGGCATAACACTCTGCCGTAATAGCGTTTTATGGTGAAATTATATCTGACTATTGATGGCAAAAATACAGCAAGTTAGCCTTCCTGACCGATAATTTGATTTTTAATAAATTTCCGTCTGGAAAAGAGATGCGATTTTGTTTAAATATGATTAGTTACAGGTAAAAATTCCCATTGACTAGGTAAAATGAATATTACTTTTAAATTTCAAAAACGTGTATAAAAATTTCATTAAAGAATAGCTTCGATACCCACCTTAATTTACCACATGACAATTACACACAAAAAAGTTATTTAACTAAAATGTTTATGTAAATCACTAACAAAAGTGTCGAAATGACTGAGCCAAATTAGGGTTTTAGTTTATTAGTCCTCGAGATAGGTGTGTAAATAAAAAGGTGTTTAGTTTAAATGATAAAAGATGTAATATCACGATTAACAAAGCTTCTGCTAAGCTATCAGCTTCACATCAGCAGTCTTTATGGTTTTATATATAATAGATAAAATTATTTCATCTAAATGTGTTTGTTCATAATATCAAATACTTACGTGGATTTTCATAAAATAGTTATGAATCATGGTGTTGGACATGTTTTCATCAGAAATTTTGGGTATTTTTTTAAAATCCTCCAAGATAGTTTTGAGATGACTAAAATCAATTATACAGTGCCTTAAGAAAATAGTCGCTCAAACCTGGCAACTTCAAATTGACTCGAGTTTTATTAATTTTTTTTTATGGGTCCTGCACACGTGCTGCAGGGAAGTCCCTAAAGCGCTCCAGGAGCGGCATGTATGCGGAATAAGCGATTCACGTTGTTCTTGAATCGCTGTAAAAATAGTAATAACCTGAACCTCATACGGATAATAAAAAAAGAACAGGAATGTCGGGGGTACTTATACATGGAGTGACTGGATGGAACTTTTCGACACCATTGGACTAGACATGAAAAAGCACATGAACAACGAAGACATCATATGCGATGACTTTCGGCTAATGAGCCATCCACGGCTAAGCAAGAGACAATTAAAGATCAATTTAAAACGACAGAACAGTAAACAGATGGTAACAAAGCTGAGAAGATTCTGATGAAGGGAGAACCACATTCAGCTTTCTCCCCGACAGCAAAGACTAAAAATGAACATACTAGTAAACAGGAGAATCGCTCAAATCCTAACTGGACATGGAAAATTTAAAACCTGTCTAAAAAAATTGGGAAAAAATGACGACCCGAGATGCGAACATTGCATCGGAACCAACGGAGAAGAAGACAACCCATACCACAAAATATATACGTGCGAACGATACAGGGAACCGAGAAAAAAAATTAATGAAAGTGTTGATGCCCATAGAAGAGGTGGAGGTATAAGTCGACGGAACAAACGCGAACGTCAACCACAACAATAGAACAGCAGAAGAAAGACTGCTTGACATCGAATGGGAACCGGGCAGAATAATGTCGCAACTATGCAATATAAACATGTTGGACTGCTGGACGACTTCATGGAGGATTGCCAGGAGGGCGTGCGTCGTTGATGGCCTGAAACGAAATTAAAAGAATATTAACATTTATGTTGAACTCATAGTTTTAAGATGAATCTATTTTGTAAATAAATCAGACTGTAGTTTAAGCAAGAGCTGCGCACTGCTTGTTAAATAAAACTTAAATAACTAAAGATTGGAAAATTTAAAATGAATTTAGCACAAAATAAATGAAGAGTTAGTAATGGGGAGTTGACAGGTATCCCCGGGTTATTAACCCAACATAAGGGTGGGCATCTCTCGATTAAATAAATAGTCCTTAGTAATATTAAGGTAAAAAGAATATGAATAATCGAAGGGAATAAATTTTATCGTTTTTTCGAACAAGGTATTTCTTCGCGGAGGCCCCTCCGGGGTACTCTTAAAGGACCGGAGGTGGCGAGGGACGTGAGACCCCCCTTTGATTATTACTATTAAACATGGAGTGAAAAATCCCGAAACTTTTGAAGAACAAATCGTGTTATTGCCAAAAAACGATTTTATTCGTCACCATAGTTTCTTTCAAGAGTGATACACTCATTAAAGCAATCTTTCAATATTTGGAAACTTTTCATATAGTGCGATTTATCGAGGTCTCTAAAATAAGCCTCAGTTCCTCCTCTTCGTGTGAGCCAAATTTCTCTTCCTTCCTTCTTATGTTAATGTTAAGATATATTCGAAGCAACCCGTAACTCCTTACTTGTTTTACTGTTTTCGTAAACATAGATCAACAGGAGATCTTCTGACTTATGTAACACATGTTTGGAACAACGTAATTGAACACTTCGGAGGATCTCGAGCGGTTGCTATTGACATAGCCAAGGCATTCGACCATGTTTGGCACGATGAACTCTTGGCTAAGCTACGCTCTTATGGTATGTCTGAAAGGTTCTGTTTGTGGCTCTCATGTTTCCTCAGAAAGCGTTCTTTACGAGTCGCAGTCGACGGATTTCTTTCTAACACCTTTACTGTTAACGCCGGTGTACCCCAAGGCTCCATACTGTGTCCTACTCTCTTTCTCATTTACATTAACGATCTGCTGGAAAGACCGGGAATCCAATCTACAGCTTTGCAGATGACAGTACGCTTATCTCTTTATTCACTTTGAACGCTCGGACATCGGCTGCTTAGGCGAATATCCGCAGACAACAGGAAGTCATTCAACTTAACAAAGACCTGGAAGAAATTCGATCTTGGGGTGATAGTAACCAAGTGGAATTTATTATATTTTATATAATTATCACGAGTGCATTACCTTTAATAATTTATCTGATATATAAAAAAAAGTTTCAAGGTCATCAGTTTTCAGTAAAGATCGGAAAAAAACTTTGTTGAAAACTCATTTGGGATGTGTTTTGTGGGTGTCATGGATCATTATATACGTCCTTAACAAAAATTTTATATTAAACTAGCAGTGTCCACGGCTCCACTCGCGTGGACTTGATTCACTACTATCGTCACTGCTTATTCCTTATGTTACCTAACGTATATCTGCCATTATCTCCCATTATTTCTCCTTATCTCCCATTATCTCTACATAATTTCCATTATCTAGGCTTATCTCTGCTCATCTCCCATTATTTCTCCTTATCTCCCATTATTTCTCCTTAATTCCCATTCTCTCCCCATAACTCCCATTATCTAGACTTATCTTTGCTTATCTACCATTATTTCTCCTTATCTCCCATTATTTATACTTATCTTCCATTATCCCACCTTATCTCCCATTATCTAGGCTTATATCGAATTATATAGAACATATGTATAAATTTATAAAAACGCGTAAATCGGATAAGTGGTTCTCAAGTGATAAGCGCTCTAACGGACAGAGAGACGTTGCATTTTATATATATTATATTCTTTGCAACATAATATTGTTCCATATTTAATGGTTTAGGCAGTGTATTGCAAGAGAACGCGCTAACGGTAACCTTTTTTCCGACTTGATTCACTATTGTCGTCAATGCTTATTCTTTATGTTACCTAACGCAATAAAATATATCCTGTAACCTGGCCAGAGAACATATGTATGTTTAAAAAAAAGCACGTAACACACTAACGGACAGACAGAGAGACGTTGCATTATATATATATATATATATATATATATATATATATATATATATATATATATATATATATATATATATATATATATATATATTATAGTTAGATAACCTGGCCAGAAAACATATGTATGTTTTAAAAAAAGCACGTAAATCGGATAAGTGGTTCTCCAGTGATAAGCGCACTAACGGACAGACAGACAGACAGAGAGACGTTGCATTTTATATATATTATAGATGTAATAAAATATGTATCTATAACCTGTCAGAGAACATATGTATGAATTTAAAAAATCACGTAAATCGGATAAGTGGTTCTCGAGCGATAAGCGCACTAACGGACAGACAGACAGAGAGACGTTGCATTTTATATATATTATAGATATAGATTATTATTATTATATGACCTGGCCAAAGAATATATGTATGAATTTAAAAAAAGACACGTAAATCAGATAAGTGGCCAGAGAACATATGTATGTTTAAAAAAAAAGTACGTAAATCGAATAAGTGGTTCTCCGGTGATAAGCACACTAACGGACAGACAGACACAGAGACGTTGCATTTTACATATATTATAGAAGCAATCAACGTATGGAACACTAATTCCGTAAGTTTGAATTTCACTTGGCCGGTTATTTTTATTTTTAGGAAGCATTTACGAGGAGCCATAGAAAGTAAAATGGATCAGCAGTTTACTAATGTGCTATGCGATCCGATTAGCGATCAGCGCTGAGTTGGTTCCGGGCTGACTAGTGTGAAGTTGGCTACCGGGCATGCAGATGTGAGCGACCTGGCACCCCATGCGAAATGAGTTACTAGAAGAGCACCATTACAATTGAGTCGCGATGTTACGTTGGGCACCTGGAACGCAACAGGACTCCTGCAGACAGGGGAACTTCATATTCAGAAAAACGAACTTGAACATGAGAACATACAAATATGTGGAGTTGCTGAGACCCATTAGAAAGGTACTAGAAAGAAATACCATCTATATGTCGAGTGGAACTACACGCAGAAATGGCGTGGCCATAGTTGTTAATAGTAACGTTGCTAAATGTGTCAAGGAGTATCCACCTGATTAAAATAACCATTACGGCAAAACCAGTAAACCTGCATATCATACAAGTGTACATGCCATCATCACTCTCTGATGATGAAGTAATTGAAGAAGTCTATAATAAGATATAGACAAAACGTGAACAGACTGGTACGAAGTTGCATTTATATCCTTGCATAAGAAAGTATCCCCTTTGGATTGCACCATCTATAGAACAGTCGCTCTAGTGTTACACGCTGTTTAAGTGTTTCTCTGGATCCTAGATGAAAAACTCAAAACTTTACTGCTGCCGTAAATATCTACCGAACAAACAGGCCTCCTTCCAGGAAGAGGGACGAGAGAACAAATTCTGAACATACGCCAGATAGAAGAAAAAGTCAGGGAATTCCAAATAATATATATTTATTTTATAGACTACTCTAAGGCTTTCGACTGCATACAATGGAACAAACTCTGGTCGATTCTAATCAGCATGGGAACCCGTATACATCTGGTAAACGTTATCCGATCCTTGTATGAGAACACAAATTGCAGAACTAAACTGAATAATTCTTTTTCCGATCCCTTTATCGTAAAAGTTGTCATCAGACAGGGCTGTATTCTGTCACCTTTATTTTTTAACATATAGTGAACATATAATGACTTCTGTTTTGGATGGCTGGAGTGGGGGTGTGACAGTCGATGAAAAAAGCTAAGTAACATTAGATATGCGGATGATACTATTATACTTGCACCTTCAATACAAGACTTAGAATCAATTATAAAGCGCCTGGAAATTACTAGCAAAAACTATGGATTGTCAATTAATAGAGCGAAGACCAACCTAATGATTGTTAGACGTAATGAAGATTCTGTCGTACATAAATAAAATTGCTGGTTTCACTGATGTAGATCATTTCAACTATTTGGGATTCGTCATAACTAACAATGGTGGTTGTGAAACGAAAGTAAGAAGATGTTTGGCAATGGCTAGAAACTCGACCATCAAACTTATAAAGGTCTGAAAAGATCCCGCTGTCACAAAAAATACGAAGTCCAGATTGCCATCTAGCCTTATATTCCCTATAGCAACTTACGCATCGGAATCATGGACCATTAAACAAGCTGACCAAAGACGAATCGATGCGTTTGAGACGTGGGCATGTCGAAGAGTATCACATACCGAACACCGCATTAATGTATCTATTTTTGAAGAGCTTTGTATAAATGGCCGACTTTCAAATAGAATTAATAGACAGTACCTGAAATATTTTGGTCACATTATGAGGAAAGTGGATGCCACGGAAAAGCTTGTAGTAATGGGGAAGGTAGAAGGTAAAAGACCAAGGTCCGACCAAATAAGATCTCTCCTTGGGATGGGTATGCACGAGTCAAGTCAAGTCGCTCAGGATCGAGATGCCTGAAGATTGACTATTGAGGCAGCAACCGATACTCCTATTGGGGTGAAAGGATTGAGAGAGAGATGGAAAGTTATATAATTACCTGGGGATAACAATGTAAGCTGTCAAATTCATCTCATTATTTTTTTATGTAGTTCTCTTTGAATACACACTTAGTTCGTTCCGCCTCTCATCAAAATAGAGCGGGACATCTTAGCCGTTTTGTTACAGCTTCCTTAACTGCGAGAGAAAGTGATCCCTTCAAGCTGGAACAGAGCTATAGGGGGCCTGATAAGCTCTACGAATCCTATTTTTTGATAGAAAAGGTCAGCGAACAAATCATCCCCGGAGGTTATTGCCTGACAGCTTCACGGAAAGATAAGTATTTCAAGTAATGGTTAAGCTATACCACATAAATTTTGTTAGTAGAAAACCTGCGTTCCAAAAACTGTTTTCATGAACTTTCCAGCTGACATAGCTTTTAAGAATTCCTGTTTAGTTTCATGATAGTAATAATTTGAAAATAATGTTTTATTCCCTGTAATAATTTTTAGTGTTCCGTACGGAAAACTTATAAGATCACTTCGGTGTCTGTCTGTCCGACTGTCACACCCGATTTTCTCCGAAACTATTTGTCATAGAAAATTGAAATTTGATAATAATATAGCAATTGATGGTCTCATCAGAGCCATGTAGTTTTGAAAGTTAAATTTTGACTTAAGGGGTTAGTTTTGGGGGTGAAATCGGAAGTGAAAAAAAACATTTTTTACTAGGTAATCGAGTGTGGTGTCAAATGAAAGCTTGTGAAAACACGAGTAATATATATATATATATATATATATATATATATATATATATATATATATATATATATATATATATATATATATATATATCTACACCCCGTGGAGAATATTCCAGAATTTTTTCAAACTTTTTTGATAAGTACTTTTCGAGATAAGGCGGGTGGACAGCGATTTTTTGCGACTTTTTAAAAATAATACAAAGAAAAGTGCGCGCAAGTATTACATTATATATATATATATATATATATATATATATATATATATATATATATATATAATGTGCGCGCGCACTTTTCTTTGTATTATTTTTAAAAAGTCGCAAAAAAATCGCTGTCCACCCGCCTTATCTCGAAAAGTACTTATCAAAAAAGTTTGAAAAAATTCTGGAATATTCTCCACGGGGTGTAGATTGAACGAAAATTATCACGAGTGCATTACCTGTAATAATTTATCTGGTGTATAAAAAAAACATAAATTTCAAGGTCATAAATTTTCAGTAAAGATTGGAAATAAACTTTGTTGAAAACTCATTTGGGGTGTGTTTTTTGTGAAGTCACTGATCATTTTATACTTTCGTTACAACATTTTTTATTTTAAAAGCAATCAACGTACGGAACACTCAAGTTCAACTTGCACTTGACCGGTTATTTTTAAGTTCAAATTATACTGGTGTTCTTGGGAAATGAATAATTTTTCTTGGTAACTGCGGGCCCAATGGTTTATGCTCAGGAGTCCTTTCAAAAGACTTGTCGTTTAGTTCAGGTTATGTTGATTGGTTGGTGGAAACCAGATCTGCCCAATAAAACAAAAAAATCACGAAAAACTACCATATTACTGTTAAAACCATACAAAATGTATTGACCTCCACGTCTTTCACACCCCTTCGCCTCAAAAACTGTAAACTGAAATTAATAACTCAGTTCGTTCGAGAGTTATTGTGATAGCAGACCGACATACCGACACACCGACAGACCAACGAAAATGAGAAAAGCAAAAATCTCAGAAGCTGATTTTTTTACGAATACAATACATTCCTGTAGCACGCAAAGTTTCTTAATTTCACTACCGTAGGCTCTTTCATTTCTTCTACTTATTTACGTTGTTACATTAATAAAAATCTACTTTTCCCGAAAATCTACCTTTTTAATATTCCATTACCTACATATCAAGAACTTATAAATAAAGTAAACTTGCTATAACAAAACAATATAACGTCCGTAATATCCATCATATTGGGATTTCAAGTAGTAACTTTTTTATTTCGATTATCGTTTTCCATGATTGTTTTGCCAAGTTTCCGTTTCCGACATCCCTCGGGAATTTTTATTTTCTCTATTACCATGGGGAGGAAAAAAGTAAAATAAAGTATCGGTTTAAATATTAGATAGAGCTAGGCAATAGAGAGATTTTGCAATGCTTATTTTTCACATGCCTTTATTCTCGTTGCTATCTTAAGCATGCGCAGTATTAACGCGAAGGAATTGCTAGGTTAGGCTAGGTATTTATCTTCTATAAACTCAGGGAATTTTTTTTCCATTCATTTCATGGTTATGCACACCAGTTATTAGTATTGGGTCAACACATGTTTTTAAATTTGAATTGTGTCCAAGGTAATACGAATGTGCGATAAATGAAATTTCATTTGAAATTAGCACTACACAGCACTGTAATGCTATTGTGCCAAAGATTGCAAAATTCCAACATAATCTGAACACTAAGTAATTGTTGTGTTAGTATTGGTATAACTAAAAACGAAAAAAAAAATCGTATTTTTAGAAGTTACCGAAGTGTTCTTCGTATTTGCTGAACCATCCCAAGACGGGTTTCGGCGTATCACGACTCATCAGCTGGGCTAAGTTCAGCAAATACGAGAACACATCTTTAGTCCTTTATCAAGTCACTAACGGAAAATTATAACAAATAGATGCTTATACTGCACTCTGTCGGTGACTTACTAAATCTATTCAAGCAGAGCGGCACAGCACGGCTGGCAACTTATTGCAGAAACGCACCTTTCTTCAGCTTACTGCTCGAAGGCATAGATGGCAGTAATGGTATAACTAAAAAACGAAAAAAATCGTATTTTTAGAAGTTACCAAAGTGTTCTTCGTATTTGCTGAATCATCCCAAGACGCGTTTCGCCGTATCACGACTCATCAGCTGGGCTAGGTTCAGCAAATACGAGAACACATCTTTAGTCCTTTATCCAAGTAACTAACGGAAAACTATAACAAATAGATGCTTATACTGCACTCTGTCGGTGACTTACTAAGTCTATTCAAGCAGAGCGGCACAGCACGGCTGGCAACTTATTGCAAAAAACGCACCTTTCTTGAGCTTACTGCTCGAAGGCATAGATGACAGTATTGGTATAACCAAAAACGAAAAAAATCGTATTTTTAGAAGTTACCAAAGTGCTGATGAGCAGTGATACGGCGAAACACGTCTTGGGATGGTTCAGCAAATACGAAGAACACTTTGGTCACTTCTAAAAATACGATTTTTTCGTTTTTAGTTATACCAATACTGCCATCTATGCCTTCGAGCATTAAGCTCAAGAAAGGTGCGTTTCTGCAATAAGTTGCCAGCCGTGCTGTGCCGCTCTGCTTGAATAGACTTAGTAAGTCACCGACCGAGTGTAGTATAAGCATCTATTTGTTATAGTTGTTGTGTTATTTGCAATAAAAGATTATCATTTCAATTTTACTGGATTTTCTTAGTGGTTTGTATACCTAAGTAGGAAAAAAACAGGCTCTATCATAAAAGCAATAAGAAAAACGAATTTCAAATAACCTCTCTTATAAGTTCCTAAATAAGAGAAATCATTATCTTTAATAAAGGATTCTCTTATATTGTTTCAATACTGCATAAGCTTCGAATGGTAGGTGCATGCTTCAAATAACGATAACAGCTGAATCCTCATATTTGATTTCTTCCCTTTACTACTGCGCAAGCTCTAAACGGTGGGCGTATGCTTCATGTAAATATAAAGACAATGGTCTACCAAAATAAGTGTTGCAAAATCTCTCTAATGAACGCAGGATTATCAGTATAAAATTAATTCCGAAATGCTTTTCCTCAAGCTTACACTAACCCATTAAAATGTAATTAATATTACATTCTGAATACATAGATACGGAATGGCTTGAAAATAGTACAGAAAAGTCTTTAAATAAGTGATTATTTAAGTGAAGCAAAAATAACCTTACTGTTTTTTTAAAAAAATTTTCCCATTTACCAGCTTTCGTTGTACGTCTGGTAACATTATTACTAAATTTTTATCTTTTTAAGTAATGTGACATTTGAATAAAAAATAGTATCATAAAAAATGGATTTTCAAGTAAATAACAACACAAAAGTATTTTGTGTTGTAAAAAAAAAAATTTAGCCTAAGAATAAATTTTAAATTTCTTCTTGGAGGACCACTGGCGCAGTAGGTAGGGGAACTTACTGTTGATCAGAGGGTCGGAGGTTCCTCCTGTCTGCCTGGATGTTGTGTCGTCACTTGAATAAATTTTTAAATAGTAAAATTAAAATAGGTCTGGCAAATGGACTCTGATCCGAGCCAAGGGTAAACAAAAAAAAAAATTCTTCTTGATATTAAAAAGACATTTTTTTCAAAACACTCGAATAAATCAAATAACCCGCTGTTTATATATATATATATATATATATATATATATATATATATATATATATATATATATATATATATGTCAGGGGTGCTCAAACGGTCGATTGCAAGTGCATTTTGAGTCGATCTCGAGAAAAAAATTCCGATATAGAACTATTCACAGATTTTGTTTTAGGTAACTAAAACAAAATGTAATGAATAAACTACTAAAATTTATTCGCTCCACAATTAGGCCAGAATAACCCCCTCATCACTTTCTTTTATTGTAATAACCCCCTGCTAGCGGCAAAAGGCGGCTTTATCAAAGGAACGCGCGGTACTTGTCAAAGAAAAGCCGCGTTTTTGATTCCCGCCGATTTTTCTAGAAACTTCGGGCGGCGTGCTTGACGGGAACATTCGAGACTTCGTTCGCGCCGATATAAATGTTGCGCCTGCAGGAATAGGAGTCAGTCTGAGTTGTAACTTGAAGGCGATACATCGATACAAAGTTTATTAATAAATAGTCCAAAATGAGTGCGGCGGAGAAAAGTAAAACTTATCATTTTAATAACGATTGGGAGGAAGAATTTTTCTTTTGTATGGCAAAGGATAAGTGCATTTGTCTCATTTGCCGTGCGTCAGTTGCAATACCTAAGCGTGGGAACTTAGAGAGGCATCATAAAACGGTTCATAAAAACTATGAAAAGGATTTTCCGTCACAGAGTGAATTAAGAAAACGAAAAGTACGTGATTTGATAACTTGTTTGAAAAAAAGAACAAACCACGTTCACAAGACCAGCCAAACAATCAAAAGCTGCAACGATAGCGTCATTTAAAATATCTCATATATTGGCGAAACACAAGAAACCATTTGATGATGGATTGGTTGTGAAGGAAGCCTTTATTGAAGCGGGTGAGACTATATTTGGAGATTTTAAAAATAAAACAGAGATTATGTCTGCTCTTAGAGAACTTCAGTTATCTCGTCCGACTGTCACAAGGCGTGTTGAAGTCATGAGTCAGGACATAACAGATAAAGTAAAACATGATATCATGGAATGTATATACTCTTCTTTACAGTTCGACGAATCCACCGATATGACAGACACTGCCCAGCTGTGTATTTTTATTCGAATGGTATTTAATGACATGTCGGCTAAGGAAGAGTTTTTGACAATGATTCCTCTGAAAGGAAAGACCCGTGGCGAAGATATATATGACGTTTTCTTCAATTTTGTAACAAACTACAAGCTACCAATATATAAACTACTGTGCATTACAACCGATGGAGCACCAGCAATGACTGGAAACAAAAACGGTTTTGTGGCATTGTGTCGAGCTAATGATGATTTCCCTTCATTTTTCTCCTTCCATTGCATTATACATCAACCAGTTTTGTATTCAAAAGTTCTAAACATGGAGGAGATTATGGGCATTGCAATAAAAATGGTGAATTCTATCCGTTCGAAGATAGTGAGTCAGCTGAACACACTGATTTGGTTCTTCACACGGACGTCAGGTGGTCGAGTCGCGGAAAATTCCTAGAAAGGTTTCGAGAATTATTGCCCGAAATAACAGCTTTTCTGGACGAAAGAGGTGATGACAGTCAGATGCTGAAAAACGGAAAATGGCTGACTGATTTGGCATTTTTGACAGACATCACAATGAATTTAAACACCATTAATTTGGAGCTTCAAGGTAAAGGAAAAAACTATTATTGAGATGATTAGCGCAATAAACGCATTCAAAAGTAAATTGCAACTTATTATACATCAACTGAAAAGAAAGGATCTGAAAAATTTTCCGTCTTTGAAAGCAAGGATTCCTCAGTTGAATTATGATATTTATGAGGCAGAATTATCAAATATTTTGGGCCAATTCGAAATACGTTTTTATGATTTCAGTAAATTGGCAAATATCGCATCATTTATGAGTTATCCTTTTTTGTGTAAAAACATTGAGGAATTAGCTACTGAAATAGCAAGTCAGTTTAACATGGACTCATGTTCTGTTGCAAATGAGTTAGTGCAGATTATATCAAATATACATCTCAAAGCCACAGCATCTGGTGTTTTATAGCTGAAGATAAATATCCGAATCTAAGGCAAATCGCCCTTCAACTGACGGCCATGTTTGGGTCAACTTACTTGTGCGAGTCTGCATTTTCTGAAATGAAGATAATTAAGTCAAAATATCGCAATCGACTAACTGACGAACATATGTCATCATGCTTGCGATTAGCACTCGGTAATTACGTACCATCTTATGAAAAGTATGCTGAGGACATGCAGTGCCACGCTTCAACATCCAAGGTCACTCTTTAGTTAAGTTTAGACACTAGAACTCGTTTGTTTTGTAAGAACCAATAAACTCGCAATTTTGAATAATTATGACTTTTTTCATTGACATTTTAGAGCAAACCTATACTTACCTTGACTAAAAAAATGCATATTGTGCGGAAAACTAATATCTATGCCACGATACACCCTACCTAGACGACAATACTGCATCACACTTACTTGCAGCCTCTCAGAGTCGATCGATCGTAGCCTAACAATATTGAGGTAGATCGCCAGCAGTTCAAGTTTGAGCACCCCTGATATATATATATATATATATATATATATATATATATATATATATATATATATATATATATATATATATATATATAAACGGATGCGAAGTATTAGCGCGACGTGTATTAATAGCATGCACCGCTCTGGGAGGAATTAAGCGGGCTACATATGTCGAACGTTTTCCTTGAAAATACTTGTAGAATAGATTCAAGTCGCCAACCGTTCTTCGATGTTCCAAGGTACAAAGGATTCTACTGAGTTTTTGACCTCCATGCAGGTAAACAGCTTTCTTCTAAATAGAATTGAACAAATGCAGTCTATGTTTGGGAGCAGTATTCCATCGTCGGTAGAATTTCAGCTTTGTACAGAATTAATAATTGTTGTGGAGTAGAAAGCTTCCTAGTTCGCATTAATATTATCAGCTTTGAGAAGCTCTCTTTGCTATGCAGGCGACATGTTCAGGCCAAGACATATTTGCTCTCAAGTTAACACCCAGAAACTTAAGTGACAACGCTAGGAGAATGGATTATCCCGATATAACTATGTCGGGTTCCGCACCGTTACCTTTTTAAGAAAAAACTCCAGCCTAGATTTTAGTAGCGTTAAATTCTACTTGGTTACTGTCACCCCAAGATAGAATTTCTTCCTGCTGTCTGTGGATATTTGTATATGTAGCCAATGTTGAAGCGTGCAAAAGGAATGAAGCAATAAGCGTACTCTCATCTTCAAAATTGTAGATTAGATTTCTGGTCTTTTCCAGCAGATCGTTCATGTAAATGTAATATAAGAATCATCACTTATACACAATATATTTCATTTTAGTTGATTAGTTTTTAATTTAGTATTTTATAATAAACAGCGGGTTATTTGATTTATTCGATTGTTTTGAAAAAAATGTCCTTTCACTATATGCTTGAATTAAAAATTATTTAGCCTTTTAAAACCAACTTTGACAGAACATTACAGGAAGAGACAGTAGAGTATAAACAAAATGTAGAAGAAGAAAAATACAAATTATACCTGTTGTCAGAACTAGTATTAAAAGAATGAACTTAAAACTTATGAGCAAGTGGATGATATAGAAAATGAGTATACGAAAGCACTCCATAGTGCTTCCTATCAAGCACTTGGAACAATATTTAAGAAGAAAAAGAAACAAAAACCTTTTTGGTTGACAGAAGAAATAGAAGGACTAATAGCAGAAAAGAAGAAACTATATACCAGGTGGTTAACTAAAAAAACTCGTGAAAGAAGAGAGAAATACAAAGAAAAAAATAAAGAGCTAAAAAGAAGAATAAAAGAAATAAAAAACCAATATTGGGAACAGAAATGTATTCAGATTGAAGGCATGATAGGAAGATCTCGGTCTACAGAAGTTTGGAAGACCGTCAAAGGGATGAAGACAAACGATATACAACAAGGCGATCAATTAATAAGTATGAGTGAATGGGAAAACCATTATGAAGAGTTACTGACAGAAAATCGCAATGTATTCGAACTTAAAAAAAAAACACATAATTATAAGTGGTTTTCGAGTGATCAGCGCACTAACGGACAGACAAATAGACAGATAGAGAGACGTTGAATTATATATATACATATATATATATATATATATATATATATATATATATATATATATATATATATATATATATATGTATATATGTATATATATATATATATATATATATATATATATATATATATATATATATATATATATATATATATATATATATATATATATATATATATATATATATATATATATGTATATATATATATATATATATATATATATATATATATATATATATATATATATATATATATATAGAGCTAGATAATTAAAATACATGTAACATTATCATCATACAGTGCTGCCTCCTCAAACCCTTTCTCCAATCCTCCCTGTCCTGAGTCGTCTTCGTTCAGGTTTCGTTTGTCCACTGCGTTCCTCATGCCTTCATTCCAGGTACGTCTTGGTCGCCCCCGCTTCTTTTTCCCTGGAGGTTGCCAGCGAAATATTCTCTGTGGCCATCTATTCTCCGGCATTCTCATTAAATGTCCAAACCAGCATAAACTGCGGATCTCAATTCTATCAATAACTGCTTGTTCTGCCTTCATCTGTCGTCTTATTTCATCATTAGGTATGTGTTGAAGTTTAGATATCCCGGTACTACTATAATCCATTTCTACTGCTTGTAATCTGCGCTTCAGTACTGCGCTTACCACCCAGATCTCACTTCCATAACAGAGAACTGACTCTACCACTGATTGGCCTATTCTTTTCTTTGTCTTTTTGGATATGTTTTTATACCACCATAGGGAGTTGAGACAGCCTATTACTTTTCTGCTATTTTGAATTCTCTGTTTAATCTCTGCTTCTCCTGTTTAAATTTTTCAACTTGTTTTACAAGTGTATCATAATTTATGAGGACTTGAAATTGCGTCTCACTATTGACTACCAGATACTCTGTTTTCTGTAGGCTTACTTGCAGTCCCCAATTCTGTTATTCGGTGTAGAGTCTCTTCAGCATAAATTAGAGATCGAATGAATCCTGCGCCATAAGTACTTGATCATCCGCAAAACTTAGTGTAAAGAGATAATTTTCATTTATTGGTTTACCCATTCCTATGCATTTTCTTTTCCATTCCCTCAGTGCTAGTTCTACTGCTAGTTCTACCTAGAGATTAAATACTATTGGTGATAGACTACATACTTGGCCGAGTCTTTTGATTATTAATATCGATGTTGATAACACAGCCCCACAAAAAAAAAAGTGGGGTATACTTTTGATGCGATATATCAGATCCGTAGTATTTTAGCCCGCTGATCACGAATCTGATGTCAGAATATCGCCATCACATCTCAATTTTTTTCTAACCTCAAAAAATAGGTAAAAATTAGTAAAAATTAAGAAAAATATACTCCTAAAAAATTGATTCAAGCTTTTTCATGAATCCAAAGATGTATTAATATGTATTCGGACACGCTAAGCTAATATTCATCGGTTGGATTGAGCCATACAGTTCTGTTTTCTTTCTAACCTCAATAAATCAGACAGATATAGTGGTTCTCGAATGCAAAAACGAATTCAAATTAAAATTCAACCGATCCTTACCAAAATTGGTACACGGGGATTTTTTGGGTCGCTGATCACGAATCTGAGGTTGGATTTGCAAAATTCAAGATGGCAGATGTTTTCACGCCATTTTGAACGCCGAGAAAATTCATCGGTAGATTTTTATTCTTCTACCTGCATCCAGGGCACCTCCACGTGGTGACGGTGGGCAACGGTGTTACTCCACTAGCCGGCAGAGTCCCTGGATAACGGCTTAGATGCCGTCATGGCAGGTAGAAGAAAGAGAATTACGATGCAGGGACTCGGAAACCCAGTATCGGCGGTTGGTCAGGGTGGGAAAGCGGGCCCGCAGCCGTCGTCATCCAGCGACCGTAGCTCTTCATGTGTGGGTGACTTGGCTCATGTAGAGTATAATGCTACAAGAAAACGGTCTCACGATACAAGGACTTTTCATAAGTGCGATAAAAACAGTGATTCATTTTGTTATATTTGCTGTCAACACGTATTGAGTAAAATGGGATCACCGATAACGGATAAGATTAAAACCTTATATAAGGATTGTTTTAACATTGAAATACAGCACCAGAATACAGATTGGGTTCTCCACATCATTTGCAGTTCTTGCAAAATAATGTTGTACATCAATAAGAAGGCGATTAAATATTCCAGACCACCAATATGGAATAGACCATACAGTGAAAATGATTGCTACTTTTGTATGAATGTTGTATCTAGGCATAACCGAAAAAATAAAAGCACTATTACTTATAACGATGTTTCGACAGTAACAAGACCAACTAAACTAATTCCGCCTCCTGAACCACTTGATGCTGATGTTATGGAAACAAATGATTTCACCTTATCAGTTCATGCCGAAAACATTGAAACTGTCGAAAAAGATTCAAACACTGTTACTAATGAATGTTCTAGTGACAACCTATCATATACTAATGACACAGATAAAGAATTTCTACCATACAACCGTAAACCAGAACCAATACTCGTATCACAGTCAGAACTTAGTGATCTAGTCAGAGATTTAGGCTTATCCTTAAAAAAATGATTTTTTTAAAATACATTTACAATATTTAAGTTACCACAGATATCTTATTAAATTCTAAGTCTATACACATAAAATATAAAATTAGTTTCTACGTATCTGTGTGCATGCGTGTATACATATGTATCTCCAGCTAAAACTTAAGAACGAAAAATCCCATTTTCACACAATTCTCTTTTACCTGTAGATATATACATTATCTAAACAGTTTTTCCACTACATTAAAAATATTAGAAAAATAAGATGCAAGTATTTTATACTACAACGGCAGTGGCAAATATTTAAATGGTACCACATTCAGTTTTACATTACTGTTAATATGCAATTTTATAGTTTGGTATTCTAATTCTCAATAATCTGTAAAGAATACGCATATATATATATATATATATATATATATATATATATATATATATATATATATATATATACGAGGCTGGTTTGAAAAGTCCGTGCAAAGTCCGAGAGATGGCACCACCGGCGCGTATCGAGGTCATGTTTAGTTAGTAGCATCTCTTGAATGAACGCACACCAAGTTTCAGCCATATTGGTCTATTTCTTTGTGTTTGACATTCGTGTGAATCAAGGAAGTCGAGTGATTTTCAAGAAATGGACGAAAAAGAATTTCGTGTGGTGATTAAACATTACTTTATGAAAGGCAAAACGCCTCAGGAGACTAAAGAGAAGCTTGATAAACATTATGGTGACTCTGCACCTTCGATTGGAACAATTTATAAGTGGTTTCAAAATTTTCGGACTGGCCATATGGGCACAAGTGACGCTGAACGTTCTGGACGGCCTGTGGAGGTTACGACTCCAGAAATCATTGATCAAATCCATGGTATGGTGATGGATGACAGAAGGGTTAAGGTGCGTGAGATTGCTAGTGCTGTGGGCATCTCGACTGAACGGGTACATAATATTTTGCATAAACATTTGGACATGAGAAAGCTATCCGCAAGATGGGTGCCGCCATTGTTCACGTTTGACCAAAAACGGAATCGTGTGAAGTGTTGCAAGGATGGTTTGCAGCTGTTCCAGAAGAATCCGGAGGACTTTAAGCGTCGTTTCGTCACTGTGGATGAAACATGGATACATTACTATACTCCTGAGACCAAACAACAATCTAAATAATGGGTTACCAAGGGGGAATCTGCACCAAAAAGGCGAAAACCGTTCCTTCGGCCGGAAAGGTTATGGCGACTGTCTTTTGGGATTCGCAAGGGATAATCCTCATCGACTATCTGGAAAAGGGTAAAACTATTACAGGTGAATATTATTCATCGTTATTGGGCCGTTTGAAAACCGAGCTGCAAGAAAAACGCCTGCGATTGGCCCACAAGAAAGTCCTTTTCCATCACGACAACGCACCAGCACACACCTCAGCAGTTGTGGTCGCAAAATTAATGGAAATAGGGTTCCCAACTCGTTTCCCATCCCCCCTATTCTCCGGACTTGGCTCCCTCGGACTACTATTTGTTCCTCAATTTGAAGAAATGGCTGGCGGGACAAAGATTTTATTCAAACGAGGAGGTGATTGCAGACACTAATGGATATTTTGCAGACTTGGACAAATCCTATTATTCGGAAGGGATCAACAAACTAGAACATCGTTGGACGAAGTGTATAAGCCTAAAAGGAGACTATGTCGAAAAATAAAAAAGGTTTACCTCAAACACACAAGTAGTTTTTATTTTTGCACGGACTTTTCAAACCAGCCTCGTATACATATATAATTCAACGTCTTTCTATCTGTCTATTTGTCTGTATGTCTGTTCGTTAGTGCGCTTATCACTGGAGAGCCACTTATTCGATTTACGTGCTTTTTTTTAAAAAAACGTGCGTTTGTTCTCTGGCCAGGTTATAGGCTATATTTTATTACGTTAGAAAACATAACGAATAAGCAGTGACGAAAATAGTGAATCAAGCAGGAAAAAAGTTTGCCGCTAGTGCGTTCTCTTGCGATACATTGCCTAAACCATTAAATATGGTACAATATCATGTAGCAAAGAATATATATATATATATATATATATATATATATATATATATATATATATATATATATATAATAATACATAAAATGCAACGTCTCTCTATCTGTCTGTCCGTTAGTGCGCTTATTACTCGAGAACCACTTATACTTATGTGTTTTTTTTTAAGTTCGAATACATTGCGGTTTTCTGTCAGTAACTCTTCATAATAGTTTTTCCATTCACTCATACTTATTAATTGACCGCCTTGTTGTATATCTTTTGTCTTCATCACTTTAACGGTCTTTCGAACTTCTGTAGACCGAGATCCTCCTATCATGCCTTCAACCTGAATACATTTCTGTTCCCAATATTGGTTTTTCATTTCTTTGATTCTTCTTTTTAGCTCTTTATTTTTTTCTTTGTATTCCTCTCTTCTTTCACGAGTTTTTTTAGTTAATCACCTGTTATATAGTTTCTTCTTTTCTGCTATTAGTTCTCCTATGTCTTCTGTCAACCAAAAAGGTTTTTGTTTCTTTTTCTTCTTATCTATTGTTCCAAGTGTTTGATAGGCAGCACTATGTAGTGCTTTCGTATAATCATTTTCTATATCATCCACTTGCTCATAAGTTTTAAGTTCATTCTTTTAATACTAGGTTCTGACAACAGGTATAATTTGTATTTTTCTTCTTCTACATTTTGTTTATACTCTACTGTCTCTTCCTGTAATGTTCTGTCAAAGTTGGTTTTAAAATGCCAAATAATTTTTAATTCAAGCATGTAGTGAAAGGACATTCCTTTCAAAACATTCGAATAAATCAAATAACCCGCTGTTTATTATATCGAAATACTAAATTAAAAACTAATCAACTAAAATGAAATATATTGTGTATAAGTGATGATTCTTATATTACATTTACATGAACGATCTGCTGGAAGAGACCAGAAATCCAATCCACAATTTTGAAAATGAGAGTACGCTTATTGCTTCATTCACTTTGGACGCTCCAACATTGGCTACACATACAAATATCCACAGACAGCAGGGAGAAATTCTATTTTGGGGTTACAGTAACCAAGTAGAATTTAAAGCTACTAAAATCTAGGCTGGAGTTTTTTCTTAGAAAGTTAACGTTGCGGAACCCGACGTAGTTATTTGCCGAGATACTCCATTCTTCTAGCATTGTCAGTCATTTTTCAGGGCGTTAACTTGGGAGCAAATATGTCTTGGCATGAACATGTCGCGTGCATAGCAAAGAGAGCTTCTCAAAGCTGATAATATTAATTCGAACTAGGAAGCTTTCTACTCTACAACAATTATTATTATGTACAAAGCTGAAATTCTACCAACGATGGAATACTGCTCCCAAACATAGACTGCATTTGTTGAATTCTATTTAGAAGAAAGCTGTTTGCCTGGATGGATCAAAAACTCACCAGAATCCTTTGTACCTTGGAACATCAAAGAACGGTTGACGACTTGAGTCTATTCTACAAGTATTTTCAAGGAAAGCGTTCGACGTATGTAGCCCGCTTAATTCCTCCCAGAGCGGTGCATGCTATTAATACACGTCGCGCTAATACTTTACATCCATTTGAGGTTCAGTTTGTTACTCCTACAACACTTTTTACGCAGTCTTTTATACGAAGAAACTTATCCCTCTGGAATGATTTGCCCAGGACTGTGTTTCCCACCAAATACAACTTAGAGCGATTCAAGACCAACGGAAGTCACACACGCGTCGGACCTGTAGAGCTTTAGGAATTTCCCTGGAGTACGTGTGTCACGCCCCTAAAAATATGTAATACAATTATATATTTAGGATATAAAATACGTTTATAGTGGTATTAGTACTTGGACATTAGGAAATTAATGCTGTATATCTTTTAAATTATAGGCAATGTATGAATTGTTGCGCAGATCATCGTACGTCATATGAACAGCAACTGTGTAGCAGTACGAGCCCGCGAATTGTGAAAAGGATATTACGTAAAAACGACACGGGAATGTTTTATTTATTAAAACGGCTATTTCGTATTGCAGTCGTAAAAATTATATTTTGTATCGATCTACACGTTGTCGTATGTTATTTTCGTTAATAAGTAATTTCTTTTTAAATACTGAACTTAACAGAACAGATGTAATTTGTTTGTTCAGTACAAGTTCCCTTTTTTTTAGCTGAAAAAGGTACAAATGATTATAAAATAAAATCTTATTTTTAAATTTAAACATTTTTTTTCTGTCGTGACAATATTGCAGCAATCTAAGATATTATCTAAACTAGAGTAAATTGTTTTTGATGTGTCTAGTTGCTATAACCATTGGCGAACATGCTGAAACACCAGAGACCTTTATGGTTCATTTTCTCAATAAATGTAACAAAGCATTATTTATCACTATTTTTACACAGTTTCTCAAGACACAAGGACTAATCACAATAAGTTAGGGAGGGATTCAGAACTATTTATAACTATATCTCATATATAACATATCTCTCTACATACTATGTCTTTTAAACTTTAGAATAATGAAAAGATGACAGATTTTTTTGCTCCCATAACTCTAAAAATGTCGTAATTAATATCAACGTGGTTGTGAAGAGTTATTCGATAGGATGATCAAATTCTCATCTCATCATTATTTGCTAATTACCAACCTTGTCAATATATTTCTAAATTTAGCACAACAATAAAGAGTACATAGTTGAAAAATCGTTGTCGTAATCACAATTTAATGTAAAATAATAAGATTATAAAAAATTATTTACATAAAATAAATCATTCTGTATTGATTCACTACTAAATAAATATTTCCAATAGTTAGGTATGACAATAACGGAATGAGACATTTTTTTCTTATTAAATATCGATTATCGTGGAAAACGTTGACCTTTCGTGTCGGAAAACAGTATATCAGTAATAAAATTTTCTAATATTGTTTTAATATTCTCCTTTCTTTTAAGGCTTTTACTTTTATTGTTAAACCCAAAGACCGCTTCTTCGCTTATTTATAAATCTGTACGTCAAGTAAAACTGATGAAAGAAGAGAAAACGCAATTATTTTTTGAAGATTCTAAATATTTTTTAGAATTTTTTGTTTAGTCCACTCGCTAGAGGCAAATTTTGACGAAAAGCTCTCATTAAATGTTAACAGGCTGCGTTTTGGCAAAAAGTTTGGTGTTCTAAGCCTATAAAATCGAAAATAAATTGAAAAATTCGATTTTTCGAAAATATTTCTAAAAATAAAAAAGATATCGAAAAACTAATGTGAAAGAATGGGAAATTTTACAAAAAAATAGTATATAGATTACACTGGTCAACAGGATTTTTTTCACAGGGAAACTGAATAGAGGGAGTTCAGTTTTTTATGCTGAATTCAAATATGTTATCAGATTTCTTCTCTCAGGCATACTTTTCTTGTGACAGTCATTGTTGTATAATATACTTCTCTATATTAGGAGTTCCTTGTTATAATTCTTGTAAATATAGAAGTGGGAATTTGTATTCAGAATAATTTGGCACCAGGCAGATTTATTCATGTTGAAACATGTTTTAACTTTGTTCAGGCTTAATGATGTTCAAACCCGTCCTATCTTGTACAAATATTGCACTTTGTTAGCAAGCAGAGAACCAGTAGCCAGTATTGTAGACAAGGCGAAATCGGCGCCATCGTTGGAAAAAATTTTCTAATTGAATTTTTTTTCATAACCTTCTCCAGGAGATGCCCCTGAAAGAGGATCAACATGTTGCCGGGCGGTAACCTGGTCCGAATTTGTTTAAACAAATTTTTTTTAAACAAAGTCCAAAAATTGAAATTTAGGTAAATTGGACCATTTTGAACAAAAAATGTCTCTTGTGAATTTTCTCTAAAATGCGCCGTTTTCGAGATATCGGCGATTTTAGGTGCGAGAAAACGCGAAAATGGCCACTTTCACCTCCCAATATCGGGGTCAAAAATTAAAATTTTCAATGTTGCCAAGTGTCCAAATTAAAGTTTGAGATCTCCTCTACAAATTACCATAGGAAATATTGCAATATCTTCATTTTTAAATATTGTTTTTTAACAGTTAACAAATTGCGTTCGAGCGCCCGCGGCTGCATCGAAACTGTATACATAGATATATACGCAACGCCCGTACGTAGGCGCACGGAACTGTATACGCACTGCGATGCTCTATAAAGCTTTGTTTCTTGATTTCTTATTAAAATTAATATATTTGAAAAGTATGTAAAAAATATTTATTTATTAAAGAGTAATTGTTATATCAAATTTAATTATTATAACAAATGAATATAAATAAAAATTCAATATTCGATTAGGATGGTAGAAGAATTAAAACAATTTTATGAAATATAACTTATATATATTTAATAGAATTTTCGCAAATATTTAAATTACACCCACACATGAGTATACAACTTACGTTGTTGCTTTTGCAATTACATGCATTAGTTTTACAATTTTTTGTACATTTACATTGCCTAATTAACGAATCTGGTATCGAATTTTTTAACATGAATTTGGGTAACAATTCACCTGTTTCTAGAGTGTAACCAAATTCTGTTGCATCTAAATGTCGATACCGAGAATACAATGACATTTTCCATATGTACGTTTGTAGTGAAGCTCGTGCTACCTACTGGTTTATTTAACGGACTAGCAATATAGTTGTAATCTTGTAAACATTTGGAATGATACTTTAGCTTTTGAACTAGTAATGACGTAGTTGAACTATATATGCAAATTTTCGTATAGACTTTGTCCATTTTAAGACGAGCTGTTGCCATTAGCTTTTCCGCTGCATTATAATCAGAAAGTGTATAAGTTGTACTGTCTTTATTTTTATAAATTTTTTCACAGATCATGCACTCTGCTTTTGACACACTTTTTGATCGCAATGTTGGTTTTTCTTTCTCTTCGGGTTCAATTGATAATAACTGTTTTTCATTATTAACAGCTTCATTATTTTCTGCTTCCAGTTTTTTGAGAGCATTTTCCCGACGTACAATTTTTTCTTTACTTACATAGGAAGCATAACACTTTCTGTGCCAAGAAAAAGTTTGTTCACTGCTACTTGGATTATATAAATCGTTAAATTTTGTACTTATGTCATCTTTCCGACGATTAGCTGCTTGTTGAATTTTTTAAAATGATTCAAAATTTGGTTGTTGTACAACATCATCATACTTACCACAGAAAATGCACTTATGATCACATTTAATTCGTTTAATAGAAAAAGACATAATTACACATGTACATACTTGTAAGGGCGGAAAAGAAATGAATAAACTATTAAAGTGTCCGACTCTTATTTAAGCAATAGCATGTTTGAACTTTTGCATGATACTTCACGTTACAGCGAGTTGCAGCGCGTATACAGTTCCGCGCGCCTACGTACGGGCGTTGCGTATATATCTATGTATACAGTTTCGATGCGGCCGCGGGCGCTCGAACGCAATTTGTTAACTGTTAAAAAACAATGTTTAAAAATAAAGATATTGTAATATTTCCTACGGTAGTTTGTAGAAGAGATCTCAAACTTTAATTTGGACACTTGGCAACATTGAAAATTTTAATTTTTGACCCCAATATTGGGAGGTGAAAGTGGCCATTTTCGCGTTTTCCCCCCTCGCACCTAAAATCGACGATATCTCGAAAACGGCGCATTTTAGAGAAAATTCACAAGAGACATTTTTTGTTCAATATGGTCCGGGGCGAAAATTTCAATTTTTGGACTTTGTTTAAAAAAAATTTGTTTAAACAAATTCGGACCAGGTTACCGCCCGGCAACATGTTGATCCTCTTTCAGGGGCATCTCCTGGAGAAGGTTATGAAAAAAAATTCAATTAGAAAATTTTTTCCAACGATGGCGCCGATTTCGCCTTGTCTATTGTAATTGTAGAGAGTCTGGTAACACGTGTACCTACTTATTTTTGTGCTGTTTATTGTTTTTATTTGTAAGTGTTTTTTTATAAACGTTTCAAAATGCCAAGTGTGTAAATCAACTAAACAATTTCTGCTCCGTGTGTGGTGAACTGACCTTCAGGTCTCAGAGGCGAAATTTTACACCGCTTGTGAAAAAATTAGCTTTATTTTGGGTGTAAAGCTGGTGATTTTGATAAAGACCAGGCCCCAAATTTATGCTATATATCATGTGTTAGGCTTCTCACTGGTTGGAAAAATGGTACTCGTCATGCCGTTTTCAGGCTTTATGATTTGGAGAGAACAGAAGGACCATTTAACTGATTGCAATTTCTGCTTAACTGACATTAAAAGAATTACGTCCAAAACAAAATATGCAGTTAAGTATCCCAATTTGGCATCTGCAGTTAGACCTGTGCCACGTAGTGAAGAGTATCCTGTACCAAAGTTTCCAGATTTTCAGTTCATAGTGAAGACGGAAAAAGCGAGAGAAGTGACCCTACATTTGAAGCAAGGAGTTCATCAGAACCTCACTGTTTATCTCAAGAATATCTTAATGATCTTATACGGGATTTAAATTTGTCTAAGCAATCAGCTGAGCTTTTAAGTTTCAGGCTCAAACGTTGAAATCTACTCCAAAAAGATACAAGGATATGCGTTTATCATAGATGCCATAGTGATTTCAGTGACTACTTCTCTAAAGAAGGCCATGTAGTTTTTTGTAATGATGTTTGTGTAGTAATGGAGGCTCTTGGACATCAATACCAGCCAGATGAGTGCTGATTGCTCATAGACTCACTGAAAGTTAGTTTGAAGCCTGTACTACTCCATAATAGGCGTGAATTACCATCAATACCTGTCGCGTATGCCAGTGATATGAAGGAGATATATGAAAATATAAAATTGCTGTTAGAAAAATTCAGTATATTAAATATAACTGGAATATCTGTGGTGATATGAAGGTTATAGTTTTATTGTTAGGTTTGCAGCTTGGATACACGAAATTCTGCTATTTCTTGTATGAATGGGATAGCAGGGATAAGGAGTCTCACTACATAAAGAAACAATGGCCTAAACGTGAATTTCCTATTCCTGGGCATAAAAATGTATCAAATATCCAATTAGTGGATCCCGAAAAAATGTATTTACCTCCCCTGCACATAAAACTGGGTCTTATAAAAATTTTTTGTAAAAAAAATAGATAAACGTTCTGCTGCATTTGTGTATTTGAAATCTAAATTTCCTAAAATAAGTGATGCAAAATTGAAGGAAGGAATTTTTATAGGGTCCCAAATAATATCATTAATATCAGATGATGAACATTTTGAGGAACTGTTACATCCACCGGAAAAGCAGCGTGGAAATCATTCAAAAATATCTGTTGTGGATTTCTTCGCAGTAATAAAGAAGAAAACTATAGTGAAGTGAGTGATCTTCTGACTTCATACAAAGAAGTGGGCTGCAACATGTCCTTAAAAATTCACTTCTTGGACTTCCACCTAAACGTCATCCCTGAATACCTTGGGACTGTCTCTGATGAGCATGGTGAGCGTTTTCATCAGCAGATTTCTACTATGGAAATGGATTCCCAGTATGCTGGCCGACTACTGCTGGACCATGAAAAGAGACATCTCGAAGGCAAAATATGACAGAAAATCATCATATAAAACTTTTTAGGTTAGACACAATTAGCCGTGTATTTATTATTCAGTGTTTTGTAAGCACTAATTATTTTAAAACTCTAAACACGTGCCACAAAAAAATCCTGCTCGATGGATAAAATTTGAGAACATATTTAAACTCAGCATGGAAAAGATAAATATATTCCGTTAATTTAGTCCTTGTGAAAGAAAAAAAAAATTTGTAGACCAGTGTATTTATTTTTAGTTTTACAGTAATTAAAAAAAAAATATTTGAAATAAAATGGTTAGTTTAACC
This sequence comes from Pachyrhynchus sulphureomaculatus, assembly GCA_019049505.1. Lineage (NCBI taxonomy): Eukaryota > Metazoa > Arthropoda > Insecta > Coleoptera > Curculionidae > Pachyrhynchus > Pachyrhynchus sulphureomaculatus. The sequence continues at coordinate 244,090,880 of CM032446.1, forward strand.
CTTTCGGTTGTAGTGGAAATCATCCTTCCAACGTCCTTTACGATTAAATTAACGTTTCTGTATATACTGTTAAATTTTTTTTAAATGGGCTATTAAGGGGTTTCTCGGGGTGCGGATTTGAAAAATTCAGGCGGATATAATATGACGACCAGAGAGTACGTAATTAATTTAATCTGTTCTAGTAATTTGGAATTTTTGCGTTTTCAATATGTGTTTTCTTTATACCTGAATGTTTAAATGAAATAACTTTATACTTAAAGCTTAGACCAGGGGTGCTCAAACTTGAACTGCTGGCGATCTACCTCAATATTGTTAGACTACGATCGATCGACTCTGAGAGGCTGTAAGTAAGTGTGATGCAGGATTGTCGTCTAGGTAGGGTGTATCGTGGCATAGATAGTTTTCCGCACAATATGCATTTTTTTAGTCAAGGTAAGTGTAGGTCTGCTCTAAAATGTCAGTGAAAAAACTCATAATTATTCAAAATTGCGAGTTTATTGGTTCTTACAAAACAAACGAGTTCTAATGTCTAAACTTAACTAAAGAGTGACTTTGGATGTTGAAGCGTGGCACTGCATGTCCTCAGCATACTTTTCATAAGATGGTACGTAATTACCGAGTGCTAATCGCAAGCATGATGACATATGTTCGTCAGTTAGTCGATTGCGATTTTTGACTTAATTATCTTCATTTCAGAAAATGCAGACTCGCACAAGTAAGTTGACCCAAACATTGCCGTCAGTTGAAGGGCGATTTGCCTTAGATTCGGATATTTATCTTCAGATATAAAACACCAGAATTTTGTATCGGATGCTGTGGCTTTGAGATGTATATCTGATATAATCTGCACTAACTCATTTTCAACAGAATATGAGTCCATGTTAAACTGACTTGCTATTTCAGTAGCTAATTCCTCAATGTTTTTACACGAAAAAGGATAACTCATAAATGATGCGGTATTTGCCAATTTACTGAAATCATAAAAACGTATTTCGAATTGGCCCAAAATATTTGATAATTCTGCCTCATAAATATCATAATTCAACTGAGGAATCCTTGCTTTCAAAGACGGAAAATTTTTCAGTTCCTTTCTTTTCAGTTGATCTATCATAAGTTGCAATTTAGTTTTGAATGCGTTTATTGCGCTAATCATCTCAATAATAGTTTTTCCTTTACCTTGAAGCTCCAAATTAATGGTGTTTAAATGCATTGTGACGTCTGTCAAAAATACCAAATCAGTCAGCCATTTTCCGTTTTTTCAGCATCTGAGTGTCATCACCTCTTTCGTCCAGAAAACCTGTTATTTCGGACAATAATTCTTGAAACCTTTCTAGGAATTTTCAGCGACTCAACCACCTGGCGTCCGTGTGAAGAACTAAATCAGTGTGTTCAGCTGACTCACTATCTTCCAACTGCAATTTAAAGAACCGTTGTTGCAAGCTACGTGCACGGATAGAATTCACAATTTTTGTTGCAATGCCCATAATCTCCTCCATGTTTAGAACTTTTAAACACAAAACTTGTTGATGTGGAAGGAGAAAAATGAAGGGAAATCATCATTAGCTCGACACAATGATACAAAGCCGTTTCTGTTTCCAGTCATTGCTGGTGCTCCATCGGTTGCAAGGGACACTAGTTTATATATTGGTAGCTTGTAGTTTGTTACAAAATTGAAGAAAACGTCATATATATCTTCGCCACGGGTCTTTCCTTTCAGAGGAATCATTGTCAAAAACTTTTGCTTAGCCGACATGTCATTGAATACCATTCGAATAAAAATACACAGCTAGGCAGTGTCTGTCATATCGGTGGATACGTCGAACTGTAAAGAAAAGTATGTACATTCCATGATATCATGTTTTAGTTTATCTGCCATGTCCTGACTCATGACTTCAACACGCCTTGTGACAGTCGGACAAGATAACTGAAGTTCTCTAATAGCAGACATAATCTCTGTTTTGTTTTTAAAATCTCCAAATAAAGTCTCACCCGCTTCAATAAATGCTTCCTTCACAACCAATCCATCACCAAATGGTTTCTTGTGTTTCACCAATATATGAGATATTTTAAATGACGCGATCGTTGCAGCTTTTGATTGTTTGGCTGGTCTTGTGAACATGGTTTGTTCTTTTTTCAAACAAGTTATCAAATCACGTACTTTTCATTTTCTTAATTCACTCTGTGACGGAAAATCCTTTTCATAGTTTTTATGAACCGTTTTATGATGCCTCTCTAAGGTCCCACGCTTAGGTATTGCAACTGACGCACGGCAAATGAGACAAATGCACTTATCCTTTACCATATAAAAGAAAAATTCTCCTCCCAATCGTTATTAAAATGATAAGTTTTACTTTTCTTCGCCGCACTCATTTTGGAGTATTTATTAATAAACTTTGTATCGATGTATCGCCTTCAAGTTACAACTCAGACTGACTCCTATTCCTGCAGGCGCAACATTTATATTGGCGCGAACGAAGTCTCGAATGTTCCCGTCAAACACGCCGCCCGAAGTTTCTAGAAAAATCGGCGGGAATCAAAAACGCGGCTTTTCTTTGACAAGTACCTCGCGTTCCTTTGATAAAGCCGCCTTTTGCCGCTAGCAGGGGGTTATTACGATAAAAGAAATTGATGAGGGCCTGGCCTAATTGTGGATCGAATAAATTTTAGTAGTTTATTCATTACATTTTGTTTTAGTTACCTAAAACAAAATCTGTGAATAGTTCTATATCGGAATTTTTTTCTCGAGATCGACCGTTTGAGCACCCCTGGCTTAGACTTTTATCTTTCATTTTCCACCTATAATTTTTTTTTTATTTTAAGTTTCAGTTGTATGATTAATATTAAGCAAAAAATACGTTTATCATGAACACATTTTTAAGAGAAAAACTACAAAGGAAAGAGAAAGTTTTTAATAATTTTTTAATATCAAGTATACTTTTAACTGCAACTAAAAAAAAAAATTGCCTGACTTTTTTTGACAATTTCGTACTGCTTTGAACGTAAAATTGTCAATTTTTAAATAACATAGACAATGTGGGTATTTTTAATTATTCTTATATTGATACTCAAGGTATTATAAAAATATATGAACAAGGATTTTTTTTTCAATACTGTGTTTTATTAAATATTTTTATTTAACTCTATGCCAATTAAAATCATGTATACAAAAATGTTTTAAGTTTTAAAAATTATAAAGCAAAGAAAATAAAAAATATTAGTATCATCAGAAAGCTGAAAATCTCCTCTTCAAAAAGCTATAATTTTTTTTTACACTCTGAAAACAAGTAATATCGATTAACCGTCGAGCGGTGCGCGTAGACTTTTAAATTAACCTGTTTGGTGCACCACACTTTTTGAATCACCTATTCGAATTTTTAATAAATTCTCATGCTAATAAAAATAATCTGGAAAAAATCTATTTACTATTTTTTCGTAAACTTTCCCGCTCTTCCACGTGATGCTGTTAGTTTTCGATATCTTCTTTTATTTTTCGAGATATTATCGAAAAACCGAATTTTTGATTTTATTTTGGATTTTGTGGGCTTAGCGTACATCGAACTTTAGCAAACTTTTTTTATGGTATTCTACGTCCAAAAAACTACCTGTGTGCCAAAATGCAGCCTGTTAACATCTAATGAGAGTCAAAACCCCTGGCGAGTGGGCTACTTGTATTCTTATATATTTCGGCATCGCCTATTTACATTTGAATGGAAGTCATTCCGTTCTTAAGATAGAAGGGAAGGGGAGATAGTTGCATCCAAAGATTTTCTTTTAAGGAATAAACAAGAGAATATTAAAGATGGACGTGTATAGAGAGGCATTCTTCTTTATTCATAAGAGCAAGGAACATGTCTTCACCGATCCCAACCCGGCTACGCCACTGTATAAGCTAGGTCTTGGGTTACCGTAAAGGCTACATTTTATCCGGATTAAATTTACTATTTCCTTGGGAAACAGGGAATAACAAAATGTCGAGACATTTCATCGTCAGGGCAGAGGGGTAAAACAACTTGAATATGCGCATAATAATTGGGAGGAATTGAGAAAGGTACTGTTATTCCGCTGCTATCATGGAATAAAGAAATTATCTAGAATCGCTAATGTGAGATCGATATATATATATATATATATATATATATATATATATATATATATATATATATATATATATATATATATATATATATTATCTTTTACGTGTTCTTGCAATTAGATCATTAAAACTATTATTGGATCTGTTATATATTTATTGACGTTTCTACCTTCGGAAGAGGTCTTCTTCAAAATTTGCTCTAAAAGAAGAATTAGAAGAATTAAATATAGATAAGTAATTAATCAGTTTGTTGTGTATTTCGGGGTTAAAATATTTGTAGCTTTTCGTAGTTTTTAATTTAAGACACTTAACTGTATACATTAATGAGGGCCTTAAACTAGAAAGTAGTTCATTTTGTGGGGTGTTAAGTTTAAATCACTGTTAAAATCACATTTTCTACTTTCTACAAACAAACCACTTAACTTGAGGGACTTTATATGACTGGTAGGTAGATACGGTTTAGGTTATTTACATTTGTTTTTTCTAAGTTGGGAGTGTGGAATCTTTGGCACAATGATATTACTCAGTATATATCACCACTACACCAAACACTTTATTTTTGCGCTCGACGCGCGTTTCGCTAACCATGTTAGCTTCATCAGGAGCGATGATCGACTAGTCCTGATGAAGCTAACATGGTTAGCGAAACGCGCGTCGAGTGCAAAAATAAAGTGTTTGGTGTAGTGGTGATATATACTGAGTAATTCGTTTTTTCGTTTATTGCAGTGGGCGTCAACCGAATATGTACGGATTCGAGTATCTCTTTTTTTTGTATTTATTTCGGTGTTGATAATTTTGATGTTTTTGAAATCAAAGGTATGACTTTTATTTATTTCATGATTCGTAAGGGCTGTACTGTTTTTTTTTTGTCGTATTTAAGGCCTTTGATTCTATTTTCTAGATATTTTATAGAATCAAAGGCCATAAATACGACAAAAAAAACAGTATAGCCCTTACGAATCATGAATAAATAAAAGTCATACCTTTGATTTCAAAAACATCAAAATTATCAACACCGAAATCAATACAAAAAAAAGAGAAATACTCGAATCCGTACATATTCAGTTGACGCCCACTGCAGTAAACGAAAAAACAGATGTAAATAATATATATATATATATATATATATATATATATATATATATATATATATATATATATATATATATATATAAATATATATATATATATATATATATATATATATATATATATATATATATATATATATATATATATATATATGTATATGTATACACTCCTGGACAAAATTAACGCAACAATATATTAAATCATACAAATCTCTATAATGACTTAATTTTAATAATTTTTTATGAACATTGGTTACACTAAAAGTTAGAAAAAACTTATTCGGATACTTTAAAAGTGAATTAGCTACCAAATTTCTCAATAAGATTCGAATTAAAATTATTCTTAAGACCTAATAACAAAATCGTTGAAATTATGTAATAATGAAAAAAATAAACCGGGACACGAGTAGCAAAATTAATGGTGTAACTGGGACACTAGTAGCGTGTGTGTTGCCTCCTCTACTTCGGATGACAGCGCTTATGCGCCTAGGCATGCTTCTAATTAAATTTTGGATAAAATCTTGAGGAATTTGCTCCCACTCTGTGATAACTGCATTTTCAAGTTCCCTCAGGTTTCTAGGTGCAGGTATGTGACGTTTCACATTTTTCTTAAGGTGATCCCATACATGTTCTATCGGATTCAGATCCGGGCTTTTTTGTGGCCAATGCATAATCGGTATATCAGCCTGATTAAGATAATTATGTACCTCCGTAGTCACGTGAGGTCGACCGTTGTCTTGCATAAACAGGAAATTGGGCCCCACAAAATGACCGAAAGGCATCACATGTTATATTACAATATTCTCAAGATAGTAGTCAACATTCATGGATCTCGTACGGACAGGAACTAACTCTGTACGAGCATCAAAGCAGATGCCATCCCAGAACATAACAGAGCCACCGCCCGAATGGAATCCTTGCAGAGATATTACAAGGAGCAAACCTCTCTCCTGGTCTTCGCCATACTCGCTCACGACCATCTGGATGTTTTAGACTAACCCTAGTTTCATATGTGAAGAAAACTTGTTTCCAATCATCCGCAGACCAGTTTTCGTGATTTCGAGCAAAACGTAACCTGGCAACTCTGTTCTCTCTAGTAAGCAAGGGCGCAGTGGCTGGTCTCCTACTGTTTAATCCAGCTTCATTTAACCGTCTTCTAACTGTTTTAGAAGAAATTGTGACATTGCGAACAGCTTCGAGTTCGTTTCTTATTACAGAACTAGTGACAGTCCTGTTTCTTAAAGCATATTGTCTTACAAAACGTTCATCTAGGTCGCTATTGCATCGTTTTCGCCCTTGCCCTAGCCTTCTAGAATAAGTTCCTACTTCATTCAAGCGTCTTACCATACGACTTATTGTGGAACGATGTTTGCTCAACAAATTGACAACATAACCCTGACAATATCCCTCGTCCAATAAAACTGAAGCTCGCATTACCTCGTGTTCAGTTAAATTCCTTGTTCGATTCATTTATCTAATTCTTCGGGGTCAAAAATAAAACAGTCTACCACAAAAACGTATTACTTTGGAACAATTTATAAGCTTACTTTTAAAGAAAATCTATCGCATTATTACAGAAAGTTTATCTTCTAAAATATTCTTTAAAACTCTTTTGATTTCTGTCATGAACAACGAAACAAAATATGCATAGCCTACTATTCAAATACTCGATAAACTTTAAAACTGACATAAGAAAAAGATAAATTAATTTTCAGATTTTTGCGTTAATTTTGTCCAGGAGTTTATATATATATATATTTATATATATATATATATATATATATATATATATATATATATATATATATATATACATATATATATATATATATATATATATATATATATATATATATATATATATGTATATATAATTATATATATAATAGGGAAGGTAGTCGTGACCGACTGATAAAAAAGAAAATACTAGTATATTGGGGATGAGGTCGAAATGTTGGCCCAAATAAAACTCCCTTGTTTCTTGTCTAGCTTTCGGAATTATATTTATTCCCTCTTCGGGACTAGTAATCTACAAAGAATTACATTGTGTTAGCCACTAAAGTTTATAGGTAACCTCAATATATAGTTGAAAATTTTATTTGAAAAAAACGTAAACTTGTGGTACTTTCAAATGTGAGTAATAAAAGAAAAAGCGTTACGTCGTTGAGGCAGCATACAACCAGCTAAAACTCCATGGTAGAGTTATTATGGTGGAGATTTCATAAAAATTAAAAATTGATTGGACAAAAGAAGAGCCTTAAGGTAGGCGCAGTGGCGTAGCGTATCGGGTGCGGTTTGTGGCGGCCCACCCAGGGAGGCACTTTTTAGGGGCGGCAAAATTTCACAATAAATAATAATAATATCTTGTAATCTGAACTAAAAATTTGAAACATTTCATTTCATATTTTCGTCGCACCTACAATTCGGACCGATTGAAATGAGTACGGAACTTTTTATTGTTTAATCTGTAACGGAACCGGAACCTTTCTTTAAGTGAGTATAGTCATCTGGCTTGCTCTAGCCACTGGCAACACCGTCTATACTAACTAGTTGTCTTGAGGTTTCAGCAGCTACGGAATTTGGCGGAAAAGTTTGCCGGCGGCTGTACTTCTAGATTTGGACGACACTGAATGTAATCTAGACTATGCATCTGCCGAAATTGACGAACAGGACTTCAAGCTCGGACGAGTTCGACTATGGGCTTTCGTAACTGCCACATTATTACCATTTATTGTGAAATCCAAGCTGGAAGATACTCTGCCCAGTATTATAATAATGCCCCGAATATTCCTCACAATTGCCATAAGCAATGCCAGCTGTGAGAGAAGCTTTTCAAAACTGAAGTTGATCAAAAATTATTTAAGATTAACAATAAGTAATTTAAGGCTAACCAATCTGGCTATCTTGTCTATTTAACAAGAAGTACGTGATGCTATAGACATTGATAGTGTAATAAAAGACTTTGCTTTTAGAAAAAGTAGACAATAAAGGTGTAGTTAAAGACAGAAGTTTTATTTTTAATTCTATTAATTTTTCAATAAAAATATATATGGTAACAGTACAATTGGAAGTTGATTTGTATTTTATATTCTATTTGCTGTGATATGTTCTTAATTTTATGAAATAACTAGCCGTGCCCGCGGCTCCGCCCGCGTGGACTTGATTCACTACTATCGTCACTGCTTATTCCTTGTGTTATCTAACGTAATAAAATATCTGCCATTAGTTCCCCTTATCTCCCATTATTTCTCCTTATCTCCCATTATCTCTACATAATTTCTATTATCTAGGCTTATCTCTGCTCAACTCCCCCATTATTTCTCCTTATTCCCATTATTTCTCCTTATATCCCATTATCTCACCTTATCTCCCATTATCTAGGCTTATCTCGACTTATCTCGCAATATTTTCTCCTTATCTCCCATTATTTCTCCTTATCTCCCATTATCTCATCGTAATTCCCATTATCTAGACTTATCTCTACTTATCTCCCATTATTTCTCCTTATCTCCCATTATTTTATACTTATCTCCCATTATCTCACCTTATCTCCCATTATCTAGGCTTATATCGAATTATATAGAACATACGTATAAATTTATAAAAACATGTTAATCGGATAAGTGGTTCTAAAGTGATAAGCGCACTAACAGACCGACAGACAAACAGCGAGACGTTGCATTTTATATATATTATATTCTTTGCAACATGATATTGTTCCATATTTGATGGTTTAGGCAATGTATTGCAATAGAACGCGCTGACGGTAACTTTTCCGACTTGATTCATTATTATCGTCACTGCTTATTCGTTATGTTACCTAACGCAATAAAATATCCTATAACATGGCCAGAGAACATATGTATGTTTTAAAAAACAGCATGTAAATGGGAAAACCAGTTTGAAGAGTTACTGACAGAAAACCGCAATGTATTGGAACTTAAAAGAAAAACACATAAATATAAGTGATTCTCTAGTGATAAGCGCACTAACGGACGGACAGACAGACAGACAGGCAGAGAGCCAGGCAGACAGAAAGACGTTGCATTTTATATGTATTATAGATAGAAGATGATAGATAACCTGGCTAGAGAACAAATGTATCAATTAAAAAAAAAAACACGTCAATCGGATAAGTGGTTCTCGAGTGATAAACGCACTCACGGACAGACAGAAAGACGTTGCATTTTATATATATTATATTCTTTGCTACATGATATTGGTCCATATTTAATGCTTTAGGCAGTGTATTGCAAGAGAACGCGCTAGCGGCAAACTTTTCTCCGACGTGATTCACTATTATCGTCACTGCTTATTCCTTATGTCACCTAACGTAATAAAATATAGCCTATAACCTGGCCAGAGAACATATGTATGTTTAAAAAAAAAACGTAAATCGGATAAGTGGTTCTCCAGTGATAAGCGCACTAACGGACAGACAGACAGACAGAGAGACGTTGCATTTTATATATGTTATAGATATAGATTATTATTATTATATAACCTGGCTAAAGAATATATGTATGAATTAAAAAAAAATACACGTAAATCGGATAAGTGGTTCTCGTGTGATAAACACACTAATGGACAGACAGACAGACGGAGAGATATTGCAGTTTATAGATATTCTCTGCTACATAATATTGTTCCATATTTAATGGTTTAAGCTGTGTATTGCAAGAGAACGCGCTAGCGGCAAACTTTTTTCCGACTTCATTCACTATTATCGTCTCTGCTCAATCCTTATGCTACCTGTCGTAATAAAATATAGCCTATAACCTGGCCAGAGAACCTATATATGTTTAAAAAAAAAAGTACGTAAATCGGATAAGTAGTTCTTCAGTGATAAGCGCACTAACCGGCAGACAGACAGAGAGAGATACGTTGCATTTTATATATATTATAGATATAATAAAATATATATCTATAACCTGGTCAGAGAACATATGTATGAATTTAAAAAATCACGTAAATCGGATAAATGGTTCTCGAGGGATAAGCGCATTAACGAAGAGACAAACAGACAGAGAGACGTTGCATTATATATATATGTATATATTATAGATATAGATTATTATTATTATTATATAACCAGCCAAAGAATATATAAATGAATTTAAAAAAAGACACGTAAATCGGATAAGTGGTTCTCGCGTGATAAAACGCACTAATGGACAGACAGACAAACAGAGAGACATTGCATTATATATATATATTATAGATTATAGATATTCTCTGCTACATAATATTGTTCCATATTTAATGGTTTAGGCTGTATATTGAAAGGGAATGCGCTAGCGACAAACTTTTTTGCGACTTCATTTACTATTATCGTCACTGCTCATTTCTTATGCTACCTATCGTAATAAAATATAGCCTATAACCTGGTCAGAGAACATATGTATGTTTTAAAAAAAAAGTACGTAAATCGGATAAGTGGTTCTCCAGTGATAAGCGCACTAACGGACAGACAGGCAGACAGACAGAGAGACGTTGCATTTTATATATATTATAGATAACTTAATCTTGCCGACGCATATTATAAATGTTGTGTATATATCAATAAGTGGCATACGTGTAAGAACTTTTGTAACAAATGTGTTTATTGTATTATAAAACATACATATATTTGTACCCTGTACTATACACATTAACAAATTTATTCTGGCCGAGAAGTTATTTAGAATTTCTGCAAATTTTTGGAGCTTTTTGGATTTAAATACCTAAATAAGGGGCGGCTAATTTGGCCTACGCCCCGGGCGGCTGAAATCCACACTACGCCACTGGCTGTATCTGAGTCATTTAAGGTTCGCAGACGACACTGAAGTGTGGCAATGCACATGAATTACAAGAAATGATAAGTGAAATTATCACTCAAAAACAATTGGTCTTAAAACGAATAAAAAGCAGATAAAAAGATTAACCAATACTATTTTTTTTGTGGGTCTAGCACACGTGCTACAGGGAAGCCCTTAAAGCGCTCCAGGAGCGGTATGTGTGCAGAAAAAGCGATTCACGTTGTTCTTGAATCGCTGTAAATTGTACGCGGTGGGAAACACAGTCCTGGGCAAATTGTTCCAAAGGGATGATCTTCTCCATATAAAAGACTGCTTGAAAAGCGTTGTACGTGGAGTAACAAGCTGAACCTGATGCGGTAATAACAGTATAATTATAAATTTTAAAGGAACAGCTCTTGAAATTGTTGAGGAGTGTGTCTATCAAGAGCAAAAAATTATTACGACGAAACACAGTGTCCCTGATGAAATTTCAAAAAGAATCAGGCTAGGATGTGCACCACATTCGGAAAATATATACAAAGATAAAGACGTCCTAAATACGTTAAAGGTCAAAGTTTACGATCAGTACATCCTACCCTTGATTACGTATGGCGCTAAAATATGGACACTGAATAAAGTCCATTTGAAAAAACTGGCGTGAACTCGGAGAGCACACGAAAGACAGATGATCGGGATAAAACTTAGAAAAAGAAACAGCTGGACATGTGGCATGGACGACTGATGATAGGTGGATCAAGCAAATAATAGAATGGAGACCACGAGAACCGAAAAAGCGCGTAGGACGTCCCAAATCAAGATGGCGG
>CM032446.1:244107664-244295568 GCA_019049505.1 Pachyrhynchus sulphureomaculatus
TAACTTCCTCCATGTATTTTGTAGAGGAAGGTCCCTTTTGTACACCTACCATTTTATGTACCATCTTTCAAAATTTTCATTATAGCAATAAAACGACAAAAATTGGATTAATTTTCTTTACATATCTACAAAAAAATCCTATAAGATAGAGTCATGTACTGACTTGAATGTGTTTTTCATAATTCGGGAAAACTTCGTAAAAATTGACAAACTTTGAGTGATATGAAAAACTCATACTTTACAATATGAGTTTCATACCACAACTTCAAAATGCTATAACTCAGCCAATTTTTGGAATTTCTCGGTGTTTGAGAAGTCATTTTGTTCAGAATATTGTTTTCTTAACAAAATCGATTTTGTTCCCGGAGAAGATAAGGGCCCTTTTTTTGTGGACGATCACATTTATATATATATATATATATATATATATATATATATATATATATATATATATATATATTATATATATATATGTATATGTGTATATGTATATATCTGTCTGTCTGTCCGTTAGTGCGCTTATAAATGGAGAACCACTTATCCGATTTACGTACTTTTTTTTTTTAAACATACATATGCTCTCTGGCCAGGTTATAGGCTATATTTTTATTACGATAGGTAGTATAAAGAATGAGTAGTGACGTAAAATAGTGAATGATGTCGGAAAAAAGTTCGCCGCTAGCGCGTTGCCTTGCAATACACCGCCTAAACCATTAAATATGGAACAATATTATGTAGCAGAGAATATCTATAATCTATATAAAATGCAATGTCTCTCTGTCTGTCTGTCTGTAAATTAGTGCGTTTATCATGCGAAAACCTCTTATCCGATTTATGTGTCTTTTTTTTAAATTCATACATATATTTCTTTGACCAGGTTACATAATAATAATCTATATCTATAATATATATAAAATGCAACGACTCTCTGTCTGTCTGTCTGTCCATTAGTGCGCTTATCCCTCGAGATCCACTTATCCGATTTACGTGATTTTTTAAATTCATATGTTCTCTGACCAGGTTATAGATATATATTTTATTACATCTAAAATATATAAAATGCAACGCCTCTCTGTCTGTCTCTCTGTCCGTTAGTGCGCTTATCACTGGAGAACCACTTATCTGATTTACGTGCTTTTTTATTAAACATACATATGTTCTCTGGCCTGGTTATAGGATATATTTTATTACGTTAGGTGACATAAGGAATAAGCAGTAACGATATTGTGAATCAAGTCGGAGAAAAGTTTGCCACTAGCGAGTTCTCTTGCAATACACTGCCTAAAGCATTAAATATGGAACAATATCATATAGCAAAGAATATAATATATATAAAATGCAACGTCTCTCATATATTTGTTCTCTGGCCAGATTATCTATAATCTTCTATCTAGAATATATAAAATGCAACGTCTTTCTGTCTGTCTGTCTGTCCGTTAGTGCGCTTATCACTTGAGAACCACTTATCCGATTTACGTGTTTTCATAAATTTAAATATATGTTCTATATAATTCGATATAAGCCTAGATAATGGGAGATAAGGAGAAATAATGGGAGATAAGTCGAAATAAGGAATGGAAGATAAGCAAAGATAAGTCTAGATAATGGTTATGGTGAGATAATGGGAGATAAGGAGAAATAATGGGAGATAAGGAGAAATATTGAGAGATAAGTCGAGATAAGCCTAGATAATGGGAGATAAGGTGAGATAATGGGAGATAAGGAGAAATAATGGGAGATAATGAGAAATAATGGGAGATAAGGAGAAATAATGGGAGATGGGCAGAGTTAAGCCTAGATAATCGAAATTATGTAGAGATAATGGGAGATAAGGAGAAATATTGAGAGATAAGGGGAAATAATGGGAGATATTTTATTACGTTGGGTAAATTAAGGAATAAGCAGTGACGATAGTGGTGAATCAAGTCCATATGTATATATATGTATATATATATATATATATATATATATATATATATATATATATATATATATATATATATATATATATATATATATATATATACATATATATATATATATATACATACATATATATATATATATATATATATATATATATATATATATATATATATATATATATATATATACATATATATATATATATATATATATATATATATATATATATATATATATATATATATATATATATTTATATATAGATATATATATATATATATATATATATATATATATATAATTTTTGCCTGCCAATTCACCAGAAAATAGCCACAGCCTCAGTTTTTGTAATTGAAACTCCCATGAACTTTGCAGCGAAAAAAAAACTGCCAAATTTTGTTTAAATTAAGTTATCTTTAAGACGGCTCTAAATTTTTTGATACCAGCTATGTACTGATTTGATCAATTAAAGCATTTTCTTTTTGTAATAAAATAAATCTTATCAACATAATATAGCATTAAATTTATGTTATGGATCAAACTACTTGACATCTGGCATGGCTATTTCAAACAATTCGTTTCTTAATTATTACAAGTGTTAAATAAAAAAAAACATAGTATTAAGTTATATAACATCTTCTCAATTATTAAAGAAGACAATGGATATTATAAAAAAATAATTACACACATTAAAAATTAGTTAGTTTGAAGCAACCAAGTGTGACTGTTGATTTGTCACCATTTTCAATGACTTTCTGTAACTATTATGCATGCAATTTATTAATATCCAATGGCGTGTCCATTGAAGTGGCTTTGGGGGTGAGTGTAATTCTCATCTCTTCTTCTTAATCTCTCTTAAATAATTACAGAGCAGTTTATTTTCATAGCAATCTTCAAAACTTTTTTTAGATGGATAGATACACTTTATCTGATGAGCAAAATAAATCCAACGAACGACGGAGTTTCCTTAAAATAACTTGCAAGGTGTAGAGAAGTAATGCTATCAAGCATTTTAATCAATTTTATTGTAATTACCTTCTTAAATATTCACGGATGTTCAAGTATGTTAATCCAAAGCCTTCGCACATTTACATGTAAACACGATCCTGCCCTCAAAATTCGTCGGCTGCATCGACTATTAAAGAAAACTAAATGTATACGTAGATTCCTTGCATCTCTTTTTAAATTTTATGTAATGTATGCATTGTCTTCACTGAATAAAGTAAAGACCACGATTATTTATGAAATTCAACAACAGTAACTTAAGATGGTTCTAAAGTGGATACCAAGCCAGAAGAGCAGGAGGAGACCAAAAACGACCTGGTTTGGAAGTGTTCAGAGAGTAAATCAGAGAGAAATTTGAGACCCGGATTGATGTTGATGTAATATATATATATATATATATATATATATACATTGCGCAATGTATATATATATATATATATATATATATATACATTGCGACCTCGATAATCCGAACTAATTAAAATCGCGGTGATCCGAATTAGTAAATAATTCGAATTACTAAAGCAGGACATTATTTATATTAAAAAACGAATCATTTCATACGAAACAACTAAAAAATAGTACATACATACGAGGCATGTTTTTTAAGTAAGTACCGTTTTGCGATTCCGCCGCCGCAGCGATACGGTCGGCGTTCCGCGCATGCGCGCTGGTAACCTACATCTCATCTCTACGCACTGACGCCATTACAGTCTGATTCTTCATTGTATACGTTGTTTACTGAGTGTTTAAGATGCCTCCGACAATCGTGAGTCCCGCCGATTGTGAAGTACGGGCTGTTATACGATTTCTTAGTGCTAAAGGCGTAAAACCGATCGATATTCATCGTGAGATCTGTGAAGTTTACGGACAAAACATTATGAGTGATGGAATGGTAAGGAAATGGGTGAGAGCATTTAAAGATGGCCGCACAAATGTGCATGATGAAGAACGAAGTGGGCGTCCTTCGGTCGTTAATGAAAATTTGGTGCAGAAAGTGGACGAAAAGGTGAGAGAAAACAGACGCTTTACAATTTCATCATTGTGCGACTGCTTTCCTCAATATTCTCGTAGTGTTTTGTATCGCATTGTGACCGAGAACTTGAATTACCGGAAATTGTGTTCACGTTGGGTTCCAAAAATGTTGACGGATTTGCACAAAACCCAACGTTTAGGCAGTGCATTGACTTTCCTTGAGCGGTACCACAATGAAGGTGAACATTTTTTAGACCAAATTGTTACTGGTGACGAAACATGGGTGGCCTACGTCACACCAGAATCGAAACAACAATCCATGGAATGGCGACATTCATCATCACCCAAAAAAGTGAAGTTTAAGCAAACAATTTCTGCCCGCAAAATCATGTGCACAGTTTTTTGGTACAGAAAAGGAGTATTGCTAGTGGAGTTTCTGCCTCGTAATGAGACAATCAATGCAGCGTCTTATTGTGAGACATTGAACAATCTGCGTCGTGCAATCCAGAACAAAAGACGTGGCAAGTTGAGTAAGGGTATCGTTTTGCTGCATGACAATGCCCGTCCACATGTGGCTAATCGGACCAAAGATCTCATCAAATCTTTTAAATGGGAAACTCTAGATCATCCTCCATACAGCCCTGATCTGGCGCCCAGCGACTACCATTTGTTCCTGCACTTGAAGAAGCACCTGGGTGGTCAGCGTCTTCAAGACGATAACGAAGTTAAAACATTTGTGATACAGTGGTTAACAAGTCAGGCGGCAGAATTTTATGAGGAGGGTATTCAAAAACTGGTGCCACGTTATGACAAGTGCCTCAATATTCACGGAAATTATGTAGAAAAGTAGATTAAGGTACAGGCTTTCATGTAAAAATAAAATTATAGCGATATCTTTGCACGTCTTTTTTTAATTCCAAAACGGTACTTACTTAAAAAACATGCCTCGTAGAATAATATTTAAAATAGAAGCATATCTTATCAAGTTTTATCTTATTTTGTAAAAAAAATTGTTTTTTGTTTGCTTGACCCTTCTCTGGTTCATCATAAAAGCAATTTCCTTTAATCTTTGAAGTACAAGAACATCACTTAGAGGGATATCATTTTCTTCTGCCGGTCTCATGCACACATTCAAACTTTTAACTACCTCATCATTCTTCACAGTGTTCTTAACAGTCTGGTTTGTATTAGTATTTAACTCTGAAACTTCATTATCACTCTCGTGTTGTTCATCTATATCATCTATGTCTTCCAGTGGTAACAAATCTTCATCATTTTCAAGCCAATTACATATTTCCACGTTCGTGAGATTCTGCTCAGTGAGAACATTCAGCATATTTGAAACATCTGTTAAATAGTTACGAATTAACTAAAAAAATACTACAAGAAAAATTTCAAGCTTTACCTTTCATTTCTTCATTCGTGGAAAGCAAATTGTGCCGCAATTCACTCAGAGGAATCAGATCTTCAGCATCATATTCAGTGTCTGTGTTGGCATCTGCCACATAAGCCATAATTTTGTGCCAGTACTTTTTCAAGACTTCAAGGGAGACATTTTCCCATGAATTGCATACTAGACATACAGCATCTTTTAGGTTAATGCTTTTTAATAACCTAACAAGGTTCTTTTCATTATTTGATAAAATATGGGCTAAAAGACTTTTCCGATAAAATAATTTTGTCAGTCTGATTGCATTCTAGTCCATAGGCTGCAAAAGTGCAGTACAATTTGGTGAAAGAAATAATGTTGTAAACTGTCCATCCTCACTAGTCAGCTCTTCTATAGTTCCATGGCTCAAAGCGTTATCAACGATTAGCAGGGCTCTTTCAGGCAAGGTGAGACTTCTTAAATGACTTTCGACTTGACGAATAAAAGAATGATGAAATCAGTCTAAGAAAATTGCTGTAGTCATCCATGCATTGGCAGATGATTTGTACTCAATAGGTATGTTCACATTTTTAAAAGCCCTCGGATTTTTTGCCTTTCCTATCACTAACAACTTTAATTTTTGTGATCCATCAGCATTGCAACATGCTTGAAAGGTAACGCGTTCTTTGTTTATTTTTCGACCTGGTGCGGTCTTTTCCTGAGAATGAACCAGCGTTTTTTCAGGCAACATTTTCCAATATAGAGCTGATTCATCTGCATTGTATATTTGAGTAGGTCCAATGCTTAATTCTTTTATCTTACCTGCGAATAAAGTTAGGAAAGGATCGACGGTACTTTCATCATTGGATAGTTTTTCGCCACAAACTTTTAAAGCACGCAGACCATGTCTTTTTCTGAAGCCTCTGCTAGCTCTAAAATTATCATTCCCGTAGGTTTCAGTATAAAACTGTTTTGCTTTGCCTCATAAAATTTCGTAGGAAATTGGGACGTGCCTTGATCGTTGCGTATAAAACCATGTATACAAACGAGTTTCCATTTCTGGATATTCGGTTTTCGTAAGGTTTTTCTGACGCCAGGACCGGAATCACATTTGGAAATAAATCTAAAAGAAGTTACACGTACACAGTGAGTGTACAAAATTATTTTTAAAATAAATCATTTGATTTTCACTTGCTTCTTTTTTATATCCGAAATTGTGGATGTTCCTACTCCGTATTCACTTGCCAACACTTTTCCGCTTTCACCAAGAACTAGTCTTTCTAATATATCGGACTATTGTTTTATTGTTAGTGTAATATGTTTTCTTTTAGAAGGCATTTTAATATGTAGGTACATATACGTAAAAAAAAAACGTTTACATGCTTATTTGAACCACATAAAGTAAACTAGAACGTAGGTATGTTATACTTGTGACAATAAACAAACAACTACAAAGTCCTTAACCTTTAGACGCGATGCATTGTAGGCAAATCAAAGGCACCTACAGTTTGTGTGAATCTCAGGTGTATTAGACTGGAAGTTAGGGGAATCCCCTCACTATCGATTTCAGTTTTCCCATGTAGTTTAAATTAAGTAGATGTCTAAAAACGCAGGTCCGGATTACCTGGTACTATCAAATCCGGATTATAAAGTACACAATGCAATACAAATGTTTGTCCGGATTATTAAAGAATCCGGTTTAATGGAGATCCGGATTATCAAGGTGGCACTGCATATATATATATATATATATATATATATATATATATATATATATATATATATATATATATATATATATATTACATATAGAAGTTATAGAGGTTTTCACGGAAGATGGAATGTAATAATTTAAAATTCCGGGTTTCAATCCGTTCGTTTAACAATGAATTTACACGACATTTCGCCAAAATCTCATTTGGCATTTTAAAGTGCTCTTGCTGCTGCTGCTGCTCGATGCAGTGATCTTGCTGCTGCTGCCGCTCGAAGCTAATTGAGAAACCAAATTGCGGTCGCTGTCTTATATAGGTCGGTATCTACGCAGATTGTAAGTGGGGGATCGGGAGTGTTCGTTCGTGCATCGGTGTTTGCCGGTTGGTTGCCCATATCAGTGATAATTACGGGTTCCGGCCCTATGCTGTCTGCTG
Organism: Pachyrhynchus sulphureomaculatus; assembly: GCA_019049505.1. NCBI lineage: Eukaryota > Metazoa > Arthropoda > Insecta > Coleoptera > Curculionidae > Pachyrhynchus > Pachyrhynchus sulphureomaculatus. Next base: position 244,115,087 of record CM032446.1, read on the forward strand.
CCTTCTCGATGTTTTGGTTATTCCTTGCTTTAGCTAGTAGATCCTTTCATGTAGTGGAAATATTCAGTGTATCATCCCGCTTATTTAGCTGCCCATTCTTTTCGATTTCTAAGGCTTGAGTGTTGATGTGTTTGGTTGATCTCAACAATAACCGAACAACTGCTTAGAGCAGCAGTGACCGTCACGTTGTAATGTTTTTTTTTTTTAAATTTATTACCTCCCGAGCCGAAAATCGAACTCGAATGTCCGGCGTAGAAGGCAGACACGTTAACCTCTACGCCATGGCCGCCCCTAGGAGACTCGTCTCTTTAATAAAATATGTAACGCTTCTCTTCGATAAAATATTAAATGTGATAAATCAGGAGTTTTTAATTAATTCACTAGTGACATAAGCTAAATAAATATATTTGAAACATTTTAAGTTGATAATATTTAAAACAAAAAAAAAAGAATTAAAAAAAAATTATTTATTAATATCTGCAGAATATTATAGTTACTTTTCAATAATGATTAAACGAAGTTATGAAGAATGTCAAATGTCAATATAAAGTGTGTTGGCGAAGCTGGTGGCGTCTTCGATAGTGCTGGACACATACACTCTAGTGTTTATGTTGGGGTTACATACACCTCGAATTTTCAAAAATTCGATTTTTTTATGCATTTTTATTCTCTACGTCTGTATAAATAACACGAAGATGCAAGAGAAACAAGGTATATAGTACGAAGCTGGCATGTGGACTAGCCGTAAGTTCGCTTTTATCTACCTGCACTTTAAACGCGTTTTTCTCGAAGTTATATTTTCAGACACTGCCTGCAATGTTACTCAGTCAATTTTTTTAAATTACTTTTTCTTTAACATTTTTTAGAAATAATTAAACATACAGTTTTTGGTCGAAAATTGAATACTAAAGCTTGAAACACCGTAAATTTTTTATTTTTGAAAATAAACCCCATCGAAAATTTTTAACTACTATATTATTTTACAAGAAATTTTTATTTTTCCAGACTGGTTTATTTTTTGTGAAGTTATCCTGCAGACAAGGAGGCGCCATAGTTTTCACCAGTGGTCCATTTCACCCCATAAAAATTAAAGTTAACATTTAAAATATATTTGAAAAAAAAAATCTTATAAGTTAAAGTACAATAAAAATATATTATATATATATATATATATATATATATATATATATATATATATATATATATGTATATATATATATATATATATATATATATATATATATATATATATATATATATATATATATATATATATATGTATATATATATATATATATATATATATATATATATATATATATATATGTATGTATATATATATATATATATATATATATATATATATATATATATATATACATATATATATATATATATATATATATATATATATATATATATATATATATATATATACATATATTTATGTACACAATCGGAAGTTTAACTGCTGGGCAAAGCCCTTGTGAGGAAAAGAGAAGAGCAATCAAAGATCTGTAGGCTCTAATTTCTGTTTCTTATTTTTTATTTTCAAGCTTTCGCTGCCTAACTAGTAGCTTCTTCTGGATACTGAAATGCAAAGTACAGAAAAAAAAAGTTAAGACGTTCATTAGATCGTGTGTTTATGTAATTTATATAATAATTTACTTACAAAAATTCTTTTCCCTAATTATACGTAGGCAAAGTTGCATTTCACTGACCAAATAGCGAACACAATCATATATTGAGCACAAAAAGAGCACATTTGGAGAATTATACAGATCTTAGAAGGTAGAAAAATACTAATAATATTCTTTAAGGTTCTTTTTACAACCAAAAACAACTGTGAGAATGACTATGATGCCGAAATGGCACACAATTTTTTAAATTTATATTTGACGTCGGATTTAGTAACTTTTAGTGATTTCGAATCCGTCACCGGTCATTGTTGGTACTATATGTCGTCGTCGGGCCAATAATAAAAAACATAAAGATTAAGACTGGAGTCTTAACATTTTGTGGTGAATGCTATTATTGGAAAATTACCTTTTTAATTTATATATATATATTCTTTTTTGTTATTTATTTAGTAGCCCTTAAAATATGTTTTTTGAATATATATATACTTTTTGCAGCACCCAGGGGCATGTAGCCCCTTATTGAAAATGTGCCAAATTTCTCAGATTCCTCGAAAAATACCGGAAAGGATGTATAAGATATATTTTGAAGAAACTTTTTTTACCTCTCTCCTAATACTTTTTTTGTTATTTTCGCAGCCAAAAACCAGGTAAAATTCTCATATTAGTATTAAAACTATATAAAATTTATTGATTCTTACCACTGTTACCCGTTTCCCCCTGAAGGGATGTCTGTTAAAAATTATGTTTCCTTTCCTGTGTCAAGTATTTCATGTGTACCAAATGTGAAATCGGTATCTAGTTTTGTTCCAACGTTATTTTGCCAACAGATAGACAGACACTACAACAGAGTGATAGATAGACAATGTGGCATACGGACATACAGACAGCCCAAAAAAATAGACAGACTAATAGAAATTAGAGGCTACCTTTTTAGTGATCTAGAAATGTGAAAATCTAGGAATAAGGTTTTTCCTCAAATACTTTATTACCTTTAGCAAGGAAAGCTTATAATAAATAACAATGAACTTTATTTCTACGCTAATATTTCCTCAACTACAAAGAATTTTGAAACTTTATGGTTTTATTGAGTCCTCTAAAAGTACAATTATCGATATGAGACACACTAAACATGAGTGATAAATATTGGCAAGTAGTTTTTAGGGTAAAAGAACACATGGATATTAATATACATTAAAATGGTTGCAAATATGGTTGCGCTACTGTTTATTTTTTTAACTAATTTTTTTCACGAAGTTCCCAAAGATTAAACATTACAATTTCCGTCATTTCTAATATAAAAGTATTTGGTCTATCTCACAATCATTAGAGTTTGGTTACTCGATTACAGAAAAAAATCAAAGAGAAGAAAAATGAACGGAGTAATTGTGTTTATCGCTTGTGCCTTTTTCGTCTTAGTATCTTCTGTGGTAAAATATTATTTGTTATATTTTTTAATATAGTTGCACCTCATATATATATATATATATATATATATATATATATATATATATATATATATATATATACATATATATATATATATATATATATATATATATATATATATATATATGTATATAATGAATAGGGTAGCAAATAGGGTAGCCTTAGTGAGACAGAAGAGTGAGCAATAAAAGGTCTTGGATACTTGAAATTGCTATATATTCTAAGTCGAGCTTTCGCCCATATATATATATATATATATATATATATATATATATATATATATATATATATATATATAAATCTCGACTTAAGAATATATAGCAATTCACATTAAGTATCCAAGACCTTTTATTGCTCACTTTTCTGTTACATTAAGGCTACCCTATTTTTTACCCTACTCACTAGTATACATCAAGCCTTGTTATTACCTTTGTATTTATATATATATATATATATATATATATATATATATATATATATATATATATTTATATATATATATATATATATATATATATATATATATGTATATATATATATATATATATATATATATATATATATATATATATTTATATTATATATATATATATATATATATATATATATATGTATATATATATATATATATATATATATATATATATATATATATATATATATTTTATATATATATATATATATATATATATATATATATATATATATATATATGTATATACATATATATATATATATATATATATATATATATATATGTATATACATATATATATATATATATATATATATATATATATATATATATATATATATATGTATATATATATATATATATATATATATATATATATATATATATATATATATATATATTACTGGTTCAGAAAAGAGTCGTAAAAAGCGTAAAAAAATCAATATATAATGTACAGTATTGTAAGTTTATCCGTGCGATTTATTGAAATTATTCATTATGAATCTTGATAACGTTTTCCTCTTTTATATAATGGGCATTTTTGCCTATTTGCCCATTACGTCCAGGTACTCTTTTCATATGTTCTTTAACCTGCTGACTTCGAATTTTTATGTACAGAGTGAGTCAACGATAAAGTAAAGTTTATTATCTCATTTGTTTCGAGAATGACGAAAAAATGATAAATACGATAGTTTTAGGGAATATTAAGGTTCATAGTTTAAATTTTTTTTTGAATATTCAGGGTACTTCAAAAAGGTGTGGTCAATATGGCATATGTTTTTTTAAATGGAACATCCTATTTTCTAATTTATTTTTAAATTCTACGTAGAATTTTATAATTTTTTTGTTGGTAATATTATATACCTAAACCTAGTAGTTTTTCTAATATTTCATTTTTTTTTTTTAATACTTGTTTTCAGTTTTGTAAAAAATTGCCAGTAGCGCCATTCTTTCTGAAGGTGGAATACTCATAATTGGTACGAGTGTTCTGTAGAGAGGAAAAAAAAGATATGTAAAGAAATTTGAGTTAAATGCTACAGGGTGTTCAAAATAAATGTATGCATTTTGACTATTTTAAATAGAAAAATCTATCTCGTATAAATATATATATATATATATATATATATATATATATATATATATATATATATATATATATATATATATTTATACGAGTATATATATATATATATATATATATATATATATGTATATATATATATATATATATATATATATATATATATATATATATATATATGTATATATATATTCCATCACCATTAAATTTATTAATGCCTACCAGGCGCATAATAATCCTATGGTACTAACATCTTTTTTAAAAGGTATCATTTTTTCTTTAAAATTCTTCCTTGGTTAGTAAATGTCTAAATCCTTGTATTCTCTCGAATCTTTTTTTAACTTAGTTTTAAATTCGTTCCAAAAACTGTTTTAATTCCTTAAAGAACAATAATTTTCCCTATCGTTCAAGTGAATTATCGTCTCTATGCCCAAAGTTTGTTACTGAAAATGGTGAGTTTGCACAGAGCGTCCATATGAGAGTATTTTGAATTTCATTAGGATTTTGAGTGCAACCAATATATCTTTGACTAGATCTTCAAATCAAGCTTTAACATACTTTTAAGCACATTAAAGGAAATGATTTTATGCTGGTAAGATTTCTTAGAGATCTTTAGGGAGTGTAAGGTAAAGGTAAGAACAACAAGAATATTCATTTCGGAACACAATCTGTCATGCTGACATGTTGATATGTCACATATACTGTTTTCTTCATAAGCGTCCTAGTTTGACAGTTCTTATAGCAACAGCGTAATGGTATACAATGAAATCAATTAGTTAATCTATAAGTCTCTCTACATTACTTCAGTAACTACTCAATTGCTTCTTTTTTCAAAATTCACTAACCTTTATAAGTCTTCCTATGATAATTACTTATCTACGTAAGATATCGCACACCCCTAACTGACTTGTAAAACTTCTTTCGCATTTTATTTACTTCATCTTGCTAGACGCGTTTTCGTGGCTGTGTATAGGTCGATAGTGCATAAATACAACACGAAACCAAAAATTACCCACTTAATATCTTACCATGAAACTCACATCATTTCTAGGTAAGTCGATAAGGCAGTTTTATTTGAATTGACTTGTAATTTGTTTGAGTTAAGGGAGGACCTAACTGTGGCTCAGATCATTACCTGGTCACCAGTAAATGCGTGTTCCCTATTCATAGCAAGAGGATAGGGACTGAAGAAGATCACTGTATGACAAAGAAAATCGAAATGCCGAAATATAAACTATACCTACTTCAGCAGCCTAGCAGCAGACAGCATTATGAACAAAGGCTGAACAAGTACCTACTCGTCAGCGGTATAAATATAGAAGATGAGAAAATAGACTCAGAAATGGATCATGAATATATTTTGAGAGCTATACATCAAGCTGCCCGAGAAGTGTTGGGAACTATGACTAACCAGCTAGCCAATTGTGGTGGAGTGATGCAGTGGAAGAAACGAGGAAAGCATATACCGGATGGTTAAGTCACAGAACAGCTGAAAACAGATATGAATATAACAGAATTAAGGCAACAATAAAAAAAAACAAAGTAAAAATAGCAAAGAACGACTCCTAGGAGTTTAAATGCCAGGAGATTGACAACTTGCTAGGCGGAGCTCAATCTACGGAAATTTTGTGTTTACTGAAAAACCTTAAAACAAATACGAAGGATAAATTAAGTTGCTATCAGAAACGAGAGTAGAGTTCACCACGTTTAAAGACGATGGTAGGGATCCAGGTAGAATTAGTAAACCAATAGAAATTACGGTGCTACAAATACGCAGAGCCATCCTCTCTATGAAGAAGGGAAAGTCGCCTGGTCCCGGAGGTATAACTGCAGAGTTAATTAAATACGGTGGCCTTTATTTAACTGAAAGAATTACGAGCTTATTTAATAGATGTATTGCACTAAAGAAAATTCCCAAACAATGAAAAATTTCGTTTATAACCTAGTTATATAAAAGAGGGGATAGAAAAGACCTGTGCAGTTTTCTTTTTTTTTATGGGTCTAGCACACGTGCTGCAGGGAATTCCCTAAAGCGCTCCAAGAGCGGCATGTGTGCGGAAAAAAAGCGATTCACGTTGTTCTTGAATCGCTGTTAATTGTACTCGGTGGGAAACACAGCGCTGGGCAAATTATTCCAAAGAGATGATGTTCTCCATATAAAAGACTGCTTGAAAAGCGTTGTACGCGGAGTAACAAGCTGAATCTTATACGGATGCGAAACACCAGCGCGACGTGTATTTCTAACATGCACCGCTTTGGGAGGAATTAAGCGGGATACATCCTTCGAATGAAAATACTTTTAGAACAGACTCAAGTCGCCAACCGTTCTTCGATGTTCCAGCGAATCAAGGCCGCCGGTCAATTTCGGGTCTCCAATCAGATGGACAGCTCTTCTCTGAACAGAATCCAACAAATGCAGTGTATGTTTGTTTGTTTGTTTATCGAGGTCTCAGCGTCAATTTCACTCTTGGTAGGCTTTTTGGTAAAGTAATAAAGGCTCAGTTAGAAGATCAAATAGAAGCAATTCTCAGTGAAGAGCAGAGTGGTTTTACAGCTGGATAGTCCTCTGTGGATAATCTGTTTGTGATTCAACAACTGCTGGAAAAAAGAATTGCAAAAAATTTGGAAACTCACATGACTTTCATCGATTTGGAGAAGGCCTACGACTCAGTCCCCAGAAATAAGTTGTCGCAAGTACTTCAGGACTTTGGAATTAACCCTACTATAATCCAAATAATCCAAGAGATGTATACTTACAACGAATCATACATTAAATCAGGCTCAATACTCTCCAGACCAATAAAACCTAGTAAAGAACTACGACAAGGGTCAAGTCTATCACCCACCCAGTTTAATGTATATCTGGAAGCAGTTTTAAGAGAGTGGAAAGCAAGTTATGGCGGGATGGGCATTCCCATTGGTGATACTACACTTTTTACTCTGAGTTTTGCGGATGATCAGGTGGTATTCTCGCAAGAAAGTCACGAAATGAAATTCATTCTTAAAAGATTATACCGGCATTACCACCAATGGGGGCTACAAATAAATTCCAAAAAAAAAACAGAATATATGGTGGTCAACTCTGTAGCAAGGTTCCTACCTTCATTAGAGATGAGTATGAACTTAGCCTAGTAGACAAATTTAAATACCTGGGGACAATAATTTCTAGTGATGAGGGATTTGGATTGACAAATATCAGGACTCGTATCGAACAGGGCAAAAAAGTACTGGGAAGCCTAAATGCGGTCTGGTTGGATAATAACATCTCCGCTAAAGTTAAAAAACACATCGGAAAATCAGTGGTTGAATCTGTCATATGTTAAGGGTGCGAGGTTTGGTCCTTGGATGCAGATACAAGAAGACGACGCATTAATGCGGTGGAGATGGACTATGTCAGGCGAGATGCAGGCATTTTGAGGCTTAGTAGGACAACAAACGAAGAAGTCCTCAACAAAATGGGAGCAGAGGAGACGATATTGGATAGAGTTGAGAAACGACAACTACAGTGGTTCGGACACCTATTACGTGTACCGGAAGATCGATGGCCTAAAAGATTATTCAAATGGGCACCTCCAGGGACGAGAAGACGTGGAAAGCCTAGCCGTTCTGGGAGGCCATGCGGAACAGGAGATTGGTAGAGGAGGATGCGTACGACAGGATACTTTGGCGATTAAGAACGGGAAAGCGGAGGCAGGCCGTATAAAGACCGTTGTGTGTGTGACTTGTAATTGGCAGTGACACCTCATAAATTATAAGAAAACTTATGACATTTGGAGTAAAATTATATGCTAGTCTTTTTCTTTTTACGTAAACTGACTTTCATTTAATTTTTTAGGATATTCTCCAAGAACCTGAAGATGTTAAAACTGAATGCATAAAAGAATCCGGAGCTACTGAAGAAATGATATCGAATGCGTATAAAGGTATTTTTAGTGACGATGCAAAGCTCAAAGATTATATGGTTTGTGTTGGAGAAGCTGGGGGCGTGTTCGATAGTGCTGGACACATACATAGTGAAAAATTTAAAGAATATCTGGAAGCCCATGGACTAGACAAAGCTAAGATTGAGTCTGCAATAAGTAACTGTCTTGTTGAGAAGAGCTCTATTCAAGAAACGGCGTTCCAATCGGCAAAGTGTGTCTATGATGAATTTAAGAATTAAATGGAAATTAAATATGCAAGAATTATACATAATAAATACTTACTGTGACAATAATTTCTACATTGTAAATAAAAATGCTTTATACTGATTCTTGTACTTAATTAAACCATATTGCTTTACCACCTTATGCTTATAGATGATTGAGACCACCTTGGCTTTCTAAATTATTTATAAATCATTGTGTCGATCAAAAGCATCTTGTTCTAGTCAAGAAGGCAAATATTTTCATGAAATATTACTCTACGTGGCCTATCTGCTGATTGTGTCGTTACAAAAACGTTAATCTTCTTCTTCCTACTCTATTTTAGGCATATTTACCTGTTCCTTCTTTGTCATCTGTGCCTTTCTTTAGGTTGTGGCGAGATTATCGCTCCATCTTTTTCGTTGTCCTCCCAAACTTCTCCTACCCGACGGCGATTTATTTCGTGCTATTCTAACCATCCGTCCCTCATCCATTCTACTGTTTTTCTGTTTCTGTGCACTACACTGTACTTTGCATGTTCCTATGTATCTTAGCTTCTTTCCCTGTCCAATAATGTTTCTCCGACCATTTATCGGAGTATCTTCACTTCGCTTGTCTCCAATAATCTCTTAGTTGTTGATATGTCTGGACGAGTCTCTGCGGTGTACGTCATTATAGATCTTGCGACCATCTTGGAAATTCTTGATTTAGTTTCCATTCCAGTGTGTTTATTTTCCATATTGTATCATTCAGGCATCCCGCAATTCTTATTGCTTTTGTCGTTTAGTGTCTCACCTTGGTTTCCACATCACCATATTTGAAGATTTCTATTCCTAGGTATTTAAATTTCATCTCTTTTTGTTGCATAATTTGTTCATCACGGACTTTTTTTAGATGGTTGTAGCTTCTACTTGATGGAAATTCATTATAGATATATAATAAAAGACTGTTTATAGTCAATTTCCACTGGTTTGTTTAAATTGCGATGACGCGTTTCGCTGTCGATGCAGCTTCTTCAGATCTACATTTTACACAGTCAAGTTAGGTTTAATAATTTCTTAATTATAATATTACACCTAATTAATTTACATGGATAGTATTGGAAAACCTACACAGATTTGGAATTAGGAGAATAAATTCAATAATGGTGAATTGTTTAAATATACTTGGTCGTTGTGTAACGTACCTGTAGTCCTTAATCGATTTATTTGCAAAGTCTCTAAAAGGTTTAGTTTTAAACCTTTTTGTTTGGTGTGTAAAATTTTGAAATTCCTGTCAAATGTGTGATTTTCTGTTAAAAGATGATTAGCATATGTTGAATTAGACTTTCTATGGATGAAATGTTTTTCGTGTTCTGTAATTCTTTGTATAAATATACGTCCAGTTTGTCCTATGTATATTTTAGGACATGACCCACATGTTAATTGATAAACCCCTGATTTATTGTCTTTATCGATTTGTGATTTGTAGTTTTTTGTGATATTTTCCTATAGTATTGTTAGTCTTGTAAGCTATGTTGATATTTCTTTGACTTAAAAATTTTCCCAGTTTTTCTAGACTTAACAATCAGTAAAACCATGAAAAAACATGAATTTGCAATATAGCACAAACCTTATCATACAGATACCACAATTCACACCCTAACCATTAAAAACTCACGGCTTATCATAGCTTTATACATAGACTAACCAATATCCCCTTATCAGAGGACAATTTTACTAAAGAATTAAACTGCATAAACAAGTAGCCGTTAACAACGGTTATTCGGTTATTTTAATCGATGAGATCGTTAAGAAGAAACTTAGAAACAAGGCAATCTAAGAAATATACTCACGTTTTAAGAACAGAAAAACCACATTTAAATGCTTAGCCTATTTCGGCAAACCAACAGAAAAATCGGGAAAATTTTTAAATCAAAAAAATATCAACATAGTTTACAAGACAAACAATATTATAGGAAAATATCTCAAATACTACAAACCACAAATCAATAAAAATAATAAATCAGGAGTTTCTCAATTAACATGTGGGTCATGTCCTAAAACATACATAGGACAAACTGGACGTACATTTATACAAAGAATTACAGAACACGAAAAAAGTTTCATCCATAGAAAGTCCAATTCAACATATGCTAATCATCTTTTAACAGAAAATCACACATTTAACAAGAATTTCAAAATTTTACACACCCAACAAATAGGTTTAAAAACTAAACCTTTTAGAGACAATGCAATAAATCGATTAAGGACTACAGGTACGTTACTCAACGACCAGATAGATTTAAACAATTCACCATTATTGAATTTATTCTCCTAATTCCATGTCTGTGTGGGTTTCCCAATACTATCAATGTAATTTAATTAGGTGTAATATTATAATTAAGAAATTATATAAAATTGTGAACATTAAACCTAACTTGACAGTGTAAAATGTAGATCTGAACAAGCTGCATCGACAGCGAAACGCGTCATCGCAATTTAAATAAACCAGTGGAAATTGACTAAAAACGGTCTTTTATTATATATTCATCACGGACTTGTTTACATTTTATAGGTGTTTTAGACGTTGTCATGCATTTCGTTTTTAATGCACATATAACCATGTTATATTGTTTCGCTATACAGTGGAAACGGTACAGGAGTCTCTGAAGATCATCTTCATTTTCTGTTATCAGCTCAGCGTCAATAGCATAGTACAAGACTACTATGTGCTGGTTACTCATTTGATATCCATTTAGGGGACACGTATTATTTATTATTTCATCCATAAACGTTAACCATTATACTTTATTTTATTATCTAAGACGTTCCCCACACACATGTCAAAAAAAAAAAATATTTAAAATTATTTTCAATTTATTTTTAAAACTTTGTGAGAGTAATTCTAATCTTATTAGAAAATCTCTACCATAACAATTTATAAGAATTACATCTTACATCAGTTTAAATCTTAATAATATTCCTTATCCAGTCGAGGTATTCAGGATTGTTGATGCGACAAAAGACAGTCGGAATTGCACCAAATGCCTCATCATTTATCCAGGAAGCTAATCCATAGAGTGTTCCATTTATAACATATGGGTCTCCTAAATCTCCCTACAATTAAAAGAAAAGAACTACTAAGTGGGACAATTTTACAGTGTATCCGAACTCGTCTAATTTTTTTTTGTAGAAGCAACACAATATATCTTCAGGGATTTTTACTCTTCGAGAGTAGAACAGTGAATTAACTAGAAGAAGATCAAGGAATTATACTTGACCCGTGTTCACTGAACTGTAACCCATTTAAGTGATAGTTTCGTATCCCGAGACTCTATTAATGTTGTCAGGGTATTTGTAAATTTCGATGAATTGCCTAAGTTTTCGTTTATAGACATTGGAGACTAAAATAAACAACTTTAGTTTGTCTTACAATGATGTTTTGTTCTGTAATGTGTTGGTATTCCACTGCAACGGTTGGTATAATTTGCTTGTTCTTTCATGTGCCTTAATTCTAGTTAATATTGATCGTTCCGTTATTCCTATATATAGTACGTTGTACCATAAGAACAGAGAATTTAATAGAAACTTTCAGATTGTAAACGAACTGTCTTTAGATCATTTCAAACATTGGTCAATTTTATGTGTTTATGTCTTCGTAGAATTGGTCAATTTCTTCTTCCTCGCTGTCTGATGTCGGTGCATATACTTGAATGATCTTACATTTGCAATTTCTGTTCATCTGTATTCTACTGAAATCACTCTTTCTGATATGGCTTTGAACTGAACAACATTTTCTGCTATTCTTTTACGTGTAAGTAGACTGACTCATCCAATTTTCTTAGTTTCGTTGCCTCTATAAAAAAATTTAATGGCCACTTTTTAGGGTAATACAAGACTCTTCTGTTCTTCCTACTTCCGCTAAGCTCAACACTGTCCATTTCATCTTTTTCAGTTTTTCTTCCAGTTCGATTATTTTTTTTTTGAAGTTCTTGTGTTGTAAGTGGCTATGTACCATTCAGTTCTTTTGAGTTGTCTATGTGCTGTAGCTGTACGATTATGTTTTATTTTCGAATTTTTGTCCCCACCAGAATCCATCGCAGTATGAGATTCTGAGTTTCCTTTACTCGCCTGGGATACTGCGTTTTGAAAATTCGACATATTCATTCTTCACTTTGGGGTTTTTAGCCATTTTCTTGTAGTGCCAGCCAAACGTGTTGACAAGGGGTAAGGAAGTTGGAAGGATGGTATGTGGCGAAGGATTAATGTTTTTAGGACCTGATGCCTCCCATATTAGGAGGTGGGGGAGACCAAGGCTGGCGTTGGTAGGGTCGGGTTCCTGAAGTATATCTGTCCTCTATTGGAATCGCTGAAGAGTATATACCCGCTACCGCCACGAGTATATAAAAAACAAAAAATTCAAGGTCATCAGTTATCGGTAAAGATCTAAAAGAACTTTGATGAAAACTCAATTGAGATGTATTTTGTAAAGTCATTTGTCATTTTATACCTCCGTAACAACATTTTTATTTTAAAAGCAATCAACGTACGGAACACTAATTGCGCAAGTCCAGCTTGTACTTGACCGGTTATTTTACTTTTAATAAATTAGCTAGCTTTTCCTGTAAATTGATTTTGAGCTTTAAAAAGATATTTACATATTTTGTTTGTTGGAGAATCTATTGCACTGACGATTGGACAACGTACGAGGGTCGACTGGAAAGTAAGGTAGACGAGAAGAAGATATGAAAAAAATTGAAAAATTGACCTTGATTTCTCAATATAATCTCCTTTCAGCTCGACATATTTCGTCTAGCGATCTTCCTATGCCATTAAAAGTCATTTTTATAAAATGATTTCTCTTGACGTGCAAAGTAGTCATTCAAAATGCATATCACTTCGTCATTTCCGTGAAATCGTTTTCCTCCAAGAAATTTTTTGTGGTCCGGGAACAAAAAGAAGTCGGAAGGAGCCAAATCGGGAAAATAGGGTGGATAACTAAGCAGTTCGATGCGAAGTTCATGAATTTTGGCCATGACAACCAGTGACGCGTTTTTGTTCCACAGTGAGCACACAGCTTTTATAAACCCAAAGGTTTATACAAAATTGTTATGGACGCGTTTACTTGAGATCCCTATAGTGTTAGCAATCTCCTTAACCTTCAAACTGAGGTCATTCAAAAATCATTTTGTGGATTTTCGTCACAATATCCGGAGTTGTAAAATCGCTGCGCCATCCACTGTGATGTTTGTCATTTGTGCTCGTTCGACCACGTTTAAATTCGAAAATCAAGTAGTTTACGGTCTTTAATGATGGTGAAGAGTTAGCGAGAATATTGACAAGTTTCACTTTTATTTCGGTTGCCGTTTTCTTTGCCTAGGAATAGCATGACTACTTCAAGTTCATTAGATTTTCAGAGAGATATTCCGACCCGAGAGGCTCTTTTTTTTTACAATGAGTATTTTTTTAAAGTGTTTTTATCGTATGTTATAGAGCGTAATATTCCCTTTTTGTAGTCCACTATAAAGTCAGTACATCTATCTAGTTGTAAATATTTTACTTTTTCAATTTTTCTATTTCTGCTTGATTTTTAGTGGTACTATGGAATATATCGTTGTAAATGTGGAAACCAGCGCGATGGTTTTCGGCAGGCAGGTCAACTGCAGCACGAGTTTTAGATAGGGAACGTCGAACGATAGGTGTTTTACCTTAATTCTGTGCCCCTGTTCTTTAAGATGCGGCATCCCAATTGCAATTTTCTCTGTTTTATGACTTTTATAGTTTTATTAATTTCACTGCTATTTTCACTACGGCTTTTGTCCTCCGTAATTTTTACCACCAGTTTCCCTTTCGGCTATAGCTTTCTTTATCAAGAGATTTTCAAAGCTTCTTTGCTATCAGCTACTTGCTCTTTTGGATATTCTCCCGTTTTTCCGATTTCTCTGCGAGACCTTTTGGAATCCTATTATCAAGACTTCAGCCCATCAGCCTCAGCAGAAGAGCTCTTTAATTACGAGTGAATAGTGAATATTTTAAGGTCAATAATATTTTATAGATCGGAAAAGCGTTTTTTAAGAAGTAAACAGTAGTTTAATTATATACACTCCTGGACAAAATTAACGCAACAATATATTAAATCATACAAATCTCTATAATGAATTAATTTTAATAATTTTTTATTGGTTACACTAACAGTTCGAAAAAACTTATTCAGATACTTTAAAAGTAAATTAGCTACCAAATTTCTCTATAAGATTCGAATTAAAATTATTCTTAAGACCTAATAACAAAATCGTTGAAATTATGTAATAACGAAAAAAATAAACTGGGACACTAGTAGCAAAATTAATGGTGTAACTGGGACACTAGTAGCGTGTGTTGCCTCCTCTACTTCGGATGACAGCGTTTATGCGCCTAGGTATGCTTCTAATTAAATTTTGGATAAAATCTTGAGGAATTTGCTCCTATTCTGTGATAACTGCATTTTCAAGTTCCCTCAGGTTTCTAGGTGCAGGTATATGACGTTTCACATTTTTCTTAAGGTGATCCCATACATGTTCTATCGGATTCAGATCCGGGCTTTTTGGTGGCCATTGCATAATCGGTATATCAACTTGATTAAGATAATCGAGTACCTCCCTAGCCACTTGAGGTCGAGCGTTGTCTTGCATAAACAGGAAATTGGGCCCCACAAAATGACCGAAAGGCATCACATGTTCTATTACAATATTCTCAAGATAGTAGTCAGCATTCATGGATCTCGTATGGACAGGAACTAACTCTGTGCGAGCATCAAAGCAGATGCCACCCCAGAACATAACATAGCCACCGCCGAATGGAATCCTTGCAGAGATATTGCAAGGAGCAAACCTCTCTCCTGGTCTTCGCCATACGCGCTCACGACCATCTGAATGTTTTAGACTAACCCTAGTTTTATCTGTGAAGAAAACTTGTTTCCAATCATCCACAGACCAGTTTTCGTGATTTCGAGCAAAATGTAACCTGACAACTCTGTTCTCTCTAGTAAGCAAGGGTGCAGTGGCTGGTCTCCTACTGTTTAATCCAGATTCATTTAACCGTCTTCTAACTGTTTTAGCAGAAATCGTGACATTGCGAACAGCTTCGAGTTCGTTTCTTATTATAGAACTAGTGACAGTCCTGTTTCTTAAAGAATATTGTCTTATAAAACGTTCATTTAGGTCGCTAGTGCATCGTTTTCGCCCTTGCCCTAGCCTTCTAGAATAAGTTCCTACTTCATTCAAGCGTCTTACCATACGACTTATTGTGGAACGATGTTTGCCTAACAAATTGGCAACATAACTCTGACAATATCCCTCGTCCAATAAAATTGAGGCTCGCACTACCTCGTGTTCAGTTAAATTCCTTGTTCTATTCATTTTTCTAATTCTTCGGGGTCAAAAATAAAACAGTCTACCACAAAAACGTATTACTTTGAAAAAGGGAACAATTTATAAGCTTACTTTTAAAGAAAATCTATCGCATTATTACAGAAAATTGTTTATGTTCTAAAAAATTCTTTAAAACTGTAAATCTAAACGAATTGTTTTGATTTCTGTCATGAACAACGAAACAAAATATGCATAGCCTACTATTCAAATACTCGATAAACTTTAAAACTGACATAAGAAAAAGATAAATTAATTTTCAGAGTGTTGCGTTAATTTTGTCCAGGAGTGTATATCGTTGAAATGAGTTCCAGTGTCATATGGTAATATTTTTTGGGACTATATTGGGTCACAAGTGTAATACGTAAATGCGGAGATATAAATATACGGTTTATTTTACCTTAATTTCTTTGTTATAATTGTCTTATATAGTGTCACTTCTATTATGTTTGTTTTAATAAAGTTTATAGGTTCTAGCATTTCCTATACTTACAATACTTGCTCCATTATAGTTGTTATCGGTACAAATATGATGTGTAGAATTAAAACCCTTTTTCATGTCACGATTCAGTCTTGGTAAACATTCTTCGCCAGTTAGCAGCTGAAGATTAATTTTTTGCAGATTTTCATTCAGTTTCATATGAGGCCCATCTGCTCCCCAACCAATTAGAGTACCGTTTACATGAAATGGAGGTGATTGACTTGCCTCTGGTAATTTAACTGGCTGAGCGGCGTTACTAAAAGGGATTGATTCTTCAAGCTGAAATTACAAATTCACGACTTTAGTTTTACCTGATAATACAGGTATACACACTACATGTAACAACTAAAATATTTTTTTATTTTTGTTATTTTTTTTTATGAGTCTAGCACACGTGCTGCAGGGAAGTCCCTAAAGCGCTATAGGAGCGACACGTGTAAATTGTATTCGATGGGAAACACAGTACTGGGCAAATTATTCCAGAAGGGATGATGTTCTCTATATAAAAGACTGCGTGAAAAGCGTTGTACGAGGAGTAACAAGCTGAACCTCATACGGATGCGAAACATTAGCGCGACGTGTATTTCTAACATGCACCGCTCTGGGAGAAATTATGCAGGCTACATCCTTCGAACACTTTCCATGAAAATACTTGTAGGTTAGGCTCAAGTCGCCAACCGTTCTTCGATGTTCCAGTGAATCAAGGCCGCCGATCAGTTCCGGGACTCCAATCAGACGAACAGCTCTTCTCTGAATAAAATCCAACAAATGCAGTGTATGTTTGGGAGCGGAGCCCCAAAACATGGGAGTAATATTCCATAGTTGGTCGAATTGGAGCTTTATGAAGAATTAACAGTTGTTGTGGAGGGTAAAGCTTTCTGGTTCGAAATAATATTCCCAACTTTTGAGAAGCTCTCCTTGCTATGCCTGCGACATGTTCATGCCTGGCCATATTTGCTCTCAAACTAACGCCCAACAAATTGAGTGACGATGTTAGAGGAATGGAGTGCCCCGCTATAACTATGTCGGGTTTAACAACGTTAACTTTTTTAGAAAAAACTGCCGCTTGGGTTTTTGTAGCGTTAAATTCGACTTGGTTACTCTCACTCCAAGATAGAATTTCTTCCAGTTGATCCACTTCCCGCTGTCTGCGGATATTCGTCTGAGTAGCCGATGTCTGAGCGTTCAAAGGCAATAAAGAGACAAGCTGAGTTAAGCCACAACTGATTGAGAATGATTCAGCTTCACGAACCTTGTTCGTCGGTAGTATTTGAATATTTAAGCCGGTTGATGTTGTGGACATTAAAGTCGCCCAGGATGGCAATTTCGGCATTTGCATAGTTAATTTGTAAATGATCAATGCTGTCTGCAAGAGAAGCGAAAAGTGTTCTAAAGTAAGTATCACTTGGTGGTCGATAGAGGATACAGATGAACCTTGTGGTTTGTTGAGTGGTTATTTTTAACCACATAACATCAAAATTATTCTATTAGCTTTCAATTAATGAATTAACCGTCAGAAATAGCCTTGAAAGTCACATTTTTATATTTCAGTGCAATAGTTATTATTTGTATACGATATAACGATTCCTCAAAATATGGCCTAAAAGCTGTCCTACAGCACAACGGTAATATAAAAGCATCATTACCAGTTGCTGATTCAGTGTTGATGAAAGAAACATACCTTATCATGGTTGGTATAATAAATGTTATTACGTATAAGGAGTCTAAGGGGCAAGTATGAGTGGATTTCAAGGCGGTTGCTATGCTAATGGGTTTACAACAAGGTTACACGAAATATTGTTACTTTTTATGTCTTCTGGATAGTAGAGCAACCACAAAATAGATTTTGCAAAACCTCTAGCCCGAAGAGATCAGCTTACGATTCGGGAGACAAAAACGTCCTAAACACACCCTTAGTAGATCCTGAGACAATCCTTTTTCCTCCATTGCACATCAAGCTAGGACTAACTAAGAATTTTATGAAAGCTATGGATAGAGTAGGAAATGGGTTTGGCTATTTATCCAATCTCTTTCCTCGTCTGAGTGAAGCTAAGATCATAGGAGGAATTTTTACTGGTCCTGACATAAGAAAAGTCATTAACGACCGTAACTTCGAAAACGTACTTAACCTAAACGAACTGGCAGCATGGAACATGTTTCTGAAAGTAATACAAGGTTTCTTGGGTGACAAATAAGAAAGTAACTACAAAACTTTAATTATAAATCTTCTGAAAGCCTATAAAGCCATGGGTGGCCGATTTTTTTGGGTCTAGCACACGTGCTGCAGGGAAGTCCCTAAAGCGCTACAGGAGCGACACGTGTGCGGAAAAAGCGATTCGCGTTGTTCTTGAATCGCTGTAAATTGTACTCGGTGAGAAACACAGCCCTGGGCAAATTATTCCAAAGGGATGATGTTCTCCATATAAAAGACTGCTAGAATAGGCTCAAGTTTTCAACTGTTCTTCGATGTTCCAGCGAATCAAGGCCGCCGGTCAGTTTCGGGTCTCCAATCAGACGAACAGCTCTTCTCTGAATAGAATCCAACAAATGCAATGTATGTTTGGGAGCGGAGCCCCAAATATGGAAGCCGTATTCCATAGATGGTCGAATTTGAGCTTTCTAAAGAATTAACAGTTGTTATGGAGTGTAAAGATTTCTGGTTCGAAATAATATTCCCCACTTTTGAGAAGCTCTCCTCGCTATGCCTGCGATATGTTCATGCCAGGACATATTTGCTCCCATACTAACGCCCAACAAATTGAGTGATGATGTTAGAGAAAAGGAGTGCCCCGCCATAACTATATCGGGTTCAGCAACGTTAACTTTTTTTAGAAAAAACTGCCGTCTGGGTTTTTGTAGCGTTAAATTCCACTTGGTTACTGTCACCTCAAGATAGAAATACTTCCAAATCTTTGTTAAGTCGAATGACTTCCCGCTGTCTGCGGATATTCCTCTGCGTAGCCGATGTCCGAGCCTTTAAAGTGAATGAAGATATAAGCGTACTGTCATATGTAAAACTGTAGATTGGGTTTCCGGTCTTTTCCAGCATATCGTTAATGTAAATGAGAAAGAGAGTAGTAGATAGTATGGAGCCTTGGGGCACCCCGGCGTTGATAGTGAAGGTGTTAGAAAGAAATCTGTCGACGGCCACTCGTAAAGAACGCTCTCTGAGGAAACATGAGAGCCACAAACAGAACTTTTCAGACATACCATAAGAGCGTAGCTTAGCCAACAATCTATTTTGCCAAACACGGTCGAACGCCTTGGATATGTCAAGAGCAACTGCTCGAGACTCTCCAAAGTGTTCAGATATGGACTTTTTCCCAGGGAACTTAGGGGTAGTAAGTGACAAGCAAGGCGAGGGATTCCATCAGGCTATTAGAACCATTGAAACAAGACATCAAGGTCGCTGGGACCTTGCAATGATGGGCGATTACTGCTGGTTCTTGAAGAGAGAAGATTTTACTCCACATAAGAGGAAAAAAGTGAATTAACAAATTAAATAAACCTCAAACCTAAATTGCAAAAGTGTCTTGTTATTCAGTATTGATTAATATGTGCATGCTGAAAACTTTTTCTTCAATAATGTTATACAATATGCTCGTAAATTCAAGAAGAGTTTATTTTCTCATTATTTCTCAGCAGTTTTCTTTAAAATTTTAAAATGTCTTATAAGAAAAAAACTTACGTCCTATATCTATAATATATATAAAATGCAACGTCTCTCTGTCTGTCTGTCTGTCCGTTAGTGCGCCTATCACTGAAGAACCACTTATCCGATTTACGTACTTTTTTTTTAAAACATAGATATGTTCTCTGGCCAGGTCATAGGCTATATTTTATTACGACAGGTAGCATAAGGAATGAGCAGTGACGTAAAATAGTGAATGAATGATGTCGGAAATAAGTTTGCCGCTAGCGCGTGCCTTTGCAATATACAGCCTAAACCATTAAATATGGAACAATATTATGTAGGAAAGAATATCTGTAATGTATAATCTATAATATATATAAAATGCAATGTCTCTCTGTCTGTCTGTCCGTCCATTAGTGCGTTTATCACGCGGGAATCACTTATCCGATTTACCTGTCTTTTTTAAATTCATACATATATTCTTTGGCCAGGTTATAATAATAATAATAATAATCTATATCTACAATATATAAAATGCAATGTTTGTCTGTCTGTCTGTTTGTCCGTTAATGCGCTTATCCCTCGAGAACCACTTATCCGATTTACGTGATTTTTTAAATTCATACATATGTTCTCTGACCAGGTTATAGGTATATATTTTATTACATCTATAATATATATAAAATGCAACGTATCTCTGTCTGTCTGTCTGTCCGTTAGTGCGCTTATCACTGGAGAACCACTTATCCGATTTTCGTACTTTTTTTTTAAAAAATACATATGTTCTCCGGCCAGGTTATAGGCTATATTTTATTACAATAGGTATCATAAGGAATGAGCAGTGACAATAATAGTAAATGAAGTCGGACAAAGTTGGTCGCTAGCGCGTTCTCTTGCAATACACAGTCCAAACCATTAAATATGGAACAATATTATGTAGCAGAGAATATCTATAATATATATAAAAGGCAATGTCTCTCTGTCCGTCTGTCTGTCTGTCTGCCCGTCCGTTAGTGTGCTTATCATTGGAGAACCACTTATCCGATTTACGTGCTTTTTTTTAAACATACGTATGTTCTCTGGCCAGGTTATAGGATATATTTTATTAGGTGACATAAGGAATAAGCAGTAACGATAATAGTGAATCAAGTCAGAGAAAAGTCTGCCGCTAGCGCGTTCTCTTGCAATACACTCCCTAAAGCATTAAATATGGAACAATATCATGTAACAAAGAATAAAATATATGTAAAATGCAACGTCTCTCTGTCTGTCTGTCTGTCCGTTAGTGCGCTTATCACTCGAGAACCACTTATCCGATTTACGTGTTTTTATAAATTTATACATATGTTCTATATAATTCGTTATAAGCCTAGATAATGGGAGATAAGGTGAGATAATGGGAGATAAGGATAAATAATGGGAGATAAGTCGAGATAAGCCTCGATAATGGGAGATAAGTATAAATAATGGGGGATAAGGAGAGATAATGGGAGATAAGCAGAGATAATGGGAGTTATGGTGAGATAATGGGAGATAAGTCGAGATAAGCCTAGATAATGGAAAATAAGGTGAGATAATGGGAGATAAGGAGAAATAATGGGAGATAAGGAGAAATAATGGGAGATGAGCAGAGATAAGCCTAGATAATGGAAATTATGTAGAGATAATGGAAAACAAGGAGAAATATTGGGAGATAAGGGGAAATAATGGGAGATATTTTATTACGTTGAGTAACATAAGGAATTAGCAGTGACGATAGTAGTGAATCAAGTCCACGCGAGCGGAGCCGCGGGTCCGGCTAGTATTTTATATTATTTTTTTTTCAGATTCAGCAGTACAACATATATATACGAAACACCTATTTTAATTCATGTTACAAAAAAAAATTTGTAGACCTGCGCATAATTTATATTCATTTACATTAAATATGATAAATCAAACGACTTTATAACTGATGTACGATTATATAAAGACGTAGTTTCCGAAAATTTCTAATAAAAAAGAAGAAATTACAGAAACTTAATATTGATTGATTGCTTATTTGTTCTGAGTATTCAAAAAAAAATTGTTGTGTATAATTTTTACACAGATTCTCTTTACCAGGTGTACAAGTATGAAATGCGGATTTTTTTTTTTTAAAAAGAAACATGTTAAATTCGGAAGAATGATAAAAAGTGCTTTATTCAAAGTACGCTCTATCGCTTGTTATACATTTTTCTCAACTTTCGGGCAATTTGTGAATACCACGCCAGTAAAAATATTCCCCTTTTGATGCGAACCATTCATCGAGCCATTTTTCCACATCTTCGTACGAACCAAAGCGCTGCTCAGCAAGTGCGTGACCCATCGATTCAAACAAGTGGTAATCGGAAGGGGCCAATTCTGGTGAGTAAGCTGCATGGGGTAGAACTTCCCAGCTGAGTGCTTCCAACGTGTAACGAACTGGTTTTGCCGTATGTGATGGAGCATTGTCATGAAGAAAAATGACTTTGTGTTGCCTCTTTCGGTATTCTGGCCTGTTTTCAAGCAGAGAACGATTAAAAAATCGGTCAATTGTTGTTGGTAACGTTTAGTATTAACCGTTTCCCCAGGTTTTAACAGTTCATAATAGACCACGCCCCTTTGGTCCCACCAAACACAGAGCATCGTCTTTCTGCTAAAGCGATTCGGTCTTGCGGTCGATGTGGATGGTGCGCCTGGGTCTGCCCATGATTTTTTTGCGCTTGGGATTCTCAAAATAAATCCTCTTTTCATCCCCTGTAACTATATGATGCAAAAACGACTTCCTTTTGTACCGAGCGAGCAAAATGTCACACGTGTTTTTGCGCTTTCCCATTTGTCTGTCGTTCCACTCATGTGGTACCCATCTACCGGTCTTCTGAATCTTTCCCATTTCTCGTAGCCAATTGAAAACAGCTTGCTGACTAACGTCCAATTTCTCGGCGAGTTGTTTTTTGGTGTTTGTGAATCATCTTCGTCCAACAATGCTTGCAATTCCACATCTTCGTATTTTTTTGGCGGTTTTCCCCGTTCCTTGTCTGCAACGTCGAAGTCGCCACCATCGTTCACACGTATCTTGCGATGGAGCATGTTCATCATAAGCTTTCTCGAAATAATCGGTATGATTCAACAGCAGTTTTCTTCAAATGAAAACAAAAAATTAATGCTGTCTGCGAATGCTCTTTGTTCGGTATAAATTTCGACATATTGAAGACAACAAGAAAACACTAGGCACACACTTTATCACTCGTGCGCGTCTGACACTTGTTGATGACACACCAAAATGGCGCAGTATCAAATCTTTATAGCACAAACTGCATTGGTGCACCATCTGTTGCATTTCATACTTGTACACCTGGTATCAGTCTTTGTTCAAAGGTACTTCGATTTAAAGTTTACTGATAAGTATTAATCAGCTAATAAAAAGAAAAAATCTTACCTCTATTAAACCGACATCAAATGTGAATACATCTTCATAAATGGCACTAAATTTGGGATGTCGAAAACGATTTTTTATTTTAATAGTGTTATTATGATCCCGAAACTGGTTTGATCCGTAAGTTATTGACTCACTAAAAAATAATATATATGGGTTAAAAAGGCTATTATCTATAATATATATATATATATATATATATATATATATATATATATATATATATATATATATATATATAATGTAACGTCTCTCTGTCTGTCTGTCTGTCTGTCTGTCCGTTAGTGCGCTTATCGCTGGAGAAGTACTTATCCGATTTACGTACTTTTTTTTTAAAACATACATATGTTCTCTGGGGAGGTTATAGGCTATATTTTATTATGATAGGTAGCCTAAGGAATGAGCAGTGACGATAATAGTGAATGAAGTCGGAAAAAAGTTTGCCGCTAGCGCGTTCCCTTGCAATACATAGCCTAAACCATTAAATATGGAACAATATTATGTAGCAGAGAATATCTATAGTCTATAATTTATAATATACATAAAATGCAATGTCTCTCTGTCTGTCTGTCCATTAGTGCGTTTATCACGCGAGAACCACTTATCCGATTTACGTGTCTTTTTTTTAAATTCATACATATATTCTTTGGCCAGGTTATATAACAATAATAATAATCTATATCTATAATATATACAAAATGCAACGGCTCTCTGTCTGTCTATCTGTCCGTTAGTGCGCTTATCCCTCGAGAACCACTTATCTGATTTACGTGATTTTTTAAATTCATACATATTCTCTGATCAGGTTATAGATATATATTTTATTACATCTATAATATATATAAAATGCAACGTCTCTCTGTCTGTCTGTCTGCCTGTCTGTTTGTCTGTCCATCACTGGAGAACCACTTATCCGATTTACGTGCTTTTTTTAAAAACATACATATGTTCTCTGGCCAAATTTTCTATCTCTAATATATATAAAATGCAACGTCTCTCTATCTGTCTGTCCATTAATGCGTTACGTGCTTTTTTCAAAACATACATATGTTCTCTGGCCAGGTTATAGGATATATTTTATTCCGTTAGGTAACATAAAGAATAAGCAGTAACGATAATAGTGAATCAAGTCGGAAAGAAGGTTACTGTTAGCGCGTTCTCTTTCTATACACTGCCTAAACCATTAAACATGGAACAATATCATGTTGCAAAGAATATAATATATATAAAATGCAACGTCCCTCTGTCTGTCTGTCTGTCTGTCCGTTAGTGCGCTTATCACTTGAGAACCACTTATCCGATTTACGTGTTTTTATAAATTTATACATATGTTCTATATAATTCGATATAAGCCTAGATAATGGGAGATAAGTATAAATAATGGAAGATAAGGAGAAATAAAGGGAGATAAGCAGAGATAAGTCTAGATAATGGGAGTTATGGTGCGATAACAGGAGATAAGGAGAAATAATGAGAGATAAGGGGAAATATTGCGAGATAAGTCGAGATAAGCCTAGATATTGGGAGATAAAGTGAGATAATTGGAGATAAGGAGAAATAATAGGAGATGAGCAGAGATAAGCCTAAATAATGGAAATTATGTAGAGATAATGGGAGATAAGAAGAAATAATGGGAGATAAGGGGAAATAATGGCAGATATTTTATTACGTTAGGTAACATAAGGATAAGCAGTGACGATAGTAGTGAATCAAGTCCACGCGAGCGAAATCGCGGGCAAGGCTAGTCTACAAATAAACTAAAGAAATGTTAAAAATAAGTCTTTAATTTGTTTTTTAGAAATATTGAAAAATAAACATCTAAAAACCCCTTCCAAATGTTTTTATTGCCATAAAATATCTGAACCATACAAGTAATCTCCTAAAGCTCAAATAAAACCGTCATTTTTTTAAGCGTTAAATTTTTTTATAGTCCATGTATTGTTATATATTAGTCAGTTAAAATAAGTAAATTGTAGATAAAAAAATCAACCGGAAGTTTCTTCAGTATGTTTAATATTTCATTTTACTGTACAGGGTGGTCCAAATTGAATACTTTTAAAGGTAAACCCCTTTATCTAAAGGAGATAGATGAAAACTGATGTTGGTATCTGAGGCTCAATTTTTATGATAAACTCAATGGTGGCAAGGGTGTATCGATATCTAGTACCGTTTCAGATATACACGGTGTTTTTCGAAAATCTGCATTTTGAAAAAATGTTTGTAATTCCTTTCCTATTGAAAATTTTTGATTTCTGTAAAAACATTCTCAAAGCACTTTTCCACGTGGATTTCAACAGTGTAAGTTACTTCTTTTTATAACTAATATTTTAATAGTTATTAACGCAAAAATATATTTTTTAAATGGGAGACCCTGTATATTTTTCCTTATCCGAATAGAGCTTTAAATTATCATTCTAAAAATATAGCAAACTTTATATTTTGCTTAAATCTACTTCAAAATATAAAGGTTTTCACATTTTACGCGAGTTTTAAATGCACATTTTGTGAAGTAAGTTTTGGACGGAGCGGCCATATGGTTTAATTTAATTGTTTACTTGTAGTTGTCAAATTTTACTTCAGGATCAGTTATTGAATTGTCAAATAAATGGCAATGAAGTTTGAAAATTACGAAAAATGGGATATGATAGTGTGTTTCATACAAACCGGAGAAAATTCGGAAGAGGCAAGTAATTTGTACCACGAACAGTATCCAGAGATACAGAGTTTTGCAGCTCTCACTCCTCTTGAACTAATCAACTCGGTAAGAAGTGTCCAGAAAAGGTGCTGCCTATGTGTAAATGAAACTGGTCGACATTTCGAACATCTCTTATAGAAAATTGTTTTGTTTTAATTTGCTCTAGTCGGAAAAAAATGTTTTATTGTTGTTTTGTTTTATTTTCTACAGAGTTTAAAGTACTATAGCATTTAGTAAATTTCATTTTAATTATGACTCTTAGAGTTACTTCTGGGAATTTTTTTTACGATTTGGCTGCTATCGGTAAACAATTGATATTGCCGCTCCGTCCAAAGCCTACTTCACAAAATGTGCATTTAAAACTCGCGTAAAAACTGAAAATCCTTATATTTTGAAGTAGATTTAAACAAAATATAAAGCGTGCTATATTTTTAGATTAGGAAAAATATACAGGATATACCTTTTAAAAAATATATTTTTGCGTTAATAACTATTAAAATATTAATTGTAAAGAAATGCAACTTACACTTTTGAAATCCACGTGAAAAAGTGCTTTGAGGATGTTTTTACAGAAATTAAATTTTTCATTAGGAAAAGAATTACAAACATCCATATCGTATATCTGAAACGGTACTAGATATCGCTATGTGGTTTTCACCATTGAGTTTATCATAAAAATTGAGCCTCAGACACCGACATAAGTTTTCGTCTATCTCCTTTAGATAAAAGGGTTTACCTTTAAAAGTATCCGATTTTGACCACCCTGTACATTTTATGTTTCAATTGCAAACAATATCATATAATATTATTATAGCACCTCACGTATAATAACATAATTAAAATTTGCCAGATTTCTTTAGATAACATAAAAATATTCATTTCTGCTATGTCAGAATCCAGTTTAGTTTCATTATTTCTAACGAAGAAACAATTAAAATACTTACAGATGGTGCAGAAAACTGCAGAAACCAGTCGTTAAAATCCACTTATCACCAACTATTACTCCTGCACACATAAATATGTCATCAGTAATTAGTAATTGAGCCTAGAATTATTAACACAGGTTATATTATTTTCTATTTTTTATCAAAAACACTCCGAAACTCATGAAATAAAGGGAAAAAAATATCTTGGAGCTTCTTTTTAAATCAATGCCAAAAGTAACGGATATATCACAACACCTCTATTTTTTTTTAGATTATATGATTATTTATTATTCATTAAAAACCTGTTTTGTTTAAATCTCATGCACTGGAATGCTTACCATCTGATTGATGGTAAAATACCCATTTAAAGGTTCACTGTAGATTTGGTGAAACTTCATGAACGGAGACTTTTCGGTAAATATTGTACTTTTTCTAACTTGTATATTTTTTTCCTAATTCTTAAGACATAAATGAAGAGAATTAAATTATTACTTGCAACCCTTTTGTTTATTCTACCGCCATCTGTTTTCCATTTATTGATTCTCCTTTTCATTTTCTAACAACGGTTATAGTTTAACTCTTGTTTAAGAATATTAGGAATATATTTTTAAAAATACAACAAAAAGGTAAAACACGTAAACAAATATTAGGAATGAGAAAAAAAGACATAATAGTGAAAAACGGGCAGGGAAAACAAGGTACTCCAGAAATTATTGGATTAAATAAAGTTGTAAAATGGGACAGAAAATTCGAGGAAAACACAGAGGACACGATAAAAAAAATAATTGAAGAAAATAACTACTATAAAGCAAATTAAAAACAAACATCAATAATATTAATCGCTTGGGAAAAAAAAGTAACGAGATGAAATCATTCAAACAACGTAAAACTACTATCATAGAAGACAGACAGGATAGGTAACAAAGATAAAAGGATCAAAACTAACGAGGAAAACGATAGAAAGGAAACCATAGCGAGACAAAAAATCCAGGAAGGCCCATACTAAAAAGGTATAGTGATATTAGGAATGTGGCAGGGTATGGATGAACATAGAGCAGGACAGAAACAGGTAAAGAGAAATAGAGGAGCCATATGCCCTCATATGAACGATGAACGCTAGATGAAGAGAGAGAGAAAGATAACACTGCGTGACATGATTTTGGTACCCGAAAAACTGATTGCTATTATAGTTTCTTATTAGTTATAGTATGTAAGCAGTGGATGTCTTTTATTTCTATCACGTCTTGTTTTTAAGATACATACCGATAACCTTTTCTTAACCTACCCTCATATTGTTCATATTAATAAATGTAATCGCTACATAATCTAGGGAGAGGATATGTTCATTTCATGTTAGTTTCTTTGAGATTACCTGATTAAGAGTGTAATAATACAGTTTTAAAGATGAATACTGAAAAAAGTAGTCGCCGTCAGTGCAAAACTTCACCAAACAAGTTTTGTTACGTGTGTGGACAGTACATTCTAAAGTCTCAAGGAAAAAAATATCTGAAAAAGTATGTACTGCGTATTTTCTATATTTTGGACGTACTGTACATCAAGATAAACCCTGGATTCCGCAACTATTTTGTGTATCATGTTATGCTACTCTCCCGTCGTGGTTGAACGGAAACAAAACATCCATGCCATTTGCAGTACCGACTGTGTGGCGCGAACCTAGTAATCATTTTAACGATTGCTACTGCTACATGACTGATGTACGAGGATTTTCAAAGAAAATTAAGCAAAAATATCGAGTACCCTTCTGTGAATTCTGTATCAAAACCAATACCATATAGTGAAGACATGACTCCTTCTTTGCCTCCTAAGGAAAGTCAAACTGAACAGTTAGATATACCAAGCGATGAAAATAACGAAGGACAAGACATGGAAGTTGACAACCAAGATCCAGACTTTTTACCCTCTCCAAGTGACCTATGCCAACCGCATTTAATTCAACAACGAGAATTAAATGATTTGATACGGGACTTGAATTTGTTTTGTTAGACAAGCCGAATTACTTGAGTCAAGACTACAGGAATGGCACTTGTTGGCACCAGATACAAAAATATCTGTACAACGAAAACGAAGTAAAGAAATGGCAACTTTTTACTCTAGTTCAGAAAACATATGTTTTTGTAATGACATTGTATCTTTGATGGGTGAGTTAGAAATTCCCTATGATACAAATAAATGGCGTCTTTTTATTGATGGTTCGAAAACAAGTCTGAAGGCAGTTTTACTTGATAATGGTAATAAATATCCGTCAATACCAGTGGCTTATTCAACTGTTTTAAAAGAGACATACGAAAATATGAACTCAATATTGGATTTAATTAAATACAAAAATTTTAAGTGGAAAGTGTGCGCTGTCCTTAAAGTAATAGCTATGTTACTTGGTTTACAAGGTGGATTTACTAAGAACTGCTGCTTTCTGTGCATGTAGGACAGTAGAGCTACTGATAAGCACTATTTGATCAAAGACTGGCCAAAACGAACGGAATTTGTGTGTGGGAAGTCGAATGTAAAATACTTGCCTTTAATCAACCCCGAAGACGTCATTTTACCTCCTCTACACATAATACTCGGCTTAATGAAGAATTTTATGAAAGCGATGGATAAAAATGGCGAAGGATTTTTATATTTAAAATCTATTTTTCCAAGTGACGCAAAGTTGAAAGAAGGTATTTTTATTGGTCCACAAATACGCCTATTAATGAAAAACAACAAATTTGATCAAACACTAAATGACGAAGAACTATGCGCATGGACATCATTAAAAGCCGTGATAAAAGGTTTTTTAGGAAATCATAGAGCCGAGAATGCAGAACTCTTAGTGAACGATTTGTTAAAAGCATACAAAAAGATGGGTTGCCGAATGTCATTAAAATTCATTTCCTCCATTCCCATTTTTTTTTCCATCAAATCTTGGAGCAGTGAGTCATGAACAAGGGAAGCGATTTCATAAGGATGTGAAAAGGCTTGAGGAACGGTTTCAAAGTCGTTGGGTCGTAGCTATGTTGGGAGATTACTGCTGGCTTTTAAAACGAGAAGATATTTCCCAACATAAGAGAAAAAGTTAAATATTTTTAACTTTTAATGTACAATATAAACTTTTTACCATATATTTTATATTTAGTTGTGTCCAAATGTATTAATAATAAGTTTTTTTTAGCAGTTTTATTCGAATTATTGGAAAATTTAATGAAGCTACGTGTACACCGTACTTTACTCCTTAATTATTTTACTTAAAATTGTTAACTATCGTACCTAAAAAACAGTACGTGATAGACAAAAAGTACTTATGTATTCTTAATAAGTGGTGTGTATGAATAAATAAACAGGAAAAATTTAAGTGGGTACTTAATTTTTTTTTTAAATTTGTAACGCAGTCTAATCTTTTTGTAATAAACGGTGTGTTTTGTATAAAATTAGTAAAATCCATATCTCAGTTTTACTTCCCTTGTTAAAAAAAGTGTTGTACTCTTAAAAAAAATTACCCTAATTTTTGTATTTCCTCATGTTCCAAGGTCCGTAAATAATGAAAACATAGTTTTCTATTTTCATCGATCTGTCCGTCTGTGTGTTTGTTTATCCGTCTGATGATACGATACTTCGGGAACCAACATGTTAGTTTAACAAATTTTGTATACATAAAATATTCGAGGTAGAAGGAAATCTATAGTTTTTGAGCGATATCCGTTCAAAGGATGAAGATAAAACTGTGAGGGTCGTTAGGTATCGTCCGTTTTACAACATAATTGTCATTTTTTTCTAGTTGTCGACTGAACTAGAGGCTACATTTTCAACCTAATTACTTATAGTTGAACATACAGGGTTTTAAAGGAATGCGGAATAGGTTTTTGGGGCCAGTTCGTATATGTAGGGTTCTTGAAATCTGAAATCTAAGCTAGTTTTTCAATAAGATAAAATACTATTGAGAAATTAGCGTTAGATTTTAGTTGTAAATATTTCTATAGCCTAACTTTCTTTTTGTGATAAAGTAGGGTAGGTACACCAATAGTCGACCGCATGACGTTGAAGTTACGTTAATCGTAGCTTTAATGAAATCCGTCATAGTATTAGGACTCTTTAGGTAGTATATATCGAATTTTAACCCTTCCTTTTACATTAGTGCATTTAGAAAAGTTGTATTATTGTTTTTATGTTGAATGAATAAACAAATAATGTACGGACGTAACAGCACCAGTTGTCAACCACTGTATCGCAGTAGTTGACATGTCTACACCACGGTAGTCGACCACTTATTGAATAATTGAAATCTACAGCTCTAAATGAGGTAGTGGGATGTTTTTACGATTTTTACAGAGAATAAGAACAGCATGTTACTTTTCCCAACATGAATTTTGTTATCGAGTAAACTTTTTATCATGTCATTAAAAAAAAGTTAATTTTCATCTTTTGAATTTTTCATAAATGATCTTTTGATGATTTTATATTACAATAATCATAGCCGTAAATTAAAGAATTTCGAGTTTAAATCTAGTCAGTACAATAACAACATTAAAAATACTTAATATCTGCTTGCTTGCTACTTCTTTTTTTCAATTTTAGCAGCAGCAGCTTGTTGTTTTTTAAATGTCTTTTCTCCTTCTTCGCTTCGCAATTTTAATTACCTCTTTCTTCCTCAACAAGCGCATACAACGAGAGGTTGCCAAGAGAATTGCGCCTGACCGTCAGCGGAGTTTTAGGAAAAGATCTGGTCCCTCCACGTACAAAAATGGCAACAAGTGGAAGAAAACTGTGCGATATTTGTCCTACTAAACTAAAGCCAAAGTCAAAGTACATGTGCTGTGATTGCTCAAAACCAATTTGCTAACAATGTTCCAAGCTTCTTTGTAATATTTTGATGCTTTGTAACTTTTCATCTTATTATAGAATATGGCTCAGATTTAAAATATATGTTAAGTAATAAGTGTTAATTTAATTTAAAACCAAAATTTTTAAAGGTTATGTTATATTTATATATTTTTTTCATACTTAAGAAAATACTTTAATTTTTGATGTTCAAAATGTACCAAATTAAATGAAGAGTATAATTTTGTATAATTGACTTTTATTTCAAATATATATCTTTAAATACGTTGTCTATTATGTATTGCTGTATATCAAATAAACAAAATAGGTATCTAGTAAATAATTTTCAAAAATATTCAACATTAAAGAGGTGTCCACTAGTCCACCACGTCAATTGAATTGTTAAAATTACTGTACTACTGCTTGTTATTTAAAATGTCGCATTGTTAAGTTTAGGTTAGGTTTTTCTCTGAGAAATTCACATTCAGTACTTATTTTTGATCTACGTATTTGAGAGACTGGGTAAATAATTTTGATGATGTTTACTGATAAAAGAAATATTAAACACAAAAGTTGCAACATTTCGATATTCCTATAGAAAAAGGTTGTAATTCAAGTTGTAGAAACCGAATTGGCAATAATAGCACAATAGATTCTGACATAGTCAGTAAAAATGTGAGGTGATTTAACAAGCGCCTTCGGGTACAACATAAACCAGGTTTTAATGAAACGAGAAGTAAAATCTTTAATTTGGTAACTAATTTAATTAAAAAAAAATTCATAGATAAATATTTACTAAAAACTTAGACAGCCTATTATACTATTGTATGTAGTAAAGGCTGCTACGTTACTAGGCTGAAAGGTCACTAAAAATGGGCTTTATTTAATTTTAAAGTTTTAACTTATATAATTAATTAGCTTGACAGAGAAAAATCCTTCAAGAACATTTATTTTCATCTTGATATCGAATTAAATTGTAGACTTGTAATTAATTTAAAAAAAAAATGTTTACACTTACGATATACGGAAATTCACCATCATCAGCCGTGGTTCCATTTATTATTTGCAGAGATGGCCCGCCAAAAACTACAAATTTTATTTTCTAATTATTAACTAAATCTTTCTTTGATTGTGCAAGCGGATACTTGCTGGAAATTCGTAATAAAATTATATAAAAAAAACCGGTCAAGTGCAAGTTGAACTTGCACAATTAGTGTTCCGTACGTTGATTGTTTTTAAAATAAAAATTTTTGTTAGGGTGGTATAAAATGATCAGTGACTTCACAAAACACACCCTAAACGAGTTTTCAACAAAGTTTCTTTCCAATCTTTACTGAAAACTGGTGAACTTGAAATTTTGGTTTTTTTTCTATACCAGATAAATTATTAAAGTTAATGATAATTTTCGTTCAATCTATACCCCGTGGAGAATATTCCAGGATTTTTTCAAAATTTTTTGATCAGTACTTTTCGAGATAAGGTAGGGGACAGCGATTTTTCACGATTTTTTAAAAGTAATACGAAGAAAAGTGTGCGCAAGTATTACATTATATATATATTTTTTACTCGTGTTTTCACAAGCTTTCTTTTGACAGCACACTCGATGACCTAGTAAAAAATTTTTTTTTCACTTCCGATTTCACCCCTCAAAACGAATTCCTTAAGTCAAAATTTATGTTACGGTGATATAAAATGATCAGTGACTTTACAAAACACACCCCAAATAAGTTTTCAACAAAGTTTATTTCCAATCTTTACTGAAAATTAATGACCTTGAAATTTCTGTTTTTTTTATATACCAGATAAATTATTACAGATAATGCACTCGTGATAATTTTCGTTCAATCTACACCCCGTGGAGATTATTCCAGAATTTTTTCAAAATTTTTTGAAAAGTACTTTCCGAGATAAGGCGGGTGGACAGCGATTTTTTCGCGATTTTTTAAAAATAATACAAAGAAAAGTGCGCGCAAATATTACATTATATATATATATATATATTTTTTGCTCGTGTTTTCACAAGCTTTCATTTGACACCACACTCGATTACCTAGTAAAAAATTTTTTTTTTCACTTCCGATTTCATCCCCCAAAACCAACCCCTTAAGTCAAAATTTAACTTTCAAAACTACATGGCTCTGATTAGGCCATCAATTCCTATATTACTATCAAATTTCAACTTTCTATGACAAATAGTTTCGGAGAAAATCGGGTGTGACAGACGGACAGACGGACAGACAGACAGACGGACAGACGGATGGACAGACACCGAAGTGATCTTATAAGTGTTCCGTACGGAACACTAAAAAAAACAACACTGTGTTTTAATTCCCAATATATTTAAAATTACCTGACAATTGTTACACCATACAAGGGCTTCTTCAGAAGTGAAAAAAAAAGAAAAATGTTTGGTAATAATACTGGTTATATAGTACTTAAAAATATCCTTAATTACATAAAACTACGTTAAATCATTTTATTATATTATTTACTGACAAAGTAATTTTAAAGATGTAAATCTGGGTACTATTTCAGAGAACTAATAAAGATTAAGTAAGGGTGAATGGTTTAAATCTACCTGTTCGTTTAATAATTGATTGGAGTCTTTCCATTTGTTAATTTCAAGACATTCAAGCATATTTAATTTTTTAAATTTATTTTCTACATGCAAGATTTTGAATGTATCATCAAAATTATGGTAATCGTTTATTATATGGGTTGCGTAATGTGAATTGTTCTTGTTTTTTAAATAATTATATTTATGTCTTTTAATGCGAGTTTCAAAAGGTCTGCCAGTTTGTCTTATGTAGGTTTTAGTACAAGATCCACAATTTAAGAAATAAACTCCTGATTTTATGGATTTATTAGATTTGGTTTTGTTATTTAAAATTATATTTCCTAAGGTATTACTGGTTTTAAATGATATTTTATTGTTTATTTTCGTAAAATGTTTTGAAATTGTTCTAGTTATTTTCCCTGTGTACGTGGGTGTGTTAAATTTTCCTTTTTGTCATTAGTGGTGGGATAAATTAGAAAGATTGGTTGTTTAAACGATTTTTTATTCAAGATATTATCTATAATGCTAGAGTTATATCCATTATTAATTGCTATTTGTTTGATTATGTTGAATTCTTTGCTAAAATTGTTTTTAGTCATAGGAATATGTAACAGTCTATGTATGAAAGAGTTTAAAGCTGCCATTTTGTGAGTATAATGGTGGATTGAACTATTGTGTATAACTGTGTCAATATATGAAGTGTTGTGAAAAATCGAGAAATCGTGTTCACTTTTGATATAGATATGTCTAAGAAATTTATATAGTTATTGGATTCTAATTCTAAGGTGAATTTAATGTTGGGATACAAATTATTTATCTACTAATTCATAGAATTAGTAGATAAACTCTTAATCAAGAATAAAGTAAACGAAATTATTAAACGCGATATTTTAGATTTACTTACGACGTGCTTGGATCAAAACTATTTTAAATTCGACGATCATTTTTATACATCTAAAGATGGTCTAATAATGGGTAATCCTTTAAACCCTTTAGTAGCGGAAATTTTCATGGATCATTTAGAACTAAAAATTCATTAAATCGCGGTAAGCAAAAATATTGTTTACTGGCATAGATATGTTGATGATATCATTTGCTGGGAATAGATAGACAACTAACAATCTTCGTTAACTTCCTAAATAGTTTGCATCCTAACATTAAATTCACCTTACAGTTATAATTCAATAACTCTATAAACTCCTTAGACATCCGTATCAAAAGTAAACAATAAACACGAATTCTCGACTTTCACAAGCCTTCATATACTGACACAGTTATACCTTTATACTCGCAAAATGGCAGCTTTCAACTCCTTCATACATAGACTGTTACATATTCCTATGACTAAAACTAATTTTAACAAAAAATTCAACATAATCAAACAAATAGCAATTAATATTGGATATGTATTATATATAATATCTTGAATAAAAACTCGTTTAAACCAGCATTCTCTCTAATCTATTCCATCATTAATGACAAAGAAGGAAAATTTAACGCACTCACGTACATAGGGAAAATAACTCGAACAATTTCAAAACATTTAACAAAAAAGAACAATAAAATAGCATTTAAAACCAGTAATACCTTAGAGAATACAATTTCGGATAACAACGCCAAATCTAATAAATCCTTAAAATCAGGAGTTTATTTATTAAATTGTGGATCTTGTACTAAAACCTACGTAGGACAAACTGGTAGATCTTTTGAAACTAGCATTAAAGAACATAAACATAGTTATTTAAAAAACAGGAACAATTCACATTACGCAACCCATATAATAAATGAATCCCATAATTTTTATGATACATTCAAAATCTTGCATGTGGAAAATAAATCTAAAAAATTAAATATGCTTGAATATCTTGAAATTGACAAACTAAAAAACTCCAATTTATTATTAAACGGACAGGTAGACTTAAACCATTCACCCTTACTTAATCTTTATTAGTTGTCTGAAATAGTACCACAAATTTGCATCTTTAAAATTATTTTGTCAGTAAATAACATAATAAAACGATTAACATAATCTTATGTAATTAAGGATATTTAAGCACTATATAACCATTATTTAAGCACTATATAACCATTATTATTACCAAACATTTTTCTTTCCAATTCACTTCTGAAAAATCCATTGTTTGGTGAAAAAATGGTCAAGTCATTTTAAATATATTGGAAATTAAAACATAGTGTTGTGGTTTTATATATATCATATCTTCATATCTTCTCAAAACAACGAAGAACAAGAGATACAAAAATAACTTTTAGGGACAAGCCAACAATAATAAGCACAAGAAAACACACCGAAACTATTTACCTTCTACTAACAGGCAACCCAATGTCGGGACACTTTGAGCTTCTGACACCACAAACCACTAAAAACATCCCAAACAGTAGACCAATAAAAGAAGCATCGGGCGAGCGACGTAACGGTCGAGGACGTCGCGGGAAATGGCAGCTCGACCAAAACGATGAAGATCGGGCAACTGACAATGGACCTGCCAAAAGTGTTGCGACGGCGAGTAAGCCGACACCCACCAAGGCGGGAAAATCAAGGCAACGCATGAGTTATACTACAGGGACAAACGAACACACCATGCGTTGCTTTAATAAAAGCACAAGTCCTGACAAAGAAACCACTGAGAAGGGAATCACTCGCCGCCTAGACCCACCACCATCAATCCCAAACGCAACCGACGAAGTATTTAATCAAAAACTCCCGCAGCGACAAAGAAATCCCAACAGCACAAAACCAAAATTCAAACGGCAAATAAGAATAGAAAACAAAATCCACAACATCAGGAGATATCTAGGACACCTTACCCAGTTTATCAGCGGGAACGTGTCCAAACGAGTCACACAGAGTATAAACAAGATCAAGTCCGGGTCTCCCAACAGAACACTGCCAGAAATCCTGGATACTCTAAAACAAAAATTATCCGTATATGCCGCAAGACTCCGTAGATACAAAGAACCAAACGAGCGGAAAGATACCAACAACCTCTTCCGAAGAAGCCAAACACAGGTCTACCGGAAAACTATGCACAGCAAACAGACAGCAGTGACCGAACCACCAAACAAACAAGAACTCACAGGTCATTGGAAAAGTATCTGGTCAGAACACAAACTACCCAATAATAACACCCCCTGGATCAAAGGCAAAGAAGGCAAAGATAAACATGTGACAGAACAGGAAAATTCCACATTAACAACTGTGGGACCAAAGAGCATGATGAGGCGCCTGGATGCAAGAAGTTCCGGAGGTGGAATGGCCCCCCGTTCGGATCTCCGGGTGGGGGTTGGTTCGGAGGCGTCGACTTGCAGACATCATAATTTTAAGATAGATTTTTGCAACATACGAGGTATAAACTCGAACATAAATTCAGTGCATCAACACCTGCAATCAAATAAACCTCATGTACTCGCTCTATGTGAAACTAAGGTCAGTCCATCGACCAGCACGGTCAACTATCTTTATCCTGGGTACGACTTCTATTCCCGATTTAGGCGTAACTTTGGAATCTGTCTTTTTGTCAGAAGCGACCTCTCTTGTCAACGAGA
This sequence comes from Pachyrhynchus sulphureomaculatus, assembly GCA_019049505.1. Classification (NCBI taxonomy): domain Eukaryota; kingdom Metazoa; phylum Arthropoda; class Insecta; order Coleoptera; family Curculionidae; genus Pachyrhynchus; species Pachyrhynchus sulphureomaculatus. The sequence goes on from CM032446.1 coordinate 244,153,348, forward strand.
AGAAGCTCTGGAGCCCCCAAACTTTGATGTTATGTGGTTAAAAATAACTACTCAACAAACCACAAGGTTCATCTGTATCCTGTATCGACCACCAAGTGATACCAATTTTCGAACACTTTTCGCTTCTTTTGCAGACACCATCGATCATTTACAAAGTAACTATCCAAGTGCCGAAATTGCCATCCTGGGCGACTTTAATGTCCACAATACCAACTGGCTTAAATATTCAAATACTACCGACGAACAAGGTCGTGAAGCTGAATCATTCTCAATCAGTTATGGCTTAACTCAGCTTATTGACGAACCAACACGGATCCCTGATCGAGACGGGGAGTTCGCCAGTCTTCTTGATCTGTTTTTAACCACCAATCCGGAGATTTACACGGTCACCGTAAATCCGCCGTTAGGTTCTTCCGACCATAAACTGCTTTCGACATCGAGTATCCTGCCAATCAGTGACAGAGAGGCGCCTGGGCCGCGCAAGATTTGGCACTACAAATCTGCTAAATGGGAAGATCTTATGGAATACTTTCGAACTTTCCCTTGGATGGACATTGGTTTTCGATCCGATAACCCATCTGACTGCGCCAGGGAGGTCTCCGATGTTATTTTGGCTGGTATGGAAGCTTACATTCCTTTTTCGAAGAAATGCTCCTCCAACGGCAAGCCTTGGTTCGACCGAAAATGCAAAGAAGCTGTTGCTTCTAAACATATTGCCTATCGACAATGGCGTGAAAATCCTAACACCGTAAATCGTAACATCTTTGTTCATGCCCGGAACAGATGCAAGGGAATTATCGACGAAACCAAGGAGGCACACAATCAACGAATTAGAAACAAACTTCTCGCTTGTCCCAACAATTCCAGGTCCTTTTGGGCAGTCACTAAGGCAGTTAGTCAAAATTTTACCAAATCCACCATACCACCACTCACACGGCCAGATGATTCCATTGCAACCACACCTGTTGAGAGAGCGAACTTGTTGGCTGAACTCTTTGCTTCACATTCTACTGTCGATTTCCAAGGAAAAACACCACCTACTATTCCCATATTGCAGTCAAGGATGCCCGATGTTGTCTTCAGACAGCGCACCATAAAGCGTATTTTAATGAAGCTAGACACCAAGAAGGCTTCTGGCGCTGACGGAATACCTGCCATAGTTCTCAAAAACTGTGCAAGGGAACTAACACCAGTTTTCTGTAGACTTTTTAACCTATCCTACAGAAAGGGAATATTTCCGTCCTGCTGGAAATGTGCCACGGTTCAGCCGATACCTAAAAAAGGTAAGAAGACCTTGCCAAATAACTACCGACCAGTTGCACTGTTTTCAATAATATCGAAAGTCATGGAAAAGGTTATCAATGAGCATCTTCTAAAATATCTTGAACGATTCAATATTATTAGCGATCACCAATATGGTTTTCGTAAACATAGATCAACAGGAGATCTTCTGACTTATGTAACACATGTTTGGAACAACGCAATTGAACACTTTGGAGAGTCTCGAGCGGTTGCTCTTGACATATCCAAGGCATTCGACCGTGTTTGGCACGATGGACTGTTGGCTAAGTTACGCTCTTATGGTATGTCTGAAAAGTTCTGTTTGTGGCTCTCATGTTTCCTCAGAGAGCGTTCTTTACGAGTGGCGGTCGACGGATTTCTTTCTAACACCCTCACTATCAACGCCGGTGTACCCCAGGGCTCCATACTGTCTCCTACTCTCTTTCTCATTTACATTAACGATCTGCTGGAAAAGACCGGGAATCCAATCTATAGCTTTGCAGATGACAGTACGCTTGTCTCTTCATTCACCTTGAACGCTCGGACATCGGCTGCTCAGGCGAGTATCCGCAGACAACAGGAGGTCTTTCAACTTAACAAAGACCTGGAGGAGGTTCTATCCTGGGGTGACAGTAACCAAGTGGAATTTAACGCTACAAAAACTCAAGCGGCAGTTTTTTTCTAAAAAAGTTAACGTTGCTGAACCCGACATAGTTATGTCGGGGCACTCCATTCCCCTAGCATCGTCGCTCAATTTGTTGGGCGTTGGTTTGGGAGCAAATATGTCTTGGCATGAACATGTTGCAGGCATAGCAAGGAGAGCTTCTCAAAAGTTGGGAATATTATTTAGAACCAGAAAGCTTTACACCCCACAGCAACTGTTAATTCTTTACAAAGCCCAAATTCGACCAACTATGGAATACTGCTCCCACATTTGGGGCTCCGCTCCCAAACATACACTGCATTTATTGGATTCTGTTCAGAGAAGAGCGGTCCGTCTGATTGGGGACCCGGAATTGACCGGCGGCCTTGATTCGCTGGAACATCGAAGAAAGGTTGGCGACTTGAGTCTATTCTACAAGTATTTTCATGGAAAGTGTTCGAAGGATGTAGCCCGCTTAATTCCTCCCAAAGCGGTGCATGTTAGAAATACACGTCGCGCTGGTGCTTCGCATCCGTATGAGGTTCAGCTTGTTACTCCGCGTACAACGCTTTTCAAGCAATCTTTTATATGGAGAACGTCATCCCTTTGGAATAATTTGCCCAGCGCTGTGTTTCCCACCGAGTACAATTTACAGCGATTCAAGAACAACGTGAATCGCTTTTTCCGCACTCGTGCCGCTCCTGGAGCGCTTTAGGGACTTCCCTGCAGCACGTGTGCTACACCCATAAAAAAAAAAAAAAAAAAAAAAAAAAAAAATTTAACTAAATCCTTGACAGGAACATATTCTGGAGAATTAATAATTTCTTACTTTTTTACAAAATAGTGTTTTATTTTAGATCTGGTATGTATGTGCTTATCTACTGGTTTCCCATTTTTAATTTCGATAAGATTGAAAAACGAATACCTAAGATTCTATGTATCATTTCAAAATAATAACACAGAATAATTATCATTAGTAGTTCTAATTTCGCTTATGCCAAAAAAAAGTAAATACTACTGGTAATTTAAAATACCACTACTCCTTTAACTATTCATGCTGATTGTAGAAAATAATTAGCCATTATAAATAAATTAATGGCTATAATAATTTCCAATAACATAGTCTGTATGTGACATAAAGTTTAAATTATTGAACTGAAAATTAAATTATTCGTACCTGACAATTTGGAGGAGGCAAATACTGCCACAACTACAACAAATATCAAATATTTCTTCATTCTCAAAGCTGTACAAGATATCATATGATATCAAGCAATTTATTTATATAGTGATTTTGAGGTACTCGAACAAAGATTATCGAATTATAGAGTTCCTAGTAACTAAAATGTAAGTGCATGTTCCATGAATTACAAATATTAAATTTCAAAATAACAATATATTCCTGTCCTTGCCTCTATTCTTCCTTTTCTCTTTTCAAGATTTTACTTAATATTTATAAACAATCATTAAAATACACTGCTGAGCAAAAATATCGACTAAAACTATTTGGCTTTATTTAACACGGATCCTAAAATTTAGTGTTCATATATTTTTCAGTAATTTTCCAATATAATGGTTTGCCTGTTTTAACCTGAAAATTTGACAATAACAAAATCATCTTTTTTTGGATATCTCAGTAAAGACAAGGGGATGTTGTCATTTAAATCGGCAGACAAAATTGATACGTTGGTCTCATCTAAATCCTTAAAACTTTCTCCAGAACTTGAAAAAAAGGACCTTGGTAATCCTTTCTACATTCTGCGATTTCTTCTTGATTTTTATATTTTTGGGCTTTGGGTTTTTCTTCTCACATTTTTTCTTTTCTCTTTTTCTAGCTGCTTCTTCAAATTCCTAGTTGATTGGTGTATCGGCGTCGATACAACTTCTCCCTCTTTTTCTTGCTTTTTTAGAAAGTCTAGGACCGGCCTTTCGATATTCTCATTCAATTGGGCTCGCTAAAATATTGTCTATAGGTTCAGGACCAACCATTCTGAAGCTTGGATCCGTATGATTCGGTTGATCGTTAAGCACTTGTGCTTCTTGAAAAACTGGCTGCGGCGACAACGAGGAAGCTTCAGGTTCTATAGAACGGTTTGAGACCTGTTCATTCTGCTGCGAGTAGGAAGCTTAAGATTCCGTAGGACGGTATGAGATCTGTTGATTCCGTTACACAAGGAAGCTTAAACTTCCATAGGACCGTTTGTGACCTCACTTGTCCTAAAATCGTCATCTGTGAAGATATCTTTGTCCAAAGGAAATATTCCTGTTTTCCTAAGACCCTATTTTATATTGATGAACGTCATTGCTTTTTCGAACGTTTGACCCAGTAGTTTTGCAACATTGTACATCGTTAATGGCATTCCCGGATGGCAGAAAAACCACGAATATGTTGCAACGTTATAATAGGTCGGTAAGGATCTAAACACTGACACAACAACCGGCTGTAATTTGCGGCTGAAATGTGGCGGGATGGTAAGCAGAGTCACGCCGTTTTCTTTGGCTATATTCAAAGGCTTCGGGGCCAAGTGGCTCTCGTGGTTATCTAATGTAAAAAGATTATGGACTATGTACCGATATGTGCTTCCTTCAACATATGTGTTTACAAATCTTTTCTCGGGAACATCATTGCGAGCGGTAAAGTGCTACCTGTAGCAGCAACTGCGCGGCATGTGTGTGCCTATTTTACCACTTGTGACTTTATTGAGTTGTTTCGATCCTTTTTTGATTTTTGAACCCTGATCGTGCCGGTCTCATAAAAACATGATAGTCTAGTTCCATCGCCAAAACGAGGAAACCCGCAGGCTTCTGATTTTCGCAAAGTTGAATCAGGGTGACTTTTTCGTAAACTATGCAACCAATATATTCCTGCAATTTTTTTTCCTCCCAGTTCGCTGATATCTTAGGGTTGTGGTGCTTAGCCATTTCGTAAGCTAGTTTTCTAGTTTCAATCGTATCAAGGACGTAGCAAATTTTTGAACAAGTTATTAGATACTGTTTTAGTGATGCTTCTTGAGTACTTGAAAAGACTTTATTACCCGCGTAATTCAGTGTCAATCGCATATTTGCAGCTTCCTCGTTTGAACAAGTCTTTTGCTTCTTTACATATCGATGTAGAGTACCGTAATTTATATTCATTCTCTCGGTTGCCTTTTTCAAAGTTACTCCTTTTTCTACTAACCAATTTCCATCTTCCTACTCCGATTCCGAACCATTTTCAATGTATATCCCTAGAAAAGAAAAAATAACTGAAGTGGCGTCCTATAACATGTTATACTGTGCCTCAGATCGTACTGTACAGGGTGAGTCAACGATAGAGTAAAGTTCATTATCTCATTTGTTTCGGGAATGACGCAAAAATGTTAAATACAATAGTTTTAGGGAATGTTAAGGTGCAAATTATTTTTGAGTATACAGGGTACTTCAAAAAAGTGTAGCCGATATAATATATATTTTTTTAAATGGAACATCCCATTTTCTAATTTATTTTTCAATTACGCGTAAAATTTTATAACTTTTGTATTAATAATGTTATGTACCTAAACCTAGTAGTTTTTCCAATATTTCAATTTTTTTTAAAAAATACTAATTTTCAGTTTTGAAAAAAATTGCCAGTAGCGCCATTTTTTCTGAAGGTGGAATACTCATAATTGATACGAGCATTCTATAGAGATGAAAAAAAAGTTGCATGTAAGGAAAATTGAGTTAAATGCTACGGGATGCTCAAAATAAATTTATGCATTTCGACTATTTTAATCTGAAAAATCTCAATTTTTTTAAATGGCACACCCAGTATATTATCATTTTTTCTGATATATTTTACAAAACCCTTCAACTTTTATTAAGTATGTCATATAACTATTTCTAATAGTTTTCGATTTATTTTGAATTTTTCAATTTTTACCCTTGTTTTTAATACACTTACGCTATAACATCATAGTTGCCAAGACAAAACAAAAATGTAGGCATTGTCAAATTTTGACATGTCTATTAAGCAAGTAAAAATAGTTTAATTTGTTGTAGTAAGTGGCGTATAAAGGTAATACACTCCTGGACAAAATTAACGCAACAATCTGAAAATTAATTTACCTTTTTCTTATGTCAGTTTTAAAGTTTATGGAGTATTTGAATAGTATTCTATGCATATTTTCTTTCCTTGTTCATCACAGAAATAAAAACAATTCGTTTAGATTTACAGTTTTAAAGAATTTTTTTAGAAGATAAACAATTTTCTGTAATAATGCGATAAATTTTCTTTAAAAGTAAGCTTATAAATTGTTCCCTTTTTCAAAGTAATACGTTTTTGTGGTAGACTGTTTTATTTTTGACCCCGAAGAATTAGAAAAATGAATCGAATAAGGAATTTAACTGAACACGAGGTAGTGCGAGCCTCAGTTTTATTGGACGAGGGATATTATCAGAGTTATGTTGCCAACTTGTTAGGCAAACATCGTTCCACAATAAGTCGTATGGTAAGACGCTTGAATGAAATAGAAACTTATTCTAGAAGGCTAGGGCAAGGGCGAAAACGATGCACTACCGACCTAGATGAACGTTTTATAAGACAATATGCTTTAGAAACAGGACTGTCACTAGTTCTATAATAAGAAACGAACTCGAAGCTGTTCGCAATGTCACAATTTCGTCTAAAACAGTTAGAAGACGGTTAAATGAAGCTGGATTAAACAGAGTTGCCAGGTTACGTTTTGCTCGATATCACGAAAACTGGTCTGTGGATGACTGGAAACAAGTTTTCTTCACAGAGGGTTAGTCTAAAACATTCAGATGGTCGTGAGCGAGTATGGCGAAGACCAGAAGAGAGGTTTGTTCCTTGCAATATCTCTGCAAGGATTCCATTCGGCGGTGGCACTGTTATGTTCTGGGGTGGCATCTGCTTTGATGCTCGCACAGAGTTAGTTCCTGTCCGTACGAGATCCATGAATGCTGACTACTATCTTGAGAAAATTGTAATAGAACATGTGTTGCCTTTCGGTCCTTTTGTGGGGTCCAATTTCCTGTTTATGCAAGACAACGCTCGACCTCACGTGGCTAGGGAGGTACTCGATTATCTTAATCAAGTTGATATACCGATTATGCAATGGCCACTAAAAAAGCCCGGATCTGAATCCGATAGAACATCTATGGGATCACCTTAAGAAAAATGTGAAACGTCATATACCTGTACCTAGAAACCAGGTCAGCAGCCATCAACTAGCTGATTTATGACACATCCCAATCTACGGCTAATCGCACCACGAGGAAATACAAGTATCATCCCTTTCATATGGAACTACACCAAGAACTTCAAGACCGTGATTTTGAACGACGAGTAAACTTTTGTACCACCATAAATGGAGCAATAGAGGCCGATCCAAATTTTTTATCCAAAATAATGTTTCCTGATGAAGATACTTCTAGCAGTAATGGAGCAGTTAACAGCTATAACATACAAACAGTTAATACATTTTGGGTTCGGGAAGTTTAAAACCAAAACCATTGGTCGCTTAATGTATGGTGTGGAATATTAAATTTTCGAATGATTGGTCCATATTTTTTCCGGGCCTAGATGTCTAAAATTTTTGCTAAACGAATTATCCCAGCTTCTTGAAGAAGTTCATAACTTTGAAAGGGAACAAATGTGGATTCAACAAGACGGAGCTCTAGGTCATTACCACCGGGAAGTTTGAGAATTTTAAACGATCGTTACCCCACAAAAATGGATCGGTAGGGATGGATTCATTCAGTGGCCACCTCGATCATGTGACTTAACAACTTTAGACTTCTTTTTGTGGGGCTACAATAAAGATCTTGTTTACGTGAATCCGTCTACAACACCAGTAGATATGAAAAATTGGATACGGGATGCGTGCAGGACAATTTTTATGCTTTTATGACTTTATGCTAAAGAAAGTGAAGAAAAACATAATAAAACGACTAAACATTTGTATTCAAGTAGACGGGCATATTTTTGAACATTTATTACGTCATAATAATTAATCATTAGATAAGTTAAACTGTATTAAAATTATTAATAACTATCTGTTTATGTTTTCACAATAGCGTAAGTGTATTAAAAACAAGTGTAAAAATTGAAAAATTCAAAATAAATCGAAAACCATTAGAAACAGGTGTATGACATACTTAATTAAAGTTGGAGGGTTTTGTGAAATCAATCGGAAAAAATAATAATACACAGTGTGTGCCATTTAAAAAATTTGTGATTTTTCAATTTAAATTAGTGGCAAGGTATAAATTTATGTTGAACACCCTGTAGCATCTAACTCAAAGATCCAGTCACCTTTACTAAATGCTTCATACCTTCAGAAAGTAACTGGGTGTTCATCCATCCTATCGGTTGTGCCGATAGGTGCTGCCTTTTGAGATTTTTCAATTTAAATTAGTCGCAAGGTACAAATTTCTTTACATATATCTTTTTTCTCGTCTCTACAGAACGCTCGTACCAATTATGAATACTCATAACAATGGCGCTACTGGCAATTTTTTTACAAAACTGAAAACTAGTATTTAAAAAAAAAAATTGAAATATTAGAAAAACTACTAGGGTTAGTTAAGTTGGGAATGTGGAATCTTTGGCACAATGATACTACTATATATCACCACTAAACCAAACACTTTATTTTTGCACTCGACGCGCGTTTCGCTAACCATGTTAGCTTCATCAGGAGCGATGATCGACTAAAGCTAAACTACTATACTTAGTCTAACCCTTGAATTACTCAAGCGGAACTAATAACATAGGCAAGGCCGTCAGTTCCGGTCAAGTAACCAGTAGAGGAGACTATAAGGAATAGGCCCTCTGTCTTTATTTAAACTACTTTTACATTTTATGATTTCCATACTTTCGTATGCGTTCAATAATCTGCTATTAGATACATTTTTTATTAATCTTAGATTATCTAATGTTACAGTATGATCAGCTTCAAGGGCATGTTCGGCAATGCTAGACTTAGCAATGCGACCCATTGTTTCATCGGTCGGATCACCCACATATTTAATATCCAAATGGTTATCAAAAGAACTTGAGAATTTACCATTAAATACTTTCGCAGTGAAGAATTCGTTAGAATTCATTAATAAAACAAAAAATCTAGTTCTCAATGAAGGTGAAGTCTTAAATTTCTTTTGATGTTAGTTCTTTGTTCCCAAGTGTGCCTATTCCACAAACTTTACAATATCTCGAAGAATTACTTAGAATGAATGACTCTGAAGACGAAATTATTCGTTAATATTTAACATTATCTAAACTTTGCATAGAACAAAATTATTTCCAATATAACAATCAATTTTATGTTCAGAAAGAAGGAACAGCTACGGGTAATTGCTTATCACCTTTCATAGCCAATTTATTCATGAGTAAGTTTGAAATCGAAGCCAGTCAAGAATTCGAATATTTCCCAAGGGTATGGTATAGGTATGTGGATGATAATTTCGTGATTTTTTTTGATACAAAGAAAGCAAATATTGATGATTTTGTTTCTAAATTAAATAGCCGGTATGATTCCATTAAATTCACTTACGAAGTTGAGAACAAAGGACAATTGCCTTTTCTAGATATTTTAATTATTAAAAATAATAATAGATTAGAATTTGATATCTATAGGAAGGACACAGTAACAGATAGATATATTCCTAATGATTCATTTTATTGCAAACAACATAAATTAGCCTCATTACATTTTTTAGTTCATCGTTTGGTCACTTTCCTTCTGAATAGAGTAAACTTTAATAAAGAAAGGAATCGTATTCGAAATATAACTAGAGTTAATAGTTATGACGATGACTTAGTAAATAAGCTAATAAATAGACATAAGTTTAGATTTAATATTCAGAATTCCACCTTTTTTACACGCGAAGAAAATAACACCAAGTATGTCTCCATACTATATAATCCGAAATATAGCAAGGGACTCAATAAGGTATTTAATAAGGTAGGCCTCACTTTAGTCTATAAGTCATCAGACAATCTGAGGAATATCTTAGGAAATCCCAAAGATAAGATTCCTAATTGTGAGAAAAGTGGAATTTATGAAATTAGTTGTAATGATTGTGACAAGAAGTATGTTAGGCAAACTAAAAGGTTAATTAAAACACGATTTAAAGAACATTTAGCACACTTAAAATACAGTAGAAAAGTCTAGCATTGCCGAACATGCCCTTGAAGCTGATCATACTGTAACATTAGATAATCTAAGATTAATAAAAAATGTATCTGATAGATTATTGAACGCATACGAAAGTATGGAAATCATAAAATGTAAAAGTAGTTTAAATAAAGACATAGGGCCTATTCCCTATAGTCCCCTCTACCGGAACTGACGGCCTTGCCTATGTTGTTAGTTCCGCTTGAGTAATTCAAGGGTTAGGCTAAGTATAAATAGGGTAGATTTGTAGTTTAGCTTTAGTCAATCATCGCTCCTGATGAAGCTAACATGGTTAGCGAAAAGCGCGTCGAGTGCAAAAATAAAGCGTTTGGTGTAGTGGTGATATATAGTATTACTAGGGTTAGGTATATAACATTATTAGTAAAAAAAGTTATAAAATTTTACGCAGAATTTAAAAATAAATTAGAAAATAGAAAGCATATGTTATAGCGGCCACACTTTTTTGAAGTACCCTGCATACTCAAAAATAATTTTACACTGTGCATTTTAACATTCCCTAAAAGTATGGTTTTTAAAATTTTTTCGTCATTCCCGAAACAAATGAGATAATGAACTTTACTCTGTCGTTGACTTATCCTGTACAAAACACGTATTAATTAGCATTTTATAGGTTAGAAACATCGATAAACTTTGTTGACTTATTACACAACAATGAAATCACGATTATATAAAAAATATATTCACTTACGGGAAACTATATATTTCCCACAAAAACAAAACGTCACTAGCAGAATTTTTCACGAATTTTTCACAAAAAACATAATTTCAAACTTATTTACGTTTTCATAGCATCATGACGTCCGATCACAACTGTTTAAGATGGCGGCGATGAGCTTGTCAAAAAACGTGAAGATATGTCATAGATAAGTTGATAAGAGACAGAGATATTCTGGTGCTACTGTCGTGTGCGCTCTTCCTACAAATCTTAATTGTTGCGTGCGGTCTACCTGCAAGAAACACATTTCCAAGCAAAGCAATAAAATAATAAGGTTAGTTTCATTATTAGTGACAATGACATGTTGCTAATACGTATATTTCAAAAGAAGCCAAGCTTTTGTGAGATTTTTACATCAATATCACTTTAATAGAAAGGTGCAGCCCTGACTTTTTGTAAATGCATAATCTACTTTTGCAGCATGAGGAAAATAACATCTGTCATAGGTATGGTGCGGAAATGCAAAGAAAAAAGAAACACGATCGTAGAGGAGCATTTCGTCCAGTCTTACGTTGTCTGCCAAACAGAAGCGGAAATGAATTCTTCCATTATACGGATTTGAACGGCAAGTTACATTGTAATTTAAGTTTATGTCATATTTGGGAATTAGTATTTATGTTTGTGCACGACATTCCGAGTACAACATATGAAAAACTGACTGGCAGGTCGTCACATACTATAAGTGATTGGTATAACATGTGCGCCAAGTATGCTCCTCAATTGTGTCAGTCAATCGCAAAGGACAATTAATCTGCACCAACGACGAACCTAGTGCGATTCGCAGGTCGCTGAAAATATAACTGGGGAAGATGTTCAACAACCTAAATCTGAAAATACTGACCCACCGGTGCAAAACAATCGAGACCATAGTAGACGAATATATGGACCGTGAGTTTTTGGACTGAAAACAAAACGAGAAGTAGAATATTTTTATTGTGGAAAGGAGATATGAAGACACATTTTTTTTTTTTTTTTTTTTTTTTTATGGGTCTAGCACACGTGCTACAGGGAAGTCCCTAAAGCGCTACAGGAGCGACACGTGTGCGGAGAAAGCGATTCACGTTGTTCTTGAATCGCTGTAGATTGTACTCGATGGGAAACACAGTCCTGGGTAAACCATTCCAAAGGTATGATGTTCTCCATATAAAAGACTGCTTGAAAAGCGTTGTACGAGGAGTAACAAGCTGAACCTCATACGGATGTGAAGCATTAGCGCGACGTGTACTTCTAATATGCACCGCTCTGGGAGGAATTAAACGGGCCACATCTTTCGAACACTTTCCATGAAAGTACTTGTAGAATAGGCTCAAGTCGCCAACCGTTCTTCGATGTTCCAGCGAATCAAGGCCGTCGGTCAGTTCCGGGTGTCCAATCAGACGAACAGCTCTTCTCTGGATAGAATCCAACAAATGCAGTGTATGTTTGGGAGCGGAGCTCCAAACATGGGAGCAGTATTCCATAGTTGGTCGAATTTGAGCTTTGTAAAGAATTAACAGTTGTTGTGGAGTGTAAAGCTTTCTGGTTCGAAACAATATGCCCAACTTTTGAGAAGCTCTTCTTGCTATGCCTGCAACATGTTCATGCCAGGACATATTTGCTCCCAAATTAACGCCTAACAGATTGAGTGACGATGTTAGTGGGATGGAGTGCCCCGACATAACTATGTCGGGTTCTGCAACGTTAACTTTTTTAGAAAAAACTGCCGCCTGGGTTTTTGTAGCGTTAAATTCCACTTGGTTACTGTCACCCCAAGATAGAATTTCTTCCAGGTCTTTGTTAAGTTGAATGACTTCCTGCTGTCTGCGGATATTCGTCTGAGTAGTCGACGTCCGAGCGTTCAAAGTGAATGAAGAGATAAGTGTACTGTCATCTGCAAAGCTGTAGATTGGATTCTCGGTCTTTTCCAGCAGATCGTTAATATAGATGAGGAAGAGAGTAGGAGACAGTATGGAACCTTGGGGCACACCGGCGTTGATAGTAAAGGTGTTAGAAAGAAATCCGTCAACTGCCACTCGTAAAGAACGCTCTCTGAGGAAACATGAGAGCCACAAACAGAACTTTTCCGACATACCATAAGAACGTAGCTTAGCCAACAGCCCATCGTGCCAAACACGGTCAAATGCCTTGGATATGTCAAGAGCAACCGCTCGAGATTCTCCAAAGTGTTCAATTGCGTTGTTCCAAACATGTGTTACATAAGTCAGAAGATCTCCTGTTGATCTATTTTTACGAAAGCCATATTGGTGATCACTAATAATGTTGAATCCTTCAAGATATTTTAGAAGATGCTGATTGATAGCCTTTTCCATGACTTTCGATATTATTGAGAGTAGTGCGATTGGTCGGTAGTTATTTGGCAAGGTCTTCTTGCCTTTTTTAGGTATCGGCTGAACTGTGGCACATTTCCAGCAGGAAGGAAATATTCCCTTTCTGTAGGATAAGTTGAAAAGTCTACAGAAAACTGGTGTTAGTTCCCTCGCACAGTTCTTGAGAACTATGGCAGGTATTCCGTCAGCGCCTGAAGCCTTTTTGGTGTCTAGCTTCATCAAAATACGTTTTATGATACGCTGTCTGAAGACAATATCGGGCATCCTTGACTGCACTATGGGAATAGTAGGTGGTGTTTTTCCTTGGAAATCGACAGTAGAATGTGAAGCAAAGAGTTCAGCCAACAAGTTCGCTTTCTCAACAGGTGTCGTTGCAATAGAATTATCTGGCCGTGTGAGTGGTGGTATGGTGGATTTGGTGAAACTCTGACTAACTGCCTTAGCGACTGACCAAAAGGACCTGGAATTGCCGGGACAAGCGAGAAGTTTGTTTCTAATCCGTTGATTGTGCACCTCCTTGGTTTCGTCGATAATTTCTTTGCATCTGTTCCTGGCACGAACAAAGATGTTACGATTTATGGTGTTAGGATCTTCACGCCACTATCGGTATGCAAGATGTTTAGAAGCAACAGTTTCTTTGCATTTTAGGTCAAACCAAGGCTTGCCGTTGGAAGGGCATTTCTTCGAAAAAGGGATGTAAGCATCCATACCGGCCAAAATAACATCGGAAACCTCCCTGGCGCAGTTAGATGGGTCGTCGGATCGAAAACAAACGTCCAACCAAGGGAAAGTTCGAAAATATTCCATGAGATCTTCCCATTTAGCAGATTTGTAGTGCCAAATCTTGCGCGGTTTGGGCGCCTCTCTGTCACTGATTGGTAGAATACTCGATGTCGAAAGTAGTTTTTGGTCGGAAGAACCTAAGGGCGGATTTACGCTGACCGTGTAAATCTCCGGATTGGTGGTTAAAAACAGATTAAGAAGACTGGCGAACTCTCCGTCTCGATCAGGGATCCGTGTTGGTTCATCAATAAGCTGAGTCAAGCCACAACTGATTGAAAATGATTCGGCTTCACGACCTTGTTCATCGGTAGTATTTGAATATTTAAGCCAGTTGATGTTGTGGACATTAAAGTCGCCCAGGATGGCAATTTCGGCATTTGGATAGTTAATTTGTAAATGATCTATGGTGTCTGCAAGAGAAGCGAAAAGTGTTCTAAAGTTTGTATCACTTGGTGGTCGATAGAGGATACAGACGAACCTTGTGGTTGGTTGAGTCGTTATTTTTAACCACACAACATCAAAGTTTGTGGGCTCCAGAGCCTCTTCTCGTTGGCAAGAGAGGTCGCTTCTGACATAAAGACAGATTCCAAAGTTACGCCTAAATCGGGAATAGAAATCGTACCCAGGATAAAGATAGTTTACTGTGCTGGTCGATGAACTGACCTTAGTTTCACAGAGAGCGAGTACATGAGGTTTATTTGATTGCAGGTGTTGGTGCACTGAATTTATGTTCGAATTTAAACCCCGTATGTTGCAAAAATCCATTTTGAAATTTTGTTCTCTGCATGTCGACGCCCCTGAACCAGCCCCCACCCAGAGATCCGAACGGGGGGCTATTTTACCTCCGGAATTTTTTGTATCCAGGTGCCTCATCATGCTATTTGGTCCCACAGACCGGGACAACGGCACAGCCACGAAACGTTAAGCAACTTCACGCAGCTTAAGCCGATGCGACATTAATACTAATTATAGAAAAAGAAGTTTAATTTAAATCTGTCATTCATTGAAACGAGCGGCCAGCGTATACGAATCTTCGCAGGCGAGGCTTCGACCATTAAACCATTAATCATTAGCAAAACTATGTTGATCCACTCACAGGAGCTCATACACAAGATATTGAACGCTCGTGGCTACATGCCAAAATTTACGTCCTAAAGAAAATGAGGGAAGTACCATTAAACCATCTTCAATCACATCTGAACCATGTATCCTGGAAGATATTAAGAAAGAATGAAGACGACCAATTTGTCAGTTTTTGAAAGTATATTGCCTCTGTTTATCCATATAGTTGTAAATATATTTATAATAAAATCATTATTAACAACAAATTGATCGTCTTTATCAATTATTATTGTATAAAAATGTTATAGCAGGGTAGATCTCACGGTACGGCGGCAGCGATATTCTGACTGTTATACATGTCCCATGTTACACTGGTCTCTACTTTAACCTTTGTATAATAACAAAGAATTCAAAATCATCTACAAAATAAAGTATTGTTTGTCATTATTATACTTTAGTATGAACCACTCACCGTTATCAGCACTTGTATCGGAATAATTCTAGTGCCATTGAATTCTTGCATCAATACAATGGATTTAATAAATTCCTTTAAACTAGTTGATTCTCAAAACCTTTCAATTTTTAAAATTTGTTATATTCACTAAAGTAAATCTTACTCATTTTTAGTGTTCCGTACGGAACACTTATAAGATCACTTCGGTGTCTATCTGTCTGTCTGTCTGTCTGTCTGTCTGTCTGTCTGTCTGTCTGTCTGTCTGTCTGTCAGTCTGTCTGTCTGTCACACCCGATTTTCTCCGAAACTATTTGACATAGAAAGGTGAAATTTGGTAATAATATAGGAATTGATGGCCTCATCAGAGCCATGTAGTTTTGAGAATTAAATTTTGACTTAAGGGGTTAGTTTTGGGGGGTGCAGTCGGAAGTGAAAAAAAAATTTTCTTACTAGATCATCGAGTGTGGTGTCAAATGAAAGCTTGTGAAAACACGAGTAAAAAATATATATATAATATTATTCTTGCGCGCACTTTTCTTTGTATTATTTTTAAAAATTCGCGAAAAAATCGCTGTCCCGGGCCTTATCTCGAAAAGTACTTATCAAAAAATTTCGAAAAAATTCTGGAATATTCTCCACGGGGTGTAGATTGAATGAAAATTATCACGAGTGCATTACCTTTAATAATTTATATGGTATATAAAAAAAAACAAAAATTTCAAGGTCATCAGATTTCAGTAAAGATTGGAAACAAACTTTGTTGGAAACACATTTGGGGTGTGTTTTGTGAAGTCACTGATCATTTTATACCACCCCCCCCCCCCCTCGTAACATAAATTTTGACTCAAGGGGTTCGTTTTGAGGGGTGAAATCGGGAGTGAAAAATTTTTTTTTTTAATAGGTCATCGAGTGTGGTGTCAAATGAAAGCTTGTGAAAACACGAGTCAAAAATATATATATAATGTAATACTTGCGCACACTTTTCTTCGTATTACTTTTAAAAAATCGCTGTCCCCTACCTTATCTCGAAAAGTACTGATCAAAAAATTTTGAAAAAATTCTGGAATATTCTCCACGGTGTATAGATTGAACGAAAATTATCACGAGTGCATTACCTTTAATAATTTATCTGGTATATAGAAAAAACAAATTTCGAGGTCACCAGTTTTCAGTAAAGATTGGAAACAAACTTTGTTGAAAACTCATTTGGGGTGTGTTTTGTGAAGTCACTGATCATTTTATACCACCCTAACAAAAATTTTTATTTTAAAAACAATCAACGTACGGAACACTAATTGTGCAAGTTCAACTTGCACTTGACCGGTTTTTTTAATTTTAATTTTGTCCTGGTTTTTAGGTACTTTTGGTGGCGGTTCGATTTCGATAATAATTTTTAATTTTTTTGTCTTGATCCAATTTGATGTCATGAACGATTCAATATACTTGTCAATTTTCAGTTGTCTAGCAATTTATCCTAGGTCTACACGACCATCAATGGACTATGTCACGACATATTATGAAAGTTATGTACTCTCTCGGGTACCCTGTAGAAATATCAGCCTATTAATCATCATCAACGACGGTCCCACTTAATATTCGTTTAAACGAAGTTGTTATTTTCCGTTAAACTCCGTCAAACTATTATTGGTAACTACTAAGTGTATGGAGACTTTTTTGACATTAATTTTGTTTACATTTTTATAACAATAATGTAACTTCTAAATAAAATGTTCCGTAGTTGTTTTTAATACTAATCCTCGTTGGTTAAGTTTAAAATATTAATTTAAACATGTTTTCTCATAGTACCAATAAATTAGTTAAACATAACAGAAAAAATAGTATAGAAAGCAGGTGGTGAATAAAGACTTTTTGGATTGACTGTATGCCCGAACTATTGAATACTGCACTGACTTAGCCGTTACTTGATGGAGATCCATAATAACTAGGAATAAACAACTGTTTAAGATCATCACTTATTACTATTTTTAATACTACTTACTATTACTTACTATTTTTAATACTACATTTAGGTATATATGTAGTAATGAATTGATGAATGAAAACTCATCGGATAATTATACCAAGTAACTCCATATTTATATCGTTTGATGTACAAAATCTTTTTCCTAATATACCACCATCAGAGGCTATAATTTTGATTCAAAGATTACTCAATAAAAATAATGTTAACCCAATAATTAAACAAGAAATATCAGACATCTTAACATTGTGTTTAGACCAGAATTATTCGAATTTAACGATTAGATTTATATAAGTAAGAAAGGTTTAATAATCGGAAACCCGCTTAGTTCAATTTTATCTGAAATTTTCATGGACCATTTAGAAGAACAAATCAGTAATTCTCATCTTTTTAAAAATTTCTTTTATTGGTACATACTCAGATATAACTATACACGCTAATTCTAACCACCCGTTCACACATAAAATCTCGGCTTATAATAGTTTCATCCATAGACTAATAAATACACCATTAACGGAAGAAAATTTTCAGAAAGAATTAAATATTATAAAACAAATTAGTATAAGCAATGGGTACAGGAGCGATTTCGTAGATAATATTTTAATGAAAAACGTTTTAAAAAAGCAATAGGACTGGTGTACCCGTACAAACAACTAAATAAAGAAAAATTTCATACACTCACTTATATCGGAAAATTGACTAATAAAATTCAAAATTTTTTCCATAAAAATCATGTAAACATCGCTTTCCGTACAAATAACACATTAGCTCGACGTATTAAAAATAATAAAAGTAAAACAAAAAAGAAAATAAAACGGGGGTTTACGAATTATGCTGTGGCACTTGTAATAAAACGTATATAGGACAAACAGGCAGATCTTTTTATAAAAGAATAAAGGAACATAAACAAAGCTATAGAATGAAAAATAACAAATCTTATTACGCTAAACATTTAACAGATGAAAATCATACGTTCAGTGAAGATTTCAAAATTTTGCATAATGAAAAGAAGGAAAATTACTGAATTGTTTAGAACAGGTAGAAATTAACCAGAAAAAATCCTCAGGTTTATTACTCAACGATCAATTAGATGGGGGAGGGTCTCCTTTATTGAACTTGTTCTAGGTATTAAGGTAAATATTGTTAATGAATTTAGTACTTGTACTTAGGTAAACTGTATATTATGTAACATACTTTGTTAGTTAATTTATATCGTGCTCCAAAAGAAGACACACTATGTCGAAACAATTTTCAGCAATAATATAATAAACATAAGTGGTAATCTTAAACAGTTGTTTAAATTTTTATTCCGAACTATTGAGTTTTTCTTTTTTTATGGTTGTTAGTTCAGGTTAATTCTTTGGCATTGTTCATTCTTTCTAGTACCTCTATGTTGTTTCTCGTATTTTCTGTACCTAAGAAATATGAAGAAGGCATCTATAAATGTACATTTCAAAAGCCTCCAGTCGTTTCTCTTAGTGAGGGTCAGAGGTCCAGCACCCACATCCACACAATACATACGCTCTCACCAGTCTCATTCGGAGTTTGAGACTGAGACTTGTTCGATGGAAAAATTTTATCATATTGATGTATGTCGCTCGGGCCTTTGAGAATATATTTCCTTTTTTGGATCCCACTTTCCATTTATTTGGTCCCCAACTATTTAAATGTGGAGACTTGTTCTACGGTGTTGTCTTTGATTTCGAGGGATTCTAGAGGTAGATTTTTCTTTGTTATTACCATCTACTTGGTTTTGCTTATATTCATAGTTACTCCAAATCTTTCACTGGCTGTTACAACTCGATCGATCAGTTGTTGGAGGTCTTGGATATTATTTGCTAATAGAACGGTATCATCAGCATATCATATATTGTTCAGTGTATTACCATTAACTATTATTCCTTCGAAGGATTCACTAAAAACAGCATCTGAATTAAGATTAAACAAAAGTGGTCTTACATATTGGGTCATTTTTATGGTTTCGGATCTTTCAAGCCCAATTTTAACTTCCACTGATTGATTCCACCCATTATACACAGCCCTTCCAACAAATTCCCTGGTAAGAGTTTTATGACTCTAAAAGAAATAACCGGTCAAGTGCAAGTTGAACTTGCACAATTAGTGTTCCGTACGTTGATTGTTTTTAAAATAAAAATTTTTATTAGGGTGGTATAAAATAATCAGTGACTTCACAAAACACACCCTAAATGAGTTTTCAACAAAGTTTGTTTCCAATCTTTACTGAAAACTGGTGACCTTGAAATTTTGTTCTTTTTTCTATAAAAGATAAATTATTAAAGGTAATGATAATTTCCGTTCAATCTATACCCCGTGGAGAATATTCCAGGATTTTTTCAAAATTTTTTGGTTAGTACTTTTCGAGATAAGATAGGGGACAGCGATTTTTCACGATTTTTAAAAGTAATACGAAGAAAAGTGTGCGCAAGTATTACATTATATATATATTTTTTATTCGTGTTTTCACAAGCTTTCATTTGACACCACACTCGATGACCTAGTAAAAAAATTTTTTTTTCACTTTCGATTTCACCCCTCAAAACGAATCCCTTAAGTCAAAATTTATGTTACGGTAATATAAAATGATCAATGACTTCACAAAACACACCCCAAATAAGTTTTCAACAAAGTTTATTTCCAATTTTTACTGAAAACTGGTGACCTTGAAATTTTGTTTTTTTTCTATACCAGATAAATTATTAAAGGTAATGATAATTTTTGTTCAATCTATACCACGTGGAGAATATTCCAGGATTTTTTCAAAATTTTTTGATCAGTACTTTTCGAGATAAGGTAGGGGACAGCGATTTTTCACGATTTTTTAAAAGTAATATGAAGAAAAGTGTGTGCAAGTATTACATTATATATATATTTTTTACTCGTGTTTTCACAAGCTTTCATTTGACACCACACTCGATGATCTAGTAAAAAAAATTTTTTTTCACTTCCGATTTCACCCCTCAAAACGAATCCCTTAAGTTAAAATTTATCTTACGGTGATATAAAATGATGACTTCACAAAATACACCCCAAATAAGTTTCAACAAAGTTAATTTCCAATCTTTACTGAAAATTGATGACCTTGAAATTTCTGTTTTTTTTTATATACCAAATAAATTATTACAGGTAATGCACTCGTGATAATTTTCGTTCAATCTACACCCCGTGGAGAATATTCCAGAATTTTTTCAAAATTTTTTGATAAGTACTTTCCGAGATAAGGCGGGTGGACAGCGATTTTTCGCGATTTTTTAAAAATAATACAAAGAAAAGTGCGCGCAAGTATTACATTATATATATATTTTTTTTACTCGTGTTTTCACAAGCTTTCATTTGACACCACACTCGATTACCTAGTAAAAAAATTTTTTTTTCACTTCCGATTTCACCCCCCAAAACTAACCCCTTAAGTCAAAATTTAACTTTCAAAACTACATGGCTCTGATGAGGCCATCAATTCCTATATTACTACCAAATTTCAACTTTCTATGATAAATAGTTTCGGAGAAAATCAGGTGTGACAGACGGACAGACAGACGGACAGACACCGAAGTGATCTTATAAGTGTTCCGTACGGAACACTAAAAAAATCAGGTAAAATATTTGTGCATTTCAATGTATAAACAAAACCATTGTAATTTAGATACATCATTCTCTCGAAAAAAGCCTAATAAGCCATAACGTGTAGAGTAGACATATAATAAATTTAAACGTCAAGAATTTTTCATTATTTAGGTGTTCTCTACTTGTAAGAACTTGTATTTGAAAAACATAATATAATAAAACAGTTACACAAAAAGCACAGCGATGTCTGTAATATACGTTTTCCGTGACCCTTTAATGATCTAAACAAATTCCCTGTTGTCCTGTAACCAAATAGTAGAGAAAGGAAAACTGAGTCGAGAAAACATATTTGGCTCGGAAGGGAATTGGTGATGACGTTAAACATTATTAATAAAATTATTCAACTTTGGTAATACTATTATCTGACGAGTGATACGAGGTTGTTTAAAGTATGACACCTTCGACGAGATTATTTTCGTTAGAATATGAATTTGTTAAAATAATTAAAAAATAACACCATGCTTCGATTAAATTTTGCAGCAATGTTGTACAGAACATATACGAGGCATGTTTTTTAAGTAAGTACCGTTTTGCGATTCCGCCGCCGCAGCGATACGGTCGGCGTTCCGCGCATGCGCGCTGGTAACCTACATCTCATGTCTACACACTGACGCCATTACAATCTGATTCTTCATTGTATACGTTGTTTACTGAGTGTTTAAGATGCCTCCGACAATCGTGAGTCCCGCCGATTGTGAAGTACGGGCTGTTATACGATTTCTTAGTGCTAAAGGCGTAAAACCGATCGATATTCATCGTGAGATCTGTGAAGTTTACGGACAAAACATTATGAGTGATGGAATGGTAAGGAAATGGGTGAGAGCATTTAAAGATGGCCACACAAATGTGCATGATGAAGAACGGAGTGGGCGTCCTTCGGTCGTTAATGAAGATTTGTTGCAGAAAGTGGACGAAAAGGTGAGAGAAAACAGACGCTTTACAATTTCATCATTGTGCGACTGCTTTCCTCAATATTCTCGTAGTGTTTTGTATCGCATTGTGACCGAGAACTTGAATTACCGGAAATTGTGTTCACGTTGGGTTCCAAAAATGTTGACGGATTTGCACAAAACCCAACGTTTAGGCAGTGCATTGACTTTCCTTGAGCGGTACCACAATGAAGGTGAACATTTTTTAGACCAAATTGTTACTGGTGACGAAACATGGGTGGCCTACGTCACACCAGAATCGAAACAACAATCCATGGAATGGCGACATTCATCATCACCCAAAAAAGTGAAGTTTAAGCAAACAATTTCTGCCCGCAAAATCATGTGCACAGTTTTTTGGGGCAGAAAAGGAGTATTGCTAGTGGAGTTTCTGCCTCGTAATGAGACAATCAATGCAGCGTCTTATTGTGAGACATTGAACAATCTGCGTCGTGCAATCCAGAACAAAAGACGTGGCAAGTTGAGTAAGGGTATCGTTTTGCTGCATGACAATGCCCGTCCACATGTGGCTAATCGGACCAAAGATCTCATCAAATCTTTTAAATGGGAAACTCTAGATCATCCTCCATACAGCCCTGATCTGGCGCCCAGCGACTACCATTTGTTCCTGCACTTGAAGAAGCACCTGGGTGGTCAGCGTCTTCAAGACGATAACGAAGTCAAAAACATTTGTGATACAGTGGTTAACAAGTCAGGCGGCAGAATTTTATGAGGAGGGTATTCAAAAACTGGTGCCACGTTATGACAAGTGCCTCAATATTCACGGAAATTATGTAGAAAAGTAGATTAAGGTACAGGCTTTCATGTAAAAATAAAATTATAGCGATATCTTTGCACGTCTTTTTTTAATTCCAAAACGGTACTTACTTAAAAAACATGCCTCGTATTATTTCCTTTTCACTTGGATAACCACAAGCCTTAGCACACCATGTGTTTTAATAGCATTAACAAAGCAATCAACAATGAAGAGACGAGTTTATATACTAAAATAACCGGTCAAGTGCAAGTTGAACTTACGCAATTAGTGTTCCGTACGTTGATTGTTTTTAGAATAAAAATTTTTGTTACGGAGGTATAAAATCATCAATGCCTTCACAAAACACACCCCCAAATGAGTTTTCAGCAAAATTTGTTTCCGATCTTTACTTAAAACTAATGACCTGGAATTTTTTTATATATACCAAATAAATTGTTAATCTTCCTCGTGATAATTTGCGTTCAATCGACACCCTGTGAAGAATATTTCAGAATTTTTTCAAAATTTTTTGGTTAGTACTTTTCGAGATAAGGGGGGCAGGAATTTTTCGCCATTTTTTAAAAATAATACAAAGAAAAGTGCGCGCAAGTATTATATTATACATATTTTTGAACTTGCGTTTTTACAAGCTTTCATTTGACATCCCACTCGATGACCTAGTAAAAAAATTTCTTTTTCACTTCGAATTTCACCCCCCAAAACTAACCCCTTAAGTCAAAATTTAACTCTCAAAACTACACTCTAATGAGGCCATCAATTCCTATATTAGTTTTGGATGGTTGTAGTTTCTACTTGATGGAAATTCATTATAAATATATAATGCAGCTTCTTCAGATCTACATTTTACACTGGACAGTGTAAAATGTAGATCTGAAGAAGCTGCATAGACAGCGAAACGCGTCATCGCAATTTAAATAAACCAGTGGAAATTGACTAAAAACAGTCTTTTATTATATATTCCTATATTAGTACCAAATTTCAACTGTCTATGTCAAATAGTTTCGGAGAAAATCCGATGTGACAGACGAACGGACGGACGGACACCGAAGTGAACTTATAAGTGTTCCCTACGGAACACTAAAAAGAACAAAACACAAACAAAATGTATTCGTATTTCATCTTTTCCTACATGGTACTTATATTATCTAGATAGGTATTTTAAAAATATGAGTAATGCAGTAACAAAAGCATTTGAAATTGCATAGTCTAGATACAGCAATATTATGATTTTATCCTCTCTGGGGTATCAATAGGAATATTGTCCCGAGTTTAGGAACTCGAAAGACTTGTGCTCTTTTGTTCATAAGCAATTTAAATTTTCAAAACGCGTTTATTGGGCTTAAAATATGATGAACTCCGGTTATATATGTCGGACAGAAACATAAAAACAAAATTTTTCATATTGAAAGTTGCTCAAGTACGTACATAACGTACAAATTTGAAAAAATAGTCAAAATACTTCTTTTTTTTTGATTTTAATGTACAGGTCGAGCAAGTGAACCGATCGGTTTGAAACTTTCAGAAAATATGCTTTTTGTTATTGCAAAAATACCCTGAAATTTTGAAAAAAAATTTGTCATTTAAAATTTGAATTGCGATTTAGTGGTTCAAAATGGATCTTTTTTTTTCAAAATTTAGTTCTCGACGCTAGCTTTTCGATGCCACTGAACAAAATTTTTCTTGGCGTCTTTTTTTTTACATTCCATGTATTATCAAATAACTACAAATGCCTTCCTTTCGGTCATATTGAAAAAAAAAATTGGTAGAGAATCCTTTATTTAGAAAAAAAACATTTTCGTCACCGTGAAAACGACCAAAAACACGCATTTGTTGTTATCTGATTAATAAGTAAATGTAAAAAAAAAACGGTTAAAATGACTTCAAAAAATGTTTTTAAAGACATCGGAAAGCTGGCGTCGAGATCTGAAAAAAAAGATCCATTTTGGACCAAATGGCATAAAATGGCGGGCAATTTAAATTTTAAAAAAGAAATTCAATTGTGCCCACTGGCTTCAATATTTTTGTACCAAAATTTCAGGGTATCTTTATCATAATAAAAGGCATATTTTCTGAAAGTATCAAGCCGATCGGTTCACTTAGTCGATCGGTACAATAAAACGAAAAAAAAAAAAAACAGTTTTTTGCCTGTTTTTTTCAATTTTATAGGCTATGTGTGTACTTGAGTGACTTAACGAGGATTTGTTGGAAATTTCCCTACGACGAATTATTCCCATTTTAAGCTCAAAAAAACGCGTTTTGTAAACTTAAATTGTTTATAAAAAAAAAGAGCACAAGTTTTTTTCGAGATCCAAAACTCAGGCCAATACTTCCGGTGATACCTCAGAGAGGATAAAATCATAATATTGCTGTATCTAAACTATGCCCATCTCATTATTATTTTGACCTTTTTCTACTACACTAGAAGGTTTTCTGTAAAAGTCTTCAAACGATAATTCAACTCGAGGAGATTGGTTGCAGACACCAGTTACCACGACTAGGTTCCACCTTTAAACACACAGAAAAATACAAAAGTACCTTTCTTACAATTTCAGTGAGTAACAGCATGCACCCACAACAATTCCAAATAAAATGCCTTAGATGCCTTAGAAATTGCTTTAAAGTTGGAAGACCATTGATTGAGAGGTTTTTTTTTATCAAGTTATATATATAGTGTATGTAGTATTCATGTTAACAAATTTATAAAGCTTGAAATGCAATAAGATAATTTTGAAGTCAGCGGCGCTATTATCGCTGGCTTATTTACTAGTAATTTTAGACCTATTTTTCTACAAACATAATATTAACCTTGCAAATGTATATATACATATATATATATATATATATATATATATATATATATATATATATATATATATATATATATATATATATATATATATATATATATATATATATATATATATATATATATATATATATATATGTATATGTATATATATATATATATACATATATATATATATATATATATATATATATATATATATATATATATATATATATATATATATATGTATATGTATATATATATATACATATATATATATATATATATATATATATATATATATATATATATATATATATATATATATATATACCAGTTCTAGATGGCTTGACCGCTGGAAAAAACGGTATGGTGTACGACAACTGACTGTATGTGGTGAAAAACTTTCTGCTGATGTGTCATCAATTGAGAAGTTTAAGCAGATCTTTAAAAAGCAAATCGAAGATTGTGGATACACATGTGATCAAATTTACAACTGTGACGAAACTGGTCTGAATTATAAAATGCTTCCATCAAAAACATTGGTATCTCGACAGGAAAAATCAGCTTCTGGGCACAAACGAAGTAAGGAAAGATTAACTAGGGTGGTATGTTCCAATACTCTGGCAAGCACAAAATCTGCACGTCCAAGAGCTTTGAAAGACATCTCACCCAAAGCCCTACCAGTCTATTACCAAAGTCAGAAGAGCGCATGGATGGATGCGACCTTATTTACTAACAGGTTTGAAGAAGAGTTCGTGCCATCTGTGACTAAATTTTTGAACAGACACGGTTTTCCTATTAAAGCAATTTTATTAATGGATAATACCCCCTCTCACCCTGGACGCGAAATTGTTGTAAAATTTTTTCCTCCAAATGTAACCAGCATAATGCAACCCATGGATCAAGGGATCCTCTAAAACATTAAAAGAAAATTATAGAGGTTTATATCTTGAACATCTGTTAGAATACACAGAAAAGGAGGATATTATCAATATGATGAGAAAGGTTATACTCAAAAATGTTATTTACTGCTCAGTATATATCACCACTATACCAAACACTTTATTTTTGCACTCGACGCGGGTTTCGCTAACCATGTTAGCTTCATCAGGAGCGATGATTGACTACGATGATTTACTGGGTAAGTCAAGCTTGGGATTTTGTGCGTACTACCACTATTCAAAAATCTTTGTCAAAAGTTATTGATTTTGAGGACTATAATGACAGTGAAGATGTTACTCCATTAAATGAATTAGCTTTGAAATTGAGAAGCCATGGAGAAATGTCCTGTTCAAATTTTGACAGAGAGATAGAAGGAAAAGAAAAAAGTTTATTTGAATCAATGCAAAAATTAAAAGGCTGCGAAAATATGACAAGAGAAGATGTAGTTGAATGGATTACAGCAGATGATTTAGAAGAAGAAATGAGTATTGAAGAAATAACGAATGCCATTCAGGAAACCGAAAAGTCAGATGACGATGACGAAGCGGCGGTGGATGAACAGTCTTTGAGGTATATCGAACAACAACCAGAGGCAACCTCAGCGGATTTGCTTCTTCTTAACAGATGGAGAAACATTGCAGCGAGAAAAAGAAGATGCAATATGAAACAGAAGCGCATAGGTACCTATTTCACTGTTTTTTAATATATGTACCTATTTATATGTTAAAAACGTTAATACATCGGTGTAAAGTATTGGTGTTTATTTTTTGAATGAATAAAAAACAAATCCGGATTATCCGAGTTTTCAGTTATCCGAGGAGGGTGCCCCCTCGTTACCTCGGATAACCGGGGTTCTAATATATATACAGTCCCTGGCCAAATTATTAGACGCACTGTATTTTTTTTAGTAATTTTAAGGTTTTAAGAGTTTTTATGCAATAATGGTATATTTAAACTACAATATTATTGATTTTTATTTAAAAGAATTGTTGTAGACTACATATTTGTATTTATTTTTAACATATGGCAACATTGTGTTGACAAAGTGATACATGAACGTAAACAAGTACAAATCTGTATCAGTCGCGATCGGAATCGAGTCAGGTACGGACGTGTTTCTGTGGCTTTATGGACTGTGATTGTTTGTTTAACAGTTTTATACTACTCAGTTATTAGTTTATTTTGTATGCAGAGTTTTAAAAAAAGTAATTGGACTATTTTCATTATGGGTAGAAAAGGCGATCTTTCACCACGTAAAAAAGCTGAAGTGAAGGCCCTTGTGATTGCGAAAACATTTACAAACCGAGAAATATCACGAAGATTGGAGGTTTCTGAAGCTAGTGTACGACGCATAAAAAAGAAAATTGAGTCAGGGAAGGAATTAAGCCCGAAAAGAAAGAAAAGATGCGGTAGAAAACCCATTTTCACTCCACGGTCAGAGAGATGTTTGAAGAAAATTTGTGTAGAAAACAGATTTGCTACCACAAAGGTAATAAAATCACAACTCCAGGATGCTAGCGTAAATGCTTCTGAGGGCACTGTTCGAAGAAAATTGAAAGAATTAGATTTTAAGGCCTGTCGCCCCGCCAGGAAGCCCAAGTTAACAGCTGCAATGAAAGCAAAGCGCCTGAAGTGGGCCAAACAATGGCAAGACAAAGATGTGGACTTCTGGAGATCGGTAAGATACAGCAATTTAATCAATAATTGAAACATTATTATCATTTTCAGTTAAATAAAGCAAATAAACATGGAAGTTTATATATTTTTCCTATTTTTGACAGGTCTGCTTCAGTGACGAAAGCACATTCGAAATTTTGCAGAATAAAGCTCAGTATGTGCGTCGTCGTCATGGAGAAAAGTTTCATCCTGATTGTGTCGTCCCGACGGTTAAACATCCCACCAAAGTGATGAATTGGTCAGTCATCAGCGGCAAGGGCATTGGACGTCTGTACGTCGTCAAAGGAATAATGAGGCAAGATCAGTACAAAGAAGTATTACACAATCGGTTGATTTCGCAGCTCAGAGAATGGTTTCCAAATGGGGAACCATTCACTTTCATGCAAGATGGAGCTCCCTGCCACACTGCTCGGTCTGTTAAAGCTTTTTTGGCAGAAAAAAATATCCCTCTGTTGGATTGGCTAGGGCTAGCCCTGATATGAACCCCAATGAAAATGTGTGGGAGCTGATGAAAAGAGAAGTGGCTAAAGATGTGATTACCAACAAAACCCAGCTCCTAGAAAAGATTATTCATGTGTGGAATCATCATCCTCAAATGCAGGAGACAGTACAATCTTGCATTGATAGCATGCCGCGCAGAATTAAAGCTTTGATAGCGGCTAAAGGTGGCTCAACTAAATATTGACTTTTACTAACATTAATTTCACTTTTCTTTAAAACTTAATAAACTTATGCTTTTCTAAATTAATGCTGTTTTATTTATGTCAAATAAATAGGTAATTGATTGGATAATATAAAAATAAAAAACAAAACAATTTAAAATAATAAAACGGTACAATATCACTCGGTAATTAATATTTTACATGAAATCTTGCAGTGCGTCTAATAATTTGGCCAGGGACTGTATATATATATATATATATATATATATATATATATATATATATATATATATAAATATATATATATATATATATATATATATATATATATATATATATATAAATATATATATATATATATATATATATATATATATATATATATATATATATATAGATATATATATACTATAAGAGGTGAAAAGCCCCGAGATTTTTAGAGATATGGCAGCACGAACAAAAAAAACCATCTGATTTTTAATTAGTGTCAGATTTCAGAAGATTCGTGTAAAATTTTCGTTCCATTTTGTCTATTAGTTCACGACTTACAGCTGTTTGAGTCACGCTACTTTTGAATTTTCCAAAACGAGGGAACAAAAAGAATTTTGTGTGTTAATTAAAACATTGCTTTTTGTTGGAAAAAAATACAGCTAGAGCTCAAGAATGGCTTGGGAAGTGTTATGGCACATCTGCCTCGTCGAAAGGAAAATATTAATGAGAGTTTTCGATAATTATAATCTAAAATATTGCTCAAAGATTGCTCAAAAAGTATAATCATCTTCCTAATCCAATTACTTCATTTGAAATATATATCTCATTTTGTTTGACAGTTATTACTGTTATAGACAGACAGATATACTTACGAAATTAGAAACCATGTTTTTCGTGATCTAGGGATATTAAATTGTATTAAAGTTTCTCTGTATATTTTTTTCTCTTCACTAATTTAATACTTTCCTTTGATACGTAGTATACAGAAACTATATTTTCCTATTTTTTTATTGATTGGTCTGAATAAAGTTTACTTTCCCTTGTCGCCAAACAGCTCATGAATTTCAATATTTAGTGACATCATTTCAGCGTCTTTATTGGTTTTTCTTTGAGGGTTATAAGTATTTGACCATAACTTTAGATTGTGTAAACAAATAAATTTTGTCTGTTTATTTTGACTTGTAAATTGACCCTTATAATCCATAATTTACATTCATGGTTATTATACACTTACCGGAATTAGTTCAGAATTTTTTTAAATATTATATGTAATTAGGTTTGTAAAATTTAAGTATTGTGATGTTATAACTTCTACATTATCATACGTGAATCTTTTTATAAAATGAAGGGTATGTAATGAACTAACAAGAAAAAATATAGTTTTGCTCAAATTTATATGCCTTAAAGAATCTGCCCGTTTCGTGATCATTTTTAGTGTTCCGTACACTTATGGGAATTTTCTACAGCTGACGCTGTCTTCCTTCTCTCAGCCTTTAATTCCATCCGTTTCTATCTTCCCAGTCTCCATCTGTTAGACCCCTGTCCTCCATAGCCTCGTCCACATCGTCTCTCCACTATCGTCTGGATCTTCCTCTTTTTCTTCTCCCTATAGGGCTCCACTCCGTTATTTTCTTTATCCACCTATTATCTTCGCTCCGTCTTATGTGTCCATACCATTTTAATCGTTTTTCTTCAATGGTGTTTATTGCGTTCTCTTTGATGTTCATTCTGCTTCTTATTTCTTCATTTGTTATTCTCTCCATACGTGTCACTCTACAACATCTCTACCAATACTCCATCTCTACCGCGTTAATTTTAGATTTATTTCTTTTGTTGATCATCCATGTTTCTGACCCGTATGTTATTATGCTTTGTATTATTGATTTGTATATGCGTGTTTTGTTTCTCTTTGTAATGTGCTTGTCCCACAGGATCGAATTTAATTGTCTTATGCATGTTCGCGTTTATCCTTATCTAGCTTTAATCTCTTCTTCTAATGTTGCGTTTTTTGAAATGATGGTTCCTAAATATTTAAATCTATCGGTTCCTTTGATTATTGTTTCGTTATCTACTTCTAGATTCGCCACGTTTCCCTCCTTTGTTGTTAGATATTCCGTTTTACCAAAGTTTATTGCTAATCCTGTTTTAGTATATTCTTCTTTCAGTTTTCTTACCATATAACTGAGGTCTTCCTCATCTTGCGCTATGATTACTTGGTCGTCTGCGAAACTTAGAGTATATAAGTAATCTTCTCGTATTGGGACTTCCATTCCACTACATTTTTGCTTCCATTTTTTTAATGTCTGTTCGAGGTATATTTTGAATAGTGTTGGGGATGTAGAGCATCCTTGTAATAGGCCTTTTGATGTTTGGAGTCTCTTCCCTATTTTGTGTACTATTTTTATGTTCACTGTGTTGTTTTCGTAGAGAGCTTTTAGTGCGTATATTGGTTCTTTGTCAATGCCTATTTCTTTCATTGCGTTCCATAATCTTTGTCTTGGTACTGAGTCATAGGCCTTTCTTATGTCTATGAAAGCTAGATGAACTTCTCTATTCTTTGCCAGTTTTTTTTCCATTGTTTGTTTTATAGTGTATATGTGGTCTGTACATGATTTTCCGGCCGTAAAGCCTGCTTGATCTTCTCCAATTTTTCCTTTTATATTTTCCTCCATGATATTTTTAATAATTTTTCCATACATACATCCCATACTCGATATTATGCTTAGGCCTCTATAGTTTGTGCATTTTCTGCGGTCTCCCCTTTTAAATATAGATACTATATAAGCTTTTGACCATTCCTCTGGTATTTTTTCTCCATTTATAGCTCTGTGGAACATGTTTCTCAGCATTCGATGTAATTTATTAGTCCCATACTTAATCATTTCATTTATCACACCCCCAGGCCCTGCAGATTTATTATTTTTGAGTGTTTTTATTGTCTTCTTTACTTCTTCATAGATTAGTTCTATCTCTTTTATTTCCTTATTCTGTTCTTCTTCAGGGTTCTCTTCTTGGAATTCTTGTCTATCTTCCCACTCGTATTCTAGGATGTACTCTATATACGTCTTCTCTCTATTGTTAGTCCTTAATGCTTTAATTATTCTCCATGACTCTGTACTTCTAGTTCCTCCTATATACTGTTCTACATGTTCGCACGATTTTTCCCATCTCTGGTTCTTTTCTTTGTTTATCATCCTCCTCGTTTCTGCATTTTTTCTCTTTATATTTTCTGTAGATCTTCTTCTGATTTTGTATTCAGCCATTTTTCGTATAGTCTTTTTTTCTCCTTTATAGATTCTTTGGTTTTTTCACAGATTCTAATTTTATGTTTCTCATTCTCGTTGTCTTCTTTACCTAATGCTTCTAGGGACGCCTGTTTGATGCATTCTTTTATGTGGTCATACATCTGTTGGAGGTTGTCTTAGTTAAATTCAATTAATTTTTGATCTAATCGTCATCTATATAGGTCTCTTATCGTTTCGTCTTGCAGTAAGTGTATTTTGTATTTTATTTCTTTGTCTGCTTTTTCTGTTATCTCATTAGTATTTCTGTTTTCTTTATCTATTGTTTCTTTTTGCTTTATGGTCTTGTACCACGGTACTTTTATATTTGCTATTAATAGTCTATGGTCTGTTCCACATTCTGCCCCTCTCTTTACTCTTACGTCTTTTATTTTAATAGTGGTATCGGTTTTAATTATAATGTAGTCTATTATTGATTTTAAGTTTCGTGTTTCTTGCATCCAAGTATATTTGTGGATATTCTTGTGTTTGTAGAATCCCTTTGTTATTTTGAGGCCGTTTAGTTCACACAGCTCTATTAGTGTCTCTCCGATGTCGTTAGTAATGTCTTTTCCGAATGGTGCCGAGAGCAGCTATTCTGTTTCGGGATTTCTTCGTTTGGCTGAGTTTTAAGCTTGGGTTAACTATTTGCTTTGAAGTAGAATTGCCCCCCTCCGTATCCGATGGGGCTCCCTTCTTCGAAGGTGTGGATTGCCACCCGAGGATTTTTGCTTATCTTGTGATTTTTCATCCTACTTTTCAAAAACAACTAGCATTTCCCAGTTTAGATTTTACGTGTGTTAGGGTGCTAACTCCTAACGCCACAACCCTCCTCCTTTATCCGGGCTTGGGACCGGCAACAGTGTTGATGAACTACTCAATCCATCCATCAACACTGCAGGCGGAGATTATATGTAATTATGTTTGTAAAATTTGAGTATTGTGTTGTTATAACTTATACATTAACACACGTGAATCTTTTTATAAAATGAAGGGTATGTAATGAAACAACAAGAAAGAGTAGGAAGAATCTGCCAGTTTCGCGATCATTTTTAGTGTTCCGTACACTTATGAGATTGCTTCGGTGTCCGTCTGGGTGTCACACTCGATTTTTCTCCGAATCTTTTTGACATAGAAAGTTGAAATTTGGCACAAATGTAGGAATTGATTGCACCAATCAGAGCCGTATAGTTTTGAAAGTTAAATTTTGACTTTGACATCTACAAAAATGTGTCGTAGTAAAACAAATAATGTTAATAATTAAATTTCGGATGGTTGTAGCTTCTACTTGATGGAAATTCATTATAAATATATAATCAAAGACGGTTTTTAATCAATTTCTACTGGTTTATTTGTGATGACGCGTTTCGCTGTCGATGCAGCTTCTTCAGATCTACATTTTACACTATCAAGTTAGGTTTAATATTTACAATTTTATATAATTTCTTAATTATAATATTACACCCAATTAAATTACATTGATAGTATTAGAAAACCCACACAGACATGGAATTAGGAGAATAAATCCAATAATGGTGAATTGTGTAAATCTACCTGGTCGTTGAGTAAAGTAATCGA
This sequence comes from Pachyrhynchus sulphureomaculatus, assembly GCA_019049505.1. Taxonomy (NCBI): domain Eukaryota; kingdom Metazoa; phylum Arthropoda; class Insecta; order Coleoptera; family Curculionidae; genus Pachyrhynchus; species Pachyrhynchus sulphureomaculatus. Next base: position 244,187,045 of record CM032446.1, read on the forward strand.
TTTATTTACACTGTCTCTAGAAGATTTAGTTTTAAACCTTTTTATTGAGTACGTAAAATTTTGAAATTCTTATTAAACGTGTGATTTTCTGTTAAAAGATGATTAGCATATGTTGAATTAGACTTTCTATGGATGAAGCTTTTTTCGTCTTCTGTAATTCTTTGTATAAATGTACGTCCAGTTTAGCCTATGTATGTTTTAGGATACGACCCACATTGTTAACTGATAAACCCTTGATTTATTATCTTTACTGATTTGTGGTTTGTAGTTTTTGAGATCTTTGCCTATAGTATTGTTAGTCTTGTAAGCTATGTTGATATTTTATTGATTTAAAAATTTTCCCCAGTTTTTCTGTTGGTTTGTCGAAATAGGTTAAGCATTTAAATGTGGTTTTTCTGTCCTTAAAACATGGGCATTTTTCTGAGATTGCCTTGTTTTTTTTTAACGACATTATCGATTAAAGTAACTGTATAACCGTTGTTAACGGCTATTTGTTTTATGTAGTTTAATTCTTTAGTAAAATTGTCCTCTGATAAGGGAATATTAGTTAGTCTATGTATAAAGCTATGACAAGCCGCGAGTTTATGATGGTTAGGGTGGTGAGAACTATTGTGAATTGTGGTATCTGTATGACAAGGTTTGTGATATATTGCGAATTCATGTTTTTTCATGGTTTTACTGATTGTTAAGTCTAGGAAGTTGATTTTCCCTTCGACTTCTTCTTCCTTTGTAAAACTAATATTTCTATGTAAAGAATTAATGTACTGTAAAAAGTGAATTAATTGTCTGTCCGTACCTGTAAAGCATACAATTATATCGTCTACGTATCGATACCAGTATAGACAATTATTGCTATTGTTATTATGGTTGTTAAATATCATTTTTTCAATACTGTCCATGAAAATTTCGGCAAGTAATGGACTTAGTGGACTCCCCATAATTGACCCTTTCTTATTATTGTAGAACTTATTGTTAAATGAAAAATAATTTTGTCTTAGGCAATAAATTAAATATGTCCATTTTTATAACTTCATTTGCTTTGTTTTTTGTTAATAGGTTCTCTATTAAAATTATTGTTTCGTCTGGGAGAGCACTTGGAAATAAGTTTTTGAAATCGAAAGAAACTAATTTAGAATTATCTGGTATCGTTATATTCTTAACTTTATCCACGTGTTCGTATGAGTTTTTGATGTATTTAAGTTTAAATTTGCTATGATATTTGATTAAATCATTTAAAAAGGATGACATCTTATATGGGAGCAGACATATAGGAAACAACTGGTCTGATTGGGTGGTCAAGTTTGTGTAGTTTTTTATGAGTGAATAAAGTTGTGGAATTTGAAATATATCACAAACCTTGTCCCACAGATACCACAATTCACCATAGTTCTTACCACCATAACCATCATAAACTCGCGGCTTGTCGTAGCTTTATATGTACATAGACTAACTAATATCCCCTTATCAGAGGACAATTTTACTGAAGAATTAAACTACATAAAACAAGTAGCCGTTAACAACGGTTATTCGGTTACTTTAATCGATAATATCGTTAGGAAAAAACTTAGAAACAAGGCAATCTCAGAAACATACCCATGTTTTAAGGACAGAAAAACCACATTTAAATGCTTAACCTATTTCGGTAAATCAACAGAAAAACTGAGAAAATTTTTTAAATCAAAAAAAAAATATCAACATAGCGTACAAGACTAACAATACTATAGGAAAATATCACAAAAACTACAAACCACAAATCAATAAAGATACTAAATCAGGGGTTTATCAATTAACATGTGGGTCATGTCCTAAAACATACATAGGACAAACTGGACGTACATTTATACGAAGAATTACAGAACACGAAAAAAGCTTCATCCATAGAAAGTCTAATTCAACATATGCTAATCATCTTTTAACAGAGAATCACATGTTTAATAAGAATTTCAAAATTTTACGTACCCAACAAAAAGGTTTAAAACTAAACCTTTTAGAGACAATGCAAATAAATTAATTACTTTACTCAACGACCAGGTAGATTTAAACAATTCTCCATTATTAAATTTATTGTCCCAATTCCCTGTCTGTGTGGGTTTTCCAATACCATCAATGTAATTTAATTGTAATTTAATTAGGTGTAATATTAGAATTAAGAAATTATATAAAATTGTAAACATTAAACCTAACTTGACAGTGTAAAATGTAGATCTGAAGAAGCTGCATCGATAGCGAAATGCGTTATCACAATTTAATAAACCAGTGGAAATTGACTAAAAACTTTTATTACATATGTTAATAATTAAGTAGCAGGTCCTAACACGAAAAAACAAGCGCTTAAAATTATTTTTATAAATGTCTTCCATAAAATTTATCACACTTGTCATATGTGTTTCCAGTGTTATTGTCACTGCCTGGAAATTCTTGCCACAATTTTTATTGTTAGTAATCTGAAGTAATTCTCACTTTTTACAATGCAGGAATAGTTTATACAAAGAATATTTGTAGAAAACTAAACCCTCAATGAAAACTTTTTCTAACAAATACATTTTTTTTTATAACCAAACGGCCCTTACTTTTCGAATATGCGTCGTATATGATAATGCTTTAAGAATTGAGTAATATTCTTTAATACAAATTTTATTTATGCTTTTTCCGTCACTTTGTCGCTTTAAAAAATATTTCTTTGCTGTTTTTCTTTGGTCGTCATCCTTCCCTCTTATTTTCCAGAATTTTCTATACTTCCGTTTCTAAATAATCAATATGAAAGCAAGATTTAATAAATTACATTTAAAAATGTGACCTACCGCACTGTTTGTAATAGATGTTTCTCCAGTTTCATCGTCATTGTCCATGAATCAGTAATGGCACGTTGAGGTAAACAATTCGAATTTACCCAATTCTGAAAATAATTCTGGTTTCAAAGCTGAATATACGAGGCGTATTCGACAAGTAAGGGCCGTTTGCTTATATTTAAATATTGGCGGGTCTGAACAAATTTGTACACATGCAGCACCTTCTATTGATTGTTTTCGAAGCAACAATTGAAGTTATTGTTTTGATTCAGTAGTCGTTTGCCTGTCGGTGAATGCAGACAACAATATCCGCGAAAATCGCTACTCCCGCCAGTTGCGAAGTGCGTGCTATGATTCGATTTTTGTATGCAAAAGGATCACCAGCTGCTCAAATTTATCGGGAGTGGTGTCTAGTTTATGAACTTGAAGTAATGAGTGAAGGAAAGGTTAAACAATGGTGTCGAGACTTCATAAATGGCCGCACAAATGTGCATATTGAAGAGCGAAGTGGCAGGCCCAGTATCTAGATCGATGAAATCGTTCAACAAGTGGACCAAAAATTGCGATCTGATCGACGATTACACTTGAAACAGTTTCTTGGTGAACAGCAGTTTAAAGACGACGGAGAACTCAAGTCCGTCGTTGTCAGCTGGTTCAATTCCCAGGCGGAGAACTTTTATGCAGAGGAATTAAAGTTGCTGGTGCAGCATTACGAAAAGTGCTTAGAAGTGAACGGCGATTATGTGGAAAAGTGAAGTAGGTAAAATATATATTTTTTTATAACAAACGGACCTTACTTTTCGAATATGCTTCGTATATGATAATGATCTAAGAACTGAATAATATTACTTAATACAAATTTTATTTATGCTCTTTTTATCACTCTAAAAAGACAAACCCCGTAAGCAATTCTTGCAGCTTTAAAAAATATTTCCATGTCGTTTTTTTTTGATCGTCATTCTTCCCTCCTATTTTCCAGAATTTTCTATACTTCCGTTATTAGATAACCGATATGAAAGCAAAATTTAATAAATTACATTTAAAAATGTGACCTACTGCACTGTTTGTAATAGATGTTTCTCCATTTTCATCGTCAATGTCCACGAATCAGTAATGGCATGTTGAGGTAAACAAATCGAGTTTATTCAATTCTGAAAATAATTCTGGTTTCAAAGCTGAATATACGAGGCCTATTCGAAAAGTAAGGGCCGTTTGCTTATATTTAAATATTGGCGGATCTGAACAAATTTGTACACATGCAGCGTCATTTATTGATTGTTTTCGAAGCAACAAAGTCGGTGAATGCAGACAACAATATCGGCGAAAATCGTTAGGCCCGCCAGTTGCGAAGTGCGTGTTATGATTCGATTTTTGTATGCAAAAGGATCATCAGCTGCTCAAATTTATCGAGAGTGGTGCCTAGTTCATGAACCTACAGTAATGAGTGAAGAAAAGGTTAGACAATGGTGTCGAGACGTCAAAAATGGCCGCACAAATGTGCATATTGAAAAGCGAAGTGGCAGGCCCAGTATCCAGATCGATGAAATCGTTCAACAAGTGGACCAAAAATTGCGATCTGATCGACGATTACACTTGAAACAGTGGCTTGCTGGACAGCAGTTTAAAGACGGCGGGGAACTCAAGTCCGCCGTTGTCAACTGGTTTAATTCCCAGGCGGAGAACTTTTATGCAGAGGGAATAAAGATGCTGGTGCAGGTACTTAGAAGTGAACGGCGATTATGTGGAAAAGTGAAAAAGGTATGTTGGAAACTAAATAAAAACTTTTTCTAAAAAATATATATTTTTTTATAACAAACGGCCCTTACTTTTCGAATATGCATCGTATATGAAAATGCTTTAAGAACTGAATAATATTACATAATACAAATTTTATTTATGCTTTTTTTATCACTCTAAAAAGACAAACCCCGTAAGCAATTCTTGCCGCTTTAAAAAATATTTCTTTGTCGTTTTTCTTTGATCGTCATCCTTCCCTCTTATTTTCCAGAATTTTCTATACTTCCGTTATTAAATAACCAATATGGAAGCAAGATTTAATAAATTACATTTAAAAATGTGATCTACCGCACTGTTTGTAATAGATGTCTTCGATTTTCATCGTCATTGGCCATGAATCAGTAATGGCACGTTGAGGTAAACAAACCAAGTTTACCCAATTCTGAAAACAATTCTGGGTTCCAAACTAAATATACGAGGCGTACTTAAAAAGTAAGGGCCGTTTGCTTATATTTAAATATTGGCGGGTCTGTACAAATGTGTACACATACAGCGCTATCTATTGATTGTTTTCGAAGTAACAACTGAAGTTATTGTTTTGATTCAGTAGTCGTTTGCCTGTCGGTGAATGCAGACAACAATGTCCGCGAACATCGTTGCTACCGCCAGTTGCGAATTGCGTGCTGTGATTCGATTTTTGTGTGCAAAAGGATCACCACTTGCTCAAATTTATCGGGAGTGGTGCCTTGTTCATGAACCTACAGTAATGCGTGAAGGAAAGGTTAGATAATGGTGTCGAGACTTCAAAAATGGCCGCACAAATGTGCTTGTTGAAGAGCGGAGTGGCAGGCCCAGTATCCAGATCGATGAAATCGTTCAACAAGTGGACCAAAAACTGCGATCTGATCGACAATTACACTTGAAACAGTGGCTTGGTGGACAGAGGTTTAAAGACGACGAGGAACTCAAGACCGCCGTTGTCAACTGGTTTAATTCCCAGGCGGAGAACTTTTATGCAGAGGGATTAAAGATGCTGGTGCAGCATTACGAAAAGTCCTTAGAAGTGAACGCCGATTATGTGGAAAAGTAGAGTAGGTATGTAGGAAACTAAACCGTCAATAATATATATTTTTTATAACCACACGACCCTTACTTGTCGAATATGCTTCGTATATGATAATGCTTTAAGAAGTGAATAATATTACTTAAAACAAATTTTATTTATGCTTTTTGCGTTACTCTAAAAAGACAAACCCCATAAGCAATTCTTGCCGCCTTAAAAAATATTTCTTTGTCGTTTTTCTTTGATCGTCATCCTTCCCTCTTATTTTCGAGAATTTTCTACACTTCCGTTGTTAGATAACCAATATAAAAGCAGGATTTAATAAACTACATTTAAAAATGTGACCTACCGCACTGTTTGTAATAGATGTTTCTCCATTTCCATCGTCATTGTCCATGAACACTTGCCCCAGTTTTCGGCTTTAAAGATTTCCAGGAATTCCCACTTGCTCTATCCCTATAAAGGAGTAAAGGGAGATATATGTTTTGGGTTGGGTGAGAATAGTAGATTCGGTTGGATAAGCATCGCAAGAAAAATATAGTCAGATAAATTCTTTCAGGAGTTTGACACACACGGTAAGTGAGGTTTCCAAATACTTTTATTTTCAAAGGAAAATAATAACTTACATATCAAGTGCGAAAAGTAATATTTTTCAGGATGAGTATGCAAGTACAATGTTGTAAGCAGAGAGACGTAAATTACATTTTTGTAACATTGATTAGTAAAGATTTAAAAAAATCTTACAAATATAAGTATAACTATAAATATAGCCACAAGCACAAATATAAATATGAATAAGTAAATGGTTACACAGAAAAGCAAATAATTATAAAACAATATGTGAACAAAATCTCCTAGTCAGACCAACATAACAGACCAAGAAGGCGACCCGAAATTTTTACCTGTCTACTAACCGTGTGCATAGTTGTTCATTCTATTGGGTAAGACGAGTTAGACCCCCCGCACACTAGCAACTTTTTAATTGAGGTGATTAAATAGTTTAGTTGCTCTTAGTTGCTTCAATTACGAGGCTGGTTTGAAAAGTCCGTGCAAAAATAAAAACTACTTATGTGTTTGGGGTAAACCTTTTTTATTTTTCGACATAGTCTCCTTTTAGGCTTATACTCTTCGTCCAACGATGTTCTAGTTTGTTGATCCCTTCCGAATAATAGGATTTGTCTAAGTCTGCAAAATATCCATTAGTGTCTGCAATCACTTCCTCGTTTGAATAAAATCTTTGTCCCGCCAGCCATTTCTTCAAATTGGGGAACAAATAGTAGTCCGAGGGAGCCAAGTCTGGAGAATAGGGGGATGTGAAACGAGTTGGAATCCTATTTCCATTAATTTTGCGACCACAACTGCTGAGGTGTGTGCTGGTGCGTTGTCGTGATGGAAAAGGACTTTCTTGTGGGCCAATCGCGGGCGTTTTTTCTTGCAGCTCGGTTTTCAAACGGTCCAATAACGATGAATAATATTCACCGGTAATAGTTTTACCCTTTTCCAGATAGTCGATGAGGATTATCCCTTGCGAATCCCAAAAGACAGTCGCCATAACCTTTCCGGCGAAGGAACGGTTTTCGCCTTTTTTGGTGCAGATTCCCCCTTGGTAACCCATTGTTTAGATTGTTGTTTGGTCTCAGGAGAATAGTAATGTATCCATGTTTCATCCACAGTGACGAAACGATGCTTAAAGTCCTCCGGATTCTTCTGGAACAGCTGCAAACCATCCTTGCAACACTTCACACGATTCCGTTTTTGGTCAAGCGTGAGAAATCGCGGCACCCATCTTGCGGATAGCTTTCTCATGTCCAAATGTTTATGCAAAATATTATGTACCCATTCAGTCGAGATGCCCACAGCACTAGCAATCTCACGCACCTTAACTCTTCTGTCATCCATCACCATATCATGGATTTGATCAATGATTTCTGGAATCGTAACCTCCACAGGCCGTCCAGAACGTTCAGCGTCACTTGTGCCCAAATGGCCAGTCCGAAAATTTTGAAACCACTTGTAAATTGTTCTAATCGAAGGTGCAGAGTCACCATAATGTTTATCAAGCTTCTCTTTAGTCTCCTGAGGCGTTTTGCTTTTCATAAAGTAATGTTTAATCACCACACGAAATCCTTTTTCGTCCATTTCTTGAAAATCATTCGACTTCCTTGATTCACACGAATGCTAAACACAAAGAAATAGACCAATATGGCTGAAACTTGGTGTGCGTTCATTCAAGAGATGCTACTAACTAAACATGACCTCGACACGCGCCGGTGGTGCCATCTCTTGGACTTTGCACGGACTTTTCAAACCAGCTTCGTAATAATGGGCGCACACTTGTAGCTAAATAGTTGATCTTCACTGAGTTAAACAATGGATTTCATAGAGACCGCATGCATTTGTGCTTTGAAATTTAGACGAAATAAGAAGCGACAAAAATTATGGGTACATCCACTATTAACTAATCGACTTTCCGATAGGCAATTTTCAAATTGTTTGAAAGTTTACGAAAATATGAAACAAAGTTTTTTAATTATTTCCGCATGAGTGTGGATAGTTTCGATAAACTTTTGGCCTTAGTTGGACGAAATATATTATACCAAGATACTGTATTAAGAAAGGCTGTTCCCCCTGAGGAAAGATTGGCTGTAACTTTAAGGTAAGAAAACAATATTTTCATTTTAGTTAGTAACATAGTTTATTAGTAAATGACAAGAAAAACGAAAAGAAAAAATTGTAAAATTGTTAACCTTCTTTTCAAATTATAGTATAAACAGACGAAAGTTCTGAATGGTTATATATTTGAAATTGCGATTCTTCTGGATTAAAAGTTGAGAAAACTGACCCAGTAAGCGAATGATGTGATCGTTGCAACAGTTGGGAGATGGTATTGGGAGGTGCTGCACAGTTGTCGATGCTTGTACATTTTGATTTCTTTGACTGTTCTGATTCTCTAAACTACCAGACATTCCAACACGTCTCATTACAGAGTACAGAAAGGTTTATGTACAAATGACACATTAATAGAACAACTAATTTTTTTCTTTTTTTTTTAGGTATTTAGCAACGGGCAACAGCTTTGCACCACTGCATTACGAATTTTTACTTGGTGATTCGACAATACGAAAAATTATTAGAGAAACCTGTGACGTACTTTGGAAATGTTTATGACCACATTACATGCCAGCAATGGATTCCAATTTTTGGCTAAAAGTTTCACAAGATTTTTTTGAGAAAACGCAATTTTCAAACTGCATAGGCGCGGTCGATGGGAAACATATTAGAATAAACAAGCCTAATCAAACGGGATCTGAATTTTATAACTACAAATCATTTTTTTCCACCGTCCTTTCAGCCATAGCAGACTCTAATTATAATTTTATTTATGTTGAAGTTGGAGCTTCAAGTGATTCAAACCTTTTCAAGAAATCACTATTTTCACGTAAACTTGTAAATAGTGCTAAGTTGGGAATGTGGAATCTTTGGCACAATGATACTACTCAGTATATATCACCACTACACCAAACACTTTATTTTTGCACTCGACGCGCGTTTCGCTAACCATGTTAACTTCATCAGGAGCGATGATTGACTAAAGCTAAACTACCAAATCTACCCTATTTATACTTAGCCTAACCCTAGGCAAGGCTATCAGTTCCGGTCAAGTAACCAGTAGAGGGGACTATAAGGAATAGGCCCTCTGTCTTTGTTTAAACTACTTTTACATTTTATGATTTCCATACTTTCGTATGCGTTCAACAATCTCCTATCAGATACATTTTTTTTTTATTTTTTTTTTTATTTTTTTTTTTATTTTTTATTAATCTTAGATTATCTAATGTTACAGTATGATCAGGTTCAAGAGCACGATTTAAAGAACATTTAGCACACTTAAAATACAACAGAACAGAAAAGTCTAGCATTGCCGAACATGCTCTTGAAGCTGATCATACTGTAACATTAGATAATCTAAGATTAATAAAAAATGTATCTGATAGGAGATTGTTGAACGCATACGAAAGTATGGAAATCATAAAATGTAAAAGTAGTTTAAACAAAGACAGAGGGCCTATTCCTTATAGTCCCCTCTACTGGTTCCTTGACCGGAACTGATAGCCTTGCCTATGTCATTAGTTCCGCTTGAGTAATTCAAGGGTTAGGCTAAGTATAAATAGGGTAGATTTGGTAGTTTAGCTTTAGTCAATCATCGCTCCTGATGAAGCTAAGATGGTTAGCGAAACGAGCGTCGAGTGCAAAAATAAAGTGTTTGGTGTAGTGGTGATATATACTGAGTAGTTGTAAATAGTGAATTAAATATTCCCAAAGCTAAATGTCTTCCAAATGATGTAAATGGTAAGGTAATGCCATTCTTAATTATAGGGCATTTGGTGTATCTGGAGCACATATCTGAGGGGAAGTATTCAGGTATACCGATGATACAACGATGGTTGTAAGTGATCGGTGCGGCGAAAAAATATCTACTGTCGTATCTATTACGTTTCAAGACTTCTTTTTATGGCGTGATGATAGTAGACATGAACTATTGGAAAACGGTATGATTGGAGGGCAACTATAAGAGCTGCCTCTTCCGATTTTATTTTTTCACTGTAAGGGACATTTGCTTAGCCCCCAAGAGACTATCAATTGCCTGGGTCTAAACATCAGTTCGTGTCTTAACTGGAGTTAAAGCTTGTTATATTACTAATTCCCTAAAAGATATTTTAAAGAATAAAAGTATTATAAAAATATTCAATTGGCGTTTGCACATTCGGCACTGTCCTATAATATAAAAATTTGGGATTATATTTTGACCACATATATTTTAAGATTACTTGTATAAATTCAACAAAAGAAATCTTTAATAGGGCATAGTTTAGCAGGTTTAAAAATAATATTTGTTTTATATGCGCCATTCACATGAAGCCTATATAAAGGATCCGGTTTATTGTGGAAGCAACATGTTGGATATGCTACCTCGAGACGTGAAGGATATGCCTTGCTTTAAAGAGCTTTAAAAAAAAAAAAAATTAAAGAATATTATTAGGAAACGTATTTTACACTCTGAAAGAATTTATTTCTTTTATTCAGCGGGAGCATTTGTGATTTTTTTTTGTGTACCGGTGCCTCGACTGTGTGACATGTGTTACATCTGATAATGTTTTTTTTTTATGGGTCTAGCACACTTGCTGCAGGGAAGAAGTCCCTAAAGCGCTACAGGAGCGACACATGTGCGCAGAAAGCGATTCACGTTGTTCTTGAATCGCTGTAAATTGTACTCGGTGGGAAACACAGTCCTGGCTAAATTATTCCAAAGGGATGATGTTCTCCATATAAAAGACTGCTTGAAAAGAGTTGTACGAGGAGGAACAAGCTGAACCTCATACGGATGTGAAGTATTAGCGCGACGTGTACTTCTAACGTGCACCGCTCTGGGAGGAATTAAGCGGGCTACATCCTTCGAATACTCTCCGTGAAAATACTTGCAGAATAGACTCAAGTCGCCAACCGTTCTTCGATGTTCCAGCAAATCAAGGCCGCCGGTCAGTTCTGGGTCTCCAATCAGACGAACCACCCTTCTCTGAACAGAATCCAACAAATACAGTGTATGTTTGGGAGCGGAGCCCCAAACATGGGAGCAGTATTCCATAGTTGGTCGAATCTGAGCATTGTAAAGAATTAACAGTTGTTGTGGAGTGTAAAGCTTTCTGGTTCGAAGTAATATTCCCAACTTTTGAGAAGCTCTCCTTCATGCCAGGACATATTTGCTCCCAAGTTATCGCCCAACAAATTGAGTGACGATGCTAAGGGAATGGAGTGCCCCGACTTAACTATGTCAGGTTCAGCAACGTTAACTATTTTAGAAAAAACTTTCGCCTGGATTTTTGTAGCGTTAAATTCCACTTGGTTACTGTCACTCCAAGATAGAATTTCTTCCAGGTCTTTGTTAAGTTGAATGACTTCCTGCTGTCTGCGGATGTTCGCCTGAGCAGCCGATGTCCGAGCGTTCAAAGTGAATGAAGAGATAAGCGTACTGTCATCTGCAAAGCTGTAGATTGAATTCCCGGTCTTTTCCAGCAGATCGTTAATGTAAATAAGAAAGAGAGTAGGAGCCAGTATGGAGCCTTGGGGCACACCAGCGTTAACAGTAAAGGGGTTAGAAAGAAATCCGTCGACTCCGATTCGTAAAGAACGCTCTCTGAGGAAATATGAGAGCCACAAACAGAACTTTTCAGACACACCATAAGAGCGTAGCTTAGCCAATAGTCCATCGTGCCAATCACGGTCGAATGCATATCTCAAGAGCAACCGCTCGAGATTCTCCGAAGTGTTCAATTGCGTTGTTCCAAACATGTGTTACATAAGTCAGAAGATGATCTATGTTTACTAAAGCCATATTGGTGATCCCTAATAATGTTGAATCCTTCAAGGTATTTTAGAAGATGCTGATTGACAGCCTTTTCTATGACTTCCGATATTATTGAAAGCAGTGCGACTTGTCGGTAGTTGTTTGGCATGGTTTTCTTGCCTTATTTAGATATCGGCTGAACTGTGGCACATTTCCAGCAGGAAGGAAATATTACCTTGAAATACAAATGTATGTTTAGCAGCTTGCACAACGTTGGCGGATATTACGATATCTTCGCCGTAATATCCATTGAAAAAGGGTAATTCCTATTCCTATTCCATTCGATAAAAAAAGTAGTGGTTTAATTGGGTTGGTGAAATTTGAAATAAATGGGTTATCAATCGTCCAAAACCATCATAAACTGCTGAAACAGGCAAGAAGTTTGTGTTTAATTCTCAAATTATAGTCCCTGGCCAAATTATTAGACGCACTGTATTTTTTTTAGTAATTTTATGTTTCTTAAGAGTTTTTATGCAATAATGGTATATTTAAACTACAATATTATTGATTTTTATTTAAAAGATTTGTTGTAGACTACATGTTTGTATTTATTTTTAACATATGGCAACACTGTGTTGACAAAGTGATACATGAACGTAAACAAGTACAAACCTGTATCAGCCGCGATCGGAATCGAGTCAGGTACGGACGTGTTTCTGTGGCTTAGTTTTATACTACTCAGTTATTAGTTTATTTTGTATGCAGTGTTTTAAAAAAATAATTGGACTATTTTCATTATGGGTAGAAAAGGCGATCTTTCACCACGTAAAAAAGCTGAAGTGAAGGCCCTTGTGATTGCGAAAACATTTACAAACCGAAAAATATCACGAAGATTGGAGGTTTCTGAAGCTAGTGTACGACGCATAAAAAAGAAAATTGAGTCAGGGAAGGAATTAAGCCCGAAGAGAAAGAAAAGATGCGGTAGAAAACCAATTTTCACTCCACGGTCAGAGAGATGTTTGAAGAAAATTTGTGTAGAAAACAGATTTGCTACCACAAAGGTAATAAAATCACAACTCCAGGATGCTAGCGTAAATGCTTCTGAGCGCACTGTTCGAAGAAAATTGAAAGAATTAGATTTTAAGGCCTGTCGCCCCGCCAGGAAGCCCAAGTTAACAGCTGCAATAAAAGCAAAGCTCCTGAAGTGGGCCAAACAATGACAAGACAAAGATGTGGACTTCTGGAGATCGGTAAGATACAGCAATTTAATCAATAATTGATACATTATTATCATTTTCAGTTAAATAAAGCAAATAAACATGGAAGTTTATATATTTTTTCCTATTTTTGACAGGTCTGCCTCAGTGACGAAAGCACATTCGAAATTTTGCAGAATAAAGCTCAGTATGTGCGTCGTCGTCATGGAGAAAAGTTTCATCCTGATTGTGTCGTCCCGACGGTTAAACATCCCACCAAAGTGATGATTTGGTCAGTCATCAGCGGCAAGGACACTGGACGTCTGTACGTCGTCAAAGGAATAATGAGGCAAGATCAGTACAAAGAAGTATTACAAAATCGGTTGATTCCGCAGCTCAGAGAATGGTTTCCAAATGGGGAACCATTCACTTTCATGCAAGATGGAGCTCCCCTGCCACACTGCTCGGTCTGTTAAAGCTTTTTTGGCAGAAAAAAATATCCCTCTGTTGGATTGGCCGGGTAATAGCCCCATTGAAAATGTGTGGGAGCTGATGAAAAGAGAAGTGGCTAAAGATGTGATTACCAACAAAACCCAGCTCCTAGAAAAGATTATTCATGTGTGGAATCATCATCCTCAAATGCAGGAGACAGTACAATCTTGCATTGATAGCATGCCGCGCAGAATTAAAGCTTTGATAGCGGCTAAAGGTGGCTCAACTAAATATTGACTTTTACTAATATTAATTTCACTTTTCTTTAAAACTTAATAAACTTATGCTTTTCTAAATTAATGCTGTTTTATTTATGTCAAATAAATAGGTAATTGATTGGATAATATAAAAATAAAAAACAAATCAATTTAAAATAATAAAAAACGGTACAATATCACTCGGTAATTAATATTTTACATGAAATCTTGCAGTGCGTCTAATAATTTGGCCAGGGACTGTATATGAGCTCTTGGTTTCACCGATTCTCTGATTTCATCTATGTCAAGTAATATCAAAAACGTTCCGGCTCGGTAAGTAAGATAGCTAGTATATTGATTACTTACATAAAATACATTAGGCAATAAGTATGTATTTACATTTATCTCATTTTATATTTTTTTAACTTATGTATTATTTCCCCTTGCAAGCAAATTATTAAAAACCCAAAGGGAACAAATCTTTTATAATCTTCTGTAACTCTCCCTTTCTTTTTTTGATGATATCTCAAGGGATTTTTGCGGTTGAAACCCTTTTAGGTCGTTCCCTTATTCTTTTGCTCCGTTTACTTTTATCTATAAAAGAAGAATTATTACTGGTTTGTAGCAAGGACCATCAAACAATTTAATTGTAAAAAGTTCTTCTAATTTCAGATGCCTGAAAATCCATCAGATTTTTTAATTGCACATTAAAAATAAAATATACACATTATTATAGTCAAAATGGGATGTTTCAACAGGTTTTTGTTTGTTTTGTGTCTAGATTATTGAGTAAAGAAACAAAGTAAATATATTACATAATGAGTATTTCATGATGAGTTATTAATTACAAAAAAAATTGAGCATAAGGACTTCAAACATGTTTACAATTGATAAGTGATATTTTTAGTGCATCAAAAATTACACATTTTAGACAAAAAAGCACTTTTTACTTTATTTTCCTACATCTAAAAGTCGTAATGTTTTCACTAAGGCATCAGTGAAATACAATTAATATCGCTAGCTGATCTAAGACGTATTAAAAAGATAGTTTTGTTGGGTACTGTTCAAGTTACATATATATATATATATATATATATATATATATATATATATATATATATATATATATATATATATATATACAGTCCCTGGCCAAATTATTAGACGCACTGCAAGATTTCATGTAAAATATTAATTACCGAGTGATATTGTACCGTTTTATTATTTTAAATTGATTTGTTTTTTATTTTATATTATCCAATCAATTACCTATTTATTTGACATAAATAAAACAGCATTAATTTAGAAAAGCATAAGTTTATTAAGTTTTAAAGAAAAGTGAAATTAATGTTAGTAAAAGTCAATAATTAGTTGAGCCACCTTTAGCCGCTATCAAAGCTTTAATTCTGCGCGGCATGCTATCAGTGCAAGATTGTACTGTCTCCTGCATTTGAGGATGATGATTCCACACATGAATAATCTTTTCTAGGAGCTGGGTTTTGTTGATAATCACATCTTTAGCCACTTCTCTTTTCATCAGCTCCCACACATTTTCAATGGGCTATTACCCGGCCAATCCAACAGAGGGATATTTTTTTCTGCCAAAAAAGCTTTAACAGACCGAGCAGTGTGGCAGGGAGCTCCATCTTGCATGAAAGTGAATGGTTCCCCATTTGGAAACCATTCTCTGAGCTGCGGAATCAACCGATTTTGTAATACTTCTTTGTACTGATCTTGCCTCATTATTCCTTTGACGACGTACAGACGTCCAGTGCCCTTGCCGCTGATGACTGACCAAATCATCACTTTGGTGGGATGTTTAACCGTCGGGACGACACAATCAGGATGAAACTTTTCTCCATGACGACGACGCACATACTGAGATTTATTCTGCAAAATTTCGAATGTGCTTTCGTCACTGAAGCAGACCTGTCAAAAATAGGAAAAATATATAAACTTCCATGTTTATTTGCTTTATTTAACTGAAAATGATAATAATGTATCAATTATTGATTAAATTGCTGTATCTTACCGATCTCCAGAAGTCCACATCTTTGTCTTGCCATTGTTTGGCCCACTTCAGGCGCTTTGCTTTCATTGCAGCTGTTAACTTGGGCTTCCTGGCCGGGCGACAGGCCTTAAAATCTAATTATTTCAATTTTCTTTGAACAGTGCGCTCAGAAGCATTTACGCTAGCATCCTGGAGTTGTGATTTTATTACCTTTGTGGTAGCAAATCTGTTTTCTACACAAATTTTCTTCAAACATCTCTCTGACCGTGGAGTGAAAATTGGTTTTCTACCGCATCTTTTCTTTCTTTTCGGGCTTAATTCCTTCCCTGACTCAATTTTCTTTTTTATGCGTCGTACACTAGCTTCAGAAACCTCCAATCTTCGTGATATTTCTCGGTTTGTAAAT
This sequence comes from Pachyrhynchus sulphureomaculatus, assembly GCA_019049505.1. Taxonomy (NCBI): domain Eukaryota; kingdom Metazoa; phylum Arthropoda; class Insecta; order Coleoptera; family Curculionidae; genus Pachyrhynchus; species Pachyrhynchus sulphureomaculatus. The sequence goes on from CM032446.1 coordinate 244,203,279, forward strand.
GTTTTCGCAATCACAAGGGCCTTCACTTCAGCTTTTTTACGTGGTGAAAGATCGCCTTTTCTACCCATAATAAAAATAGTCCAATTACTTTTTTAAAACACTGCATACAAAATAAAGTAATAACTGAGTAGTATAAAACTGTTAAACAAACAATCACAGTCCATAAAGCCACAGAAACACGTCCGTACCTGACTCGATTCCGATCGCGACTGATACAGGTTTGTACTTATTTACGTTCATGTATCACTTTGTCAACACAGTGTTTCCATATGTTAAAAATAAATACAAATATGTAGTCTACAACAATTCTTTTAAATAAAAATCAATAATATTGTAGTTTAAATATACCATTATTGCCTAAGAGACATAAAATTACTAAAAAAAATACAGTGCGTCTAATAATTTGGCCAGGGACTGTATATATATATATATGTATATATATATATATATATATATATATATATATATATATATATATATATATATATATATATATATAATGTCAAAGGTTTTCACGACGTGACATAAGAAGAAAGGGCGAGCGGGAAGCGGTTTGTTTTTAGGTCGGTAACTAACAACTCATTTATCTAAAATACTCTCTATATTTCGTGATTTATTTATGACTTCTTCGGGAGACAAAGCTAAAATGCAATATTAATGAACAGTATGGGATAATTTACAAAATAAAAAAATACTTACTTGAGTCAATAAATATGTCCGATAGCATATATATTATATATATTATGAGGAACTTAATCAACGAGCATGTGATCGCCTGAACTAACCTGAACTAACACACACACACACCTGTCCACATTGTGTTTTTATTCTACTATCTCAATAGCTTCTACCAACAAATACTTGGCGCACCCATGGGATCACCTATCAGCCCAATTTTAGCTCGGATAGTCATAGGTCATATGTTAGACACAATTGTCTCAAAACTCCTATTCAATGTTCCCTTCTTGTATAAGTTTGTTGACGATATAGTAAGCGCAATTCCTGTAAATTAAATTGACAACACTTTTCAGACTGTCAACTAAACTAACGATTACATTCAGTTTACTATACGGAAAAGAATAATGCCATTCCATTTCTAGATACCTTAGTAGTGAGAACTGATAATAATAGGTTGACTTTGAATTGGTACCAGAATCCAACCACGTCGTATCGTTATTACAGTTATTTTTCGATTCATCCAATGAATCATAAGTATAAACTGTGGTAGCCATGAAACATAGAGTTGTCTATTTTCCGATGTAAGATTTCTAAAACAGGATTTAGACAAATTATGTGAAATATTCTTGAAAAAAGGTTATCCCAGAGACACGTTACGTAAATTGATTTATCGATCTGGGTTTCGGGACGGTCCGACTGAAGATCAGAACCACACTAATATTAAATATAAGAAGTTACATGGACTGACAGATAATATAAAATATTTCAAGCCATTAAACAATATAAAAATAGTGAAATATAATACAACAATGATTGGAAACCTGTTCACTAAAACCAGGGATAAAACTGCTATCTTACAGACTTGTAATGTTGTGTACAAAATACCTTGTAAACAATGCGATAAATGTTACAACAACGCAGAATTTAAAAAAATCGTATAAAAGTTTTAGTCGAATAGATAAAAAATCGTGTGCCCTGACTAATCATTTTCAACAGATGGACCATAATTGAGGGCTGATGGGCCTGCTCATCAGCTCGTAACTCACCAGAATATGTAAATATGAAATTAGTGAAATATCGTTAGATTTCGAGACACTGACGAGAAAAATACATTTTTGCAAGTATCATGAATAGTTACATTTTAATTAGCTAAATTTGACTCTTCTTGCACCAAGCTAACCTGGCCATTAATTATATATATATATATATATATATATATATATATATATATATATATATATATATATATATATATATATATATATATATATATATATATATTACAATAGAAGTTTTCACGGATGGTGGAATGTAATATATTAAAATTCCGGGTTTCAATCCGTTCGTCTAACAATGAACTTGCACGACGCTTCACCAAAATCTCATTTGGCATTTTCAAATGCTCCCGCTGCCACTGGTACTCGATACTGTGATCTTGCTGCTGCTGCCGCTCGAAGCCAACTGAGAAACCGACGTGAGGTCGCCGTCTTTTATAGGTCGGCATCTACGCAGATTGTAGGTGGGTGGGGGTCGAAAGTGTACGTCTGAACATCGGTGTTTGCCGGCTGAGTGGTAATTATGAGTTTCGGCGCTATGCTGACTGTTGCTTTCTTGATGTTTTGGTTATCCCTCGGTTTAGCTAATAGACCCTTCTCTTATATATATATATATATATATATATATATATATATATATATATATATATATATATATATATATATATATATATTTATATATATATATATATATATATATATATATATATATATATATATATATATATATATATATATATATATATATATGTATGTATGGTTGTGTAATACTTGATAGAGCGAATTGAACTCGAAAATTTTCCTACGGAATTCGAAAAATTTTAAATATTTGATTAGAAATAAGGAAGTATGTCACTTTTTTTATGAAACCGGAAGTGACTACTGGCAATTGTTTTTCTATATAAATAAGCGTTTACTGTAACTATGCTACTATACTAATATTCTTTTTAGTATCTAAAGTCTTTTGGAATATTGAAGCAAAATTGGAGTCTATTCTCTCTGTTAAAAAAAATCCACCCTAGAAAATATCAAGTTTATTACAAATTTTTATGTTAACAAAATACATTTGTAATTCTATTAGCAGGCTCCATGTTATCAGCCCCAATAATATCGTTATCGTAAATTCTTGTAGTTATTGCGACAGATATCTATAAATCTTCTCATACCGTTCAAACCTGTCCATACAAAGTAGCAATTTCCAATAAGTGTGTCAGGAGAATTTTTCTGGAGCACAAATTTCGTGCCGTTTTTAAATATTTCAGGCACGTTCTTGGTTCCCGTGTTCATTAGTGTCACTTTAATTTAAAATAGCAGAACAGTTTTTTAACGAAACCACCACTTTTTTACTTTTTAAGGTGAGAGAATTTTACCAAAAGGATGGCATTAATGTAATAATTAAATTTTATTATCAAAAAGTACGGTGGTAGCATCCAATTTAATAGAAATTCTATTTTATAAGGATTGGGAATTAATTTTGAGAGATTTCTGAGAGAGGGCGTAACTTGTATTATACCGCATCTGAGCATACTGTTGCTATATTATGTTGCACTATCATTAGCCTTTAATTTTTAGTGTATGATATTCTGCCGAAGTGTAAATAAAATATTTTCTTTTTGTGCATGGAATATGTCGAATTACGTGCCAGCAACACTGAAGGAATAGTTACTTTTCTTATTTAATCTGAAGAAAAGAGCTGCTGAAACTCATCGATTGCTGTCGAAAATCTACGGTGATTATATCCATCGATAAAAACATGTAAATACTGGTTTCGACGCTTTAAAAGTGGTGATTTCAACACGGAAGACAAAGAACGTCCAGGCCAGACGAAAAAGTTTAAAGATGAAGAATTGGAAACATTACTCGATAAAAACCCGTACCAAATGGAAGAAAGAACTTGCAGCATCATTAGGAGTTGATCACACAACCATTTTCAAGCTCTACTGGGAATTGAATCATTCAGAAAATTGGGTGCTATACGAATGGAAACTGAGAGATATCCTCACCAAAGTGGAATATTCGTGACTCCAAGCTTATGCTGGTGGGATCAGCTGGGTGTGGTGTATTATGGGCTGCTCCAATCCAACAAAACTATTATTGGGGAACGTTATGGACAACAGTGAAGGAAAAACGACAGCATTATGCCAAAGGACACGACAAAGTCATTTTTCAACATGTTAACGCTCAACCACATGTTGCAAAACCCGTCAAGGAAAAACTACAAGCGCCTGGATGGGATGTCCTATCTCACCCGTCGTACTCAACAAACATTGCTCTTTCTGATTATCACTTGTTCTGATCGATAACGAACGGCTTGTCTGAACAGCGCTTCCATTCTTATGAGGATACGAAAAAAATGAGTCGATTCGTGAATAGCCTCAAAAGATGAGTCGTTCTTTCAACGTGGCATTCATATGCTGCCACAAGGATGGGACAAAGTGGTAGCTAGCGATGGACAATATTTTGAATAATTAATTTGTAACTATTTTTTACAATAAAGCGATATTTTTACCGAAAAATCCCTCAAAATAATTTACATAACCAATACAAAAAAAAAGAATATAATATTTTTAAAATTGGTTTAAATTTTAGAACTCCGCAGTGCCAGTTCCTTACCATACAAGAGATGAGAAAGGAGGAGAGATTGATAAGTAAGGCTTCACTAAAGGGTCTGGATTAGGTGATTGTATTATTAAAGTCACTATCCGTACAAAGCCGACAAATATGCTTCTGATTCAAGTTCATATGCCAACCTCAGACGCAGATGACCAATACAATGAGAACATCTACCAACAAATAGAGGAACTAATCGAAGCATTTTTAACCCTTTTTCTTACTATATCTCTGACGAAAAAATAAAACTAAAATGATGGGTCTCCGAGACATAGATGTGACTGTTGTCAACAATTGCTTGAAAAGGTACCCTCTTACATATATTTAGGACACAAGATCCAATTGGGAAAAGAGAAGCAAGATGAGGAAATCTCCAGGCGAACAAGTCTTCGATGGGACATATAACGAAGTCAGCAGTTATCCCAATATATCTTAAAAGAAAAGTTTTTAATAGTTGTATAATGCCTGTTCTCACTTGTGGTCTACAAACTACGGCACCAACTCGCATGTCGGCTAACAAGGTCCAAATCACTCAAAAAGCAATGGAAAGAGTCATGCTGGGAATAAGCCTTAGAGGCCGAATCAGCAACCAAGATATCCGAGAAAGAACAAAAGTATCGGATGTATTGGAAAAAATAGCATGGCTAAAGTGGTAAGTTGGGCCACATTGTAAGATAAGAACCGAATAGATGGACAAATAAATTGTTAGCATGGAGACCAAGGGTGACCAAACGAAGTGTGGGAAGACCACAAAAGCGATTGCGAGATGCCATTCAGGAGGCCTCTTCCAAAACCTTCCGTAGGCCGAGAAAGAGGAAGGAAAGATCTCTGATGAGATATATTGATGAGGATGTCATAATATTCGTCAACGTTGTCCAGGTACTGAAACATACATTTGTATGCCACGGCACTTTTAAGACAAAGGAGTAATGCTACTACATTTCTTCATTAACTACTATCTAAAATTGTATACAACACCCACCCGATTGCAGGAATCGAACTAGCGACTGTAGGTTTAATGTGAAGGCTTTTAACCCTCTACGCTACCGAAAGCGGCATGCCTAGAACATAATATCCCAAAAAAGATAGATTCAAATATTATATCAAATTTGAAATCGATTTACTTAATGGTTCGAAAGTAGTTCTGGTCTAACAAACCGATGGACAGACAGACAGACAGACAGACAGAAATAAGGCACAATGTTTCTTGTATTCTAGGGGCCTTGAAACGTTAATAAACGCAGACATGTCTGGGAATCATTTTTTAAGAATTCAGCCTTTCCCTTTAGCTGCAAAAGTATAAACAAATATAAATTATTTACGAGCTCATTTTATTTATTCGGCTTCTACTGGAATCATAAGTTTGGATTTATAGAAAAAAGAAGGTCAAATACAAGTTGGACTTGCGCAATTAGTGCTCCGTACTGTGATTGCCGTTAAAATAAAAGAAAAATTACAGAAGTATAAAATGAAAAGCGACTTCACAAAACACCCCAAATGAGTTTTCAATAAAAGAATTAAGAACCGAATTACGAAGATGTCTAGTCAGATATTGACTCAGCAGGCTAATAGACCAACCAGAATAATACCAAAAGTTTCATGTGACATGTATATATCTTAGGGTCCAATTGGTATTTTAATAATGTATAATACTTATAGCAGCTTAGCTACCTAATAGCCAAAAAATCAATCTAACTCAAACTAAAGTCTAATGGTAAAAATTTAAAACGAACATTTGCTTCCTAACTATTTGTTTAACTATAAACAATTAAAATTAAATTATTTTGTCTTGGTACCTAATGCTTAAAGCGGTAACTTTCAGTCCCAGTTCAATTCACAATTTTCGACAAATAAATCTTCACCATTTTGTGGGTCAAATAGTTTGGTTTTTATACTAGACAAACGTAATTCATTCGTGATAATTTTCGCTCAATCTCCACTTTATGGAGACTACTTTTTAGAAATTTTTTTCAAAATTTTTTGATCAGTATTTTTAGAGATGGATAGGGGTAGTTGGCTATTTTTTCAAAGAAAAGTGTGCGCAAGTATTATACCATATAAATTTTTAAACTCGTGTTTTCACAAGCTTTCACACACTCTACTCAATAACATGGTAATTTTTTTTCACTTCCGATTACCCCCAAAAAATAACCCATTAAGTCAAAATTTAACTTTCAAAACTACACGGCCCTGATTGGGCCAGCAATTCCTATATTTGTGCCAACTTTATATGTCAAATAATTTCGGAGAAAACTGGATGGTACAGACAGACACACGGACGGACATCGAAGTGATCCCATAAGTGTTCCGTACGGAACATTAAAAATGTAAATTAAAATAAGTTATGCTAGTACACTCTCGATGGCCCGAAGGAATTTTTTAAATACCGCCTAATGCAAATATACTTGGAATTTTTAGTAGGAAAATGAAACCTAAATGTAAAATAAAGCAGACTAATTTTTACACGCTTATTTTACGTGAGTCAACCCTTAAAAGAGTATTAAAATTCAGTTGGACAACATGCAAACTAGGAGTGTATAAATGTAAGGATTGCGGCAAAAAGTTAAATTTTAAATAAGGTATATTTTTAGCTAATGGGCGAAGGGCGTGAGAATAAATAGTGTCATAAAAGAGAAAATAATTCAGTACATGCAATGCTATATGGAAGTTACTTATAAAAGTACAAAAGCATCGACTTAGAACTGGGTACGAATTGTTTACCGTTATAACTTATTTTTATAAAATCACTAGCCGTGCCCGCGGCTCCGCTCGCGTGGACTTGATTCACTACTATCGCCACTGCTCATTCCTTATGTTACCTAACGTAATAAATATCTGCCCTTATTTCCCTTTATCTCCTATATTTCTCCTTATCTCCCATTATCTCTACATAATTTCCATTATCTAAGCTTATCTCTGCTCATCTCCCATTATTTCTCCTTATCTCCCATTATCTCACCTTATTTCCCATTATCTAGGTTTATCTCGACTTATCTCGCAATATTTCTCCTTATCTCCCATTTTTTTCCTTATCTCCAATTATTTCTCCTTATCTCCCATTATCTCACCATAACTCCCATTACCTAGACTTATATCTGCTTATTTCCCATTATTTCTCCTTATCTCCCATTATTTATACTTATCCCCAATTATCTCACCTTATCTCCCATTATCTAGGCTTATCTCGACTTATCTCGCAATATTTTTCCTTATCTCTCATTATTTCTCCTTATCTCCCATTATCTCACCATAACTCCCATTACTTAGACTTATCTCTGCTTATCTCTCATTATTTCTCCTTATCTCCCATTATCTCTACATAATTTCCATTATCTAGGCTTATCTCTGCTCATCTCCCATTATTTCTCCTTATCTCCCATTATCTCACCATAACTTACATTACCTAGACTTACCTCTGTTTATCTCCCATTATTTATACTTATCTCCCATTATCTCACCTTATCTCCCATTATCTAGGCTTATATCGAATTATATAGAACATATCATATGTATAAATTTATAAAAACACACGTAAATCGAATAAGCGGTTCTCAAGTGATAAGCGCACTAACGGACAGGCAGACAGAGAGACGTTGCATTATATATATATATATATATATATATATATATATATATATATATATATATATATATATATATATATTATATATATATATATATATATATATATATATATATATATATATATATATATATATATATATATATATATATATATATATATATAAATATATATATATATATATATATATATATTGTATTCTTTGCAACATGATATTGTTCCATATTTAATGGTTTAGGCAGTATATTGTAAGAGAACACGCTAACGGTAGCCTTTCTTCAGACTTGATTCACTATTATCGTCACTGCTTATTCTTTATGTTACCTAACGCAATAAAATATATCCTATAACCTGGCCAGAGAACATATGTATGTTTTTTAAAAAAAAGTACGTAACGCACTAACGGACAGACAGACAGAGAGACGTTGCATTTTATATATATTATATATAGATAACCTGGCCAGAGAACATATGAATGTTTTAAAAAAAAAGCACGTAAATCAGATAAGTGGTTCTCCAATGATAAGCGCACTAACGGACAGACAGACAGACAGAGAGACTCTGCATTTTATATATATTATAGATATAGATTATTATTATTATTATATAACCTGGCCAAAGAATATATGTATGAATTTAAAAAAGACACATAAGTTGGATAAGTGGTTCTCGCGTGATAAACGCACTAATGGACAGACAGACAGACAAAGAGACATTGCATTTTATATATATTATAGATTAAAGATATTCTCTGCTACATAATATTGTTCCATATTTAATGGTTTAGGCTGTATATTGCAAGGGAACGTGCTAGCAGCAAACTTTTTTTCCCGACTTCACTCACTATTATTGTCACTGCTCATTCCTTATGCTACCTATCGTAATAAAATATAGCCTATAACCTGGCCAGAGAACATAAGTATGTTTTAAAAAAAAAAAGTACGTAAATCGGATAAGTGGTTCTCCAGTGATAAGGTCACTAACGGACAGACAGACAGACAGACAGACAGAGAGACGTTGCATTTTATATATATTATAGAAGAAAATACGGACTTTGCTTAACTTTGAAAATCATAGCTCAAAAAAGAAATAAAATGCAATTTTTTTTTAATTTCTGCCCATCCCACCAAGGCAGGCGATTACAGGAATTTAGCATTGTTTATTCTTATTTTTGATACACAATATGATGCGATATTTGAACAAAGCAAATGTGAATTTTGATATAAAATATGTAATTATGTATGTAATTATGTATGTAATGACAAGAACGATAATTTTGTTAAATGAAGAGAAAAAATATTAAAATGTCATAGCGAGTATCAATATTATTTCAAAATTCCCACAAATGTGTTGTCCAACTGTAAGTGTCCAAAGTTACTATCTTACAGGATTAGCTAATTTAAAGTACGAATAATTAAGTGTATATGTCGTAGGATTATTATTAAAACCGGAATATTATATTCTTACTAATAACAATATAAACTTACGGAATACTGTCAATCGACTTCAGTTTTTACAATATTACGGACTGTATTCTATAATCTTATTATAGAATACAGGTTAGTTCAGGTTAGTTTAGGTTATATATGAGTTTAGGCATTTTAAATTAGATAACAAACTCGGATTTTTGCAATGGTTTCCAAATATCCGGAGTGTTACAGTCTTCCTAGGATTTTCCGCAAAAATTCTTTTTTTTCCAATTAACCTGCGACATGTATAACCTGAATTAACCTGAATTAACCTGAATTAACTATTATTCTATAATAAGATAATAAAATATAGTCAATAATATTGTAGGAATTGGAGTCGATTGACAATAATCAGTAAGTATATAATGTTACTAGTAAGATTAAAAAAATCCTACGAGTATACACAAAATTGATGATTAAAGGAAAGGTTTGGCTTGTTTTATTTCCTACAGTAAAAGAGTAATTTACATGTTATAAAAAATCAAAACACAAAATCAAGGGAGGATTTTTAATTAAAAAATTGTAGAAATTGTTTTACTTCGAAAAATAAATTCAAGGGAATGATTCAATATTTTTATACCCTCTAAATTCAGACGTTAATGTGAGAAAGAAAGCAGCCAGAGCTCGTGATAATGTAGCTGTAATTTAGACAATCATATATTTCTGACAGAGATGAAATTTGAGAGAAACGAGAGTAAAACTAAAGGTTAGGTTATTGTGTCAACTATAAGTTTTTACTAGTAAAAAAATTAAGGGGAATATTTTGTTTTTTAAGTTAGTAGAACTGTTATTAACACATGACAAAAATTTTCATTGGACTTTACTAAGTTAGAAATAAATGAGGGTTTTGTAATTGTGGGAAGTTTCTTGTAGGAAGTGAATAAATTTTATGAAGCCAAGAATTTGCAGTAAATTATGTGATATAAACGATATTTTTTGTAGCGATATAGTATAACATGACAAGCTTAGGGAAATTTTAAAAAAGTTGGGACTCGATGGTAGATATATTCGTATAATGGCAAATGTACAGGGTGAGTCAACGACAGAATAAAGTTCATTATTTCATTTGTTTCGAGAATGTTAAGGTGCACAGTTTAAAATTATTTTTGAGTATACGAGGTACGAGCGTTCTATAGAGATGAAAAAAAGATGTATGTAAAGAAATTTGAGTTAGATGCTACAGGGTGTTCAAAATAAATTTATGCATCTCGACTATTTTAAATTGAAAAATCTCAAATTTTTAAATATTACACCCTGTATATTATTATTTTTTCTGATAGATTTTACAAAACCCTTCAACTTTTATTAAGTATGTCATATACCTATTTCTAATAGTTTTCGATTTATTTTGAGTTTTTCAAATTTTGCCCTTGTTTTTAATACACTTACGCTATTGTGAAAACATAAACAAATAGTTGATAATAATTTTAATATAGTTTAGCTTATCTAATGATTAATTATTATGACGTATAAATGTTCAAAAATATGCCCGTCTACTTGAGTACACATGTTTGGTCCTTTTACTATATTTTCCTTCACTTTCCTTAGCATAAAGGGCGTTATTGTTCTGCACGCATCCCGTATCTTATTTTCCAAATCTACTGGTGTTGTAGGGGATTCACATAAACAGAATCTTTAATGTAGCGCCACAAAAAGTGTTAAGTCACATGATCGAGGGGGCGATCCATTTTTGTGGGTAACGATCGTTTAAAAATTCCCGAACTTCCTGGTGGTAATGAGCAGGAGCTCCACATTTGTTCAAGACAATTTTTTCCCGCCTCGCCCAGTATATAAACCATATCAATTAATTCATTTTTAGGAAAATCCGTAACTATTACCTTTATACGTCACTTACTACAACAAATTAAACTATTTTTACTTGCTTAATAGACATGTCAAAATTTGACAATGCCTACATTTTTGTTTTGTCTTGGTAACTATATTATAGCGTAAGTATATTAAAATCAAGGGTAAAAATTGAAAGATTCAAAATAAATCGAAAACTATTAGAAATAGGTATATAATAAAAGTTGGAGGGTTTTGTAAAATCTATCAGAAAAAATAATAATATACAGGGTGTGCCATTTAAAAAATTTAAGATTTCTCAATCCATCTCTATAGAACGCTCGTACCAATTATGAGAAACAATGACCTTCAGAAACAATGGCGCTACTGGCAATTTTTTACAAAACTGAAAACTAGTATTTTTTTTTTTTTTAAATTTAAATATTAGAAAAACTACTAGGTTTAGGTATATAACATTATTAATAAAAAAGTTATAAAATTTTACGCAGAATTTAAAAATAAATTAGAAAATAGAATGTTCCATTTAAAAAAAAATATATGTTATATCGGCCACACTTTTTTGAAGTACCTTGTATACTCAAAAATAATTTTAAACTGTGCATCTTAACATTCCCTAAATCTATTATATTTAACATTTTTTCGTCATTCCCGAAACAAATGGGATAATGAACTTTACTATATCGTTGACTCACCCTGTACATTGGAATTGAAGTGTTGCGATTCATGTTGAAGACCCCGTCTCAGAAAAGGTATAAATTTTGAAAGAAGTCAGACAGAGTCGCATCCTTTCACCCTTGCTGTTTAATTTATATGTGAAAAGAATATGTGAGGAGTCCCTGAAAGAAACGGGTATTGGTATGGTAATTAACGAAGTCAACATTAACAACTTAAGATACATCGATGTTATAGTTTTATTGGCTACTACCCTGAAAGATCTGCAAGCATTAACTCATAGGGTTGGATCCAAAAGCGCACAGTACGGACTGAAACTAAATGTTAACAAGACAATATGGATGGAGGTCGGAAAAAAATATTCTTCAAACCAACCTCAAAGACGAGTCGTAATAAGCAATGCTACTGTGGAGAGGGTCAAGAGTTTTAAATACCTGTCTTCCACACTTACTGAATATTGGGACAACATGCATCAGATACAGAATCGAACAATCGAGGCTTGGAGTTATAAAGATGAATAAAATCTTAACCAGTCGTGACATCAAAATACCATTCCGTGTCCTTTATAGAGACGCTATGTTCTTAATATTCTTCTTTATGGCTGAGGCATGGACTCTTACTGAAACTATGTGTAAGAAACTGGATGCATTTGCGATACCTTGGGTAGCTAAGAAAACAAATGTTCACGTGTTACAACAAATGAACAAAGAGATTGAGATCATTCTTCTTTTTCTTCTCATGCCTTCTCCTGATGGAGGTTGGCGCCCATCTCCCTAAATGTTTCTGTGTCCCTCCCAACACGAAACAACTCCCCTATATTCATGCCGGTCCATGCTCTGATGTTTCTCCGCCAAGACTTCTTCTTTCTTCCGACGCACTTTCTACCGTCAACTCTTTCCTGCATGATAGTTTGCAATAGTGAATAGTTGTAGTTTCTGAGCACATGACTTAAGTAGGATTTTTTTCGTAATTTTATGACTATCACGAATTTTTCTGCCTTGGCCTGTTCTGCGTAGAATTTCCTTTTTAGTGATCCTGGCTGTCTATGAGATTTTTAATATTCTTCGAAAGAGACACATTCGAAATGCTTCTGGCTCCTTAGTAGTGTATTCCTGCAACGTTCATGTCTCGACTCCATACAAAAGTTGAGACCGCACGTAGTTCTTGTTGCAGAACATTGTCCGGAATTTTAAAAATGATTGATGATATAGGTGCCTAATTGTTTGTACTTCTCTACACGTTCTATTTGTTTTCCTTCGAGGAATAATTGGTAATTGTTGGTTTGATGTTTAGAAACGACCATAAATTTTATTTTTTCCGTGTTGACCGTCAGACTCATTTCGACACTTTCTGTATTTACGTTGTAAACCAATACCTGCAGGTCCTACATATTTCTGCTAAGATCACGGTATCGTCGGTAAAATGAATGGTATTTATCACTTCACCCCCTCTCCTCATTCCTTCATTTTACTCCCGTAATGTTTTCTTGAAGATGACGTAAGAATATAAGTTAAATAATACAGGTGACAGTACTTAGCCTTGTCTGACTCTTCGCTGAATCCATATTTTATCTATTAATATTTCATTTACTTGTACTACAGAAATCTGATTCTAATAGATATGTTTGATTATTTGGTCAAGTTGGATATTCTTTAATTCCTCTATCAGTTTAACGTGCTGTACTTTTCAAACTTTTTTTGATAGTTAAGAAAGCATATACTTTTTTTTGAAGGAGGACCGTCATTCCAAAAAGTGCTTCTCTTGTTCTCATGCCACCCCTGAACCCAAACTGTGATAAGGAGCAACACCAAATATCACCTGCTACAGTTAATAATTTTTTTTTTTTTATGGGTCTAGCACACGTGCTACAGGGAAGTCCCTAAAGCGCTACAGGAGCGACACGTGTGCGGAGAAAACGATTCACGTTGTTCTTGAATCGCTGTAGATTGTACTCGATGGGAAACACAGTCCTGGTAAACCATTCCAAAGGTATGATGTTCTCCATATAAAAGACTGCTTGAAAAGCGTTGTACGAGGAGTAACAAGCTGAACCTCATACAGATGTGAAGCATCAGCGCGACGTGTACTTCTAACATGCACCGCTCTGGGAGGAATCAAACGGGCCACATCTTTCGAACACTTTCCATGAAAGTACTTGTAGAATAGGCTCAAGTCGCCAACCGTTCTCCGATGTTCCAGCGAATCAAGGCCGTCGGTCAATTCCGGGTGTCCAATGAGACGAACAGCTCTTCTCTGGATAGAATCCAACAAATGCAGTGTATGTTTGGGAGCGGAGCTCCAAACATGGGAGCAGTATTCCATAGTTGGTCGAATTTGAGCTTTGTAAAGAATTAACAGTTGTTGTGGAGTGTAAAGCTTTCTGGTTCGAAACAATATTCCCAACTTTTGAGAAGCTCTTCTTGCTATGCCTGCAACATGTTCATGCCAGGACATATTTGCTCCCAAATTAACGCCTAACAGATTGAGTGACGATGTTAGAGGGATGGAGTGCCCCGACATAACTATGTCGGGTTCTGCAACGTTAACTTTTTTAGAAAAAACTGCCGCCTGGGTTTTTGTAGCGTTAAATTCCACTTGGTTACTGTCACCCCAAGATAGAATTTCTTCCAGGTCTTTGTTAAGTTGAATGACTTCCTGCTGTCTGCGGATATTCGTCTGAGTAGTCGATGTCCAAGCGTTCAAAGTGAATGAAGAGATAAGTGTATTGTCATCTGCAAAGCTGTAGATTGGATTCTCGGTCTTTTCCAGCAGATCGTTAATATAAATGAGGAAGAGAGTAGGAGACAATATGGAACCTTGGGGCACACCGGCGTTGATAGTGAAGGTGTTAGAAAGAAATCCGTCAACTGCCACTCGTAAAGAACGCTCTCTGAGGAAACATGAGAGCCACAAACAGAACTTTTCAGACATACCATAAGAACGTAGCTTAGCCAACAGCCCATCGTGCCAAACACGGTCAAATGCCTTGGATATGTCAAGAGCAACCGCTCGAGATTCTCCAAAGTGTTCAATTGCGTTGTTCCAAACATGTGTTACATAAGTCAGAAGATCTCCTGTTGATCTATTTTTACGAAAGCCATATTGGTGATCACTAATAATGTTGAATCCTTCAAGATATTTTAGAAGATGCTGATTGATAGCCTTTTCCATGACTTTCGATATTATTGAGAGTAGTGCGATTGGTCGGTAGTTATTTGGCAAGGTCTTCTTGCCTTTTTTAGGTATCGGCTGAACTGTGGCACATTTCCAGCAGGAAGGAAATATTCCCTTTCTGTAGGATAGGTTGAAAAGTCTACAGAAAACTGGTGTTAGTTCCCTCGCACAGTTCTTGAGAACTATGGCAGGTATTCCGTCGGCGCCTGAAGCCTTTTTGGTGTCTAGCTTCATCAAAATACGTTTTATGATACGCTGTCTGAAGACAATATCGGGCATCCTTGACTGCACTATGGGAATAGTAGGTGGTGTTTTTCCTTGGAAATCGACAGTAGAATGTGAAGCAAAAAGTTCAGCCAACAAGTTCGCTTTCTCAACAGGTGTCGTTGCAATAGAATTATCTGGCCGTGTGAGTGGTGGTATGGTGGATTTGGTGAAATTTTGACTAACTGCCTTAGCGACTGACCAAAAGGACCTGGAATTGCCGGGACAAGCGAGAAGTTTGTTTCTAATCCGTTGATTGTGTACCTCCTTGGTTTCGTCGATAATTTCTTTGCATCTGTTCCTGGCACGAACAAAGATGTTACGATTTATGGTGTTTGGATCTTCACGCCACTGTCGGTATGCAAGATGTTTAGAAGCAACAGCTTCTTTGCATTTTAGGTCAAACCAAGGCTTGCCGTTGGAAGGGCATTTCTTCGAAAAAGGGATGTAAGCATCCATACCGGCCAAAATAACATCGGAAACCTCCCTGGCGCAGTCAGATGGGTCGTCAGATCGAAAACAAACGTCCAACCAAGGGAAAGTTCGAAAATATTCCATGAGGTCTTCCCATTTAGCAGATTTGTAGTGCCAAATCTTGCGCGGTTTGGGCGCCTCTCTGTCACTGATTGCTAGAATACTCGATGTCGAAAGTAGTTTATGGTCGGAAGAACCTAACGGTGGATTTACGCTGACCGTGTAAATCTCCGGATTAGTGGTTAAAAACAGATCAAGAAGACTGGCGAACTCTCCGTCTCGATCAGGGATCCGTGTTGGTTCATCAATAAGCTGAGTCAAGCCACAACTGATTGAAAATGATTCGGCTTCACGACCTTGTTCGTCGGTAGTATTTGAATATTTAAACCAGTTGATGTTGTGGACATTAAAGTCGCCCAGGATGGCAATTTCGGCATTTGGATAGTTAATTTGTAAATGATCTATGGTGTCTGCAAGAGAAGCGAAAAGTGTTCTAAAGTTTGTATCACTTGGTGGTCGATAGAGGATACAGACGAACCTTGTGGTTGGTTGAGTCGTTATTTTTAACCACATAACATCAAAGTTTGGGGGCTCCAGAGCCTCTTCTCGTTGGCAAGAGAGGTCGCTTCTGACATAAAGACAGATTCCAAAGTTACGCCTAAATCGGGAATAGAAATCGTACCCAGGATAAAGATAGTTTACTGTGCTGGTCGATGAACTGACCTTAGTTTCACAGAGAGCGAGTACATGAGGTTTATTTGATTGCAGGTGTTGGTGCACTGAATTTATGTTCGAATTTAAACCTCGTATGTTGCAAAAATCCGTTTTGAAATTCTGTTCTTTGCATGTCGACGCCCCTGAATCCAAGGAAACATTGAAGACAAATGCGGTTCCGTCAAAAGGAGAACATTCTGGCTCAACAATTTACGCCCCTGATATTGGTTAAGTATCACTTCACTTTTCAGAGCCACTGTCGATAGAGTTAAAGTCATACATATGATTGCCAATGATCTGCGAGGACATTGGGATTATTTTAAAGTAGATGTTGGCTATAAGTAGTGAATTCTGCTCTTAATTGCTCAATTTTGCACCTAAATGTTTTTCATTTATGGTAAATTTTAACAAAACTGAGACAATTTTTAAATCAAATTAGTTTCAGTAAATATTTTCGGATGAAATTAAGAATGGAAATTATTTATAATATATAAAATACAGTCTGTCAAGTAAGAACGTGACCTCCTGAATTTAAAAAAAAAAATGTGTTTCCAGAAAATTTTTTGCCAACAAACGTGTGCTAAAAACGGCGCAATTACCTTAGAGAGTTGTCCAGTCGGCTTCTGCATCAATAATCGCCTGGCATCGTCGAAGCATGCTGTCGACAAGATTTTCTGCATACTCTACAAATTTTTCGAATCTCGCGAGACAACTGATTGTTGTTGTTATTTAGGATGCAGAGCGCGTCGACTGCTTTGGTCATTTGGCGTCCCATTTACAAAATTATATTTAAATATGAAATTGTTACTTTCACCTCATTTAGATAATTGCAGATGTTGTTATTGATTGTGATAAATTGATTAATGGTTTGTATAATCGAATGGGGAATGTTGTGTTTTAATCTCAGCTGGGAGGAGTGATCAGACTCGAAGATATGCTTAAATGAGAGGATGGCATTACAGATTAGGCACCTCGGTACTGGTTCTTTTTTTAATAAATATGAATGAGTTTGATAGATATGCCCTGTAGCCAGTCTTCTTAATAAAATATTCTCAGTTCTTTTATTGCTCATAATATGGAAGGATGGGTATACAATAGGTTTTATTGATCCCACTCCAACTGAGTCAAAATTATCAGAGTCTTTTCTTTGACCTTTCTTTTTACAAGGGACCGAATGTTTTCAATAGGGTTGGCGTCCGGCGATTGTGAGGGCCACTCTAGTATCTTATCGTGGACCCAAGCGAGTCGCTTCACGACCTAATTTTCGTCCAGCATAAGTTTCTTCAACGGGTTTCGGAATTTGACATCATGAGCACGAAGATGTTGTCGAAAGGTGGATTTTCTTAATTTTGCTACCCCTTAAGGCATCGTAAATTTTGGGTACCGCGAAAACAAAGACACTATTCGTTTTAGACTTCATTTAATGAGCTAGGATTTGGCAAGTCGTCGACATTCTTCGTCTCGTTAAAATGATTTACCCACTTCTTCGCAAACGACACCGACTTTTTAATATATTTAACGGCCGCGGAATATGTCATTTTAGGCCGCTTCGGATGGAAACAAGGAAAGATTGCCTCGAACCGACGCACGAGCAAGTGACTCAATTTGTATTTTACGTGATTTCGACGAAAGTTCTGAATCAACTGATACTTTTACTAAAATGCGTCGTAGACAAAGGTTCCCTCTACCGATTTTTTGTTGAATGGCTAGAATTACATCTACCAAAAATGAATTAACGCGGACACGTTCTTACTTGACAAACTGTACGCCAATTAAAATACTTTATTTCGTAACGGAGGTTTAAATATCGAGACGTTACTGCGAATTATATTGAAATGTAAAAAATCATCTGAGTTGTCAGAATGTTTTCAATTTCAAATAAATTGTTCTTATAATAATAAGTGTAATTTGTAATGGAGTAAGTGATTCGTTGTCATATAAAGAAAATATTTATATACACGATAAAACTTCATCATTTGCAAATCTATATTTGACGTTTATATTGTATCCACCCAAGGCGTTTATTACTGGAACAAGATAAGCCATGTAAACTTCTTTCTTATCTCATCTACAAAGGAAAAGATAAAAAAACCTCATAAAACGTTCTCAAAGATATGAAAAAAAATAACAATTTGTTTGCCCGTCATGTGAAGGATGTATGGTTTTTATTATATGGTTGAAAATGTCTTAAATATTTATGTTACATTAAATCATCATTTAAGAAATTGTACAATTCGTTTTTTCTTCTTAAATAAAACTTAGATCAAATATATATATATATATATATATATATATATATATATATATATATATATATATATATATATATATATATATATATTTATATATATATATATATATATATATATATATATATATATATATTTTGCAAGAGATTAAATGAAATTATTTTTCTTCATAATTGCCGTCTGCACTAACAGGATTAGTCCAGGTATTGTCGCGTTGTTTCATTGTACTGAAAAAAAGTTTTTTGCGCCACAAAAAAAAACGACGCTATAATAACCTTCACCTTATCATCTGAAGAAAGTTTTCGGCCTCTAAGATCTTTCTTCAGATGTTTTAACAACAGGAAGTGCCAGGGAGCTAAATTAGGGTAGATATAACTAGATGAATCCACAGCTTTCGGCAATGGCTTAAATTATTCGAGCCTTGCAACTTCCGCAGTTGTGCAACAGTAACACTTTAGGTTCCCATGAATTTAGACGTTTCTCTGTAATGACTTGCTTCAAGTTTTGGAACTCTCTTTCGTGTGCCTCAAGGCTCCAGACTGTCTCCTACTCTCTTTCTCTTGTATATTAACGATCTGCTGAAAATGATCAGAAACCCAATCTATAGCTTTGAAGATGACAATACGCTTATTGCTTCATTCACTTTAAATGATCGAACATTGGCTACTCATGCAAATATCCGCAGACAGCAGAAATTCGGTCAACTTAACAAAGACTGGAAGAAATTCTATCTTGAGGTGACAGTAACGAAGTGGAATCTAACGCTATAAAAACCCAGTTTTTCCTTTAAAAATTGTTACTGAACACGCCATAGTTATGTCGGGACACCCGACTCCTCTAGCACTGCAAGTATATTAAAGAGAACCTCTCGAAAGCGGGGAATATTATTTCTCTCAAAAGCTTTACACTGCACAGCAACTGTTTATTCTGTACAAAGCTCAAATTCGACCGACGATGAATACTGTTCAAATGTTTTGGGCTCTGATCCCAAACATAACAACACGTAGGCTGAAAACTTTCTGGTCTGACACATAAATGTCGCCCTTTTCAAAAAATCCATATAATTTCTAAGAAGTACCAACCTTCAAACAATACGTGTCGAAATTTCGTGATATTTCGACGATTAGTTTAAAAGTTACAGTGGTTTTAGTGACGCTATTAAGAATATTTTTAAACAATGGAAAAAATCGAATTTCATATGTTGATTAAACACTGCTTTTGATGGGAAAAAATACCGTTCAAGCAAAGCAATAGCTTGATAAGTATTACGCGGACTCTGCTCCTGAAAAATCACTCATCATTTACTGGTATGCTGAATTTAAACGCGGTCGTACATATACAAATGATGCTGAACGCTCTGGAGCCCGAAATGAGGTAGTTACACTGGAAGACATAAAAAAATCCACAAACTTGTTTTGGATGACCGTAAATTGAAATTGCGGGAGATAGCTGACACCCTAAAGATATCAAAAGAAGGTGTTGGTCATATTATACATACACATTTGGCCATGAGAAAGCTCTGTTCGAAATTGGTTTTGCTCACAGTGGACCAAAAAACAACGTGCTGATGATTCTGAGCGCTCTTTGGACCTGTTTAAGTGCAATAACCAAGCAAAACCAAGGAGGCACACGATCAACGAATTAGAAACAAACTTCTCGCTTGTCCCAATAATTCCAGATCCTTTTGGTCAATCGCTAAGGCAGTTAGGCAAAATTTCACCAAATCCACCATACCACCACTCACACGGCCAGATAATTCTATTGCAACGACACCTGTTGAGAAAGCGAAGTTGTTGGCTGAACTCTTTGCTTCACATTCTACTGTCGATTTCCAAGGAAAAACACCACCTACTATTCCCATAGTGCAGTCAAGGATGCCCGATCTTGTCTTCAGACAGCGTATCACAAAACGTATTTTAATGAAGCTAGACACCAAAAAGGCTTTTGGTGCTGACGGAATACCTGCCATAGTTCTCAAAAACTGTGCGAGGGAACTAACTGTAGACTTTTCAACCTATGCTACAGAAAGGGAATATTTCCTTCCTGCTGGAAATGTGCCACAGTTCAGCCGATACCTAAAAAAGGCAAGAAGACCTTGCCAAATAACTACCGACCAATCGCACTGCTTTCAATAATATCGAAAGTCATGGCAAAGGCTATCAATCAGCATCTTATAAAATATCTTGAAGGATTGAACATTATTAGCGATCATCAGTATGGCTTTCGTAAAAATATATCAACAGGAGATCTTCTGACTTATGTAACACACGTTTGGAACAACACAATTGTACACTTTGGAGAATCTCGAGCGGTTGCTCTTGACATATCCAAGGCATTCGACCGTGTTTGGCACGATGGGCTGTTGGCTAAGCTACGCTCTTATTGTATGTCTGAAAAGTTCTGTTTGTGGCTCTCATGTTTCCTCAGAGAACGTTCTTTACGAGTGGCAGTCGACGGATTTCTTTCTAACACCTTCACTATCAACGCCGGTGTACCTCAAGGCTCCATACTGTCTCCTACTCTCTTTCTCATTTACTTTAACGATCTGCTGGAAACGACTGAGAATCCAATCTTCAGCTTTGCAGATGACAGTACGCTTATCTCTTCATTCACTTTGAACGTTCGGACATCGGCTACTCAGCCGAATATCCGCAGACAGCAGGAAGTCATTCAGCTTAACAAAGACCTGGAAGAAATTTTATCTTGAGGTGACAGTAACCAAGGGAAATTTAACGCTACAAAAACTCAGGCGGCAGTTTTTTCTAAAAATGTTAACGTTGCTGAACCCGACATTTCTCTAACATAGTCACTCAATTTGTTGGGCGTTAATTTGGGAGCAAATATGTCTTGGCATGAACATGTTGGATTCTATTCAGAGAAGAGCTGTTCGTCTGATTGGAGACCAGGAACTGACCGGCGGCCTTGATTCGCTGGAACATCGAAGAACGGTTGGCGACTTGAGCCTATTCTACAAGTATTTTCATGAAAAGTGTTTGAAGGATGTGGCCCGCTTAATTCCTCCCAGAGCGGTGCATGTTAGAAGTACACGTCGCGCTAATACTTCACATCCGTATGCACACACCTGCACCCGACGTATTTAACTTGTGGCAGCTTCTTTTTACAGTGATGTACCTGTACTAAACAGTTGCTCTTATGTTACAGAGAATGAGTTCTAGTTGTAAAAACGCTACTAAATATTTATTTGTTTTGGGCACCACCTATTTTTATTCAGCAACTGTGTTTGCCTAGCATAAAAAAAAATAGGAAATGCTAGGTTCTATGATTAAAATACACAGAATTGATGTGTTACTATACTAGACAAAAAATAAATTGCAATGTATTAGGCTTGTAACCTAATCTCAATCGTATAAGTATTGAAAAAATCGTATATCAATATTTTTAAGTGCCAGATTTTAGTTTTAACTAAACGTTATTATTACACATTTTGTAAAAGTGTTTGACGAAAAAGCTTGTAATATATTATCGATTTTTTACTTTAGTGGAATATTAATAATAAAAATTTTTCTTCTTTTTAGAAAAATAAAACTTTTATGAGATTTATAAGTGTTATGAGTATCATAAAGAATGTTAATTTTAAATTATATTTCGTTTTCGCGTTAAAAGATTAACTGCGTTTTTAGTAAGTACTAACATAATACTGGTGTAAACTGTTTTTATTACTTCATTATCTTCAAATTTTTTAAAATACAGGGTGTCCCATGGACTAAAATAAGGAAAATATTAGGAAAAGAACAACTTATTAATGTTTGTGACATTTTTCAAGGCTGGTGTAAGAAGAAAGATATTTGAACTTAATTAAAAGTATAAGCTACTCAGTATATATCACCACTACACCAAACACTTTGTTTTTGCACTCGACGCGCGTTTCGCTAACCATGTTAGCTTCATCAGGAGCGATGATTGACTAAAGCTACACTACAAATCTACCCTATTTATACTTAGCCTAACCCTTGAATTACTCAAGCGGAACTAATGACATAGGCAAGGCCATCAGTTCCGGTCAAGTAACCAGTACAGGGGACTATAAGGAATAGGCCCTCTGTCTTTATTTAAACTACTTTTACAATTTAGGATTTCCATACTTTCGTATGCGTTCAACAATCTCCTATCAGATACATTTTTTATTAATCTTAGATTATCTAATGTTACAGTATGATCAGCTTCAAGGCCATGTTCGGCAATGCTAGACTTTTCTGTTCTATTGTATCTTAAGTGTGCTAAATGTTCTTTAAATCGTGTTTTAATTGATCTTTTAGTTTGCTCAACATACTTTTTGTCACAATCATTACAACTAATTTCATAAATTCCACTTTTCTCACAATTAGGAAACTTATCTTTGGGATTTCCTAAGATATTCCTCAGATTGTCTGATGACTTATAGACTAAGGTGAGGCCTACCTTATTAAATACCTTACTGAGTCCCTTGCTATATTTCGGATTATATGGTATGGAGACATACTTGGTGTTATTTTCTTGGCGTATAAAAAAGGTGGAATTCTGAATATTAAACCTAAATTTATATCTATTTATTAGCTTATTTACTAAGTCATCGTCATAACCATTAACTCTAGTTATATTTCTAATACGATTCCTTTCTTTATTAAAGTTTACTCTATTCAGAGGGAAAGTGACCAAACGATGAACTAAAAAATGTAATGAGGCTAATTTATGTTGTTTGCAATGAAATAAATCATTAGGAATATATCTATCTGTTATTGTGTCCTTCCTATAGATATCAAATTCTAATCTATTATTATTTTTAATAATTAAAATATCTAGAAAAGGCAATTGTCCTTTGTTCTCAACTTCGTAAATAAATTTAATGGAATCATACCGGCTATTTAATTTAGAAACAAAATCATCAATATTTGCTTTCTTTGTATCAAAAATCGCGAAAATATCATCCACATACCTATACCATACCCTTGGGAAATATTCGAATTCTTGACTGGCTTCGATTTCAAACTTACTCATAAATAAATTGGCTATGAAAGGTGACAAGCAATTACCCATAGCTGTTCCTTCCTTCTGAACATAAAATTGATTGTTATATTGGATTGAGCGTATTTCGTACAATTCGTTGTATCTTACCACTATGTTCCGTAAGTGCGAGGAAAAGTACTAGACATTCTGTTCTCTTATTCGTTGATCCTAGCCCAACTGATGAGCCGTGATACGGCAAAATGCGTCTCAGAATGGATTGACAAACAGGAGAACAGTGGGTGGACTACTGAAATATGGGCCTCGTCCGTTTTCAGTTGTCTTACATTTAACCACAATTTTTTTTTTTGCTGGAGAGACGTTATTGTTCAACCGATGCCTCAAAAAGACAAAACAATCTTAGAAATAACCAGCGGCCAGCAATATTAAAAGTTATGGAAAATACTATTAATCAGAATCATTTGAAATATCTGGAAGACTTTAATATTATTAGCAAACATCAGTATGGCACAGGTGATCTTTTGGCTTAATTTACATATATTTGAATGAAGAAATGAGGAGGATAAACCAAGAAAATATGATGACGAAAACCGCAATGAAAAATGATAAGGAAAGGGAAAGGAAGGAGAAAAGGAACAAGAACTTAATATGGCAGAGGGAAGAGTAAGAACAATAGAAACTTGGAAACAGGGCACATGGAATGTAAGAGAACTGAATGGGAAGGAGGTGGAATTGATAGATTAGTTTGAAGGGACGGGCTTGGAAATACTGGCAATTAGCGAAACAAAGAGAAAGGGCAAGGAAGGATAAGTTTAAATAATGAAGATACATTGATATACAGTGGAGTGCAACAGAGCCAAAGAGCAGCGGCCGGGGTTGGATGCATAATACACAGAAGAATAAACAAACAAATAATACATTGGGAAGCAGTATCCGAAAGAGTACTCACAGTAGAACTGAAAAATGGCAAAGGCGAGATAATCACATTGATAGCAGTATATGCGTCAGATGAAAATGAAAAGGCCGAACAAAAGGACAAATTTTGGGAAGAATTGAGTACAATAACGGAAGAAGCCAGAGGGGAGGCTGTATATTGCCGGGGACTTTAATGCTTCTGTAGGCAGAAGAAACAATACAAAAACAACATCAATAGGACAGCATGGTGAAGAACTTGCTAGACTATTGCCAAATACATGGTCTCATCATAACAATCACATTTTACCAACATAGAGACATATATAAGTACACAAGGGTTCAACATACAAAACAAGAGAGGTCAATTATAGACTATAAACTGGTACAAAAGAGCAAAAGAAAATATGTGAAAAACGTGAGAATAAGAACAGGAGCCGAAATATATAGTGATCATTACCTACTAGTAGGAATAATCAAAGGAAGGTTGCTAAAAGATGAATACAAATTAACAAGGACATATAAACTAAGAAATGAATAAATTATGATAAAATTGATAGACACTTCTGTTTAAGATTCAGGAATTCTATATTCAATGTTTTGACTTTTCCCGCTTTAACACTAGAAAATGTGAACATTTTCACGATAGATGCAACGATAATCTGAAATCACAAATTTTGTAGTTATGATATTTTACCTCTGAGGTTCAGATTTATCATTATATTCAACACATAAGATGACAAACTATTTATGCAATCATATTTGATACATCTACTAATAGTTGAGAAATCATATTTCTGTTCATATTCATATTAGACTGTATCGATTAGAAGTAACCTTCCGATGTTTCGCCTATGTATGCACGAGAAATATTCAGCGATTTCTACTCTTCAAGATTAGGACACCGAATGAGCTGAAAGTAGTACAAGTGAAGAATTGATAGTGCTCACTGAACTTTGATCCAATATAATGATCGTTTTCCACGTGTCGTGTTTGTAAATTTCGATTTATTCTCAAAATTTTCATTTAAAAAAATATTAAATACATTCATGGTGCGACCTGTTGAGGATTGATGCTCAACTACTACTGATAAGTTAATATATCTGTGTGTATTAGTAAAGGGTGTCCCAAAATTCAAGGAAGATTTGAATTTGACGCCATTTGTATGGTAAAGTGTTACCAACAAAACAAAAAACACAGCGTGACCGCTGACAGTTCAGGGTTATTAAAAATGGAGCGCTACACGAAAGAACAACGTGATTTCCATTGTTGAGCAATATTTTAAAAATAATATAAGTTTGGCAGCTACAGTTCGGAACTTTTGTACAAAATATGGTCGGAATACTGATTTAACCTCATCAACTGTGAAGAGATTAATTCAAAAATTCAGGAAGGCTGGATGAATTAGTAATCTTAAACGCTCTGGTCGTCCTTCAACAAGTCGTTCGACACAAAACATTGAAGCAGTTCGTAAGAGTGTTGCTGAGACTTCAGGAACATCAATTCGGCACCGTGGTCAAGAAATGGACATTTCCAGAAGCTCTACAGCGTATTTTCACGAAGGATTTGCATCTTAATGCTTACGAGGTTCAATTGACTCAAGAACTGAAGCCAACTGACCACGCACAACGAAGAGAGTTCATTGAATGACTATAGAACGATAACAAGTAGATACTGATTTTTCGAAGAAAATCATCTTCGGCGATGATCATTTCCACCTTGATGGCTTCGTTAATCGGCAAAATTGTCGCATTTGGGGTTCAGACAATCCACACGTGACTGTTGCGAAACAAATACATCCACAACGTGTCACTGTTTGGTGCGAATTTTGGGCTGGACGCATCATCGGACCATTCTTCTTCGAAAATGTGATTGGCCAGGCAATAACAGCTAATGGTGATCGTTATCGCGATATGATAATCTAGTTTTTGTGCCTAAATTGCAAGATGTGGATGTAGACAACATGTGGTTTCAATAAGACGGTGCCACATGCCATACAGCCTGAAAAACAATTCAATTACTGCATGAGTCATTTCCTGGTCGTGTAATATCCCGTTTTGATGATCAGAATTGGCCGCTCAGATCATGCGATTTAACGCCGTTGGACTTTTTTCTTTGGGGTTTTTTAAAGTCTAAGGTTTATGCCAACAAGCCCACGACCACCCACGACTTGAAGGAGAAAATTAAGCGCTGTATTAACGAAATTCAGCCCGCAAAACGGTCATGGAAAATTTCGACAAAAGAGTGCGTATGTGCCAGCAAAGCCGTGGAGGCTATTTACCCGATATGTTATTCCATACATAACCCTATACTGTATACTTCATGAATTAATAAAATTTTTTTTTAATTAAAAACCTGTGTTTTCTATCAAAATTACTTCTTGCGTGAATTTTGGGACACCCTTTATATATTAAATTAACAAGGCGCGGTAAGTATCTATGAATACCTACAAAACACTGGCAGTACCATTCGATGGGATAATAAAATCTTACATAAGAAACTATTTTCATATTTTGTTAATGTGTGCAGGTCAAAAAGAAATATGAAATAACCGGTCAAGTGCAAGTTGAACTTGCGCAATTAGTGTTCCGTACGTTAATTGCTCTTAAAATAAAAATTTTTGTTATGAAGGTATAAAATGATCAATGACTTCACAAAACACATTCCAAATGAGTTTTCAACAAAGTTTGTTTCCGATCTTTACTTAAAACTGATGACCTTGATATTTTCGTTTTTTTATATACCAGATAAATTATTAAAGGTAATACACTAGTAATAATTTTCATTCAATCTACACCCCGTAGAGAATATTCCATAATTTTTTCAAAATTTTTTGATAAGTACTTTTCGAGATAAGGGGAGGGACAGCGATTTTACGCGAATTTTTAAAAATTAGACAAAGGAAAGCGTGCGTAAGTATTAGATTATATATTTTTGAACTCGTCTTTTTACTAGCTTTCATTTGACACCCCACTCGGTGACCTAGTAAAAAAATTTTTTTTCCACTTCCGATTTGATCCCCTAAAACTAACCCCTTAAGTCAAAATTTAACTTTCAAAGCTACACGGCTCGGATGAAGCCATTAATTCCAACTTTCTGCGTCAAATAGTTTTGGAGAAAATCGGGTGTGACAGACGGACAGACGGACGGACGGACGGACACCGAAGTGTGTTCCGTACGGAACACTAAAAAATAAAAAATGAATAAAAAAGCTTATCGGATCAAATTGCATTAACGTTCAAAGACCTTCAAATTTTAGTTACATTAAAAAGTGTATACGTCTACAAGTACGTAATTCCCACATACCATATATAGCAAAAAGTGTGTTTCTAAGGGTTCGATTGGATGAAAGAAGACAACCATATTTTGAAAATAGATCTTTCGGCTGACATTTGTTTAATTACAAGAGCACATAATGGTTATCCTTCATAATCAGAAATGACAATTTTAACGATTGCTGCTTGAGTTAGATAGACAAACTAGGCGTTTAATGTTAACATGAAACGCTACTAAGTTGGGAATGTGGAATCTTTGGCACAATGACACTACTCAGTATATATCACCACTACACCAAACACTTTATTTTTGCGCTCGACGCGCGTTTCGCTAACCATGTTAGCTTCATCAGGAGCGATGATTGACTTGAGTCAATGCAAAAATAAAGTGTTTGGTGTAGTGGTGATATATAATGAGTAATGAATGTATACGTAAAAAACCTCATTGCAGAGTAGATGATAAAAGTTCTTATGCAGCGTGCGGCCATGAATTCGTTATTTGAACACGCATTTGATAAATTGACTTGTAGGATTATTCAGTTAATCACTAGATATATGATTATGTTTTAAGTCCTTTTAATGTCAACGTCACGATTAGCTTAATATAAATTAAAAAAAGATTCCAAAACTAAACCAACCCAGTAAATTTTAAAAGTCTAAATTTGACAGGTCGACAAAATTAGACGAAACTCCAGACTCTGAGACCAGAGTACATTTTTCGAAAAGTTTTTGGTGTGCTCAATCCGAATCCGACTTCAGAATTGCTCTATCACAACATGTTTTCGAGATATACCAACTTAAAAATGCGAAAAAAAAAAAAAAAACAGGGTTTTTGGCTATATTCGAGATTATACCGCTTCGCTAATTAATTTTTCTCCACATAACTCGTTGCAGCATATGAAAGTACTACTCTTCCCTATCAAAATGCATTTTAAATTTTCCAAATATCTTATTTTTTTCTCGCAGAAATCATCTTTCTAGTAGCAACATTGTTTATTTGTTATCTTGTCCTATTTTAGTGGCTTTTTAATTTTTTTTTTATGTCAACTTTTAATAACAAAAGTTCAAGGGTTTTAAAGGGACAATAAAATAATATAATTGTGATTACCTTGGAAGATTATTTTGGATGTCATTTCAAGGTCAACTTTGATTTTTTAAATAGGAACCCATATTTTTCTAGTATTATACATACTTTTCATCGAAAAATTTTTTCGATAATATTCCGTTCTTCAATACTTCATGAATAAAAGACATTGCCTTCTTAATCCTCAAATAAGCATAAAGGCAAAATGAATCTAAAATAGCCTCGGGCGTCGAGTGAAAATTAATAACAAATATTACATCCTAAAATCCTAAAAGAATCAAAATTTAATACAACAGAAAGGCAAACGTAACAAACTTTTAACCAAATTGGTATGGTTGTAACGAAAAAGTCATACTAATTAATTTCAGCGGACGATTTCTCCGAGAAATATCTGAAAAATATCTGAAAAATTCAAAATGCATTTTGAAGGAAAAGTGTAGTAATTTTAGTTGCCGTAGCGAGTTTTGAGGAGAAGAATTAATTTGTGGTGTAATATAATCCCGAATATAGCGAAACACTGTGTTTTTTGCATTTTTAGGTTAAGATAGCTTGAAAACCTGATGTGATAGAGCAATTCTGAAGTCGTATTTGGATTCAGTGCATCAAAAACCTTCAAAAAAGTATAGTGTGGTACCAAGGTTTGCAAAATGTTAGCCTGTGTTTTCAACGGTAATTATTTTTAATGATTTTATTATTTTTCTCAAGTTGAGTTTTATTTTTGTGTTTCCTTTTTATGCCAGCTGTCACTAAAGTATCTTAACTACGTCAACAACATCTTATTATTATTTTTTCTTTATGGGTCTAGCACACGTGCTGCAGGGAAGTCCCTAAAGCGCTACAGGAGCGACACGTGTGCGGAAAAAGCGATTTACATTGTTCTTGAATTGCTGTAAATTGTACTCGATGAGAAACACAGTCCTGGGTAAGCCATTCTAAAGGGATGATGTTCTTCATATAAAAGACTGCTTGAAAAGCGTTGTACGAGGAGTAACAAGTTGAACCTCATACGGATGTGAAGTATCAGCACGACGGGTACTTCTAACATGTACCGCTCTGGGAGGAATTAAGCGGGCTACATCCTTCGAATACTTTCCATGAAAATACTTGTAGAATAGGCTCAAGTCGCCAACCGTTCTTCGATGTACCAGCGAATCAAGGCCGCCGGTCAGTTCCGGGTCTCCAATCAGACGAATAACTCTTCTCTGAACAGAATCCAACAAATGCAGTGTATGTTTGGGAGCGGGGGCCCCAAATATGGGAGCAGTATTCCATAGTTGGTCGAATTTGAGCTTTGTAAAGAAATGATAGTTGTTGTGGAGTGTAAAGCTTTCTAGTTCGAAATAATATTTCCAACTTTTGAGAAGCTCTCCTTGCTATGCCTGCAACATGTTCATGCCAGGACATATTTGCTCCCAAATTAACGCCCAATAAATTGAGTGACGATATTAGAGGAATGGAGTGACCCAACATAACTAAGTCGGGTTGAGCAACGTTAACTTTTTTAGAAAAAACTGCCGCCTGGGCTTTTGTAGCTTTAAATCCCACTTGGTTACTGTCACCCCCAAGATAGAGTTTCTTCCAGGTCTTTGTTAAGTTGAATGACTTCCTGCTGTCTGCGGATATTCGCCTGAGCAGCCGATGACCGTGCGTTGAAAGTGAATAAAGAGATAAGCGTACTGTCATCTGCAAAGCTGTAGATTGGATTCCCGGTCTTTTCCAGCAGATCGTTAATGTAAATGAGAAAGAGAGTAGGAGAGAGTATGGAACCTTGGGGCACACCGGCGTTAACAATAAAGATGTTAGAAAGAAATCCGTCCACTGCGACTCGTAAAGAACGCTCTCTGAGGAAACATGAGAGCCACAAACAGAACTTTTCAGACATATCATAAGAGCGTAGCTTAGCCAACAGTCCATCGTGCCAAAGACACGGTCGAATGCTTGCTACCTGCTCAGACAGTGTCAAAATTGAATCTGAAATTCATAAGACCGTGCCTATTTTAACCTTGATCATGATTTAAACACACACCTGCAAGATTTAGAGGCGCATTTTCCTTTTGGGAAATATTGACTTACCCGTATAGACACACAGAATAGTGTAGCGTAAAAACTTTGGTAAAAAACTAAACGAATCACATTTCATATTTATAAAACTTATTGTATGAAAGTTCATTTCAATCTAAATTACCTAGAAAATAAAATTTTGGTCAAAAATTTCTAGAGAATTTCAAATGTTTCAACAACAACAAGTAATCGACAAAAGGCTACAGTTATGACAGAAATAAAAATAACCATGACAATAACAGGAATTATTTCGTTAGAGTAAGTAAGGGCCTGAGTTCTCTCCAGAGTCATTATTTAAAATGGTGGTATGATAAGGGGATATAAAATTACTTCGGAGAGAAGTATTTTATAGCGATATTTTGAAACCAGAAACATTTGTGACAGTGGTGGGTCTTTAGGCTTTTTAATATATTAATTTAGTATTGATCCTGAGTCAAAAGCTGCATTTAGAATTACTATTGCTCTTTGCTTTTTATATCAACATTAATACATTACAACTTTAAAAATACCAATATCATTAAAAACACCACAACAATGAGATAACCGGACACTGCTACTACAGACCAACCGATGTGATGATGATGGCTAAAATAACTGACTACTCTTCTTCTTCTTCTTCGGGTACCATGACTGTTCAACGATCGTCATCATGTTGGATACCATGTTGATGATCATCGTCTTATTGACAGCCGCTCGGAAGAGTTGAACAGTGGACTTTCCGTACCACTGCCTCAAATTTTTCAACTACGATGTTCTCCTTCTCCCTGAACCACGTCTTCCTGGAATTTTTCCCTCAATAATTAGATGCTAGATTTCGTATTTTTCTGGATGTCTCCTAATGTGGCCAAAATATTCTAATTTGCGTCGCTTGATGGTCGTGACCACTTCCAAGTCCTTGTCCTTGCGAGTGAGGACGATGTTGTTACTAATTCTGTCCATCCAAGTGATTTTCAGCAGTCGTCGATATACTCACATCTCGAATGCCTCCAGACGTTTAAGCATTGCTTCAGTTAGCGTCCATGCTTCCGTGCAGTACAAGAGAACCAGAAAGACATAGCAGCCTACCAGGTCGTGACTAGTAAAAATTTTTTGATCTCTATTCTAATTTTGACTTCCACAGTCGGTTCCTACTACTATCAAACCTTTCCATTAAGCACTGAAAATTTTCTAAAAGGTATATGTCTATCATGGTACTTCGCTCTGTAAAGCCTTACTGCCAAAAGACAATTTTTTCCCGCCTCGCCCAGTATATAAACCATATCAATTAATTCATTTTTAGGAAAATCTGTAACTATTACCTATATACGTCACTTACTACAACAAATTAAACTATTTTTACTTGCTTAATAGACATGTCAAAATTTGACAATGCCTACATTTTTGTTTTGTCTTGGCAACTATAATCGAAAAACTATTGGAAATAGGTTCTTATAGTTTGAGATACTTTGTAACTTTGTAACTTTGTACTCAGAAAAAATAATAATATTCAAGGTGTGCCATTTTAAAAATTTGAAAATTTTCAATCAATAATAATAATATATTAATAATCATTTATTAGCTCCAAGAATAACAATATTTATAAACACAAAATGGTATGGAACATTGTACAAAGAACAAAAAGATAAAGGGACATTCACAAAACACATACATATGTTTATGACAAAAACAAAAGGCTCAGAAAACATTAAAGACAGTCAACGGAAGATGAAAAGCATCCTTAACAAGTAGCAATGAAACTCACATTTTTATTCATAAGTTAAGTCTGTCTGAATCACTAAAGAAACTGTCTATAGTATAATAAGCTTTTGGATAATAAAACTTCCGTATCTTTGTTTTGGCTCTTACTTGCGGTAATTTTCGAACGCTCTCTGGGAAACTATTAAATATTTTAACGGAAGAATATTGTACACCTCTTTGGATATAACTAAAATTACACTTCTCAATTACAAGATCTGTTTTATATCTAGTTTCATAATTATGTCCGTTTTGCGCATTTTCAAAGAGATCCTTGTTAATATGAACAAACATAAAGGATTCCAATATATACATACTAGTTAAAGTTAAAAGGGATTTACTGACAAAGACATTCCTACAGCTTTCACGATAATGGATCTTAAAAGTAGCTCTGACATTTTTTTTGTAATTTAAAAAATTTTGTCTACTTGGGGAGAATTTCCCCAAAAAATCAAACCATACCTGAACCTGGACTGCACGTAAGCATAATAGGCCGTCAAGGCAGCATCAACGCCCACATTATTTGATAAGATTCTCAGTGCATAACAATATTTGGAGATACCAGCCGCGACATTCTCCACATGCTGTCTCCAATCAAGTCAAGCATCAATATTAACGCGCAGCAAAGACAGGTGCTGAGATGTTTGAATATATCTACCTCCTACCAAAAACCAGACATTGTGTTTTTTGAAACATTCAGTAGAAGGTCATGGGTTGTAAAATAACGATCTAGAATTTCACAGGCTCTCCCCACGTCAGCGACTATCTCTTGTGGAGTGTCATCACTAAAGATCAAGGTTGTGTCGTCCGCATATAGAACTGTAAACTTTCCTGTAATGTTAGGCAATTCGTTTGTAGAAAGTATATAAAGCAGCGGGACTAAAATAGATCCCTGTGATACATCACTCGTAACAGCGACCCTGTCAGAAAGAAAAGACCTGCCATAATTATCAGTCTCCATCACTTGCTGAGTGCAATTGTTCAAGTAGGAGGCGATTAACTTTAATGCATTTCCCCTAATATCCAGGAGTTCCAATTTTATGCATAAAGTCTTATGATTGACACAATCAAAGGCTTTTGACAGATCAATACACATTGCCATAGTTATCGTTCCGCTATTTAGTGAATTCAGAACATTCGACAATGCCTGATAAATAGCTCTTATGGTGGATTTTCCCTTTATAAAACCGTTTTGATTGGATGCATTCATCGAGTGCCTCTCCAAGAATCCAAGAAATCTCCCATTGATAATCCTCTCAAAGATCTTTCCAACGTTAGACAGAAGAGATATCGGTCTGTAGTTTTTCTCATCATTTGCTGCTCCTTTCTTATGGATTGACTTTACACTGGCATTTTTTAGGAGATCAGGATATATACCCTGCTCAAAACACAAATTAATGATAAACGATAGTGGCTCAGATATTATTTCTGCAGTTTCTTTAAGTATATTTACTGGTAAATTATCATCTCCAATTGATTTTTTATTTTTTAAAGATTTGATTACAGAAAAGACCTTGGGAACCGTCGTTGGCATTAGAAATATAGTATTGAAATTTTTATTTTCAGATGACGATAACGGAAATCCACCGCCGTCCAGATCATTATTTATTCTGGGACACACGTTTATAAAGTATTTGTTCAGATTATTTACAATTTTAAAAGGATCGTCGAATCGTGAAATAGTCGAAATGTATAAATTTATTTTGAACACCCTGTAGCATCTAACTGAAATTTCTTTACATATATCTTTTTTTCATCTCTATAGAACGCTCGTACCAATTATGAGTATTCCGCCTTCAGAAACAATGGCGCTACTGGCAATTTTTTATAAAACTGAAAACTAGTATTTTCTTAAAGAAATTGAAATATTAGAAAAGTTATTAAGTTTAGGTATATAACATTATTAATAAAAAAGTTATAAAATTTTACGCAGAATTTAAAAATAAATTAGAAAATAGGATGTTCCATTTAAAAAAACATATGTTATATCGGCCACACTTTTTTGAAGTACCCTGTATACTCAAAAGTAATTTTAAATTGTTCACCTTAACATTCCCTAAAACTATTGTATTTAATATTTTTTCGTCATTCCCGAAACAAATGAGATAATGAACTTTATTCTCTCGTTAACTCACCCTGTACAAGTGTCAATAATTTTATTTTTTATTTTTAATTTTTATAGATCTTTTCCGCTATTAGTGATAATTAATCTGTCATTGGAGTATCTGATGTTATTTATGTTAACGTGGTGGTGTACCAGTGAGTACTTCATTAAATATCACCTCCGAATAGAGGTTGAACAACAAGCGCGATAGAATACGACCCTGACGTACTCCAGCTTGATTTTAATTTCATCCGATAGTTGATGCTCCAACCATACTTCAGCTGTCTGATGCCAGTACAAATTGACGATGTCACGAATGTCTTTGTCGTCTACGACAGTCGTTATTAAAATCTTTAGAAGTTTTTCGTATCGTACCTTATCAAAGGCTTTTTCAAAGTCAACTGAACAAAGGAACACATTCTGGTTGACATTGCGACATCTCTGAATCAACACATGGATACCAAACAGTGTTTCCCTAGTAGCTAATCCGTTTTAAAAACCGAACTGACTGTTTTCAATTCTTTCTTCAAGTTTATTATATATCCTGCCATATATCACTCTCAAAAATATTTTTAAAACGTGGCTCATGAGACTAATTGTTCGAGGGTAACTACAACTGGTTGCTCTGTTCTTTTTTGGAATCATGACAAATGCTAATTTCAGCCAATCAGTCGGTAGTTTTTCGGTCTGTCTCATAAATGGCGTTAAAAAGTTTTGTTAGTGATGTGCTTCAAAATATGGTCCTTGAGGAAAATGACATCAGATTCATTACTCACCTATATTGGGATCAGGTGGCGACATTACGAGTAAATAGCAGAGAGACTGAGGAAATAGGAATAAAAAGAGGTGTTCATCAGGGATGTGTTCTTTCCCCGCTCCTGTTTAATCTATACTCTGAGCACATATTCCAGAAGGCCTTAGAGAATGCCATAGATGGTATCAAAGTTAATGGCAAAATCATTAACAACCCAAGGTACGCTGATGATATCGTTATTATAGCAGAGACAGCGGATGGACTTCAGCGTCTTATGAACAATATATCTAGGGAAGGCTATATTTTAGGCACAAAAGTAAACGTTAATAAAACGAGAGTAATGACAGATATTCGTGTTTACGATCAATTGATAGAACAAGTAAACAAATTCAAATACCTAGGGTGTTGGGTAACTAATGATTTGAATCCTGAAGTTGAGGTACGAGTTCGCTTTGAAATTTCTATAGCGGCTTTTCTCAAAATGAGACACCTCCTCACAGACTCAACTCTTTTTCTGGATACTCGTTATCGTTTTGTAAAGGTCTATATATACCCAGTACTTTTATATGGAGTTGAAGCCTGGACCTTGAGAGTACGATCAATGAATCGTTTGGAGTCTTTCGAATTATGGGTCATGCGCAGAATATTGAAGATCTCTTGGACAGAGCGTCTTACTAATGAAGATGTACTTCGTCGAATGGGTAGAGAAAGAAAACTATTGTCATTTATTAAAAGACAAAAAACTCGTTACTTGGGACATATTTATAGGGGTCCACGTTATTCACTGCTCCGGTTGTTGATGGAAGGGAAAATTGAAGGAAAAAGAGGTATGGGGCGTCGAAAATGTTCCTGGCTGAAAAATACACGAGATTGGACAGGTCTGGATACCCACACTTTATTATGAATTGCCCAGGAGAGCGAAGAATCCGCCGTGATTACAGCCCAACTTCAGTAATGGAGATGGCACTATAAGAAGAAAGAAGTGCTGTTATTCCTATATTTCCTAATGGTTTTAAAATTTCAGTGCTCACCTGGTCTGGTCTACTTTTTGCTAGCTTTATTGTTAGTGCCACTTCGTCTTTAGTAATTAGTGGGCCCGACGTAGCATCAGTTATGCCACATTCAGATCTCTCAGCATCGAACAGTTCTGTGATATAGTCCTTCCGTACCTCGAGCTGTTCTATTATATCTATTATTTTGTGTCCTTTTCGATGTTTCAGAGAGTAGCTTGTACTCAGGCTTTTATTGCCGTTAACATCTTTCCGTTTTTTTATGTAAATTAAACAACTGACTACGGTCATGGCTAAAACAAAAATAACGACCATAACCGAAATTATTCTGTTCCGAGTATAGTAAGTTTGGGTCTCAGTTATCTCCAGAGTCATTGCGTAAATGTGGCATGATAGAGGTATATTAAATAATTTCTGAGATTACTTTGGCAGTAATTTCTCTGTTGGTTTTGTGTCAAGAGAATCAGTTTAGTAAAAAGGTTCTGTTTTAAAAACATAATTACTTTTACAGGCACGTTACAAAATAGCTGTAAGTTAAGGTTTTTATTTCTTAGATGAAAATAAGCTATTTCTGATGTACTAGTATTATAATAAAAGACCGGTCAAGTGCAAGTTGAAGTTGCGCAATTAGTGTTTCATACGTTGATTGCTTTCAAAATTAAAAAATTTTGTTACAGAGGTATAAGATGATCAGTGACTTCATAAATCACACCCCAAATGAGTTTTCAAAAAACTTTTTTTTCCGATCTTTACTGAAAACTGATGACCTTGAAATTCTTCTTTTTTATATATACCAGATAAATTATTAAAGGTAATGCACTCGTGATAATTTTCGTTCAATCTACACCCTGTGACGAATATTGCTGAATTTTTTCAAAATTTTTTAATCAGTTCTTTTCGAGATAAGGGAGGGGACAGTGATTTTTCGCGATTTTTTAAAAATAATGCAGAGAAAAATGTGCGCAAGTATTACATTATATGTATTTTTGAACTCTTGTTTTTACAAGGTTTCATTTGACACCCTACTCGATGACATGGTAATTTTTTTTTAACTTCCGATTTCACTCCCCTAAACTATCCCCTAAAATCAAAATTTAACTTTTAAAACAACATGGCTCTGCTGAGGCTACCAATTTCTATTTCAGTAGCAAATTTCAACTTTCTAGGTCCAATAATTTCGGAGAAAATCCGTTGTGACAGACAGACGGATGGACAGACACCGAAGTGATCTTATAAGTGCTCAGTACGGACACTTAAAATATTTTCGTGAAAAATCGGCTATAATATTAGATAAATCATGAATAAATAGATCATATTACAAGAGAAATATTTTTATTCTCGGAGATACATCGGGTATTCGAATAAAAGGGTACAAGGTGTTGTATTAAAAAATTAATTTTGAAATATGCGTAACAAAAAAAAACCGATAATAAGTCAAAATCGGGAAAATGATTTACCCAGTATTTTCCTTACAAACATTTCTAAAATAAGTACTGAATTTTACTTTTTGAAACAAAGAGAAAGTTAATTTATATAATATGAATAAAAATCATACAACATATCGACATCCACTCCCTTAATCTTCTTTTCTTGAAACGATATTACTCAAAAACTATAGGTTTCATCCTTATTTGAAATATTATAATATCATTTCCTTCAAGTATTATGATACCAAGAGACCGATAGCCGGATAGACAGACCAATGGAAATAGGAATATATATTTATCGCGATCTAAGAATATTATCACGCAAAGAAAAGTAAAAATTGCAGAGGGACGTAAAATGAAGAATTTACCTGTTGTACCAGAAGCGAACTGCGGCCAATTTAACTGTTTTTTATGTTACTCTGTAACTAGATCTTAATCCCTTCTATATACTATTTCAATTAAAATTAAGAATAATGAAAAAGGAAGAACACTGAGATATAAGTATATTATGATATATGAACACACTTCTCACCCTCTACCCCATTCCTTTCACCTTGCATACCTTTTACTATAAATGATTAGCTCAAATTTCTTAAAATAAACCAACCAAAATCCAGCCAAAATTTTTATAATAATATTGAAACTGTACAATATTTAATGACTTCTACCCTTTCCCCTGTTAAGATGGCAATTAGCAAAAAAATAATGTAATGTTTTGTTCCCATGACTCAAAGAACTCTAAATCATACCTATAGCACAATAAAATAAAGTAGCCCTTCTTATTCCCTCCCCTACCTCTTATACGTGGGTCAAAATAATTAAAACGAGCCACCTGAATTTTTTTTTTTCGGATTTCAAAGATGTTTTCTATAGAGGTATAGTATTTTTCAAGATCTAAGAAAGTAAGTTGGCGAATTGACGCAATAAAAAGGATCTTCGCACTTACCCGGCCATAACAGGGTCGATATATACTCGTATATATATATATATATATATATATATATATATATATATATATATATATATATATTATATATATATATATATATGTATATATATGTATATATATATATATATATATATATATATATATATATATATATATATATATATATCTCCCTTATTTTGTTAAAGTTATAAATATTTTTTTTAAACAATTGCGAATTGTTGTCGGTTTCACTCGAAAATGAGATCGCACTCTTTTAATGCGTAATATGCCACTGAGTAAATTTTAGAAAAAGAAAAGTTAGTAACCACTTATATCAAAGAAGTTCGTGGCCTCTAGCGCACGAGCCGCTAACGCTGACGCCCTCGAAAAACTCATTAATTTTTAAAGAAGGAGTCATAATAGTAATATCAAGGCCTTTTGCGTTTATTATTTAATGAACAATTATACGATATATATTAAATTATTTCAAACATTCACTGTTACAGAACTAGAAAATATTTTGAACATCAATTGGTTATTTTCTTTCGGTATACACGCATGGAATTGGCGTAGCAAGTCCGATGCCTCGATTGATAAACGTTTTCGTGAGCCTGACATTCTTCACTTTTGCAAAAATCGAAGGCTATATTTCTAAAAAAAAATATCTGCCCAATCAAACAAGCGTTTGGGAGATGTTATTTGATTTTCACTATTTCTCTGAAGACTTGCAGTTCCCGCCGCACTTTTAACGCATCCAGCAATTTCATCGCAAGCCCCTTTTCCATGAGAAGTGGCGAAAAAATGCCACTATGCACTAATACCACATTCAGATTCATGGAACAGTAGGCAAGAGAAATTGAACTTGTTTATATATTGAGACCCAGCTCCGTCAGAAAAATAATAAATTTTTCGTATGGCGAAGTCGTCGATCGTAGCCTTCAAATGTTGAATCAATTTTTAGTGTTCCGTACGGAACACTTATAAGATCATTTCGGTGTCTGTCTGTCTGTCTGTCTGTCTGTCACACCCGATTTTCTCCGAAACTATTTGACATAGAAAGTTGAAATTTGGTAATAATATAGGAATTGATGGCCTCATCAGAGCCATGTAGTTTTGACAGTTAAATTTTGACTTAAGGGGTTAGTTTTGGGGGTGAAATCGGAAGTGAAAAAAAATTTTTTTTACTAGGTCATCGGGTGTGGTGTCAAATGAAAGCTTATGAAAACACGAGTAAAAAATGTATATATAATGTAATACTTGCGCCCACTTTTCTTTGTATTATTTTTAAAAAATCGCGAAAAATCGCTGTCCCGGGCCTTATCTCGAAAAGTACTTATCAAAAAATTTTGAAAAAATTCCGGAATAATCTCCACGGGGTGTAGATTGAACGAAAATTATCACGAGTGCATTACCTTTAATAATTTTTCTGGTATTTAGAAAAAACAAAAATTTCAAGGTCATCAGATTTCAGTAAAGATTGGAAACAAACTTTGTTGAAAACTGATTTGGGGTGTGTTTTGTGAAGTCACTGATCATTTTATACATCTGTAACAAAATTTTTTATTTTAAAAGCAATCAACGTACGGAACACTAATTGCGCAAGTTCAACTTGCCCTTGACCGGTTTTATTTATTTTACAAATGAACTGAAGCCAGTGAATGTTTCACGTTCTCTGATTAGAAGCCGCGCGCAATTAGAAAAATATTAATAATTTCTTTAATATAAGAGATTACTAACTTTTTTTTTAAAATTTATTCAGTGGCATTTTACGCATTAAAAAAACCGGTCAAGTGCAAGTTAAACTTGCGCAATTAGTGTTCCGTACGTTAATTGCTTTTAAAATAAAAAAAATTTGTTACAGAGGTATAAAATGATCAGTGACTTCACAAAATACACCCCAAATGACTTTTCAACAAAGTTTGTTTCCAATCTTTACTGAAATCTGATGACCTTGAAATTTTTGTTTTTTTTTTTATATACCATATAAATTATTAAAGGTAATGCACTCTTGATAATTTTCGTTCAATTTACACCCCGTGGAGAATATTCCAGAATTTTTTCGAAATTTTTTGATAAGTACTTTTCGAGATAAGGCCAGGGACAGCGATTTTTCGCGAATTTTTAAAAATAATACAAAGAAAAGTACGCGCAAGTATAATATTATATATATATATATATATATATATATATATATATATATATATATATATATATATATATATATTATTACTCGTGTTTTCACAAGCTTTCATTTGACACCACACTCGATGACCTAGTAAAAAATTTTTTTTTTCACTTCCGACTTCACCCACCAAAACTAACCCCTTAAGTCAAAATTTAATTCTCAAAACTACATGGCTCTGATGAGGCCATCAATTCCTATATTATTACCAAATTTCACCTTTCTATGTCAAATAGTTTCGGAGAAAATCGGGTGTGACAGACAGACAGACAGACACCGAAGTGATCTTATAAGTGTTCCGTACGGAACACTAAAAAGGGCGGTCTCATTTTCGGGTGAAACCGAAAAGATGGTTTAATTTACAATTATTTAAAAAATTGTTTATAACTTTAACAAATTAATTTTTTACAACAACCGCATAAATTCAACTGAAAAGTATAAACATTTAGCTTCCTTTTAAAAAAAATTAACTCAATTATCTCTATTCGTTTCCGAAGTATGAATAAATGAAAGGTTCTACACATAAATATTCAATTAGCGATTATTCGCAAGATAATTGAACTATTGCAAAAAAAAATTAATGACTTCTACCCTTTCCACCCCCTTTCCCTGTTAAGATGGCAATTAGCAAAAAAATAATGTAATGTTTTGTTCCCATGACTTAACGAACTCTAAATCATATCTATAGCACAATAAAATAAAGTCGCCCTTCTTATTCCCTACCCCGCCTCTTATATGTGGGCCAAAATAAGTAAAACAAGCCACCTGAAAATTTTTTTCTCGGATTTCAAAGATATTTTCGATAGAGATATAGTATTTTTCAAGAACTAAGAAAGTGATTTGGCAAATTGATGCAATAAAAACATTAAACGACAGTTAGGATCTTCGCACGTACCCGGCCATAACAGGGTCATAATTGATATATATATATATATATATATATATATATATATATATATATATATATATATATATATATATGTATATATATATATATATATATATATATATATATATATATATATATTTATATATATATATATATATATATATATATATATATATATATATATATATATATATATATATATATATATATATGTATATATATATATATATATATATATATATATATATATATATATATATACATATATATATATATATATATATATATATATATATATATATATATATATATATATATATATATATATATATATATACCTCCCTTTCAATCTAACATTTTATTGGCTACTTCGTATTTAAAAATAAAAAGAATATTCTTCATTTTATCTGCAGTATTATACTGAAATAGTGTGTATTATAAAATTCAATAGTGTCTTAAAATGTCCGAAGCCCTTTCCATCAGAAGCCGCAAGTGCTTGTCCGTTGAGGCAAAAGTAATAGTTAAAAGTTTATTTAAAATTACTGGAACGAGGCCACGAAAAGTACTTTTCATTGATGGAGACGTCAGCTTTAATAAGCATCCCTGAAAGTACCGTTTGGAAACTTGTAAATAACTCTATAGCGCTTAAAAAAACACGAAAAGACAATGATGTATCGAAATGTATTGATTTCTATCAAATAGACTTAATCCCCCGAAAAATTTATGAAATATATGCAGAACAAAAAGTTCCTAAATTATTGTCACTTTCACAGAAGCTCTCCGAGGATAGTTGTGACATAAGATGTTCCACTACAACTTTATGGCGTATTCTACGTCATTTGGGTTTTTTGTTAAAAAAAATAAACAAATGGCAAGTTATAATGGAATCACGGCGCTTACAACAACCCAGAATGGAATATCTTGAAATAAATACAGCTAGTTCGGAAAATCGTAGGATAATCTACCTAGATGAGACTTGGTGTGGCACCCACTACACACCAAGTAAAGGATAGATTGATAAATGCAAAAAATGCCACACCAAAGTTCCATCCAATAAAGGTAAAAGAATAACTATTTTACATGCGGGGTCAAAAGAAGGCTGGATACCAGAATGTCTATTTCTAGCAGCCAAAAATATTTCAGATTCCAACTTGGAT
The DNA here is from genome assembly GCA_019049505.1 of Pachyrhynchus sulphureomaculatus. Classification (NCBI taxonomy): domain Eukaryota; kingdom Metazoa; phylum Arthropoda; class Insecta; order Coleoptera; family Curculionidae; genus Pachyrhynchus; species Pachyrhynchus sulphureomaculatus. The sequence continues at coordinate 244,246,506 of CM032446.1, forward strand.
TGTTATTGTGATACAACAAGGCTTCAAAACAAATTAATGCCGAATATACTACCGAAAAGATGTATTGTGATGGATAATGCATCCTATCATAGTCGCCAAATGAATAAGGTACCAATTTCCACCAGGGGGTAAAAACGAACTTGTACCTCTATCGAAAAACATAATTATCTTTGAAATCCGAGAAAAAAAGTTGTCAGGTGGACCGTTTTACTTATTTTGACCCATGTTGCATAATTATATATAGTAAATAAATGGTTAATACTTCAAATTTGTTCATTATCTCTCAACTAAACTCCTGGAAAAATTTCCATAATACTATTGAAACCATACAATATTTGACCACTTCACCCCTTCCCCTAGTAAAATTAAAAGTATTGAAAAATAATTAAAAATAATGAAAATTAATTTTCGGATTCCTTGACTCCACAAATCCCGAAAAAAACTTTTAATACTTATAATATCATATATAGGAAGCAACCTCATAAATCTCCCACCTTATTAAGTTCTCTGGTATATTTTAGGTTATATGGTATCGATATTTCGTTATATTCTGTTCACGAGTAAAACAGGTAGAATTATGAATCTGTTTCTTAAAACTTCGTTATAATCATTGATTCTAGCTATTCTTAATATGGTTCACGAAGAAGCAAAAAGTGTAGCGCCGTGAGTTTAAGTTGTTTACAATAAAATAAATTGTTAGGAATATATCTACCTATTACCATATCTTTCCTTAACAATTGTGTCAAACATTGAAATACGAATTTTGGCACTTTGAAATTTTTTATTCATGTTCTTCATAACAAAATGATTATCGTCTCCCCAAAATTTTGATTGCAGTAGCGGCATCTATCCAACAGCGTAAGAAGCTTTTATTGAATTCAAAAGCTAATTTGCAGAAAATATTTCAGGACTTTTCTTGGGATTTTACGTTAGTTCCGACAGAATTAGAAAGAAAGAGCCTTCACTGATTTTATAATAATTGTTTGGTTAATGAAAATTACTTTAAAAAAATACTTAAATAAAGTAAATATTATATAAGATTCATTTACTGACATGTTGTTTTACAAAGTTTGTTTGAGAAAACATTTATATCTTATCATAGAAATTAGTTTTTAGTGTTCCGTATGAAACACTTATAAGATGACTTCGGTGTCTGTCTGCCTGTCCGTCTGTCTGTCTGTCACACCCGATTTTCTCCGAAACTATTTGTCATAGAAAGTTGAAATTTGGTAATAATATAGGAATTGATGGCCTCATCAGAGCCATGTAGTTTTGAAAGTCCAATTTTGACTTAAAGAGTTAATTTTGGGGGGTGAAATCGAAAGTGAAAAAAGAAAATTTTTTTAGTAGGTCATCGAGTGTGGTATCAAATGAAAGCTTGTGAAAACACGAGTAAAAAATATATATGTAATGTAATACTTGCGCACACTTTTCTTTGTATCATTTTTAAGAAACCGCTGTCCCCCCACCTTATCTCGAAAAGTACTGATCAAAAATTTGAAAAAATCCTGGAATATTCTCCACGGGGTGTAGATTGAACGAAAATTATCATGAGTGCATTACCTTTAATAATTTATCTGGTATATAAAAAAAACAAAAATTTTCCAGGTCATCAGTTTTCAGTAAAGATTGGGAACAAACGTTGTTGAAAACTCATTTAGGGTGTGTTTTGTAAAGTCAGTAATTATTTTATACCACCTTAACAACATTTTTTTATTTTAAAAGCAATCAACTTGCACTTGACCGGTTATTTATATATAAAAGTTTTTGATCACATTTATTACGTATTTAAATGCCATTGTAATTACCAATTTTTTGTTTCTTACAGAAGCAAATTGAGTAAGTAATTAAGTTATTACAACTGCTGAATTTTATAGTTCTTCTGAATTTCTCGTGCCTCGATTGAATAAGTGATGCTGACGTTTCGCCTATAATCCTAATGCCTTCAGCAGAGCTTGTTCCGAGAACTGACTTCTTCGGAATTTAGCACGAAATTTATTTAATTCCGCTTGTATACGCTTTTTATATAACCGGCCCGAGTAATGGGGCGAGACTTTATGAATGATCCGCTCCCAGATTAGTGAGAAGATAGAAAAATTAATTTGTTGTAAGAATCTTTGATTGATCACAGAGAACCTGGTCTTCTATTTCATGCTGGTTTTCTGCAAATGCTGATATGGAAATATTACGAAAATTTATTGTCCTTAAATATCCTTTAATTCTAGTACATAATGTGATACCGTAGATGCCTGGAGACACAAGAGGAATCTTATCTTTGATAGATTCGAGAGGTTGTGAGAGAGGCACGTAGAAAATCGAGTTCTGATTTTATGTTTTCGTAGCATTTCTAAACTTCGATCTGAAACATTTTTAATATATAGACAATCCCAATAGACTGAGCTGCTTGGCTTCTAGTCTTTGAAGATACTTGGAGAGATACATGTTTTTATATCCCTAATTATTATTTCATTCTTCCGGATTTCGCAATTAGGAGCCCACAAAATAATTTCACATTTTAGTAAAATTATTGCATTGAGGTATATGTAATTACAAATTTATAACTCAGGAGCTGAGATTTATCAGAAAACGTATTTTAATACAGTAAATTGAAAAAAAAATGTAGCTGAAACTAAAATCAGTTTTTTGTAGTATTAGATTTCTCAATTTGCCCTGTAGAAAAGAAATATTTCCTTCCAAATGGTAGTACACTCGAGTTAAGTCAATATATAATAACCGGTCAAGTGCAAGTTGAACTTGTGCAATTTGTGTTCCGTACGTTGGTTGCTTTTAAAATAAAATATTTTGTTACAGAGGTATAAAAGGATCAGTGACTTTACAAAACACAACCCAAATGAGTTTTCAACAAAGTTTGTTTCCAATCTTTACTGAAATCTGATGACCTCAAAATTTTTGGTTTTTTTATATACCAGATAAATTATTAAAGGTAATGCATTCGTGATAATTTTCGTTCAATCTACACCCCGTGGAGAATATTCCAGAATTTTTTCAAAATTTTTTGATAAATACTTTTCGAGATAAGGCGGGGGGACAGCGATTTTTCGCGATTTTTTAAAAATAATTCAAAGAAAAGTGCACGCAAGTATTAAATTATATATATATTTTTTACTCGTGTTTCGACAAGCTTTCATTTGACACCACACTCGATAACCTAGTAAAAATTTTGGTTTTCATTTCCGATTTCACCCCCCAAAACTAACCCCTTAAGTCAAAATTTAACTTTCAAAACTACATGGCTCTGATGAGGCCATCAATTCGTATATTATAACCAAATTTCAACTTTCTATGTCCAATAGTTTCGGAGAAAATCGGGAGTGACAGACAGACACCGAATTCATCTTAAAAGTATTCCGTACGGAACACTAAAAAGGCATAAACACTATGCCAAACAACTAAAGCAATATTGGTTTCGATACTACTATAGGCAAATGAACTGATATGGGCTTGTAATTCAAATAGCTGCTATTAAACGACATATAAACATTAATAAGGGGCGTAGAAACTTCAAAGGTGCCTATTTTATTAGCACTTCTGAATTCTACTTACTATTTAAATATGGTGACTCCATTTGTGTTCTCGATGCTTCTATCTGGGGTAAAGAGTTCAGGTCTCCTACTTTAGCTCCCACCTTGGGCTGCCTAAAATTGATACGATGTTAAATAGTCTAGCAGGAATAAATCAATTCATCGGTATTAATATCAAAGGTTATGAAAAGGATTATCAATTAACATCTTTTAAAATACCGGGAAGAAATTAGTATTATTAGTAGCCATCAAAATGACTTTAGTAAGACAACATGAACAGGAGACCTTCTAACCTATCATAATCATGTCATATTTTTGGTTAAGCTATGTCGTTATAGTATATCTGAAAGGATTTGTTTATAACTCTTGAGTTTTATGAGAGTTTTTTTTTTGTATGCACTTGAGAAATTTCTTTTCAACATCTTCACTAATAAGGTTGCCCTTGAATTAACAATCGGCCACAAACGACAAAATATATATCTAATCTGTATCTTTGCTGACGATAGCACGGTTATTTCTCTTGAATGTTGCAATACTAACTGCTCATGAAAATATCTGCAGTTCATTGACAAACTAAAGGTCTAGAAAATTCCTTGTTCTTGTCGTACGGTGTAATTATAAGAAACTGAAGTGTTAATATAAACTAAAATTTAAAAAATGATAGATTTATCAAAATGAAACAAATTATACAATTAGCAATAGTTGAACTCTATCCAGAAGCCAAAGTTCTTGTTTTTGACTTCAATTTTTATAAGCAAAAGATTAGGGAATTAACGTACTAACAATAATCATAGATACTCGGATTATGATCTGCATCACATGTGGAAAATATGTGTGCAGTGAAGGCCGATCAGTTATAAATACACTCCTGGACAAAATTAACGCAACAATATATTAAATCATACAAATCTCTATAATGAATTAATTTTAATAATTTTTTGTGAACATTGGTTAAACTAAAAGTTAGAAAAAACTTATTCGGATACTTTAAAAGTGAATTAGCTACCAAATTTCTCTATAAAATTCAAATTAAAATTATTCTTAAGACCTAATAACAAAATCGTTGAAATTATGTAATAATGAAAAAAATAAACTGGGACACTAGTAGCAAAGTTAATGGTGTAACTGGGACACTAGTAGCGTGTGTTGCCTCCTCTACTTCGGATGACAGCGTTTATGCGCCTAGGCATGCTTCTAATTAAATTTTGGATAAAATCTTGAGGAATTTGCTCCCATTCTGTGATAACTGCATTTGCAAGTTCCCTCAGGTTTCTAGGTGCAGGTATATGACGTTTCACATTTTTCTTAAGGTGATCCCATACATGTTCTATCGGATTCAGATCCGGGCTTTTTGGTGGCCATTGCATAATCGGTATATCAACTTGATTAAGATAATCGAGTACCTCCCTAGCCACGTGAGGTCGATCGTTATCTTGCATAAACAGGAAATTGGGCCCCACAAAATGACCGAAAGGCATCACATGTTCTATTACAATATTCTCAAGATAGTAGTCAGCATTCATGGATCTCGCACGGACAGGAACTAACTCTGTGCGAGCATCAAAGCAGATGCCACCCCAGAACATAACAGAGCCACCGCCGAATGGAATCCTTGCAGAGATATTGCAAGGAGCATACCTTTCTCCTGGTCTTCGCCATACTCGCTCACGACCATCTGGATGTTTTAGACTAACCCTAGTTTCATTTATGAAGAAAACTTGTTTCCAATCATCGACAGACCAGTTTTCGTGATTTCGAGCAAAACGTAACCTGGCAACTCTGTTCTCTCTAGTAAGCAAGGGCGCAGTGGCTGGTCTCCTACTGTTTAATCCAGCTTCATTTAACCGTCTTCTAACTGTTTTAGAAGAAATTGTAACATTGCGAACAGCTTCGAGTTCGTTTCTTATTATAGAACTAGTGACAGTCCTGTTTCTTAAAGCATATTGTCTTATAAAACGTTCATCTAGGTCGCTAGTGCATTGTTTTGCCCTAGCCTTCTAGAACAAGTTCCTACTTTCATTCAAGCGTCTTACTATACGACTTATTGTAGAACGATGTTTGCCTAACAAATTGGCAACATAACTCTGACAATAAAACTGAGGCTCGCACTACCTCGTGTTCAGTTAAATTCCTTGTTCGATTCATTTTTCTAATTCTTCGGGGTCAAAAATAAAACAGTCTACCACAAACACGTATTACTTTTAAAAAGGGAACAATTTATAAGCTTACTTTTAAAGAAAATCTATCGCATTATTACAGAAAATTGTTTATCTTCTAAAAAATTCTTTAAAACTGTAAATCTAAACGAATTGTTTTGACTTCTGCCATGAACAACGAAACAAAATATGCATAGCCTACTATTCAAATACTCGATAAACTTTAAAACTGACATAAGAAAAAGATAAAATAATTTTCAGATTGTTGCGTTAATTTTGTCCAGGAGTGTACTAGATTTGTGTTTTTTCGAATTCATTTACAAAACGATTATCAGGGCCGAGCTTTCTTAAGGGTGCCAGAAATGGTGATACAAGTCTGGGAAGCATCGAGCCAAGGTCTGGACAGTTCAAAACAAAATTCTACGTATCATAGGATGAGCTCTCTGGTTTGTCCACAACAACCAGTTGGCTAGGGAGCTTCAAGTGCCCATAATAAAAGAATTCACCCGAAATACCTAGCTTCACTTTCCTAAGAAAGCGAGAGCTCACATTAACCCTGAGATAGCTAATGCCTTCAGACACAACGCAAACGTCGGTAATCACTACTTACGACCATCAGACAAACCAAGATGGACTATATTACGTACTTAGTATATAGGGATAAGGACGTAGTATAGTTGAGCTACTCCTCTCCAAAAATAGAGCTAAACATGTAAACCCCACACACCACTAATACTATTGTAACACAATACTCCCGAAATAGCTTTTAGTTTTTAATTAGACTTTGTTAGGTTAAGGTAGCATAGATCTACACACAAAAACTAACCTACAAGTTTTTAAAACTCACACCTCCTATATAAAGAACAATTGTCACACTGTAAGAGGAGTAAAGGGTCACAGACCCAGCTCACAAGGAGGTTCAGACGGTATGCCAGCCACTCCGGCTGGAGAACCACCACATAACTGGAGCATTCCTGGGCACCATTGAGGTGACGCAAACTGCTTCATTATCCATAAGGCGGATTCTCAAAGAGTAAAGATTCTTGAAGATGCATCTTACATCTTCAAGAATGACCAAATATCAAAGAATTATTCCAAATTGTCCAATTCCCAGAACCCTAATTTCTCTACCAGGGATAATATTCACCAACTGGTTAGTTTTATCTCCTCTCTCAAGAGGCATTTATTTAATGTAAAGTTTCCTTTCAATGGACAGAGCCTTGTCCTTTCCAAGTAAAATGATATAAAGTCTGATTGGTCCATGTTTTATGGTACGGTGTGGATTTGATACTGTGTAAACAAAATATTACAATATTTTCTGTGGTAATTTCTATCAAAAAAAAAGAAATACCACCATCATCAAAAAATACCAGTCAACTCACTTTAAACTTCGCAGTACATGCCTAATATTTTTTCGTAGACTACCATACAAGATTAACATTATTTGGAAATTTTAACTTGGTATTCAATTAAATACGTTCGTGACAACATCTTGTTTGCTTTTTGCTATTATTTTTAATTTGCAAGAAATTATTGAACAGCTAATTTGTGTTAAATTCTGTTTCAGAAATAAAACTAACAATTTTGATACGCTCAAAATATTACAAAAGCGTTATGGTGACCGTACTTTATCGAAAACAACAACAAATAGGCGATATTCGCGCTTTGAAAATGGCCTTGAATTGGGAAAGGATGATCAAAGGTCTAGAATATCATGAACTATTGAAAACGTTGACAAAATCAAAACTATGATTGAAATAAATGAAAAGTTTACTATTCATGGGGTAGCAGAAGAGATTCCAATATTATATACATCCTTTTAAAGTATTTTACTTTAAGATTTGGAACTAAAATGTCTTGCTGCTAGGCTTATTCAAGAGCTGAATGTTTTACACAAAAGGGAATTTTGCTAAAAATATGATATCTCACCATGGTTATGGGTCAACATACACTCAAATGAAAATAACTGGTGAAGAGACATAAATATATGAGTAAGACATCAGCAAGATAGTAGCCAAAATCAAAAATAGTCGCTTTCAGTCAAAAAAGAAAGTTACGCCTACAGTTTTCGTTGATTACAGTGGTGTTGTGGATCAAAAATATCTTTTGGTGTTACGAGATGTCACTCTGTAGCTGTGCATTGGAAAAGACCAGACTTATGGAAAAATAATTTGTCTATTTTACATAATTCACCATCTTATAATGCAGTGATTATTCAACAATTATCAGCTATGAACATTACCAATACAATTCAGTATTCACCGAATTTATCTGATATGACTGTGTATGATTTTTTTTCAGGACACTCAAAAACCACTTCGCTGAACGCATTAGATAGTATTAACACAGTAAGATGAAAATCGAAGGAGATCCTGATGATTCTACCAAAGATGGAGTAGCAAAATGGATTCGAGAGCTGTATCGATTGACAAAGTGAAGCTGACGTTTCGCCGATGATCCTGCCGACTTTCTCAGAGTCTGTTCCTCGAACTGACCTTTTCGAATTGAGTTGATTCGGCTTGCACACGCCTTTTTATATTAGGGAACGAGGGTAAGGTTGGCAGGGCTTCATGGATGATCTGTTTCCAGATTGGACAGGTTGTTGTTTTTTGATTTTATTATTGTATTGTTAGTTTTATTGAGGCTGATCGGGTATTTTTTGATATTGGTAATATATTAAAGAGTAGCGGCTTCTGAACATAAATTTTGCATTAAACCACTAACATTTCTTTTTTACTTAAATGTAGAATATTAATTTCCTTTTGTTAGAGTCTCGTTTATTTTCCACTATTCGATTTTCGGAAAAGTTCAAATTGTTTTATACTGAATAAATGCAAACCAACCGCAATTGCAAAGAGTTCCGGCTCCTTCTATAACTGAACAAAGGGTTTTTGCTTTTGGCATACAAATTGAACACGGTAAAGAAATTTGAGGTTAACTTCCGGCTTTATACATCACTACGATAGATTTTATGAACGGTTATAGCTGAAAAGTTAAATGAAATTTAGAATTATTGGAAAGCATAATATTTTTATGGTATTACAAGTACATCTAAAACTTTAAAAATTGGAGCGTCAATTAATTTCATCAATTATTTTTGTTGGTTACTTTGAGATCATATGATTTGTTTAGAGTTTTTGTATTTGCTTGTCAAGTGGCAGTGAGTTGAGCCTAATTAATTGATATAATTGCTCACTTCACTAGAAGCAAAGTGGTCAAGAGCTAATTATTAATTTCCCATGAACTGGAATGTTTCATCACTTTCGCCACATCTTCCATATTTTATACTTATCTCTCATTATCTCACCTTATCTTCCATTATCTAAGCTTATATCGAGTTATAGAACATATGTATAAATTTATAAAAACACGTAAATCGGATAAATCGTTCTCCAGTGATAAGCACACTAACGGACAGACAGACAGACAGAGATACGTGGCATTTTATATATATTATAGATGTAATAAAATATATATCAGTAACCTGGTCAGAGAATATATGTATGAATTTAAAAAATCACATAAATCGGATAAGTGCTTCTCTCTAGAGGGATAAGCGCACTAACGGACAGACAGACAGACAGAGAGACGTTGCATTTTATATATATTATAAATATAGATTATTATTATTATATAACCTGGCCAAAGAATATATGTATGAATTTAAAAAAAGACACGTTAATCGGATAAGTGATTCTCGCATTTTAAACGCACTAAATGGACAGACAGAGAGACATTTTATATATATTATAGATGTAATAAAATATATATCTATAACCTGGTCAGAGAATATATGTACGAATTTAAAAAATCACATAAATCGAATGAGTGGTTCTCGAGGGATAAGCTCACTAACGGACAGACAGACAGAGAGACGTTGCATTTTATATATATTATAAATATAGATTATTATTATTATATAACCTGGCCAAAGAATATATCTATGAATTTAAAAAAAGACACGTAAATCGGATAAGTGATTCTCGCGTGATGAACGCACTAAATGGACAGACAGACAGACAGAGAGACATTGCATTTTATATATCTTATAGATTATAGATTATAGATATTCTCTGCTACATAATATTGTTCCATATTTAATGGTTTAAGCTGTGTATTGCAAGGGAACGCGCTAGCGGCAAACTTTTTTCCGACTTCATTCACTATTATCGTCACTTTGGCCACATGAGAGTTTATGGATTACGATGTTCTGCAGAGATTTGCACCGCAATTGGGCATAGGCTCGCAAGCTTGAAATATAAGTATCAAAGTAAATAAAATATAAGAATAACAAAAATGCACAAAACAAATAATGGTCGATATATTTTGTATGTTTTCTAGATTATTATGAGACTTTTTCCTAGTTTCTAAGGGAGATAATGAATATATTTTAAACTCAATTATATGTAGTTAAAAATATAAAGGTAAAAGAGTGGAGGCGGTGTTTAAATGGAATTGAAGTCAAGAAACCTAAAAATTGTATTTTTCCTTAATTATTTTCAATCATTTATAAGTCAAACAAGTAATGGGTTAAAGATGTGGGAAAAAAAATTAAAGAGGTCGCCCCCTACATGCCGATCATATATCCTCTTAGGGTTTTTGCAGTTGAAGAATATGAGAAGGGTGTTAGTTTTTTCATTATTTTCAATTACCTTTACTTAAAAAACAAGATGTTAGAGGAGAAAAAAGGGAGATAGAGAGATTGCTAAATATATATCATATAACATTTCCTTTTCAGAATTAGACAAGTTGAGGAATCTAAAAATAATTATTTATATTTACTTATATTTAAGCTGGAGTGAAAAAGGGTGTTAGAGGATCGTTCTGTAAATATCGTGTGTTACATCTTTTTTAGAATCGGTGGAATTTTGGAATCTTTGGTGCAATGACAGGCCACAATTATTATAACCACTACACCAAATCTTTTATTTTTGCATTCAACTCATTGTGTTATTTATAATATATATATATATATATATATATATATATATATATATATATATATATATATATATATATATATATATATATATGTATATATATATATATATATATATATATATATATACATACTCTTTATAGTGAAAAACTCTTTATAGTGCAATTTTTTCAAGACCTAGAATATTTTAATGAAATTTCATGTAAAAAGCCCTGCATATAGTGAATCTGTAAAATAGTAACACTCTATATAACAAAATTTTTACCGGAATTTTATGTATAAATTTTTATGCATTTATTGAGATCTTGTCCATTTCGGGTTTCCCATTTTTATCTAACATTAGCACGAATTCCATTTTTATGACGCATTCTTTGTAAATGGTTCTTAACGCGTTTATAACGCCTAATGGTTGGCAATAAATCAGGTAGATTTCTGTGAGAAACCCGGGGAATAACCCATTTTATAGAAACCCGGGGAAAAACCCATTTTATAGTCGAGGCCTAGTAATTCGCAAATTCAGGTTCAGTTTCTTTTTGTTTAAGAATCAAGTAAGATGTCCAAGTGAGTGTGTTTAAGTTTAGCTAAGAAAATTAAAGTTTTGGAGGAAGTTGATAAAGGCTGCAAAAAAATTGATGTTGCTGCAAAATTTGGTGTTTCTCCAAGTTGCGTCTCTCTGATAATAAAAAGTCGCGACAGTATCATCAAGAAACCTAGTGTTCCAAGCAGTCGAAAACGAGTACGAGTGAGTTCTTACGAGGATGTTAATGAAGCAGTTTTACGATGGTTTCAAGTGGCCCGTACGCATCAAAACGTACCAATATCGGGAAATTTAATAAAGCAGAAGGCTCTACAATTCGCTAAAGAATTTAACTGCGTTAATTTTCAAGCTAGTGAAGGGTGGTTGAGTGCCTGGAAGACTCGCAATTCAATTGTTTTCAAGACGGTGTCTGGCGAGAGTACAAGCGTTAGTCAGGAGGACTGTGACATTTGGACTGAAACTGTTTTAAAAAGTGCATTGAAAAAGTACGAGCCAAAAAACCTTTTCAATTGTGATGAAATCGGTTTATTTATTAAATGTTTGCCAAATAAAACTTTTGCTTTTAAAAGTGATAAATGTTTTGGTGTTAAAACAAGTAAAGAAAGGGTGACACTTATGGTTGGAGCAAACATGGATGGCTCAGAAAAACTGAAATTACTGCTTATAGGTAAAAGCAAAAATCCCCGTTGTTTAAAAGGAGTTAAATCTCTGGAGTTATATTACGCCAATAATAAAAAGGCATGGATGACTTCTGAGATTTTTGAAAGATGGATCAAAGAACTGGACACGAAAATGAAAAGCCAAAAGCGAAAGATTGTGATGTTTATAGACAATTGTCCTGCACATCCAGTTACTGTAAATAAAAAATTAAAGAATATTGAATTGATCTTTTTTCCACCAAACATGACCTCCAAATTGCAACCTATGGACCAGGGTATTATAAAAAACATAAAACATCATTACCGAAACAGAATTATTCACAAAATTGTTAATGCGATTGATAACAACCTTCCAGTCCAAAAATTGATTACCCTTAAAGAGTGTATAACCGAAGTCGCTAAAGTATGGAGTGAAAATGTTTTTCAAAATACTATCAAAACCTGCTTTTCTAAAGCAGGTTTTTACTGAAAAAATTGACGAGTGGGAAGAAGAAGGCGAAATGGATCTCGCTACCTTAAAAAGGCAATGGGGTATTCTACAAAAAACTGCTACCGTCGACGCAAATTTTTTACTTGAAGATTTCTTAGAAATCGACAATGATGTTGGCACGACAGATCTCCCAACTGACCAAGACATAATTGACGATATAAAAAGTATAGAAGATCATGAAGAAGAAACTGAAACCGGGGAATGTCCTGCTAAATTTAGTGAAAATGAAATAAGAAACGCATTTGACATTGTGCGAACTACTCTCAGGGGCCAGGAACGTGTACCTGATCAAATCTTTATGCATTTGAATAAATGCGAGAATTTTGTTGAGCAACAATTATTTTTGAAAAGTAAAGTTCAAAAGAAAATAACTGATTATTTTTCCTAGTACGTATGTACGTAGTATGTACATATGTATTAACAGATTTTATATTATTCTTTTTATTTCGTATATAGTACATACATACATAAAGTCCGTACGTGCGTCATAGTTTTCAGGCAATATCCCAGACGACTATTATATTTTTTGTTTCTTTTTACCAATACCTACGATTTATTGGTGAAAAGAGACAAATAATATAATAGTCGTCTGTTATATGGCCTGAAAACTATGACGCACGGGTAAAGATATAACGTACGGACTTTATGTATGTATTTAGCCCTGTACATGCTATGTACTATTTAAACTTTCAAATGTTTTAATAAAATCTTTTCTAATAATTCAATTTTGCAATTTTTTTTGTTGTTTGTACCTTATAAAATACAAGTAAATGATTACCAATATAAAATACATACATAGCAATATATACGGATTTTTTCTTTATATAGTGAAAAACTTTCTATAGTGAAATTTCGGTCAACATTTTGGTCTTTCACTATATAGAGTGTCGACTGTATATATATATATATATATATATACATATATATATATATATATATATATATATATATATATATATATATATATATATATATATATATATATATATATATATATCTTGCTAACTCTTACGACACCGCTAGGCAACTAAACAACCATCATCAAACAGTTCTAAATCATTCGAAGAAGGCTGGATGCAAAAAGGTTGTCGATGTTTGAGTGCCACATTATTTAAAGATGACAAATTTAATTGATAGATGACAAAAACGGTCTAAAGCCAAGATTGATGCCACGAAATGTGATTCTGTGTGTTTGGTGGAACTGAAAGTGGATCGTGTATCATCAGGTGCTATAACCTGCTCAAATGACCAGTTCTAATCTTCACTGTCAACAATTAACCAGATTACATCAAGTAATTGAAAGAAAGTGGCCGGAATTGATCAAGAGAAAAGACAGTGTTATCCATTATGACTACGCCAGACTACACATATATTTCGTGACCAGGCAAAGAATAAGAGAGGTTGGCCGGGAAGCTTTGATGCATTTATTATATAGCTTACTTCTTGTGCCGTCAGACTATGATTTGTCGCTATTTCTGCATAACTTCGTTAATAGTGTAAAGTTCATGTCAAATAATGCATGTAAAATCACTTGATTTAATTTAAAATACACCCTTTAAAACATGAAAAAAATAAACTTTTTTGACAACCCAATGGATTTTGTCGTCTTTTAGCTTGACTTTAGTCGTACATCATAATCTAATTAGTAACATTTATCTTTAGTATTTGGCAGCAGTCATCAGCACTGTTTAGTTTACAAAGTTGTGGCTTGTAATAGACATTAGCAAGTTGCTGGGTTTTTCGCCCTATCGTTCGCATTTACACGTCAACAACACTTCGAAACAATTGAATATTTTAATTAATGTTCGGTAATGAATTCGATAGTGTGAACTGAAGTGCAAAGTTTGGTGTAATGGTTAAAGAACCTAAACAATCTATAAGTTAAAAGTTTATTGCAAACTACTTGCTATGCAAAATACGTGACTATCTTGTTTAGAGTACCAAGATTTAACAATGTTAAGACAAGATCTTGTATCAAAATCACTTTAAATTTGATTAAAGTTAACTAGAAATATATTTCTTTTCCAGTCAACTTAAAATCTATTTTCTATCTTTATAACTTGATTTGAAACGAATTACTGGCTCACTCAATAAAACCTATGTATACCACATTTCAGCGAACATATAGATTTAAAAACTGTTTCAGGTTAGAGAAAAAGTAGAAGAGACAAATTTAACATTGTCAATTTTCTTCCGTTTTAAAAAAAGGCCGAGTTAGAAGCCAGTTAATCATGGGATACCATGATCCAAGAAATTCAAAAAGTTTGAGATCAATTCACAAAAAAGTATAAAAAAAGAGGTAAGAATAGACATTCACTTTAACTTTGCCAAAAGCGTTTTTGTCTCTAAAGCGACTTAATAGTCTGGATGCTAAATTTTACTCATAGGTCTAATCTTACATTATATTCTTGAGACCCTGCGTACAGATGTTAACTGGATAGTACTCCTCGATTTAGGAAATGTTTCTACGATCATAAGATTCGTAGAACCACTATTTTGAGCTCAAGACTCATATTTCATTGCTTTACCGTAATTTGGCTTCAAATTTATAGTTATATAGCAGAAATTCGGTATGTAGGATGTGTTTTAGCTGCAAAACATCACATACCAGTGTTACCATTGTTATCGGAGTTTTTTATAGCCCAGCGAAGTTTGCAGCTCTCTTAAAAATTGATATTCTGGGTCTATTTACTATCCAGACTAATGTGTGGCTGCAGAATTTTAAAAAAAAATGTTCTAGGTTTGTGCCAGTATCATTGTTGCGAATTGCCTGCCCTCTAGGAAGCAGTTCTACTCTCGGACGTAATTGACTTGGATTTTCGCACATTAATACATATATTTGGTACTGTAGTAAATGTATCACGATATTTTGTGGTACTAGCATAGCGTAATTAGGAAAAACATTAACTGTCAGAACGCATGGAATCAAGCGGGGCTACAAAAAGATAACGAGTTTTGTATTTCTCTTTAATAGTGGTAAACACTGTGAAAATGTACACAAGACGCATTTAGTCTGGATTTCTACGAGTTGTGGCTCTATTTAGGTGCACATTCAATCCTATGAGATTCGTTGTCGTTCATGTAATTTTAATAATATTAGATTAGTTGCTACATCGGGTCTTTTCTGAATTTTTATTCTTCTTCATTTAATGTTCTCGCTTACTTAGAATCAGGAAAGGCACAGGCTTTTTTTTGGATTTCATGCCCTCACTGGCGGGCATTATGTCGTTTTTCGGAATATTGGAACACTTGCAGCCATAAACGGTTGGTCTCAGATAAGGGGGGGTAGAGTTAATTCGGTCAAAAACAGCATATTTTTATGAATTTTTATTGAACAAACAGTACAGATAAATGAATTGATTTTAATATAGTATTATCAGGTGACATTTCACGGATATTGTAGGCAATTTTCGTAAAAAAATATCAAGATGTGAGCCGGTGGCAGCAACTCTTAATGGGCGCCTCAGCAAAAAGGTGTTTTGCGGTGTAGATCAGAACTTATGTCTGGATCATCTAAAACAAAAAACCAAGAAAATTCTGTTAGTTCATAAGTTTTTCTAGGTAGCCCTGTCGAGATTTTTTTTTTCAATTTTTGGATTTTTTGTGCTACTTACAAGTCAAAATACCGATTTTTGACGAAAAAATCAACAAGCAAGCCGTTATAAAATATACTTAAAATTAAAAAAAAAAAAAACTCGACAGCGTTACCTTGCTAATTATGTGTAGAAAGAGTAGACAAAATTTCAAAAAATTCGGTACGGTAGATTTCGAGTGACAGTGTCCACCGACTTTGAAAAAGCAAGTTGTGGGAAAATCGTTTTAAAGTTTTACACTGAGAAATTTAAAAATTCATCATAAGTAAACAAGTATTTTTTTTTTACTTACATAGAGTCGTCAATGCCAGGTTCATACATTACGGAGCTGTCATCGTTGGTGTCCAGAGCACGTTGTTGCTCTTGTCTACGGCTAATCCGGCCTTGTTTGCTTTCAAGCGCAGTATTGAGCTCAGCTCGATTTATCCGATTTTTGTCGACTTCTTTCGCCCATCCATGAGAACTTGGCCCTGCAGTGATACCCATATCATGCATGATGGACAGCAGAGCAAAATAACCTACATTGAATGTACATGCTGCTATATGAGCAGCAATGTCAACGAGATTAGAGGTACCACTCAATATTTTTGGAGTAATTTTCCATATAAGTTGGTTCAAACTTTCATTATTGTTCTGTGTAAAACCTCCGAGACATCGCTCCAAAAGTGTCTCATTACTCAAGACCTCATATATAGGTTTTATTGCTTGTAAAATCTCGCTTGGAAGTGCGGTGTAACTATGTTTGAATGACTTCAGGTTATTCGTTGCTGCAGCTCTCTGCCATTCACACCACGAGTCTTCGCCTTTGTCACAATTCTGATGCTGCGGATTCTTGTTTGTTGAGCTATAATGAAAATAAGTCGCCCAAATGGCATTTTTCATTTTTTCTACAGAATCACGATTACGTCGAATAGCCAAACCGTAGTATACAGTCAACTTGTCTATCATTTTTCCAGTAAATTTACCTTTACCAGATAGACTTTTTTTCTCGCCGCAGTTGTCGATTCTTGTGTAGTTTTATTCACTATGTTACGCAATCGGTTACCCATTCGCTTCTCAACATGAAATTCTTTTTTGTTTATCAAATAATCATAACCATAAGGTTTAGATTTCAGTACTCCAGAGTATGTTTTTGAATTGCCGTCGCCGATATAGTTGCGATATTTCACTTTATTATCTTTTGAACGCTCAAACATTAATTTTATTGCTTCAACCTCCATATTTCCAGATGGACCAGTATGATTAGCTTGACATTCTCTTTCTTTCACATGAGCAGTATACCACTCTTCGTACTCTGCAGAATTTAGTTTTGATTCCCAAGTTTTACAGTCATGACAGTAGGCGCTTTTTACACAAATATCCAGAACTTTTCCGGTATAATAACCGAACAAGGAAGACACGCCAAATAAAGATGTGAATCCTCTTTTTTTTCCAGGTGCCGTCACCTGATACGGTCAACTCCGTTGTATCTTCTACATTATTTTCTTTACACGTGGCATATTTTTTATGACTAAACACATTTTTTGTAAATACGAACTGTAGGTTGTTTTTGATAAAAAATGAGCTGATAAATCCATCAGCCCGCAAATCTTTTTACATCCAGCTAATCCTAAGCCTAAGACTCGCATGGCAAAAGCGAATCGATAATTGATTTCATACACTCCAGACTGAATTCTGTTACCAGAAGGAATAAAGCAGAGGTTTTTACACAATTAACTTGGATGCTGAATCCAAGAGCTTCACACGACTTTTGCCATCACACTTTACTAAACTCGCGATGGTTGAAAAAACTAGCATAAAATTAACTATTCTGTAACGTTTTTCCAGATCCTCTGGTATGTCCCGAGCAACTTTTGTTTTTATTTTTTTTTGCCGAAGCACTGTTTGTTTCGACCTCGTCTGTTTTACGTTTCTGTGGAGGTACTACTTTTTTTGATCTGTCCAATCTCGACCCACTGCTTTTACGATCTTCTCTGGTAACTTTCTTAGGCATTTTGATTAGAATTAATATAAAATCACTGAGAGAACTAATAGAAATACACAGAGCACGTGTTTGGTAAAATACCTAACCTAAACTGACCTATACGTTATTCGCTGAATTTATTGAGGCACGTTGGAAACCGCATCGGAGGGATTCAAACTAAAAACGCTCTCCGTCAGTTTTTTTCGTATTGACTTGAAATTTTCACACAATATTCTTTAAATGTGGTACTTTCATCTCACAAATTTTGAAAAAAAAAAAAAATCGAAAAAAAATAATTTTAAAACCCTACCCCCCCCCCTCCCCCCGAATAAAGCTCTACAGATAGAAAATGTTGAGAAAGTAGTGGAAATTCCTCAGAAGTTTACTATCACAATGGACAGCAGCTAAATAAAGCTCGTAGTTCAAGCATACAGCATCAAATGCTTTGTAAAACTTACATATATATAATAATCGTATACTTATAGCTCACATTCATGCAATACTGTTAACAAGTGACGAAAAATCTTCTTCACGAAACAAGAATGAGCTGGAGTTTATTCTTTTAACGATATATAATTTACAACAGTTAGTGAAGCGAGTGTTCTTGCAAGCTCAAATTTGGGGACAATAAATGCTGCAGCAACAAGCATTTTAAACTCTTCGATCTACATATAGACAAGGATTGGAAATATGTGGACATCTTCGTGGCATACTAAGTCTATTGCTTCTGTAGTATGTGAACACTGTGAAATAGTGTATAGTCAATTCGGGGTTACTATGTGGAGTGTCTTCGGTTAAATCGTAGCAAATCGGTATTTTTATTTATTAATTTATTTAAATATATTTGGTTTTGTTAAATACATAGATAGTAATAACGCGACTGGCAGCACTACCGTGTTGTGTAAGAGGTACCGCAAAATATAAATGTACGTTTCGGCACTTGGACAAAGTTGATGGATATCACCACTTTCTCGCTAATATCTCTACACTATATAAGAAGATCCCTATTAAGACGGGGAGGTGAACGTTAAAAAATAAATATTTAAAAAAAAGCCCTTAAGTTGTTTTGAATTATATGGTTGCAACTGATGATTCAAAATATTAATCTGTATAAAGTATAATCGGTTTTCGTCCACTTCGGCGACAGTACCGGAATTAGATGTTTAATAATCTGCTGAATTATACTGATAGCCGGCCTCGGTATCACGGAGTTAAGAGCTTGCTGGTTTGAAATCGGCGTTAACGGCTAGGTATGATTTTAAATCATATATACAAGTTCGTGGCTAATATGCAAAGTTTGTGAAGCCAATAAAACAGAATAAATCTATATTTTACTTACTTACTTCCTCTTCTGAGTAGGTCATAGACTTGTTCTACTTCGTTATTAAGCCTCTTGTGATTCGGCTGTCCAGCTGTCTCTCCATCTCTTTGGTGGTCGTTCTTTTGATCTTGTTTCATGTGGTTTTTTTTTTTCATACATAGTTTTATCATTATCGTATCTTCCATCCTTTGTACATGCTCACGCCACTCTCTTTTTTCTTTCGTCCCCATCTGACTATATCTTCTACATTGCATTATTCTCTTATGGTGTTGTTACTCACTCTGTCTAATAAACTTTTTCCTATTATTGCTCTCAGTATTTTCATTTCATTTGTTCTTAATAGTTGTTTGTGTCTGCCCGTGTTTCTGTGCTATAAGCCAGTATGGGTCTAACGCAAGTTTTTATATATTCTTGTTTTTGCTTCTACACTTAGATCTTTTTTTTCCGAACTACATCTCAGAGGGCCCCTGATATTGCTGCCGCTTTATTTGTTTGTTGTCTCAATTCTTCTGTTATATCTCCGTAGTTAGTAATTAATATTCCAAGATATGGGAATTTCATTACTTGCTCTATTGATTTTCCATTTATTTTTAATTTACACCTTACTGGTCCTTTAGCTATTGTGATGCATTTTCTTTTGTCGGTATTGACTTCCATGTTGTATCTTTCTGCTACTGGTTTGATTTTATAGAGCAATCTTTGTAGGCCATGTTCCGATTATAATAACACAGCCCCACAAAAAAAAAAGTGGGGTATACTTTTGATGCGATATATCAGATCCGTAGTATTTTTGCCCGCTGATCACGAATCTGATGTCAGAATATCGCCATCACATCTCAATTTTTTTCTAACCTCAAAAAATAGGTAAAAATTAGTAAAAATTAAGAAAAATATACTCCTAAAAAATTGATTCAAGCTTTTTCATGAATCCAAAGATGTATTAATATGTATTCGGACACGCTAAGCTAATATTCATCGGTTGGATTGAGCCATAAGGTTCTGTTTTCTTTCTAACCTCAATAAATCAGACAGATATAGTGCTTCTCGAATGCAAAAACGAATTCAAATTAAAATTCAACCGATCCTTACCAAATTTGGTACACGGGGATTTTTTGGGTCGCTGATCACGAATCTGAGGTTGGATTTGCAAAATTCAAGATGGCAGATGTTTTCGCGCCATTTTGAACGCCGAGAAAATTCATCGGTCGATTTTTATTCTTCTACCTGCATCCAGGGCACCTCCACGTGGTGACGGTGGGCAACGGTGTTACTCCACTAGCCGGCAGAGTTCCTGGATAACGACTTAGATGCCGTCATGGCAGGTAGAAGAAAGAGAATTACGATGCAGGGACTCGGAAACCCAGTATCGGCAGTTGGTCAGGGTGGGAAAGCGGGCCCGCAGCCGTCGTCATCCAGCGACCGTAGCTCTTCATGTGTGGGTGACTTGGCTCATGTAGAGTATAATGCTACAAGAAAACGGTCTCACGGTACAAGGACTTTTCATAAGTGCGATAAAAACAGTGATTCATTTTGTTATATTTGCTGTCAACACGTATTGAGTAAAATGGGGTCACCGATAACGGATAAGATTAAAACCTTATATAAGGATTGTTTTAACATTGAAATACAGCACCAGGATACAGATTGGGTTCCCCCCACATCATTTGCAGTTCTTGCAAAATAATGTACATCAATAAGAAGGCGATTAAATATTCCAGACCAGCAATATGGAATAGACCATACAGTGAAAATGATTGCTACTTTTGTATGAATGTTGTATCTAGGCATAACCGAAAAAATAAAAGCACTATTACTTATAACGATGTTTCGACAGTAACAAGACCAATTAAACTAATTCCGCCTCCTGAACCATTTGATGCTGATGTTATGGAAACAAATGATTTCACCTTATCAGTTCATGCCGAAAACATTGAGACTGTCGAAAAAGATTCAAACACTGTTACTAATGAATGTTCTAGTGACAACCTATCATATACTAGTGACACAGATAAAGAATTTCTACCATACAACCGTAAACCAGAACCAATACTCGTATCACAGTCAGAACTTAGTGATCTAGTCAGAGATTTAGGCTTATCCAAAGATGGTTCAGAGCATCTTGCTTCCTTTTTTAAAAAAAGACATTTACTTAAGCCAGAAGCTACGATTTCTTATTATAGAAACAGAGATGAAGAATTTCGAAAATATTTCACAATGGACGAGGAATTGCCACTTTCATATTGTACCGATGTAAAAGGTCTAATGGATGAATTTCAAAATAACTCATACGATCCTGAAGAATGGAGACTGTTCATTGATTCTTCTAAAGGGAGCATTAAGGCAGTTTTGCTGCCTAATACCAACGTTTACGCTCCCATTCCGATTGCTCATTCCACAGTTATGGAAGAGCAATATGAAAAAAATGAAGCAGCTTTTGATAAAAATAAAATATGCTGATTATAACTGGAAAATTTGTGTAGATCTGAAAATTGTAACAATATTGCTTGGCCAACAGTCAGGGTACACTTTATCCCTGTTATAAATGTCTGTGGAATAGCAGAGACAGGGAACGTCATTATAAGAAAAAAATTTGGCCAACAAGAGAATCGTTCACTCCTGATGAAAATAGTTGCTTAATGAATCTAAAATTACATTTCCTGGACTCCCACATCGATGATTTCCCAGATAATCTTGGTGACTACAGTGAGGAGCAAGGAAAAACGTTCTCACCAAGATCTGAAAATCATAGAAAATCGGTTCAAGGACGATGGGATGACCATATGCTAGCGGACTATTGCTGGTCGCTAAAAAGAGAAACAAGTCCTCAAAAGCGTTTGGGCAGAAAACCTTTGAATAGGTCATTCGCGGAAAAAAGAACAAGATACAGCCAAAAAAAGGAAAGTTAGGCGCGGGTCTAACCTTCGCAATTCTAGGGCTTAAGGGTCTACTATTTGAGAGTATATGGTTTAAAAGTCCTGGTTTTGAGTTTATTGGGTCTCATTTTTAAAGTTACAGGGTTATTGAGGTCTATTTTTTGAGGTTACAGGGTGTGGGAGTCTAAGGTTTCAGGGTTTAGGGTTTAAGAGTATCAGGTTTGAGGATTCCCCAACTGTATACCAAATTTGGTAGGAATCGGTTGGTTTTCAAAAATTTTGTCCGCTATCTTGGATCCGCCATTTTGAATTTTGCAAATCCGACCTCAGATTCATGATCAGCAACCCAAAAAACCCCCGTGTACCAAATTTGGTAAGAATCGATTGAATTTTAATTTGAATTCGTTTTTTTGCATTTGAGAAGCACTATATCTGTCTGATTTATTGAGGTTAGAAAGAAAACAGAACTGTATGGCTTAATCCAACCGATGAATATTAGCTTAGCGTGTCCGAATACATATTAATACATCTTTGGATTCATGAAAAAGCTTGAATTAATTTTTTAGGAGTATATTTTTCTTAATTTTTACTAATTTTTACCTATTTTTTGAGGTTAGAAAAAAATTGAGATGTGATGGCGATATTCTGACGTCAGATTCGTGATCAGCTTGCAAAAATACTACGGATCTGATATATCGCATCAAAAGGATACCCCACTTTTTTTTTTGTGGGGCTGTCTAATAGAACAATATTATCTGTTTATCCCAGTATCTTTATTTGTTTATCCTCTAGTTCATATCCATCGTTGACTAGTTTTACTTTCTCAATGATTTGGTCCATTATTATGCAGAATAGTACCAGGCTTAAGCTATCTCCCTGCTACTTTTATATTTATTTCCTTTGTTAATTCGTTATTACTTCTTATTTTTGTTGTGTTACCGTGATTGAATTTTTGAATTATTTGTGGTATTGGGTATGGAATTAGGTCATTTATTAATTCTAATATATCTTTCAACCTGGCTCTGTCGAATGCTTTCCTTAAGTCGATGAAACAAATAAATGCTGGTTTCTGGTATTCTATAGCTTTTTCTCTTATTTGCCTTATTGCAAAGATTGCGTCTGTGGTTGATCTGTTTTGGCAGGACCCTTATTTGTATATTGTTTTCTATTTCACTTTTCAGAATACTTATGAACACATTCATAATACTTGCTAGCAGTGTTATTCTTCTGTAGTTGCTCGGGTCTATTTTGCTGCCTTTTTTAAATATCGGAATCGTGATGCTTTTTGTCCATTCCTTCGGTATTTCTACCTGTAATATCTTATTAAAGAATGTTGTCATTTCCGATATGTAGCTTTCTCCGGCATATTTTCTTTGTTCGTTTGGTATCCCATCTTCTCTTGATGCTTTTCCATTTTTAAGTTTCTTGATTGCCATCGATACTTTTTCTCTTCCTATTTTGTAATTTTCGTCTGTTTGTTGTCTGTTGTTTATGATTTCTACTATGTTCTCTTCTTCGTTGGACTGATTTTCGTATAGTTGTTTAAAGTGTTGTTGCCAATCGTTTGTTTCAATATTTGTGATTATCACGTATTCATTAATATTGACTTTTCTTCTTCGTAACATTTTTCCATACCTATTTTTGTCCTGTGTCTATACAGGATCTATATCACTTTTCATTACTTTCACGAAATTTGTCCAATATTCCTGCTTTATTTTCTTAATCTTTGCATTTACTTCAGTTCGTATTTCTATGTAATGCTATCTATTTTCTTCGTTTTTTTTTTGTAAGTATGTGCGCTGTTCTTTTCTTTGGTTCAAGTTCTTTGACTTCTTGGGTGAACCATGGAGTATTGTGTTTTTTTGTTTCTCACGTTTATTCGTCTTGTACCTATAGCTTCTTTACTTGTTTGTAAAGTGTTGTTTCTTAATTTATTCCAGCTTTTTTTCTACTGTAGCTGTTTCTAGTATTGTGTTGTTCTTAATCTGTTCAGTTATCCTTTTCGTATATAACCATTTTGTCGTGTCGCCTTGTAGTGCTTCTATGTTCTTCTATATTTATATATATATATATATATATATATATATATATATATATATATATATATATATATATATATATATACATATATATATATATATACTGATAAAAGCCCTAAAAATAATACAATAACATAACAATAACAAATCACTGCTATAATGGCAACATCGTAACTTTGATACTTGAATATCAGGGGCAGTCCAAAAAATTTGCATGCATTTGTAGTATTTTCTATCATCTTTTCTATTTCTGGATGTTTTAAGTACTTACAGCAGTTATTGAATTTATATTAAAAAACAGAAGATTTTACTTAGCTTTAGAGAGAAAAACCAGCAGACAGAAGAGACAGAAAAATGGACTACCTCAGGAAAATGTCCTCGCACCAACGACGTTAAATATCTACACAAATGACAAACAAACCTCTAACCACTCCGAATATTTCCTTCATGCAGACTATCTTGTGCCCAGGCAAACAACCTTGAGATTGTGGAACGAGAACTGACAGGCCCTCAAAAATATGTCTAAGTACTATCATCTTAATTCACTCAAACCCAATATAACAAAAACTCAGGGCTGTACTTTCCTCCTAAACACAAGAAAAGCAAGGCTGAAGCTATATGTTGAATGAGAAGGAAATAATCGACAACACGAGGATCATCCAAAATACTTGAGGATTGTACCAGACAGGTCTGAGGTCCAGAAGCTGTCAATATACCTGTAGTCCCGAAGATTTATAATTCGTAAGAGAGAACGCGATTAACATAGCCCGATGCTGGTCTGAAATAGTTTGTATTTACTTGTCTTTTTTTCTTTCTCATATCCGGGTTATTCAGATACAATATGTTTTTCATTATGGAGAATGAGCCCATCGTCGTGAGATCAAAAGAATTGATTTGAAAAACTGTTCTTTAGAATTATTTAATAACGGTTTAATATTTTTATGTTATAGAATGCTTCTCTGAGGCACACGAAGCTCTCCTGATAATTTTTAGAAAATTAGCCACCTTCATAACTTTCAATAACGTTTTTTGAACTATTATTAAAAATATATATATATATATATATATATATATATATATATATAATATATATATATATATATATATATATATATATTTTTCATTTCATTCATTCATTTCAAAAAATTCATAAATGCCATAAATATAATCTTTAAAAACAATTTCTTTCAGTACCAGAACTCATTCTACCTTCAAATGGAAGGTTGTGCAATGGGGGCTCCTATTTCTGCTACCCTTGCCCAACTGGCATTGGAATATTTGGAGGAAAATGTTATTGACAGTTTAAGCAACAAACCTATTTTCTTCAAAAGATACGTAGATGATTGTATTCTAGCACTAAAAGAAGACCAAATAGAAAACACAGTTAAAGCCTTCAACCAATTCAACAAAAAATTACAATTCACCATCGAAACAGAACAAAACAACGCCATAAATTTCCTAGATCTAACTCTAATAAGAGAAAAAAACAAAATAAATAGCAAATGGTACACAAAACCAACAAGTTCTGGAAAATATCTAAACTACCATTCACACCATCCTTTAAATTTTAAGAAAAATACCGTCATAAATTTAATTGACAGAGGCTTAAAACTAACAAGTCCTAAATATAGAGCAGAAATAATAGAAAAAATAAAAACTACCTTAACCAACAACAATTATCCGGTTAAGCTAATTAACAAAATTTTAAAAACCAGAACTCACAAATTATATAATACTCTAGATAAACAACCAAAACAAAGAACAGCTACAACATACATATCCATGCCATATATTCAAGGACTTTCAGAAAAAATTAAAGCAGTCCTCAAAAAACATAATTTAACTGTTTGCCACAAAACGCATAACTCATTAAAACACCTTTTTACCCCCCTAAAATCCAAAACACCCCTACTGAAACAATCAAACCTGATATATTCTATTCCATGTCAAAACTGCAACGGCTGTTATATCGGCATGACTAAACAACATCTAGAAACTAGACTGAATGGCCATAAGTATGATAAGAATAACCCAACAGCTCTATCAAAACACGTTAAACAAACCAAACACTCGTTTGATTTTAAAAATACAAAAATCCTAAAAAAAGAGTCAAATTATTTTAAAAGATCAATGCATGAAATGATCTGTATTAATAAAGAGAAAAACAATATAAACGACAAAAGCGACGTTAGGGGTCTGAGTCATATTTATTTCGGACTCTTCTCATAGTAACTTAATAGCAGATAATAAATAAAAAAACACTTAGACAAACCAAAGGATGACTTTCGTTCCCAATACAAATCTAAAGTTATTTTAAAAAATGTGACCGTCTTAGTAACACCTTTTAAAGAATGTTAAGTGTGTCTTCGTTTCAACCCACACATGTAAGTTTTCATATATATTTTGAGTGTATTTTTATTATTATTTTCACCTTCTACATTGTATTATAAGTTTAAGAATTTTATATATTCATAATTAAAAAAAAAAATTTGTGCGTCCTTTTGAATATCCAAAACAGAAAATTTCAATTTTTAGATGAACTGAAGAAGCCTGAAAATCGGGCGAAACGTTTTCAATAAATTCTAACTAGAACATGATGTAATTTCTCTATCCTTAAAACAAAAGAACCATAAAGCCCAAGAAATTGAAAAAATATATATTCAATATTCCAAGGTTCAAGAAAGAATTCAATCCAACTTATATATATATATATATATATATATATATATATATATATATATATATATATATATATATATATAGGTTTTATCTGCTACAATATCATCGAACTCTATATACTGATAACGTATGCAACAAACAGATCCACACGTGAAAGGCAGTTGAAAGCCCAAACGAATTTATTCTGTTCGTTGTTTCTGCAATGCGTCTAAAATTCAACTCTAAAAAAAGCAATTAAGTTTTCTGGCGAAACATTTTCTAATTGCTGTATCGCGAGCTCTTTCTATACGGCGCCGACAAAAAAGTATTTGTTATCACGAAAAGTAATTAAATGAGGACTGTAGACGTAAAAAGTTTCGGGAAATGTATTTTCGACACTACAATTCATCCAATCATAATTGAAACTTTTGTCATTTGTGCTCGCGCTCTCTCCTAAATACGTAAACTGGACGAGACAGCAAATTGACATAATATGGTAAATTTAGTACCTCAAATTAAAATTCAAAAATCTTTTTATTATTAATGATAAACTATTACAGGTTCTACATACATGTTCTGTGGATACATAATGCTTTACAGCGTTCTCATCCACAGAGAGGCCTTGCGGTAGCTAATGTTCTGCCTTAGTATTTGTACTTTATGTACGTGATTATATAATAGTACCATTTCCAGTAGATCCTTATCCCATCAAAAACATAAAATGTAAAAAAATGCCAAGTCTCGCAACGCAATCCTTCCACCACAAAAAGTTGTGAGATCTCATGTAAAAGCAAGTCAGTTATTTTAGTTAGTATCTATGGAAGCACCTGTTCAACAACTTTGTCATAAATTGTTATCTAATTAGTTACCTACCAACACTTATAGTGACCGTATCAATATTAGACATCTTTACTTCTATAACACTGATCAACACAAGTTTTGTTTCCTTTATTTTTTTTTTTTTTTCTGTTATTGGGTATTTCTGTGGCCCTGACTATGAAAAAAATACTGGGAGATTGCTAACAGCTTTACTTTTTGAAATATACAGTTTTTATTATTTAGCCAAAAAAATACAAAAAAATAATACATTCTGTTAACAAAATTTCTATTGAACACTAGCAAATGATCTTTTATAAGATTTCCTTGAATGAACGACTTTAGGTAGATCTCGATGCAAACTTCAGCAGTAGTCTGCCATCATATGTGAGTCCGACCGCCCCTGATAACGCTCTTCCATTGTCCGAAGATCCTGATGAAATCTTTCACCCTGCTCCTCACTAAAATCACCCAGATTTTGTGGAAATCGGTCTAAATGCGAGTGCAGGAAGTGGATTTTTATGCTCATGTTGCACCCTAGCTCTTGCAAGTTCAATAGCATGCACTCAACAAGCTCGACATGGTCGGCAGATTTATTTTTGCCTAGGAAGCTACTCATAACCAAAACAAATGAATTCCAAGCTTTGGATTCGACTTCAGTCATTGATTTGACAAAATTAGGAACTTTCACGAGTTGCCTAATCTGTGGCCCATCAAAAATACCAGCTTTCAATGTTTCTGAACTTAATCCTGGAAACTTGCGTGAAAGAAAATTAAAACATTTTCCACTTTTGTCAAGCGTCTTCACAAACTGTTTCATTATGCCGAGTTTAATATGAAGTGGTGGAAATATGATGCGGTCTCGGCTAACTAAAGGCACGTTTATAACATTTTTTGTACCAACTTTTAGCTCTTCCCGCACTGGCCAAACTTTTTGTGACCAATGGTGTTGTTTGTCAGAACTATCCCAGAGACACATGAAACAAGGGGACTTTGTGTACCCCCCTTGTTGACCTAAAAGAAAGTTAACCATTTTCAGATCAACACAAATGACCCATTTGTGGTCTTGATACTTAATTTTTTCCATAACCTTAGAAACATTTACGTATTCTTCTTTTAAAGTCGTCGAATGTGCAATAGGTATAGATCCGTACTTGTTACCGTTATGAAGCAAAACACACTTTAAACTTCTTTTGCTGCTGTCTATGAAAAGACGCCAATCACTAGGTTGGTACTGTTTTAATCCCATCTGCTGCAAAATATCACCAACATCGTTACAAAAAACTAAATCCTTCTCTTGAGAAAAATACGGTAACAGATTTTTTTTTCTCGGGTACGATAAAATGTAATGTTGGTTTCCGGAGTAAGCAATTTTTTTTCTTTTAAACGAGATGCTAAAATTTCAGAAGCTTCTTTTGGTAAGTTCAGATCTCTTACTAAGTCATTTAGTTCTTTTTGATTAAATGGTTGAGGTTCTGAAAGGCTACATTTGTAGTCTGAATCAGAGTCTTCACCTGATGTATTTCGTTCGGGTTCACAGAGATTTAGATCATCAGAAGATTTAGATGTGCTGGGTTGAACCTCTTGTGATTTTAATTGAGGTCGTTGAGCAGAAGATAAGTTAGGATATGACCACTTACTTCGATTTCCAGGGTTAATTCTGTTTATTTTTACAACGCAGAAGTAGCAATCGTCATGATGGTTTCGAGGTTCTCGCTAAATCATGGGTGTTACGAACATTATTGCATCTCTTTTTTCCACTGGACCATAACCGTAGACATACCACACATTTCTGGCATACAATATGAGGAACACATGGCTTGTCCTGATTACACAATTTTATTTTAAAGTATTGATAATACGCAGTTTTCACAAAGTCCGATATAGGTTTTCGATATTTTGCAAATATATATTCACCACAAATATAGCAAAAACAATCGGGATTAAGCACACATCTTCTTGACGAAGCCATATCTAAAACAACAACAAAATTTATTTTAGTGTCCAATAAAAAACGTAAATCTAAGTAAAAATAGTAAATGAGGGTAGTTAGCTATAACTCAAAAACAAAAGCTGTTAGAGAAAAATTGTTGCCATATTTAAAAAATACGCGTCAATTTGAGATAGAAACAAAAAAAAATCACAGAAAACAAGCAATTTTCTTTTTTTTGTTGACCAGTGTAATAAATATAATGATTTGGCAATCGCATGGCAACATAATCACATAAGAATAATCTACTATTTCGATTGCTAAATAAGTCTAAACAGTGCACTTAAGAATAAAGTATAATCACATAAGAATAATCTACTATTTAAAATACTTTATTCTTAAGTGCACTGTTTAGACTTACTTAGCAATCGAAAGAGTAGATTATTCTTATGTTATTATGTTGCCGTGCGATTGCCAAGTCATTATATTTATTATAGAAGTAAAGATGTCTAATATTGATACGGTCACTATAAATGTTGGTAGGTAACTAATTAGATAACAATTTATGACAAAGTTATTGAACAGGTGCTTCTAACTAAAATAACTGACTTCTCGGGTAATATTTCTTGCACGTCAGCTATGGATTTTCTTAAAGCCCACTCCCTGTCTCTATTGGTTTTTCTCAAAGGCTATGATGTAATAATTTTTGACTCTGGACGATAAGTGCTTTTAAGTCGATTATATTGAACGATTGCGGACTCCTCAGCTTTGATACTACCGAAGTCGACATTAATTAGATGTAATCCGCCCAGACTTGTCACTCGCGAATGTGCCACGTATGCTTGACCGCATGTGAACACTGAAGAATCGATGGCCATCAGTGCACTGTTTACACTTAGCCTCTGACTTTTGTGTATGGTAATAGCATAGGGTATACATATCGGAAACTGTTCGTTATGAACATAAGCTCTATTAAAAATTTCAAATTTATTTTTGACTGGACCAAGCTCGTAAAGATGTTCATTATTAAATGTAATATGTTTTTTTTTAATTTTATTTGTATTTTCAGGATCAACCTTTACTCCTTGTACTATATCGATAGAACCGTTGATTAAGCCAAGACTCACGTCAATATTTCGTCTTAACATGACTTTTGCTCCTATTTTAATACCTCTATTTCTTCTAGCCCTGCTGTCATGGAGGCATCATCTTCATGCTTTTTTATAATTAAAATATACTTAAAGTACTTCACTTAACAATTTTTTAATTACATGAAGTAGGTAAGTATTATTAAACGAATATATTTGATAAAGGAAAAATATTATTAAATATAATATATTGTAACATTCATTTTTTCCTAGATTTTAAGACCATGTAATGTTACTGATTTTTCACTTCAAATTGTACTAATTTTCATTTTTGTATCGAACAGTATATTAAACAGAGATTCAAAGACGTTCGGTATAGTGTGTTGTGCGGGTTCCTGACCGAACCTACGCTACGCCGCGATTGGTGAAAAGTGTGTATCCGCTGTTTTGGTTCCGGCGTCGCGATACTACCGGAGAGTTTGGATGGTTTATTTAAGAGCCTGAAGACCGACTGTCGGGGTTGTTTTCCATCGAGCCGCAGCCGGGCTGTTTTCCATCTAGCCGCAGCCGGGTTAGTACCTTCTAGCCGACAGGCTAATTTTCATGAGAGTCGCCAAGTAGGCTTCCTTCGACCGAGCTACAAAAAAAAAAAAAAGCTCAGAACAACCATCATGCGAGCTAAGTAGAAGTACCAGTTTCTTAACTAAAAGCCGTAGTGGGCTTTCTAAGTGTTTGCTAAAAAAAAAAAAGTGTGAAATCGGGCGTAGTCCATCAAAGCAGGAATAAGAACAGTAAGTTACCCAAACTTCCTACAATAGACTTATTCCAGAGTAGTGCCTTAACAACAATTTGAAACAGACTAAAAAGTGAAGTGTAATGCACTATTTTTTCGTCTTCAGGGGTAGTTATAGTTTAGAAATTAAATAATAACTACTAGTTAGGCTAGAATTTTTTTATAAAACTGCAAAGGTTGGAACTTTTTATTTTAAAAAACATGAATAAATTCTCTTTTTTTTGTTGATTAAAGCTAGTGTCTCACTGAATACCTATCCTACTTTTCAGGACAAAAACGGCTGTACCAAACTATTTTTTTATCTACCAACAATACATTCGTTCAGCATTTTTCCATTTTTTTAGCTGAAGTTAGATCCTTTCTATTTTAAAATGGATGGTGCCCAAAATCTGTACAGCTAAAGCTTTTTAAAAATAGAAAATAATTCCAAAAAGACGTAAGAAAATTATCTCTTACCCATATCTCTCTACCAAGGAAAACTGAGCTAGTGTGTGTTTAATTTCTTTAGTTCTTTTAAAATCAGGGTTCACTCAATTCAGTATCAGAAATTAAAGCGGGTAAGTTCCAATGTTACAAAATTGCGCTCAAGCGTGGGACAAACAACTTCTCACAGGGTACAAAAAAAGATGCCTCAAACTGAGGACAGTTTTCATAGGTTACAAAATGACGCAGCCTACGTGGGGCGCAATTAAACAGTTTTTCATAAGTTACAATATTAATTAATAAATAATACAAATTATTCATAATTATGGATTTTTTAGTGGTTAATTAACTTTATTCGACGTATTATATACCGAGACTCACGGTTGACCTTGCTCTATCTCAAAAACGGTTAAGCGTATAGGAAAATATTTAAAACAACATTTGTAAGAAAATTTTATACTCTACAATTTTCATAATAAATGCAAATATCATTGAAACCATAGGAAGCGAGATATTTGCGAAAAACCGATTTTTGTGACTTTTGACCTTGAATATCTTAAGACGGGGATACGAGATTTTATGAGACTTTCGAGACAACTTTTAGAATGTCAAAATAAAGGTGTATACAAGTTTACAGCTTATTATCTCTCATTCCGAGGTTTAGTCTCTTTTTGTCTTAAGTGACTGTGCAATTTAGAAAACGGGACTGAAATTTCGGGATGTTTCACTTTTTCCTTCCTTTATAGGCTAAACACTAACTAAATTCAAAATTTGAAATTTGTGTGTCTGCTAGAAGTACCTTAGAATTTTGATGATCGGTGAGTGGCTTGATTTACAATTTGACAATCAGCTGTCAAACATTTGTGCACGTAGCGAAATAAATTGCAACATAAATAAAATAACTAAACTTGTTGGACAGATCGCGAAACAACACAAAAGTAAAAACAAATGAAATTTTAATTTAGTTTAGGCTGAAATGCGTTTTTACCGATTTTTCTCCACATCTTCCAGATTTTTTCCCAATTGAAAACACTCAATTGAGTTATTTCCTTATCGGGAGCATAACGAACAAAACAAAAAAAGAATCAACCAAATATGTCGTTCCTATCGTCAGTTATGATCGAGAGTGCATACAAAAATTATGACTTTTGCAGTTTGTAATCGTCCAGAATTTTTCAGGACCATAACGAACAAAACAATAAAAGAATTACGCTGATCCAATGTTCGAATCGTGAGTTATGGTCTTAAGTTCATACAAAAATCCCATAGAAAAAAAAACAGTTTCAGTTTTTCCCAAATTTTCCAATTTTTCCGGCAACTTTTCCAATTTTTTTCCCTAAAACCTTATTTGGACTATTACGAAACTTTTTTTAAAAAAAAATTAGCCAAATCGGTCCAGCCGTTCTCAAATGATGCGCTTACCAACGAACAGCATTTAATTTTTAGTGTTCCGTACGGAACACTTATAAGATCACTTCGGTGTCTGTCTGTCTGTCACACCCGATTTTCTCCGAAACTATTTGTCGTAGAAAGTTGAAATTTGGTAATAATATAGGAATTGATAGCCTCATCAGAGCCATGTAGTTTTGAAAGTTGAATTTTGACTTAAGGGATTAGTTTTGGGGGGTGAAATTGGAAGTAAAAAACAAATTTTTTTTTATTAGGTCATCGAGTGTGGTGTCAAATGAAAGGTTGTGAAAACACGAGTTATATATATATATATATATATATATATATATATATATATATATATATATATATATACATATATATATATATATATATATATATATATATATATATATATATATATATATATATATAATGTAATACTTGCGCGCACTTTTCTTTGTATTATTTTCAAAAAATCGCGAAAAATTTCTGTCCACCTGCCTTATCTCGAAAAGTACTTATCAAAAAATTTTGAAAATATTCTGGAATATTCTCCACGGGGTGTAGATTGAACGAAAATTATCACGAGTGCATTACCTTTTATGATTTATCTGGCATATAAAAAAAACAAAAATTTCAAGGTCATCAATTTTCAGTAAAGATTGGCAACAAACTTGGTTGAAAACTCAATTAAGGTATGTTTTTCTGAAGTCACTAATCATTTTATACCTCCGTAACAAAATTTTTATTTTAAAAGCAATCAACGTACGGAACACTAATTGCGCAAGTTCAACTTGCACTTGACCGGTTTTTATTTATATAGATTAAGTACTTAATGGCAAAATTTAAAGTTATTTCCAAATTTTTTTTTATTTTTGGAAAGTTTATTATAATTATAATTAAAAAATAATTAGTTACTTCAAATTAATTGCAGGTTCTTGCTTAAAAATTATTTCTGTTCGTTGGTCAAACTACCCTGTGTCTCTTACCATTAGAACTAGGTATCTAATAGAATGAATATCATAAAACAGCTGATATAATACTAATGAAAGTTTGGTCAACAAAAAATGTAACAGCTGGCACCTCTATTTTTTATATTTTCATAAAGTTCATCTTCTTGCTAGGGTTTGTATTGTTACCTTTAATTATCATATTGCGAGCATATAATACTTAACACCTACAAAAGAGTGTCGTTATTACAAAAACCCATTAAAACAGCAAAATAGAAAGTACAGGCAGTGTATTGCGTGCTAGCATTTTCGATTGTTACGCATTGACCTGTTTTAGTTTTCATAGGCCCTATAATTTTATTGTTTTAAATTCATTCAAAGATTTGATCGATTGGTCCGTTACTTTGTGATATTTTAACAATGCAATTACTTATTTACTTTCTTAACTGACACTAAATATATTTTTTTTAAAGATTTTACTAATGCGTTATAGCGATTTCGTAGTACAACTACATTTTCAAACGCTTAACTAAGATTAAAACAGATTTTTTGTATTTATTTTTATATAATGAAAGGATCTGGATAACTCCGCCTGGGGCGGCTGTAGGTGGATTGAGTAGCTTACAGTTGTCACTGCCGGTCCCAAGCCCGGACAACGGAGGAGGGTTGTAGCGGTAGGCCAGCTCCCTACCCTATGTAAAAAAAGCCTCTGCTAAAAAACCTAATCCAAAGCCTCGGAATCGAACGGATATACGAAGACGAAAACAGCAAAGAAGAAGGACAACGATATGTGGTACATGGAACATACAAGGTCTCTCCAGGAAAGTAAATGAAGTTGTAAATGAATTAGAAAATCTTCGAGTCGAAATTGCAGTACTGACGGAAACAAAGAAGAAAGGAAAAGGCTCCGAAAGTTGGGGGCATTACGATCACTTTTATAGTGGAGTGCCCAAAGAAAGATAGAAAACAAGGCGTATCCATACTAATACACAGAAAACTGAGGAAATTCATAACCACCTGGGAACCGATTAGTGAAAGAATCATAAAGATGAATCTCAAAATACTAGGTAATAACACAACCTTACTGGGGGTATACGCTGTCAACGACGACGATCTGGCTAATAACAAGGATTCATTTTTTGAACAACTAAATGAGGAAATACGCAAAATTGGAACATCAAGAGAGATATTACTTTTGGGTGATCTAAATGGAAGAATAGGAAGGAAAGAACACGATAAAGTGGTAGGAAAATATGGCGAAGAAGTTACTAACGACAACGGAAGAAGAATTATAGAGATATGTGAACAAAACAACCTTACAATATTAAACGGACACTACCAGCATAGGGAGATTCATAAATATACGTGGAGACAAACAACAAGAGATTTAAAAAGTATTATCGACTATATGATAATACGTCAGAGATCTAGATTAAACTTCCTAGACGTAAGAGTCCAAAGAGGGGCTTCATGTGGCAGCGACCACTACCTCGTGAAAGGAAAGATAACCTCACGAACAACACGGGAAAGCAAACTGGAAGATACAAGTACACAGCACACGACAAGTGAAACAACAATAAGATATAATACAGACAGCTTACAAAATGAAAGTATCAGAAATCTATACAAGAGTAGACTGTACCAAAAGATACAACGAACGGGATTTGTTAATATAGAAGAAGAATATAAGTATATAAAGGAATGCCTACACGCAGCCGCACTGGAAGCATTAGGGTACCAAGAGAAAAGGGAAAAACAGCGAAAACCATATTGGTGGGATGAAGAAATTAAATACGAAATTGAAGAAAAACGGAAAAGCTATCACAAATACTTAAGTTCAAAGAGCACAAACGACAAAGTAAAATACAAAGAATCCCAAGCTAGAGTACGCAAAATGATTAGTGACAAAAAGAACAACCAATGGGAAAAGACATGCTCAAGACTCAACACTTACATAGGAGGAAGAAAAAGCACAGAAAGCTGGAGACTTCTTAAAAATATGAGAACAGAACGGAAAAGAGAAATCTTCTCACCAATAACACCAGAAAAATGGAACCAATATTTTACAAATATGCTAACAGAAGATAGACCAGAGTTCAAAAGTACCCAACATGGAAACCCAAGGGGGAATAACGGTTACAGGATCTATTAGCAGAATATACCGAAAAATACTTAAAAATAGAATAGAAACGGAATACGCTGACGTAGAAGCTGAAGAACAGGCAGGCTTTAGAGCAGGAAGATCCACAATAGACCATCTCTTCTCATTGACACAAATCCTAGAAAAGAAAACCGCATTTGATCAGGAAGTCCATGTCTTGTTTGTTGATTTAAAAAAGGCCTACGACAGCGTGCCCCTAATGAGATTGTGGGAAACACTACAACAGAGTAATGTAAGCACCGAAATAATTAAAGCCGTAAAATCCTTATACCAAGACGCAAGAAGTAGTGTGAAAACCAAAGATGGTATAACAACAGGGTTCCCGGTCACAAAGGGTCCCAAACAGGGCTGCTAAATATCCCCAACGCTATTTAAAATCTATTTGGAGAGTGCACTGAAGAACTGGAAAAGGAAATGCAGCAGTATGAGATTACCACTGGATGACGATACTACATTGTACACGCTGTCATTCGCAGATGACCAGGTAGTAGTCGCTCAGGACATCGATGATATGGAATACATGACACGAAAACTTATGGAGGAATATGAAAAATGGGGCCTAGAAGTCAATATTAAAAAAGACCGAGTATATGTGCGTCGGAGGACAACAGCAGGACTTGAAACTGGCCACAGGACACACCATCAAACACTGTGCCAGTTATAAGTATTTGGGAACGAGAATATCTAGGGACGGAACACTGGAAGAAGCAATATTCGAGAGGAATATCCAAGGAAGAAAAGCGATTGCAATGCTTAATAGTATACTATGGGACAAAAACATAACCACTGAAAATAAGAAGAGAATTTACAACTCAATAGTGAAAAGTATAATAACTTACAGCTCCCAGGTGTGGCCATTAAAGGAAAGAACAGAAAAAATACTAAAAGCTACAGAAATGGATTTCTGGAGACGAGCAGCCAGAAAATCCAGAAAAGACCGCATACCAAATGACACGATAAGGCGAGCTTTAGAAATAAAGCACGATATAGTGGACGAAATCAGAACCCAACCGTTGGTATGGTACGGACATGTACAGAGAATGTCACAAGACCGACTACCTAAAAAGATTTTAAATTGGAACCCTCATGGAAAAAGAAAGCGAGGAAGACCACGCCAAAGCTGGAGAGCAGAAATCAACAAAGAAGTACTAGAGAGAGATCTGGAGAAGGAGGGATGGAGAAACCGGGAGGAGTGGAAATTAGGCATCGGAAGACGGAAGACGTTATAAAACCGATTGATATATATATATATATATATATATATATATATATATATATATATATATATATATATATATATATATATAAAGGAAGTGGATACCTTAGGTGCTATAAAAGTTGGTAAAGGACGGAATTTCCGACGTCTACTTCTACGCAGAAGGACCGATTGTGAACCTCAACTCGGAAAGAAAAACTTTACAACGTGACGGTCGCCTCTCTGGGGAAGGTTATAGTAAGCCACCCATAGCAGCCTAGTAAAGCCCTCTCGTTGTGGCCGTTCGGAACCGGCATTAAACTGTAGGTGCCTTTTGTCTGTGTCTTAAAAAGGCACCAACTACAGGGAAGGCGAGGGAGTCGCCTACGTCCGTATCTGATAAGGCACTTCAAGACGAAGATATTTTTTTATTTTATTATTATTTTTTTAATATGACAGACGTCTCAATTGCATAATCTTATGTAAATTATTACACTGGTCAACAAAAAAAAGAAAATTGCTTGTTTCCTGTGATTTTTTTTTTGTTTCTATCTCAAATTGACGCGTATTTTTTAAATATGGCAACAATTTTTCTCTAACAGCTTTTGTTTTTGAGTTATAGCTAAACTACCCTCATTTACTATGTTTACTTAGATTTTCGTTTTTTATTGGACACTAAAATATATTTTTGTTGTTGTTTTAGATATGGCTTCGTCAAGAAGATGTTGTGTGCTTAATCCCGATTGTTTTTGCTATATTTGTGGTGAATATATATTTGCAAAATATCGAAAAAACCTATATCGGACTTTGTGAAAACTGCGTATCATCAATACTTTAAAATAAAATTGTGTAATCAGGACAAGCCATGGGTACCTCATATTGTATGCCAGAAATGTGCGGTATGTCTACGGTTATGGTCCAGTGGAAAAAGAGATGCAATAATGTTCGTAACACCCATGATTTGGGAGAACCTCGAAACCATCATGACGATTGCTACTTCTGCGTTGTGAAAATAAACGGAATTAACCCTGGAAATCGAAGTAAGTGGTCATATCCTAACTTATCTTCTGCTCAACGATCTCAATTAAAATCACAAGAGGTACAACCCAACACATCTAAATCTTTTGATGATCCAAATCTCTGTGAACCCGAACGAAATACATCAAGTGAAGACTCTGATTCAGACTACAAATGTAGCCTTTCAGAACCTCAACCATTTAATCAGAAAGAACTAAATGACTTAATAAGAGATCTGAACTTACCAAAAGAAGCTTCTGAAATTTTAACATCTCGTTTAAAAGAAAAAAATTTGCTTACTCCGGAAACCAACATTACATTTTATCGTACTCGAGAAAAAAATCTGTTACCGTATTTTTCTCAAGAGAAGGATTTAGTTTTTTGTAACGATGTTGGTGGTATGTTGCAGCAGATGGGATTAAAACAGTACCAACCTAATGATTGGCGTCTTTTCATAGACAGCAGCAAAAGAAGTTTAAAGTGTGCTTTGCTTCATAACGGTAACAAGTACGGATCTATACCTACTGCACATTCGACGACTTTAAAAGAAGAATACGTAAATGTTTCTAAGGTTATGGAAAAAATTAAGTATCAAGACCACAAATGGGTCATATGTGTTGATCTGAAAATGGTTAACTTTCTTTTAGGTCAACAAGGAGGTACACAAAGTTCCCTTGTTTCATGTGTCTCTGTGATAGTCGTGACAAACAACACCATTGGTCACAAAAAGTTTGGCTAGTGCGGGAAGAGCTAAAAGTTGGTACAAAAAATGTTATAAACGTGCCTTTAGTTAGCCGAGACCGCATCATACTTCCACCACTTCATATTAAACTCGGCATAATTAAACAGTTTGTGAAGGCGCTTGACAAAAGTGGCGAATGTTTTAATTTTCTTTCACGCAAGTTTACAGGATTAAGTTCAGAAAAATTGAAAGCTGGTATTTTTGATGGGCCACAGATTAGGCAACTCGTGAAAAATCCTAATTTTGTCAAATCAATGACTGAAGTCGAATCCAAAGCTTGGAATTCATTTGTTTTGGTTATGAGTAGCTTCCTAGGTAAAAAGAAATCTGACGACCATGTCGAGCTTGTTGAGTGCATGCTATCGAACTTGCAAGAGCTAGGGTGCAACATAAGTATAAAAATCCACTTCCTGCACTCACTGACCGATTTCCACAAAATCTGGGTGGTTTTAGTGAGGAGCAGGGTGAAAGATTTCATCAGGATCTTCGGACAATGGAAGAGCGTTATCAGGGGCGGTGGGACTCACATACGATGGCAGACTACTGTTGGAGTTTGCAACGAGATCTACCTAAAGTCGTTCATTCAAGGAAATCTTATAAAAGATCATTTGCTAGTGTTCAATAGAAATTTTGTTAACATAATGTATTATTTTTTTGTATTTTTTTGGCAAAATAATAAAACTGTATATTTTCAAAAGGTAAAGCTGTTAGCAATCTCCCAGTATTTTTTTTCATAGTCAGGGCCATAGAAATACGCAATAACAGAAAAAAAAAATAAAGGAAATAAGACTTGTGTTGACCAGTGTTATAATAAGTGGCAAAATATAAAATTTTAAAGTATTAAATATATTTGTCATGTTCTAAAATGTCTGTGTTAGAATTTGACATAGGGCGCCTTGTGAGAACCTGGATTCAGAAATCGTTTCGAGAATCGAAAAGTTGGAGGACACTATTGTAAACTAGTGTTAGTTAAACGTTAACTATTAGTTGATAAAGTTTTATTAATTGATCGATTATTGTCAACAAATAAATGTAAATTATGCCAGAGAACATATGTATGAATGAAAAAAAATCACGTAAATCGGATAAAATGGTTCTCGACTGATAAGCCCACGACCGGACAGACAGACAGACGTTGCATTTTATATATATTATAGATATTCTCTGCTACATAATATTGTTCCATATTTAACGGTTTAGGCTGTGTACTGCAAGAGAAAGCGCTAGCGGCAAACTTTTTTCCTACTTGATTCACTATTACCGTCACTGCTCATTCCTTATGCTATCTAACGTAATAAAATATAGCCTATAACCTGGTATGTTTAAAAAAAAAGTACGTAAATCGGATAAGTGATTCTCCAGTGATAAGCGCAGTAACGGACAGACAGACAGACAGAGGTTTAAGTTAGTTTTACATGTTAGTATCGCGAGGCGCTATTTATCGATATATTTCTTGCTTCAGGGATACACCAGTTTGAACATATTAAGCGATTTTTATAACATCCTGTACACAGACATACTTATATATATATATATATATATATATATATATATATATATATATATATATATATATGTATATATATATATATATATATAGATATATATATATAATTAATAAAAGTATCCCTTAGTGTACGGCTTGCGGGCAACGGACGCGCAGTACGCCTGCATGGCTCAGCCCTTCTGCACACTGTAAGTGCAAGTATCAAGAGCAAGTCGGACTTCGGCCATTAGTGTTCCGTACTTTGATTACTTTTAAAATAAAAAAATTTGTTACGGAGGTATAAAATGATCGATGACTTCACAAAAAACACACCACAAATCAGTTTTCAACAAAGCTTTTTCCCATCTTTACTGAAAGTTGAGGACCTTGAAATTTTTGTTTCTTTTTATATACCAGATAAATTATTAAAGGTAATAGATTTCTTTACTCTACACTCTGTAGAGAATATTCTAGGATTTTTTCAAAATTTTTTGCTCAGTACTTTTCGAGATAAGTAGGGGCAGTGATTAGTGATTTTTGCAAAATATGCACAAGTATTACATTGTATTTATTTTTGAACTCGTGTTTTTACAAACTTTCATTTAACACCTCCCTCGATGACCTGGTAAACAATTTTTTCTATCACTTCCGATTTCACCCCTCAAAACCCCTTGAATCAAAATTTTCAAAGCTACACGGTTCTGATGAGGCCATCAATTCCTATATTAATGTCAAATTACAACTTTTTATGTCAAATAGTTTCGAGAGAAAATCGGGTATGACAGACAGACACAGCAGTGGTCTTATAAGTGTTCCGTACAGAACAGTAACAAAATTCACGGCTATAAAGAGTATCCATCCTCTCTCTGCAGGTTTAATAAGCTTCTATCATTATAACCCTTCCGAAAAGGGAAAATCAACCTTGCCAAAATTAAAAGAAAAAGTCAATTTTAAATGGTGGCAGCTCGCTAGTCATCACTCTAATAAAACAGTATTAACAATAAACCCTTTAAAACTAAAAATAATCAAATTTTCATTTGAATCTTGAAACAGTACTGTGAAGAAAGCACAAGAAGGCTAATAGCTGATCTTAATGAAGTACATAATATTTTATGATTAACTTATAGACAAAGACTCGATCGTCATTTCATTTTTCCTGATATAAAAACCATCATTTTATGAGCTCTCCAAAACAAGGGGGAGCTCAACTTCAAGCAGTGCAGAACAAGGCCCTGAGGATGATCACGGGAGCCACATGGTTCATAAGGAACCGACAACTCCATAGGGACCTCGGTGTGCCTACCGTAAAGGCACACATGAGGAAAATCCCACAGAACTTCCTGGAGAAGGCGTCCCAGCACCCCAACCCGTGCATCAGGGACGCCTTCCGACTCCAACCTCACGTCAGTCGCCAGTTCCTGAGACTGTCCGACCCGCTGCTCTCGGACGAAGACGATGACCCCCCCGCCCGCCGTGACAAG
The DNA here is from genome assembly GCA_019049505.1 of Pachyrhynchus sulphureomaculatus. Classification (NCBI taxonomy): domain Eukaryota; kingdom Metazoa; phylum Arthropoda; class Insecta; order Coleoptera; family Curculionidae; genus Pachyrhynchus; species Pachyrhynchus sulphureomaculatus. Next base: position 244,288,751 of record CM032446.1, read on the forward strand.
AAGATTGTCAATCTAGGTTAAGTTTAAATTAGTCCTAGTTTAAGTCAATGTTTCGACCTAGTTTAAGTTAGCGTAAGTCTTAGACTAAGGTAGTTTTAGTCTTAGTTAAGTCCTAGCATTAAGAAACTCATGTGTATATAAACACATTTCCTAGGTTAAGATAATATAGGAACACTAGTATAAGAGCTTAGGTTAAGATAGAATAAGTATACATTCATTATTTGAAATTTTTTATACTTTCAAAAATGTAAAGAAAGAGGCTTTGCCTATCTTGGTATTCAATAAAGACAATGAAAAATCATTTTATGAAGTTATAAATTTTGTGGTTTTTGTAAATTGATCTAAAAACCTCCCTATGAAAAACAAACAAGTCAGTTTGATTATTGCAGTGCTAAAAGTTTATATACTCGTAGTTTACATTGCTAGTAGTGCAGTAAAAAAAGCATTTGAAAGCGCACAGTCTAGATACAGCCAATATTATGATTTTATCGTCTCTGGGGGTATCAGGAGTATTGTAGGTTTTAAGTCGCTCAAGTGCATACATAACCTACAAAATTGAAAAAACAGGCAAAAACCTGTTTTTTCCTTTTTTAACTTTATTGTACAGATCGACTAGGTTAACCGATCGGCTTGAAACTTTCAGGAAATATGCCTTTTGTTATAGCAAAAAATACCCTAAAATTTTGATACAAGAATATTGAACCCAGTGGACACAATTAAATTTGTTATTTAAAATTTGAATTGCCCGACATTTTATGCCATTTGGTCCAAAACGGATCTTTTTTTTTTTTTCAAAAATTTAGGTCTCCACGCCAGCTTTCCGATTCCATTAAAAAATTTTGGTTAGTTTTTTTACATTTATTTATTAATCACATAACAAACAATGCGTTTTTCGGTCATTTAAAAAAAAAATTTATTAATGAAAATGAAATTTTTTTTAATAAAGGTTTGTAGGTCATGTATGCACTTGATTCTCTACCAGATGTTATAAAAAAATTTTAGTTTTTTTTTTAAATGACCGAAAAAAAAAACGCATTTGTTGTTATTTGATTAATAAACAAATGTAAAACAAAAGGTTAAAATTATTCCAAAAAAATGTTTTTAATGGCATCGGAAAGCTGGCGTCGAGACCCAAATTTTTGAAAAAAAAAGATCCCTTATGGACCAATTGGCATAAAATGGCGGGCAACTCCAATTTTAAATAACAAATTAAATTGTACCCATTGGGTTAAATATTCTTGTACTAAAATTTCAGGGTATTTTCGCTATAATAAAAGGCTTCACTTAGTCGATCTATACAATAAAATGAAAAAAAAAAAACAGTTTTTTACCAGTTTTTCCAATTTTGCGAGACTTAAAACCAACGATGATTTCTTGGAAATTTCATTACGAAGAGTTTGGTTTTTTTCGTCTCGATCTGACTTAATCAAATCATAATATTGCTGTCTCTAAACTATGCCTATCTCATTATTATTTTGACCTTTTTTTACTGCACTATAGCTGCTTTTACTAATGCCAATGAACAAATAAAGCTATAACTACAGACTAGCTGTAAAAGTTTATACATGTTCCAAAGGGCTTATAAACTTTGCACTCTAGTTAATAAATAAATAACTTTTTTGATATTCTAGTCTTGTTTGAATTATTCATAAGCTTTTCTAAATGATGAAAGAAAATTAGTTTTGCAAAAATAGTTATCGTTAACCTTTCTAATGCTGTGCTTTACGTGGGAGAGCGCTGCGACTCAAAATTTTAAAATATGTATTTTACTATTTCATTTGATTTTTTAGTACGTTCTTATCGCCCAGTCCTCCGAGACAAATTTTGATGTAATTTATTTAATTTCTTTGAGTAATTTAGAATTTTTGTGATTTCAATAACTCTTTTCTTTGTATCTGGTTGTTTATATGAACTATAAACACTTTGTAATTAATGCTTTAAATATTCTTTTTAATTTTCAGTTTAAGTCCTATAATTAATAATAAGCAAAAAATACGTTTATCATGAATACTTTTTTAAAAGCAAAATTACGAAAAAAGAGAAAGTTTTTTTAAAATTTTTAATGATTTTCTATTATCAAGTATGCTTTTAACTGTAACCAAAAAAAAATTGTCCGACTTTTTTTAACCATTTCGTTCCGCTTTGAACGTAAAATTGCCGGTGGCGAAGTAGAGAAGGCAAATTTTCATATTTTAAAACCCAATTTTTAAATAACACGGACAATGAGGGCATTTTTTAATTTATTCTTATTTTGACCTTAAGTTATAATAATGATACATCCACAAGAATTTTTTTTAATATTCTATTTTATTAAATACTAGCCGGGCCCGGGGTCCACTCGCGTGGACTTGATTCACTCCTATCGTCACTGCTTATTCCTTATGTTACCAAACGTAATAAAATATCTCCCATTATTTCCCCTTATCTCTAAATGTTTCTCCTTATCTCCCATTATCTCTACATAATTTCCATTATCTAGGCTTATCTCTGCTCGTCTCCATTATTTCTCCTTATCTCCCATTATTTCTCCTTATCTCCCATTATCTCACCTTATTTCCCATTATCTAGGCTTATCTCGACTTATCTCGCAATATTTCTCCTTATCTCTCATTATTTTCTCCTTATCTCCCATTATCTCAAATTCTCTGCTTATCTCCCATTATTTCTCCTTATCTCCCATTATTTTTCCCTTATCTCCCATTGTTTATATTTATCTCCCATTATCTCACCATATCTCCCATTATCTAGGCTTATATCGAATTATATAGAGCATATGTTTAAATTTATAAAAACGCGTAAATCGGATAAGTGTTTCTCGAGTGATAAGGGCACAGACAGACAGAGAGAGAGACATTGCATTTTATTTATATTATATTTTTTGCTCCATGATATTGTTCCATATTTAATGGTTTAGCATGTTTAAAAAAAAAAGTACATAAATCGGACGAGTGGTTCTCCAGTGATAAGCGCACAAACGGACAAACAGACAGAGACACGTCGCATTTTATATTTATTATAGATATCCTTTGCTACATGATATTGTTCCATATTTAGTGGTTTAGGCAGTGTATTGCAAGAGAACGCGTTAGCGGCAAACTTTTTTTTCGATTTGATTCACTATTATCGTCACTGCTTAGTCCTCATGTTATCTAACGTAATAAAATATAGTCTATAACCTGGCCAGAGAACACATGTATGTTTTAAAAAAAAGCGCGTAAATCGGATAAGTGGTTCTCGCGTGATAAACGCACTAATGGACAGACATTAAGACATTGCATTTTATATATATTATAGATTATAGATATTCTCTGCTACATAATATTGTTCCATATTAATGGTTTAGACTGTGTATTGCAAGAGAACGCGCTAGCGGCAAACTTTTTTCCGACTCCATTCCCTATTATGGTTACTGCTCATTCCTTATGCTACCTATCTTAATAAAATATAGCCTATAACCTGACCGGAGAACATATGTATGTTTAAAAAAAAAGTACGAAATCGGATAAGTGGTTCTCCAGTGATAAGCGCACTAACGGACAGACAGACAGACAGAGATATGTTGCATTTTTATATATATTATAGATGCAAAAAAAACTATACCTGGTCAGAGAACATACACTCCTGGACAAAATTAACGCAACAATATATTAAACCATACAAATCTCTATAATAAATTAATTTTAATAATTTTTTATGAACATTGGTTACACTAAAGTTAGAAAAAACTTATTCGGAATTAGTTACCAAATTTCTCTATAAGATTCGAATTAAAAATTATTCTTAAGACCTAATAACAAAATCATTGAAATTATGTAATAATGAAAAAAATAAAAACTGGGACACTAGTAGCAAAATTAATGGTGTAACTGGGACACTAGTAGCGTGTGTTGCCTCCTATACTTCGGATGACAGCGTTTATGCGCCTAGGCATGCTTCTTATTAAATTTTGGATAAAATCTTGAGGAATTTGCTCCCCATTCTGTGATAACTGCATTTTCAAGTTCCCTCAGGTTTCTAGGTGCAGGTATATGACGTTTCACAGTTTTCTTAAGGTGATCCCATACATGTTCTATCGGATTCACATCCGGGCTTTTTGGTGGCCATTGCATAATCGGTATATCAACTTGATTAAGATAATCGAGTACCTCCCTAGCCACGTGAGGTCGAGCGTTGTCTTGCATAAACAGGAAATTGGGCCCCACAAAATGACCGAAAGGCATCACCTGTTTCTATTACAATATTCTCAATATAGTAGTCAGCATTCATGGATCTCGTACGGACAGGAACTAACTCTGTGCGAGCATCAAAGCAGATGCCACCCCAGAACATAACAGAGCCATCGTCGAATGGAATTCTTGCAGAGATATTGCAAGGAGCAAAAATCTCTCCTGGTCTTCGCCATACTCGCTCACGACCATCTGGATGTTTTAGACTAACCCTAGTTTCATCTGTGAAGAAAACTTGTTTCCAATCATCCACAGACCAGTTTTCGTGGATTTCGAGCAAACGTAACCTGGCAACTCTGTTCTCTCTAGTAAGCAAGGGCGCAGTGGCTGGTCTCCTACTGTTTAATCTAGCTTCATTTAACCGTCTTCTAACTGTTTTAGAAGAAATTGTGACATTGCGAACAGCTTCGAGTTCGTTTCTTATTATACAACTAGTGACAGTCCTGTTTCTTAAAGCATATTGTCTTATAAAACGTTCATCTAGGTCGCTAGTGCATCGTTTTCGCCCTTGCCCTAGCCTTCTAGAATTAAGTTCCTACTTCATTCAAGCGGCAACATTAACTCTGACAATATCCCTCGTCCAATAAAACTGAGGCTCGCACTACCTCGTGTTCAGTTAAATTCCTTGTTCGATTCATTTTTTTCTAATTCTTCGGGTCAAAAATAAAACAGTCTACCACAAAAAACGTATTAATTTGAAAAAGGGAACAATTTATAAGCTTACTTTTAAAGAAAATCTATCGCATTATTACAGAAAATTGTTTATCTTCTAAAAAATTCTTTAAAACTGTAAATCTAAATGAATTGTTTTGATTTCTGTCATGAACATGATTGAATGAAACAAAATATGCATAGCCTCTTATTAAAATACTCGATAAACTAACTGACATAAGAAAAAGTTAAATTAATTTTCAGATTGTTGCATTAATTTTGTCCAGGAGTGTATGTATGAATTTAAAAAATCACGTAAAACGGAAAAGTGATTCTCGAGGAATAAGCGCACTAACGGACAGACCAAACAGACAGAGAGACGTTGCATTATATATATATATATATATATATATATATATATATATATATATTATATATATATATATATATATATATATATATTATATTATAAGATTATAAGATTTGTAATTTACTGTATGCTCGTTAAAATCATGCAAACAAAATTTCTATTTTTTTGATTATTTCTAACTATTAGAATCATCGGAAAGCTGAAAGACTCCTCTTCAAAAAGCAATCTTTTAATTTTTTTATAGATTTTGGAAACAGCCGTGGGTGAAAACTTTCAAATTAAGATGTTTGGTGCGTTACATTTTTTGAATCAACTATCCAAATTTTTAATAAATTCTCACGCAAATAAAAAAAATCTGGAAAAAAAATCTATGTACTATTTTTTTGATGTAAAGTTTTCCGCTCTTTCAAGTGGAGTTACTAGTTTTTCAGTATTTTTTTTAGTTTTCGAGATATTACCGCAAAACTATTATTACGAATATACTGCTTTATTTTGTAAAATTTCCCACTCTTTCATGGGGTGCTATTAGTTTTTTCATATCTCCAAATTTTTTATTTATTTTGTGTGCTTAGCGTACATCAAACTTTAGCAAACTTTTTTATCGTATTCTACGTCCAAAAAACTAGCTGTGTGCCAAAATGCAACCTCTTTAACACTTAATGAGAAGTCAAACCCCCTGACGACTGGGCTATTAGGAGCTCCGAGTTAAAGAATTAAATTATAAATCAGAAGCGGTTATCGTATATCACCTCTCAGGGTTGTACTGAAGTTTCTAGTCTAGCGTAGAAAGAATGAACCCATCTCAAAATTAAAAAAAGTGTTTAATATTAAAATAATTTTACATATATTTTTTTTATTTTATCTTTAAGCATGTGTTTAAATCTAATTTTGTATTCAAAAACTTGCTTAAGGTCTTCGTTTATTTTTGAACCTGTCTGTTCCTGATGTTCTTCAATTTACATAAAACGTAGAAATTTTTAAAAAAGTATCACTTTTTACTCGTGCTTTTTCGCATTGTTACTGCCCTTCTTTTATTCTTTACGAGAGTTTTTTCTTTTTAAGTGTACGACCGCCTTTACCTAGCAGTCAGCCTTAATTTGAAATGGGACTCTTTAAAAAAGAAACCGCAGGAATTCATTGGAAAACAGACACTTTTATACTAGAGACTGTTAACTTACTCGTATTTTCAAGCGGGTGAAAATACGAAGGGAGAATTTAATTACTTTAAGTAACTTTTTGAATTGAGCAGTTATATTTAAATAATTTCAAACTTGTTTGGTTTTTCGCAATCGTTGCCCGGCTCCTAGTGTCGTGGCCTCTATTGCATTGTTACACAGAATTTTATAACAGCCCTCTAGGCCCTCTCTATCTTCGACACTTTTCATCATCTCCGGGCACTCCAAATGCAGTTGTTGACATGATCTAATCGATATATCTGTTGGGAGATCTACCTCTTTTTCTTCTACCGTCGACTTTCCCCTGGATCAGCAACTTTTCCATGTGATCCTTCTTATTATTGTGACCAAAAAATGATGCTATTTTTCTCTGAATCGATTGGTAAGCATGCTGGT
>CM032446.1:244295668-244498099 GCA_019049505.1 Pachyrhynchus sulphureomaculatus
GAAAAGAATTTCGTGTGGTGATTAACATACTTTATGAAAGGCAAAACGCCTCAGGAGACTAAAGAGAAGCTTGATAAACATTATGGTGACTCTGCACCTTCGATTAGAACAGTTTATAAGTGGTTTCAAAATTTTCGGACTGGCCATATGGGGCACAAGTGACGCTGAACGTTCTGGACGGCCTGTGGAGGTTACGACTCCAGAAATCATTGATCATATCCATGATATGGTGATGGATGACAGAAGAGTTAAGGTGCGTGAGATTGCTAGTGCTGTGGCATCTCGACTGAACGGGTACATAATATTTTGCATAAACATTTGGACATGAGAAAGCTATCCGCAAGATGGGTGCCGCGATTGCTCACGCTTGACCAAAAACGGAATCGTGTGAAGTGTTGCTAGGATGGTTTGCAGCTGTTTCCAGAAGAATCCGGAGGACTTTAAGCGTCGTTTCGTCACTGTGGATGAAACATAGATACATACTCCTAAGACCAAACAACAATCTAAACAATGGGTTACCAAGGGGGAATCTGCACCAAAAAAGGCGAAGACCGTTCCTTCGGCCGGAAAGGTTATGGCGACTGTCTTTTGGGATTCGCAAGGGATAATCTTCATCGCCTATCTGGAAAAGGGTAAAACTATTACAGGTGAATATTATTCATCGTTATTGGACCGTTTGAAAACCGAGCTGCAAGAAAAACGCCCGCGATTGGCCCACAAGAAAGTCCTTTTCCATCACGACAACGCACCAGCACACACTTCAGCAGTTGTGGTCGCAAAATTAATGGAAATAGGATTCCAACTCGTTTCACATCCCCCCTATTCTCCTGACTTGGCTCCCTCGGACTACTATTTGCTCCCCCAATTGAAGAAATGGCTGGCGGGACAAAGATTTTATTCAAATGAGGAGGTGATTGCAGACACTAATGGATATTTTGCAGACTTGGACAAATCCTATTATTCGGAAGGGATCAGCAAACTAGAACATCGTTGTAGTGTATAAGCCTAAAAGGAGACTATGTCGAAAAATAAAAAAGGTTTACCCCAAACACATAAGTAGTTTTTATTTTTGCACGGACTTTTCAAACCAGCCTCGTATACTTGGAATTTTTAGTAGAAAAATGAAACCTAAATGTAAAATAAAGCAGACTAATTTTTACACGCTTATTTTTACGTGAGTCAACCCTTAAAAGAGTATTAAAATTCAGTTGGACAACATGCAAACTAGGAGTGTATAAATGTAAGGATTGCGGCAAAAAGTTAAATTTTAAATAAGGTATATTTTTAGCTAATGGGCGAAGGGCGTGAGAATAAATAGTGTCATAAAAGAGAAAATAATTCAGTATATGCAATGCTATATGGAAGTTACTTATAAAAGTACAAAAGCATCGACTTAGAACTGGGTACGAATTGTTTACCGTCATAACTTATTTTTATAAAATCACTAGCCGTGCCCGCGGCTCCGCTCGCGTGGACTTGATTCACTACTATCGCCACTGCTTACTCCTTATGTTACCTAACGTAATAAATATCTGCCCTTATTTCCCTTTATCTCCTATTATTTCTCCTTATCTCCCATTATCTCTACATAATTTCCATTATCTAAGCTTATCTCTGCTCATCTCCCATTATTTCTCCTTATCTTCCATTAACTCACCTTATCTCCCATTATCTAGGTTTATCTCGACTTATCTCGCAATATTTCTCCTTATCTCCCATTTTTTTTTCCTTATCTCCCATTATTTCTCCTTATCTCCCATTATCTCACCATAACTCCCATTACCTAGACTTATCTCTGCTTATTTCCCATTATTTCTCCTTATCTCCCATTATTTATACTTATCCCCAATTATCTCACCTTATCTCCCATTATCTAGGCTTATCTCGCAATATTTTTCCTTATCTCTAATTATTTCTCCTTATCTCCCATTATCTCACCATAACTCCCATTACTTAGACTTATCTCTGCTTATCTCCCATTATTTCTCCTTATCTCCCATTATCTCTACATAATTTCCATTATCTAGGCTTATCTCTGCTCATCTCCCATTATTTCTCCTTATCTCCCATTATCTCACCATAACTTACATTACCTAGACTTATCTCTGCTTATCTCCCATTATTTATACTTATCTCCCATTATCTCACCTTATCTCCCATTAATCTAGGCTTATATCGAATTATATAGAACATATCATATGTATAAATTTTATAAAAACACGTAAATCGAATAAGCGGTTTCTCAAGTGATAAGCGCACTAACGGACAGACAGACAGAGAGACGTTGCATTATATATATATATATAAATATATATATATATATATATATATATATATATATATATATATATATTTATATATATATATATATATATATATATATATATATATATATATATATGTATATATATATATATATATAATATATATATATATATATATATGTATATATATATAATATATATATATATATATATATATATATATGTATATATATATATATATATATATATATATATATATATATATATATATATATATATATATATATATTGTATTCTTTGCAACATGATATTGTTCCATATTTAATGGTTTAGGCAGTATATTGTAAGAGAACACGCTAACGGTAGCCTTTCTTCCGACTTGATTCACTATTATCGTCACTGCTTATTCTTTATGTTACCTAACGCAATAAAATATATCCTATAACCTGGCCAGAGTACATATGAATCCTTTAAAAAAAAGCACGTAAATCAGATAAGTGGTTCTCCAATGATAAGCGCACTAACGGACAGACAGACAGACAGAGAGACGCTGCATTTTTATATATATTATAGATATAGATTATTATTATTATTATATAACCTGGCCAAAGAATATATGTATGAATTTAAAAAAGACACATAAATTGGATAAGTGGTTCTCGCGTGATAAACGCACTAATGGACAGACAGACAGACAAAGAGACATTGCATTTTATATATATTTTTAGATTATAGATTAAAGATATTCTCTGCTACATAATATTGTTCCATATTTAATGGTTTAGGCTGTATATTGCAAGGGAACGTGCTAGCAGCAAACTTTTTTCCGACTTCACTCACTATTATTGTCACTGCTCATTCCTTATGCTACCTATCGTAATAAAATATAGCCTATAACCTGGCCAGAGAACATAAGTATGTTTTAAAAAAAAAAGTACGTAAATCGGATAAGTGGTTCTCCAGTGATAAGGTCACTAACGGACAGACAGACAGACAGACAGACAGACAGAGAGACGTTGCATTTTATATATATTATAGAAGAAAATACGGACTTTGCTTAACTTTGAAAATCATAGCTCAAAAAAGAAATAAAATGCAATTTTTTTTTAATTTCTGCCCATCCCACGAAGGCAGGCGATTACAGGAATTTAGCATTGTTTATTCTTATTTTTGATACACAATATGATGCGATATTTGAACAAAGCAAATGTGAATTTTGATATAAAATATGTAATTATGTATGTAATTATGTATGTAATGACAAGAACGATAATTTTTGTTAAATGAAGAGAAAAAATATTAAAATGTCATAGCGAGTATCAATATTATTTCAAAATTCCCACAAATGTGTTGTCTAACTGTAAGTGTCCAAAGTTACTACCTTGCAGGATTAGCTACGTACGAATAATTAAGTGTATATGTCGTAGGATTATTATTAAAACCGGAATATTATATTCTTACTAATAACAATATAAACTTACGGAATATTGTCAATCGACTTCAGTTTTTACAATATTACGGACTGTATTCTATAATCTTATTATAGAATACAGGTTAGTTCAGGTTAGTTTAGGTTATATATGAGTTTAGGCATTTTAAATTAGATAACAAACTCGGATTTTTGCAATGGTTTCCAAATATCCGGAGTGTTTACAGTCTTCCTAGGATTTTTCCGCAAAAATCCTTTTTTTCCAATTAACCTGCGACATATATAACCTGAATTAACCTGAATTAACTATTATTCTAAAATAAGATAATAAAATGTAGTCAATAATATTGTAGGAATTGGAGTCGATTGACAATAATCAGTAAGTATATAATGTTACTAGTAAGATTAAAAAATTCCGGTTTTGATAAAAATCCTACAACATACGAGGCTGGTTTGAAAAGTCCGTGCAAAAATAAAAACTACTTATGTGTTTGGGGTAAACCTTTTTTATTTTTTCGACATAGTCTCCTTTTTAGGCTTTTACACTTCGTCCAACGATGTTCTAGTTTGTTGATCCCTTCCGAATAATAGGATCTGTCCAAGTCTGCAAAATATCCATTAGTGTCTGCAATCACCTCCTCGTTTGAATAAAATCTTTGTCCCACCAGCCATTTCTTCAAATTGGGGAACAAATAGTAGTCCGAGGGAGCCAAGTCTGGAGAATAGGGGGGATGTGAAACGAGTTGGAATCCTATTTCCATTAATTTTGCGACCACAACTGCTGAGGTATGTGCTGGTGCGTTGTCGTGATGGAAAAGGACTTTCTTGTGGGCCAATTGCGGGCGTTTTTCTTGCAGCTCGGTTTTCAAACGGTCCAATAACGATGAATAATATTCACCTGTAATAGTTTTACCCTTTTCCAGATAGTCGATGAGGATTATCCCTTGCGAATCCCAAAAGACAGTCGCCATAACCTTTCCGGCCGAAGGAACGGTCTTCGCCTTTTTTGGTGCAGATTCCCCCTTGGTAACCCATTGTTTAGATTGTTGTTTGGTCTCAAGAGGATAGTAATGTATCTATGTTTCATCCACAGTGACGAAACGACGCTTAAAGTCCTCCGGATTCTTCTGGAACAGCTACAAACCATCCTTGCAACACTTCACACGATTCCGTTTTTGGTCAAGCGTGAGCAATCGCGGCACCCATCTTACGGATAGCTTTCTCATGTCCAAATGTTTATACAAAATATTATGTACCCGTTCAGTCGAGATGCCCACAGCACTAGCAATCTCACGCACCCTAACTCTTCTGTCATCCATCACCATATCATGGATTTGATCAATGATTTCTGGAGTCGTAACCTCCACAGGCCGTCCAGAACGTTCAGCATCACTTGTGCCCATATGGCCAGTCCGAAAAATTTTGAAACCACTTATAAACTGTTCTAATCGAAGGTGCAGAGTCACCATAATGTTTATCAAGCTTCTCTTTAGTCTCCTGAGGCGTTTTGCCTTTCATAAAGTAATGTTTAATCACCACAAACGAAATTCTTTTTCGTCCATTTCTTGAAAATCACTCGACTTCCTTGATTCACACGAATGCCAAACACAAAGAAATAGACCAATATGGCTAAAACTTGGTGTGCGTTCATTTAAGAGATGCTACTAACTAAACATGACCTCGATACGCGCCGGTGGTGCCATCTCTCGGACTTTGCATGGACTTTTCAAACTAGCCTCGTATACACACAAATTGATGATTAAAGGAAAGGCTTGGCTTGTTTTTATTTCCTACAGTAAAAGAGTAATTTACATGTTATAAAAAATCAAAACACAAAATCAAGGGAGGATTTTTAATTAAAAAATTGTAGAAGTTGTTTTACTTCGAAAAAGAAATTCAAGGGAATGATTCAACATTTTATACCCTCTAAATTCAGACGTTAATGTGAGAAAGAAAGCAGCCAGAGCTCGTGATAATGTAGCTGTAATTTAGACAATCATATATTTCTGACAGAGATGAAATTTGAGAGAAAACGAGAGTAAAACTAAAGGTTAGGTTATTGTGTCAACTATAAGTTTTTACTAGTAAAAAAATTAGGGGAATATTTTGTTTTTTAACTTAGTAGAACTGTTATTAACACATGACAAAAATTTTCGTTGGGCTTTACTAAGTTATAAATAAATGAGGGTTTTGTAATTGTGGGAAGTTTCTTGTAGGAAGTGAATAAATTTATGAAGCCAAGAATTTGCAGTAAATTATGTGATATAAACAATATTTTTTGTAGCTATATAGTATAACATGACAAGCTTAGGAAAATTTTAAAAAAGTTGGGACTCGATGGTAGATATATTCGTATAATGGCAAATGTACAGGGTGAGTCAACGACAGAATAAAGTTCATTATCTCATTTGTTTCGAGAATGTTAATGTGCACAGTTTAATATTATTTTTGAGTATACAGGGTACGAGCGTTCTATAGAGATGAAAAAAAAATGTATGTAAAGAAATTTGAGTTAGATGCTACAGGGTGTTCAAAATAAATTTATGCATCTCGACTATTTTAAATTGAAAAATCTCAAATTTTTTAAATATTACATCCTATATATTATTATTTTTTCTGATAGATTTTACAAAACCCTTCAACTTTTATTAAGTATGTCATATACCTATTTCTAATAGTTTTCGATTTATTTTGAGTTTTTCAAATTTTGCCCTTGTTTTTAATACACTTACGCTATTGTGAAAACATAAACAAATAGTTGATAATAATTTTAATATAGTTTAGCTTATCTAATGATTAATTATTATGACGAATAAATGTTCAAAAATATGCCCGTCTACTTGAGTACACATGTTTGGTCCTTTTACTATATTTTCCTTCACTTTCCTTAGCATAAAGGGCGTTATTGTTCTGCACGCATCCCGTATCTTATTTTCCAAATCTACTGGTGTTGTAGGGGATTCACATAAACAGAATCTTTAATGTAGCGCCACAAAAAGTGTTAAGTCACATGATCGAGGGGGCGATCCATTTTTGTGGGTAACGATCGTTTAAAAATTCCCGAACTTCCTGGTGGTAATGAGCAGGAGCTCCACATTTGTTCAAGACAATTTTTTCCCGCCTCGCCCAGTATATAAACCATATCAATTAATTCATTTTTAGGAAAATCCGTAACTATTACCTTTATACGTCACTTACTACAACAAATTAAACTATTTTTACTTGCTTAATAGACATGTCAAAATTTGACAATGCCTACATTTTTGTTTTGTCTTGGTAACTATATTATAGCGTAAGTATATTAAAATCAAGGGTAAAAATTGAAAGATTCAAAATAAATCGAAAACTATTAGAAATAGGTATATAATAAAAGTTGGAGGGTTTTGTAAAATCTATCAGAAAAAATAATAACATACAGAGTGTGCCATTTAAAAAATTTAAGATTTCTCAATCCATCTCTATAGAACGCTCGTACCAACTATGAGAAACAATGACCTTCAGAAACAATGGCGCTACTGGCAATTTTTTACAAAACTGAAAACTAGTATTTTTTTTTTTTTAAATTTAAATATTAGAAAAACTACTAGGTTTAGGTATATAACATTATTAATAAAAAAGTTATAAAATTTTACGCAGAATTTAAAAATAAATTAGAAAATAGAAATGTTCCATTTAAAAAAAAATATATGTTATATCGGCCACACTTTTTTGAAGTACCTTGTATACTCAAAAATAATTTTAAACTGTGCATCTTAACATTCCCTAAATCTATTATATTTAACATTTTTTCGTCATTCCCGAAACAAATGGGATAATGAACTTTACTCTATCGTTGACTCACCCTGTACATTGGAATTGAAGTGTTGCGATTCATGTTGAAGACCCCGTCTCAGAAAAGGTATAAATTTTGAAAGAAGTCAGACAGAGTCGCATCCTTTCACCCTTGCTGTTTAATTTATATGTGAAAAGAATATGTGAGGAGTCCCTGAAAGAAACGGGTATTGGTATGGTAATTAACGAAGTCAACATTAACAACTTAAGATACATCGATGTTATAGTTTTATTGGCTACTACCCTGAAAGATCTGCAAGCATTAACTCATAGGGTTGCATCCAAAAGCGCACAGTACGGACTGAAACTAAATGTTAACAAGACAATATGGATGGAGGTCGGAAAAAAATATTCTTCAAACCAACCTCAAAGACGAGTCGTAATAAGCAATGCCACTGTGGAGAGGGTCGAGAGTTTTAAATACCTGTCTTCCACACTTACTGAATATTGGGACACCATGCATCAGATACAGAATCGAACAATCGAGGCTTGGAGTTATAAAGATGAATAAAATCTTAACCAGTCGTGACATCAAAATACCATTCCGTGTCCTTTATAGAGACGCTATGTTCTTAATATTCTTCTTTATGGTGCTGAGGCATGGACTCTTACTGAAACTATGTGTAAGAAACTGGAGGCATTTGCGATACCTTGGGTAGCTAAGAAAACAAATGTTCACGTGTTACAACAAATGAACAAAGAGATTGAGATCATTCTTCTTTTTCTTCTCATGCCTTCTCCTAATGGAGGTTGGCGCCCATCTCCCTAAATGTTTCTCTGTCCCTCCAACACGAAACAACTCCCTATATTCATGCCGGTCCATGCTCTGATGTTTCTCCGCCAAGACTTCTTCTTTCTTCCGACGCACTTTCTACCGTCAACTCTTTCCTGCATGATAGTTTGCAATAGTGAATAGTTGTAGTTTCTGAGCACATGACTTAAGTAGGATTTTTTTCGTAATTTTATGACTGTCACGAATTTTTCTGCCTTGGCCTGTTCTGCGTAGAATTTCCTTTTTAGTGATCCTGGCTGTCTATGAGATTTTTAATATTCTTCGAAAGAGACACATTCGAAATGCTTCTGGCTCCTTAGTAGTGTATTCCTGCAACGTTCATGTCTCGACTCCATACAAAAGTTGAGACCGCACGTAGTTCTTGTTGCAGAACATTGTCCGGAATTTTAAAAATGATTGATGATGTAGGTGCCTAATTGTTTGTACTTCTCTACACGTTCTATTTGTTTTCCTTCGAGGAATAATTGGCAATTGTTGGTTTGATGTTTAGAAACGACCATAAATTTTATTTTTTCCGTGTTGACCGCCAGACTCATTTCGACACTTTCTGTATTTACGTTGTAAACAAATGCCTGCAGGTCCTACATATTTCTGCTAAGATCACGGTATCGTCGGTAAAATGAATGGTATTTATCACTTCACCCCCTCTCCTCATTCCTTCATTTTACTCCCGTAATGTTTTCTTGAAGATGACGTAAGAATATAAGTTAAATAATACAGGTGACAGTACTTAGCCTTGTCTGACTCCTCGCTGAATCCATATTTTATCTATTAATATTTCATTTACTTGTACTACAGAAATCTGATTCTAATAGATATGTTTGATTATTTGGTCAAGTTGGATATTCTTTAATTCCTCTATCAGTTTAACGTGCTGTACTTTTCAAACTTTTTTTGATAGTTAAGAAAGCATATACTTTTTTGAAGGAGGACCGTCATTCCAAAAAGTGCTTCTCTTGTTCTCATGCCACCCCTGAACCCAAACTGTGATAAGGAGCAACACCAAATATCACCTGCTACAGTTAATAATCCAAGGAAACATTGAAGACAAATGCGGTTCCGTCAAAAGAAGAACATTCTGGCTCAACAATTTAGGCCCGTGATATTGGTTAAGTATCACTTCACTTTTCAGAGCCACTGTCGATAGAGTTAAAGTCATACATATGATTGCCAATGATCTGCGAGGACATTGGGATTATTTTAAAGTAGATGTTGGCTATAAGTAGTGAATTCTGCTCTTAATTGCTCAATTTTGCACCTAAATGTTTTTCATTTATGATAAATTTTAACAAAACTGAGACAATTTTTAAATCAAATTAGTTTCAGTAAATATTTTCGGATGAAATTAAGAATGGAAATTATTTATTATATATAAAATACAGTCTGTCAAGTAAGAACGTGACTGCCTGAATTTAAAAAAAAAAAGGGTTTTCCAGAACATTTTTTGCCATCAAACGTGTGCTAAAAACGGCGCAATTACCTTAGAGAGTTGTCCAGTCGGCTTCTGCATCAATAATCGCCTGGCATCGTCGAGGCATGCTGTCGACGAGATTTTCTGCATACTCTACAAATTTTTCGAATCTCGCGAGACAACTGATTGTTGTTGTTGTTTAGGAGGCAGAGCGCGTCGACTGCTTTGGTCATTTGGCGTCCCATTTACAAAATTGTATTTAAATATCAAATTGTTACTTTCACCTCATTTAGATAATTGCAGATGTTGTTATTGATTGTGGTAAATTGATTAATGGTTTGTATAATCGAATGGGGAATGTTGTGTTTTAATCTCAGCTGGGAGGAGTGATCAGACTCAAAGATATGCTTAACTGAGAGGATGGCATTACAGATTAGGCACTTCGGTACTAGTTCTTTTTTTAATAAATATGAATGAGTTTGATAGATATGCCCTGTAGCCAGTCTTCTTACTAAAATATTCTCAGTTCTTTTATTGCTCATAATATGGAAGGATGGGTATACAATAGGTTTTATTGATCCCACTCCAACTGAGTCAAAATTATCAGAGTCTTTTCTTTGACCTTTCTTTTTACAAGGGACCGAATGTTTTCAATAGGGTTGGCGTCCGGCGATTGTGAGGGCCATTCTAGTATCTTATCGTGGACCCAAGCGAGTCGCTTCACGACCTAATTTTCGTCCAGCATAAGTTTCTTCAACGGGTTTCGGAATTTGACATCATGAGCACGAAGATGTTGTCGAAAGGTGGATTTTCTTAATTTTGCTACTCCTTAAGGCATCGTAAATTTTGGGTACCGCGAAAACAAAGACACTATTCGTTTTTAGACTTTCGGAGTGACTTCATTTAATGAGCTAGGATTTGGCAAGTCGTCGACATTCTTCGTCTCGTTAAAATGATTTACCCACTTCTTCGCAAACGACACCGACTTTTTATTATATTTAGCGGCCGCGGAATATGTCATTTTAGGCCGCTTCGGATGGAAACAAGGAAAGATTGCCTCGAACCGACGCACAAACAAGTGACTCAATTTGTATTTTACGTGATTTCGACGAAAGTTCTGAATCAACTGATACTTTTACTAAAATGCGTCGTAGACAAAGGTTCCCTTTACCGATTTTTTGTTGAATCGCTAGAATTACATCTACCAAAAATGAATTAACGCGGACACGTTCTTACTTGACAAACTGTACGCCAATTAAAATACTTTATTTCGTAACGAAGGTTTAAATATCGACACGTTACTGCGAATTATATTGAAATGTAAAAAATCATCTGAGTTGTCAGAATGTTTTCAATTTCAAATAAATTGTTCTTATAATAATAAGTGTAATTTGTAATGGAGTAAGTGATTCGTTGTCATATAAAGAAAATATTTATATACACGATAAAACTTCATCATTTGCAAATCTATATTTGACGTTTATATTGTATCCACCCAAGGCGTTTATTACTGGAACAAGATAAGCCATGTAAACTTCTTTCTTATCTCATCTACAAAGGAAAAGATAAAAAAACCTCATAAACGTTCTCAAAGATATGAAAAAAAATAACAATTTGTTTGCCCGTCATGTGAAGGATGTATGGTTTTTATTATATGGTTGAAAATGTCTTAAATATTTATGTTACATTAAATCATCATTTAAGAAATTGTACAATTCGTTTTTTCTTCTTAAATAAAACTTAGATCAAATATATATATATATATATATATATATATATATATATATATATATATATATATATATATATATATATATATATATATATATATATATATATATATATATATATATATATATATATATATATATATATATATATATATATATTGTAACCTCTTTGCACTTGCCCGCTTTTTGAGGTGTCATTTTGTACCCTGTGAAAATTGTTTTTCCCACGCTTGGGCGCAATTTTCTTGCAACCTCTTTTTAATTTCTGAGAATGAATTGAGTGAATAATGATTTTAAAAAAACTAAAGAAATTAAACAAACACTAGCTCAGTTTTCCTTGGTAGAGAAATATGGGTAAGAGATAATTGTTATACGTCTTTTTGGAATTATTTTCTATTTTTAAAAAGCTTCAGTTGTACAAGTTTTTGGGCACCATTCATTTTAAAATAGAAAGGATCTAACTTCAGTTAAAAAAATGAAAAAATACTGAAGTGTTTTACGGTTATTACTAAAAAGAATTATACTAGTACAACTTTTCTTATCCTGAAAAGAAAAATAGGTATTCAGTGAGACACTAGCTTTAATCAACAAAAAAAGAAAATTTATTCATGATTTAAAATAAAAGTTCCAACCTTTGCAGTTTTAAGGAATACAAAAAAAATTCTAGCCTAAAAGTAGTTTTTATAAATTAGAGTCCCTAAATCAGAGATTTTACTTCTAAATCTTGACTACACCCGAAATCGAAGAGTCGTGATTTTCACTTCGCGATTTTTCAGTTCAAATTGCTGTTAAAACACTTATTTGCGGGGAATATATTTATTGATGTATGTTCTGGTAACTTACGGTTTTCCTACGGGCTTCTAGACCTTCAATGCAACACAAAACCGATTTCACACTTTTGAGAAGAGCCTACTTTAGCTACTCCATTTAGAAAACACACAAAACCCACTACGGCTTTATGATAAAAAAACGCGTGCTTAACTTGGCTCTCGTAGATATTGTCGTAAGCCTCTACTGCGGCTCGGTGGAAAATCGCCACTTGGCGGCTCGGTGGAAATTAGCCTGGCTGCGGCTTGATGGTACTAAGCCTCTCGGCGGCTTGATGGTACTAAGCCTGGCGGCGGCTTGATGTTACTGCCTGGCGGCGGCTCGGTGTTCTAAGCCTGGCGGCGGCTCGGTGTTCTAAGCCAAGACTCGCGTCCTCCGGACCCTTAAATAAGCCGTGGGCACTCTGTCTGTAATATGGCGACGCCGGAACCAAAACTCCGGATACAAACATTTGACCAATCCCGGCGTATCGATAGATTCGGTCGCAAACCCGCACAGCACACTATATAACGAGCGGCTAGGAATTTCTGATTAATATACCGCTCGATACAAAAATGAAAAGAAGTACTTTATAAAGTGAAAAATCAGTAACATTATATGGACTTAAAATCTAGGAAAAAATGAATGTTACAATATATATATATATATATATATATATATATATATATATATATATATATATATATATATATATATATATATTTGCAAGAGATTAAATGAAATTATTTTTCTTCATAATTGCCGTCTACACTAACAGGATTAGTCCAGGTATTGTCGCGTTGTTTCATTGTACTGAAAAAAAGTTTTTTGCGCCACAAAAAAAACGACGCTATAATAACCTTCACCTTATCATCTGAAGAAAGTTTTCGGCCTCTAAGATCTTTCTTCAGATGTTTTAACAACAGGAAGTGCCAGGGAGCTAAATTAGGGTAGATATAACTAGATGAATCCACAGCTTTCGGCAATGGCTTGAATTATTCGAGCCTTGCAACTTCCGCAGTTGTGCAACAGTAACACTTTAGGTTCCCATGAATTTAGACGTTTCTCTGTAATGACTTGCTTCAAGTTTTGGAACTCTCTTTCGTGTGCCTCAAGGCTCCAGACTGTCTCCTACTCTCTTTCTCTTGTATATTAACGATCTGCTGAAAAAGATCAGAAACCCAATCTATAGCTTTGAAGATGACAATACGCTTATTGCTTCATTCACTTTAAATGATCGAACATTGGCTACTCATGCAAATATCCGCAGACAGCAGAAATTCGGTCAACTTAACAAAGACTGGAAGAAATTCTATCTTGAGGTGACAGTAACGAAGTGGAATCTAACGCTATAAAAACCCAGTTTTTCCTAAAAAAGTTGTTACTGAACACGTCATAGTTATGTCGGGACACTCGACTCCTCTAGCACTGCAAGTATATTAAAGAGAACCTCTCGAAAGCGGGGAATATTATTTCTCTCAAAAGCTTTACACTGCACAGCAACTGTTTATTCTGTACAAAGCTCAAATTCGACCGACAATGAATACTGTTCAAATGTTTTGGGCTCTGATCCCAAACATAACAACACGTAGGCTGAAAACTTTCTGGTCTGACACATAAATGTCGCCCTTTTCAAAAAATCCATATAATTTCTAAGAAGTACCAACCTTCAAGATCTAGATGGTAGATGCCCAGATCCCACCAGCATCGCCCGGTGTGATACCATCGCATCGGCTTAAGCTGCGTGAAGTTGCTTAACGTTTCGTGGCTGTGCCGATGTCCCGGACTGTGGGACCAAATAGCATGATGAGGCACCTGGATACAAAAAATTCCGGAGGTAAAATAGCCCCCCGTTCGGATCTCCGGGTGGGGGCTGGTTCAGGGGCGTCGACATGCAAAGAACAGAATTTCAAAATGGATTTTTGCAACATACGAGGTTTAAATTCGAACATAAATTCAGTGCACCAACACCTGCAATCAAATAAACCTCATGTACTCGCTCTCTGTGAAACTAAGGTCAGTTCATCGACCAGCACAGTAAACTATCTTTATCCTGGGTACGATTTCTATTCCCGATTTAGGCGTAACTTTGGAATCTGTCTTTATGTCAGAAGCGACCTCTCTTGCCAACGAGAAGATGCTCTGGAGCCCCCAAACTTTGATGTTATGTGGTTAAAAATAACGACTCAACCAACCACAAGGTTCGTCTGTATCCTCTATCGACCACCAAGTGATACAAACTTTAGAACACTTTTCGCTTCTCTTGCAGATACCATAGATCATTTACAAATTAACTATCCAAATGCCGAAATTGCCATCCTGGGCGACTTTAATGTCCACAACATCAACTGGCTTAAATATTCAAATACTACCGACGAACAAGGTCGTGAAGCCGAATCATTTTCAATCAGCTGTGGCTTGACTCAGCTTATTGATGAACCAACACGAATCCCTGATCGAGACGGAGAGTTCGCCAGTCTTCTTGATCTGTTTTTAACCACCAATCCGGAGATTTACACGGTCAGCGTAAATCCACCGTTAGGTTCTTCCGACCATAAACTACTTTCGACATCGAGTATTCTAGCAATCAGTGACAGAGAGGCGCCCAAACCGCGCAAGATTTGGCACTACAAATCTGCTAAATGGGAAGATCTCATGGAATATTTTCGAACTTTCCCTTGGTTGGACGTTTGTTTTCGATCCGACGACCCATCTGACTGCACCAAGGAGGTTTCCGATGTTATTTTGGCCGGTATGGATGCTTACATCCCTTTTTCGAAGAAATGCCCTTCCAACGGCAAGCCTTGGTTCCACCTAAAATGCAAAGAAGCTGTTGCTTCTAAACATCTTGCATACCGACAGTGGCGTGAAGATCCTACCATACACCATAAATCGTAACATCTTTGTTCGTGCCAGGAACAGATGCAAAGAAATTATCGACGAAACCAAGGAGGTACACAATCAACGGATTAGAAACAAACTTCTCGCTTGTCCCGGCAATTCCAGGTCCTTTTGGTCAGTCGCTAAGGCAGTTAGTCAAAATTTCACCAAATCCACCATACCACCACTCACACGGCCAGATAATTCTATTGCAACGACACCTGTTGAGAAAGCGAACTTGTTGGCTGAACTCTTTGCTTCACATTCTACTGTCGATTTCCAAGGAAAAACACCACCTACTATTCCCATAGTGCAGTCAAGGATGCCCGATATTGTCTTCAGACAGCGTATTATAAAACGTATTTTGATGAAGCTAGACACCAAAAAGGCTTCAGGCGCTGACGGAATACCTGCCATAGTTCTCAAGAACTGTGCGAGGGAACTAACACCAGTTTTCTGTAGACTTTTCAACCTATCCTACAGAAAGGGAATATTTCCTTCCTGCTGGAAATGTGCCACAGTTCAGCCGATACCTAAAAAAGGCAAGAAGACCTTGCCAAATAACTACCGACCAA
This sequence comes from Pachyrhynchus sulphureomaculatus, assembly GCA_019049505.1. NCBI lineage: Eukaryota > Metazoa > Arthropoda > Insecta > Coleoptera > Curculionidae > Pachyrhynchus > Pachyrhynchus sulphureomaculatus. The sequence continues at coordinate 244,311,389 of CM032446.1, forward strand.
TCGCACTACTCTCAATAATATCGAAAGTCATGGAAAAGGCTATCAATCAGCATCTTCTAAAATATCTTGAAGGATTCAACATTATTAGTGATCACCAATATGGCTTTCGTAAAAATAGATCAACAGGAGACCTTCTGACTTATGTAACACATGTTTGGAACAACGCAATTGAAAACTTTGGAGAATCTCGAGCGGTTGCTCTTGACATTGTACCGTTTGAAAAAATGTTGCCCCAAGCTTGGGCGTAATTTTGTAACCTGTAAAACTTACCCGCTTTAATTTCTGATACTGAATTGAGTGAACCCCGATTTTAAAAGAACTAAAGAAATTAAACACACACTAGCTCAGTTTTCTTTGGTAGAGAGATATGGGTAAGAGATAATTTTCTTACGTCTTTTTGGAATTAATTTCTATTTTTTTTAAAAGGCTTTAGCTGTACCAAAATTTTGGGCACCATCCATTTTAAAATAGAAAGGATCTAACTTCAGCTAAAAAAATGGAAAAATGCTGAAGGAAAGTATTGTAGGTAAAACAAAAAAATCAGTTTGGTACAGCCGTTCTTGCCCTGAAAAGTAGGATAGGTATTCAGTGAGACACTAGCTTTAATCAACAAAAAAAGAGAATTTATTCATGTATTTTTTTAAATTAAAAAGTTCTAACGTTTGCCGTTTTACCAAAAAAAATTCTAGCCTAACTAGTTGTTGTTACATTTAAACTTTTAAACTATTATAACCCCCGAAGACGAAAAGTCGTGTTTTACACTTCACTTTTTAGTCTGTTTTAAATTGTAGTTAGAGCACTACCCCGGGATAAGTCTATTGAGGGAAGTTTTGTTGACTTACTGTTCTTATTCCTGTTTTGACGGACTACGCCTGATTTCACACTTTCTCTTAGCAAACACTTACGGCTTTTATTTAAGAAACTGGTACTTAGCTCACATGATGGTTGTTCTGAGCTTTGATTTTCTTTAGCTCAGTCGAAGGAAGCCTACTTGGCGACCCTCATGAAAATTTAGCCTGTCGGCTAGATGGTAAATAGCCTGGCTGCGGCTAGATGAAAAAACAACCCTCATTCAAGCTCTGCGGAGCCTTAAATAATCGTGCGACTTTTGCCAGTAATATCACGACGCTCCAATCAAAACTGCCGATCAAACATTTCACCAATCGCGGCGTAGCGAGAGGTTCGGTCAGGAACCCGCACAACACCGTATATACCGAACGTCTTGGAACTTCTGTTTAATATACCGTTCGATACAAAAATGAAAATAAGTACAATTTGAAATGGAAAAATCAGTAACATTACATGGTCTTAAAATCTAGGAAAAAATGAATGTTACAACATATCCAAGGCATTTGACCGTGTTTGGCACGATGGGCTGTTGGCTAAGCTACGTTCTTATGGTATATCTGAAAAGTTCTGTTTGTGGCTCTCATGTTTCCTCAGAGAGCGTTCTTTACGAGTGGCAGTTGACGGATTTCTTTCTAACACCTTCACTATCAACGCCGGTGTGCCCCAAGGTTCCATATTGTCTCCTACTCTCTTCCTCATTTATATTAACGATCTGCTGGAAAAGACCGAGAATCCAATCTACAGCTTTGCAGATGACAGTACACTTATCTCTTCATTCACTTTGAACGCTTGGCCATCGACTACTCAGACGAATATCCGCAGACAGCAGGAAGTCATTCAACTTAACAAAGACCTGGAAGAAATTCTATCTTGGGGTGACAGTAACCAGGTGGAATTTAACGCTACAAAAACCCAGGCGGCAGTTTTTTCTAAAAAAGTTAACGTTGCAGAACCCGACATAGTTATGTCGGGGCACTCCATCCCTCTAACATCGTCACTCAATCTGTTAGGCGTTAATTTGGGAGCAAATATGTCCTGGCATGAACATGTTGCAGGCATAGCAAGAAGAGCTTCTCAAAAGTTGGGAATATTGTTTCGAACCAGAAAGCTTTACACTCCACAACAACTGTTAATTCTTTACAAAGCTCAAATTCGACCAACTATGGAATACTGCTCCCATGTTTGGAGCTCCGCTCCCAAACATACACTGCATTTGTTGGATTCTATCCAGAGAAGAGCTGTTCGTCTGATTGGACACCCGGAATTGACCGACGGCCTTGATTCGCTGGAACATCGGAGAACGGTTGGCGACTTGAGCCTATTCTACAAGTACTTTCATGGAAAGTGTTCGAAAGATGTGGCCAGTTTGATTCCTCCCAGAGCGGTGCATATTAGAAGTACACGTCGCGCTGATGCTTCACATCCGTATGAGGTTCAGCTTGTTACTCCTCGTACAACGCTTTTCAAGCAGTCTTTTATATGGAGAACATCATACCTTTGGAATGGTTTACCCAGGACTGTGTTTCCCATCGAGTACAATCTACAGCGATTCAAGAACAACGTGAATCGTTTTCTCCGCACACGTGTCGCTCCTGTAGCGCTTTAGGGACTTCCCTGTAGCACGTGTGCTAGACCCATAAAAAAAAAAAAAGAAAAACAATACGTGTCGAAATTTCGTGATATTTCGACGATTAGTTTAAAAGTTACAGTGGTTTTAGTGACGCTATTAAGGATATTTTTAAACAATGGAAAAAATCGAATTTCATATGTTGATTAAACACTGCTTTTGATGGGAAAAAATACCGTTCAAGCAAAGCAATAGCTTGATAAGTATTACGCGGACTCTGCTCCTGAAAAATCACTCATCATTTACTGGTATGCTGAATTTAAACGCGGTCGTACATATACAAATGATGCTGAACGCTCTGGAGCCCGAAATGAGGTAGTTACACTGGAAGACATAAAAAAATCCACAAACTTGTTTTGGATGACCGTAAATTGAAATTGTGGGAGATAGCTGACACCCTAAAGATATCAAAAGAAGGTGTTGGTCATATTATACATACACATTTGGCCATGAGAAAGCTCTGTTCGAAATTGGTTTTGCTCACAGTGGACCAAAAACAACGTGCTGATGATTCTGAGCGCTCCTTGGACCTGTTTAAGTGCAATAACCAAGCAAAACCAAGGAGGCACACGATCAACGAATTAGAAACAAACTTCTCGCTTGTCCCAATAATTCCAGATCCTTTTGGTCAATCGCTAAGGCAGTTAGTCAAAATTTCACCAAATCCACCATACCACCACTCACACGGCCAGATAATTCTATTGCAACGACACCTGTTGAGAAAGCGAAGTTGTTGGCTGAACTCTTTGCTTCACATTCTACTGTCGATTTCCAAGGAAAAACACCACCTACTATTCCCATAGTGCAGTCAAGGATGCCCGATCTTGTCTTCAGACAGCGTATCACAAAACGTATTTTAATGAAGCTAGACACCAAAAAGGCTTCTGGCGCTGACGGAATACCTGCCATAGTTCTCAAATACTGTGCGAGGGAACTAAGACCAGTTGTCTGTAGACTTTTCAACCTATGCTACAGAAAGGGAATATTTCCTTCCTGCTGGAAATGTGCCACGGTTCAGCCGATACCTAAAAAAGGGAAGAAGACCTTGCCAAATAACTACCGACCAATCGCACTGCTTTCAAAAATATCGAAAGTCATGGCAAAGGCTATCAATCAGCATCTTATAAAATATCTTGAAGGATTGAACATTATTAGCGATCATCAGTATGGCTTTCGTAAAAATATATCAACAGGAGATCTTCTGACTTATGTAACACACGTTTGGAACAACACAATTGTACACTTTGGAGAATCTCGAGCGGTTGCTCTTGACATATCCAAGGCATTCGACCGTGTTTGGCACGATGGGCTGTTGGCTAAGCTACGCTCTTATTGTATGTCTGAAAAGTTCTGTTTGTGGCTCTCATGTTTCCTCAGAGAGCGTTCTTTACGAGTGGCAGTCGACGGATTTCTTTCTAACACCTTCACTATCAACGCCGGCGTACCTCAAGGCTCCATACTGTCTCCTACTCTTTTTCTCATTTACATTAACGATCTGCTGGAAAAGACCGAAAATCCAATCTACAGCTCTGCAGATGACAGTACGCTTATCTCTTCATTCACTTCGAACGCTCGGACATCGGCTACTCAGACGAATATCTGCAGACAGCAGGAAAGTCATTCAACTTAACAAAGACCTGGAAGAAATTTTATCTTGGGGTGACAGTAACCAAGTGGAATTTAACGCTACGGCAGTTTTTTCTAAAAAAGTTAACGTTGCTGAACCCGACATGGTTATGTCGGGGCACTCCATTTCTCTAACATCGTCACTCAATTTGTTGAGCGTTAATTTGGGAGCAAATATGTCTTGGCATGAACATGTTGCAGGCATACCAAGGAGAGCTTCTCAAAAGTTGGGAATATTATTTCGAACCAGAAAGCTTCACACTCCACAACAACTGTTAATTCTTTACAAAGCTCAAATTCGACCAACTATGGAATACTGCTCCCATGTTTGGGGCTCCGCTCCCAAATATACACTGCATTTGTTGGATTCTATTCAGACAAGAGCTGTTCGTCTGATTGGAGACCCGGAATTGACCGGCGGCCTTGATTCGCTGGAACATCGAAGAACGGTTGGCGACTTGAGCTTATTCTACAAGTATTTTCATGGAAAGTGTTCTAAGGATGTGGCCCGCTTAATTCCTCCCAGAGCGGTGCATGTTAGAAGTACACGTCGCGTTAATACTTCACATCTGTACGAGGTTCAGCTTGTTACTCCTTGTACAACGCTTTTAGATGGAGAACATCATCCATTTGGAATAATTTGCCCAGGACTGTATTTCCCACCAATTACAATTTACAGCGATTCAAGAACAATGTGAATCGCTTTTTTTCCGCACACGTGTCGCTCCTGTAGCGCTTTAGGGACTTCTTCCCTGCAGCACGTGTTCTAGACCCATACAAAAAAAGTGCTCTTTAATCAAGATATGCACCGTGTCACAAGTCAATGGTTACGCTGGCAAAATTGCATGAATTGAAGTTCGAATTGCTTCCTCATCCACCGTATTCTCCAGATTTGGCCCCAGCGACTATTATCTATTCGTAGACCTCAAGAAAATGCTCGAGGGAAAGAGATCTGGCTCCAATGAGGAAAATATCGCAAGGCAAAGACAAATCCTTCTAGAAATGTTAGAAAAGCGTTGGGCTGATTTTATCGCTCTGGAAGGAGACTATAGTAATGAATAAAGTCGAATCTTGCAAAAAGAATGTGTTTTAAGTAGCTAGACCAAAAACTTTTCAGCCTACGTGTTATTCATCATATATATTTTTGAACTCGTGTTTACCCAAGTTTTCAATTGACATCCCACGCGATGACCTGGTCATTTTTTTTTCACTTCCGATTATACTTCTCGGAACTAGCGCGTTAAGTCAAAATTTATTTTTTCAAATTACACGGCCCTGATTCCTAGATTTATGCCAAATTTCAACTTTGACAGACAGACAGATGGGCAGACCGAGAGACGGACACCGAAGAGATCCCGTAAGTGTTCCGTACGAAACACTAAAAAGAGAAGCGAGATTTTGGCAAGATATCTGTGGGGAGCCACCTTGCTTTTCGCGTAGAGTGAGGGAGTTTCTTAGGATAGTTGAGAAGACATGGCACACTGTCAACTGCCAAGAAAGAAACATCTTGTTTATGTTGTAAAGTATTCTCCAAAAATAAATGTTTTTTTTGGTAACATATTGCTAATTCGTAATGCCAAAAGTGCCTCAAATATTTTATTGATGTTTTCAAAGTTTAGTGACATCAGTTTTTATTAGAGTTTGCTTAAATTAAACAAAATAGTGATATTTTTATGTTGTGTGTTATTTCGATTTTCTCATCTGCATCCGATGTGTTTAACTTGTGACAGCTTCTTTTTACAGTGATGTACCGGTACTAAACAATTGCTCTTATGTTACAGAGAATGAGTTCTAGTTGTAAAAACGCTACTAAATATACTTTGTTTATTTATTTTGGGTACCACCTATTTTTATTCAGCAACTGTGATTGCCTAGCATAAAAATAGGAAATGCTAGGTTCTATGATTAAAATACACAGAATTGATGTGTTACTATACTAGACAAAAAAATAAATTGCAATGTATTTGGTATTAGGCTTGTAACCTAATCTCAATCGAATAAGTATTGAAAAAAATCGTATATCAATGTTTTTAAGTGCCAGATTTTAATTTTAACTAAACGTTATTATTACACATTTGGCAAAAGAGTTTTTTTCTTTTTTTATGGGTCTAGCACACGTGCTGCAGGGAAGTCCCTAAAGCACTCCAGGAGCGGCATGAGTGCGGAAAAAGCGATTCACGTTGTTCTTGAATCGCTGTAAATTGTACTCGGTGGTAAACACAGTGCTAGGCAAATTATTCCAAAGGGATGACGTTCTCCATATAAAAGATTGCTTGAAAAGCGTTGTACGCGGAGTAACAAGATGAACCTCATACGGATGTGAAGCACCAGCGCGAACGGATATGAAGCACCAGCGCGACGTGTATTTCTAACATGCACCGCTTTGGGAGGAATTAAGCGGGTTACATTCTTCGAACACTTTCCATGAAAATACTTGTAGAACAGACCCAAGTCGCCAACCGTTCTTCGATGTTCCAGCGAATCAAGGCCGCCGGTCAATTCCGGGTCCCCAATCAGACGGACCGCTCTTCTCTGAACAGAATCCAACAAATGCAGTGTATGTTTGGGAGCGGAGCCCCAAACGTGGGAGCAGTATTCCATAGTTGGTAGAATTTGGGCTTTGTAAAGAATTAACAGTTGTTGTGGGGTGTAAAGCTTTCTGGTTCTAAATAATATTCCCAACTTTTGAGAAGCTCTCCTTGCTATGCCTGCAACATGTTCATGCCAGGACATATTTGCTCCTAAACTAACGCCCAACAAATTGAGCGACGATGCTAGGGGAATGGAGTGCCCCGACATAACTATGTCGGGTTCAGCAACGTTAACTTTTTTAGAAAAAACTGCCGCCTGGGTTTTTGTAACGTTAAATTCCACTTGGTTACTGCCACCCCAAGATAGAATTTCTTCCAGGTCTTTGTTAAGTTGAACGATCTCCTGCTGTCTGCGGATATTCGCCTGAGCAACCGATGTCCGATCGTTCAAGGTGAATGAAGAGGCAAGCGTATTGTCATCTGCAAAGCTGTAGATTGGATTCCCGGTCTTTTCCAGCAGATCGTTAATGTAAATGAGAAAGAGAGTAGGAGACAGTATGGAGCCCTGGGGCACACCGGCGTTGATAGTGAGGGTGTTAGCAAGAAATCCGTCGACCGCCACTCGTAAAGAACGCTCTCTGACGAAATATGAGAGTCACAAACAGAACCTTTCAGACATACCATAAGAGCGTAACTTAGGCAGCAGTCCATCGTGCCAAACACGGTCGAATGCCTTGGAAATGTCAAGAGCAACCGCTCGAGATTCTCCAAAGTGTTCAATTGCGTTGTTCCAAACATGTGTTACATAAGTCAGAAGATCTCCTGTTGATCTATGTTTACGAAAACCATATTGGTGATCGCTAATAATATTGAATCGTTCAAGATATTTTAGAAGATGCTCATTGATAACCTTTTCCATGACTTTCGATATTATTGAAAGCAGTGCAACTGGTCGGTAGTTATTTGGCAAGGTCTTCTTGCCTTTTTTAGGTATCGGCTGAACCGTGGCACATTTCCAGCAGGACGGAAATATTTCCTTTCTGTAGGATAGGTTAAAAAGTCTACAGAAAACTGGTGTTAGTTCCCTTGACGAAAAAGCTTGTATGGTATGTCTGAAAAGTTCTGTTTGTAGCTCTCATGTTTCTTCAGAGAGCGTTCTGTACGAGTGGCAGTCGACGGATTTCTTTCTAACACCTTCACTATCAACGCCGGTGTACCTCAAGGCTCCATACTGTCTCCTACTCTCTTTCTCATTTACTTTAACGATCTGCTGGAAAAGACTAAGAATCCAATCTACACCTTTGCAGATGACAGTACGCTTATCTCTTCATTCACTTTGAACGCTCGGACATCGGCTACTCAGACGAATATCCGCAGACAGCAGGAAGTCATTCAACTTAACAAAGACCTGGAAGAAATTTTATCTTGAGGTGACAGTAACCAAGGGAAATTTAACGCTACAAAAACCCAGGCGGTAGTTTTTTTCTAAAAATGTTAACGTTGCTGAACCCGACATTTCTCTAACATCGTCACTCAATTTGTTGGGCGTTAATTTGGGAGCAAATGTGTCTTGGCATGAACATGTTGGATTCTATTCAGAGAAGAGCTGTTCGTCTGATTGGAGACCCGGAACTGACCGGCGGCCTTGATTCGCTGGAACATCGAAGAACGGTTGGCGACTTAAGCCTATTCTACAAGTATTTTCATGAAAAGTGTTTGAAGGATGTGGCCCGCTTAATTCCTCCCAGAGCGGTGCATGTTAGAAGTACACGTCGCGCTAATACTTCACATCCGTATGCACACCTGCACCCGACGTGTTTAACTTGTGGCAGCTTCTTTTTACAGTGATGTACCTGTACTAAACAGTTGCTCTTATGTTACAGAGAATGAGTTCTAGTTGTAAAAACACTACTCAATGTTTATTTATTTTGGGCCACCTATTTTTATTCAGCAACTGTGTTTGCCTAGCATAAAAATAGGAAATGCTAGGTTCTATGATTAAAATACACAGAATTGATGTGTTACTATACTAGACAAAAAAATAAATTGCAATGTATTTGGTATTAGGCTTGTAACCTAATCTCAATCGTATAAGTATTGAAAAAATCGTATATCAATGTTTTTAAGTGCCAGTTTTTAATTTTAACTAAACGTTATTATTACACATTTTGTAAAAGTGTTTGACGAAAAAGCTTGTAATATATTATCGATTTTTTACTTTAGTGGAATATTAATAATAAAAATTTTTCTTCTTTTTAGAAAAATAAACTTTTATGACATTTATAAGTGTTATGAGTATCATAAAGAATGTTAATTTTAAATTATATTTCGTTTTCGCGTTAAAAGATTAACCGCGTTTTTAGTAAGTACTAACATAATACTGGTGTAAACTGTTTTTATTACTTCATTATCTTCAAATTTTTTCAAATACAGGGTGTCCCATGGACTAAAATAATGTTTGTGACATTTTTCAAGGCTGGTGTATGAAGAAAGATATTTGAACATAATTAAAAGTATAAGGTATGCGTATTTCGTACAATTCGTTGTATCTTACCACTATGTTCCGTAAATGCCTCAAAAAGTACTAGACATTCTGTTCTCTTATTTATTAATCCTAGCTCAACTGATGAGCCGTGATACGACGAAATGTGTCTCAGAATGGATTGACAAATGGAAGAACAGTGGGTGGACTACTGAAATATGAGCCTCGTCCGTTTTCAGTTGTCTTACATTTAACTAGAATTTTATTTCTGCTGGAGAGACGTTATTGTTCAAACCGATGCCACAAAAAGACAAAACAATCTTGGAACCAACCAGCGACCAGCAGTATTAAAAGTTAGGGAAAAGGGACTCAGGCAAATGAATGTGTATTCTGGTAAGCAACCAGACATGGGCTGTGTCTCAGCTGAGGTCCGGATGAAGTAAATGATTACTTTTTGAGTGTATTTCAAAAATCCAACAACTGTGGCAATAGAATATCTTTTTATAGTGATAACAGATGCAATGTTGATATGCAATTTATTTTCACCATGGTAAGTCCTGAAACTGTTCGAAAAAATGTTTATAGCATCAGGTCTAACGCCGCTGGGTGTGATGAACTGACAATTCTCATGATAAAACTTAGTCTGCCTGTGATCTTGAATCACTTGACACACATTATTAACTGTTGTATGGAATCTGGTTACTTTCCCATGTACTGGAGGCAGTCCATAGTTTGTCCAATCCCAAAAATTAAAAGTCCAACTCTTGTTAGTGACTTTCGCCCAATTAATGTTCTCCCCGTCCTTTCTAAGGTGCTTGAAAGAACCATTCACACACAGGTCCTTCGTTATCTTATATTTAACAATCTTCTCCCTACCCATCAATCTGGTTTTCGGAAGGCCCATAGCATCACTTCCGCGTTATTAAATCTCACTGACAATATAGTCAGAGCTTTCGATGAAACTAAAGCTGTTATCTCGGTCTCTCTGGATTATTCCAAAGCATTTGACGTCCTGGATCACGAATTGCTCTGTGCGAACTGAAGTATATGGGATTTGATGTCATATACGTGTCTTTTTTTGAAACCTATCTTTTAGATAGACATCAGAGTATTCGTATTGCCGGTAAATGTTCCTCAAGTGGAAGAGTGGTGTCTGGAGTTCCACAGGGGTCTATTCTCGGACCTCTCTTGTTTCTGATATACACTTTTGACATTTTTCACTCTGCTGTAAATTCGCATGTACAGGCTTATGCCGATGATACTATATTGCTGCACTATTTTAACTCCAGCGAGCCAGAGGATGCTACTCAATGCTTAAACGCTGATCTCGAGGTAGTACTTACTTATTCAAAAGAGCATAACCTGAAAATAAATCCTGATAAGACTGAAGTAATGTTGTTTTGTTCAAGGAGGTGTCGCCAGATGTTGGAAGAAGTTATTAAACTTCATTTGAGTGACGTTAATTTGAGTTTTACGGGGTGTTGTAAGAATCTGGGGCTGTATATTGATGTGGACTTGAGGTTTAGGAAGCATGTTGGTATACTGCTCCGAAGAAGCTATGCGAGATTGAAAATCCTGTACGCAAACCGGTACATCTTAAATTATAAAATGAGGAAAAAATTATGTGGATCCTTGATCCTGCCTATATTCCATTATTGTTGTATAGTCTACTTTCCATGCCTAGACATGATTACAAAAAATCGTCTGCAGATTGTTCAGAATACATGTTGCCGTTTTATTTTTAAACTTAGAAAGTATGATCATGTATCAATTAAAATTAATGAACTAAAATGGTTAAATATGACAAATACAGTTAAATTACATTTTGCAGTATTCCTAATGAAACTCCTGCGCAATGGCGAGCCAGTGTACTTAAGAGAAAAACTTATATTCCGCTCTTCTGTTCACGACCGTGACCTGAGACATCGAGATCATCTTACTATGCCAAAACATCAGTCTGCTTTGTTCCGGCGTTGCTTTACTTATAACGCTGTCTCTTGATAATTCGCTTGATCAGGAGTTGAAATTGTGCAATAACAATAGTTTGCGCTCGAGATATAAATCTCGCTTGCTAGGTCTACAATATGTGTAGTGCTATACCAAGGATTGCAGAATTTTTCTGTAAGCCTTGGCTATATGTGGTTTACCGATATTTATAATATGTAATACAGTATGTAGAATTTGGATTGTATTATCAAAGTTTTCTATATGTCTTTTTTTTTCTCTTATTTTTATGTTCTTGGTATTGTATTTCCTTTTGGTTTCTTTTTTATATTTGATTAGGCTTAAATACGGACGGAAATGGTTGAGTGTAAGAGTAGCTTGTGGCTAAACACATTTGGAAATTGTCTATTATATATATTTTTGATTTTGTTTTGTATTGATTTTGTGGATACCGAATTAAAGACGATATTTATTTATTTATTTATTTAAAAGACTATTAATCAGAATCATTTGAAATATCTGGAAGACTTTAATATTATTAGCAAACATCAGTATGGCACAGGTGATCTTTTGACTTATTTTTCGTATATTTGAATGAAGAAATGAGGAGGACAAACCAAGAAAATGTGATGACGAAAACCGCAATGAAAAAGGACAAGGGAACGGGGAAGAACGAGAAAAGGAACAAGAACTTAATATGGAAGAGAGGAGAGAAAGAACAATAGAAACTTGCAAACAGGGCACATGGAACGTAAGAGGACTGAATGGGAAGGAGATGGAATTGATAGATTAGTTTAAAGGGACGGGCTTGGAAATACTGACAATTAGCGAAACAAAGAGAAAGGGACAAGGAAGGATAAGTTTAAATAATGAAGATACATTGATATACAGTGGAGTGCAACAGAGCCAAAGAGCAGCGGCCGGGGTTGGATGCATAATACACAGAAGAAGAATAAACAAACAAATAATACATTGGGAAGCAGTATCCGAAAGAGTACTCACAGTAGAACTGAAAAATGGCAAAGGAGAGATAATCACAGTGATAGCGGTATATGCGTCAGATGAAAATGAAAAGGCCGAACAAAAGAACAAATTTTAGGAAGAATTGAGTACAATAACGGAAGAAGCCAGAGGAAGGCTGTATATTGCCGGGGACTCTAATGCTACTGTAGGCAGAAGAAACAATACAAAAACAACATCAATAGGACAGCACGGTGAAGAACTTGCTAGACTATTGCCAAATACATAGCCTCATCATAACAATCATATTTTAACAACATAGAGACCTACATAAGTACACAAGGGTTCAACATACAAAACAAGAGAGGTCAATTATAGACTATATACTGGTACAAAAGAGCAAAAGAAAATATGTGAAAACGTAAGAATAAGAAGAGGAGCCGAAATATATAGTGATTATTACCTACTAGTAGGAATAATCAAAGAAAGGTTGCCAAAAGATGAATACAAATTAATAAGGACATATAAACTAAGAAATGAATAAATTATGATAAAATTAATAGACACTTCTGTTTAAGATTCAGGAATTCTATATTCAATGTTTTGACTTTTCCTGGTTTAACACTAGAAAATGTGAACATTTTCACCATAGATGTAACGATAATCTGAAATCACAAATTTTGTAGTTATGATATTTTACCTCTGAGGTTCAGATTTATCATTATATTCAACACATAAGATGACAAACTATTTACGCAATCATATTTGATACATCTACTAATAGTTGAGAAATCATATTTCTGTTCATATTCATATTAGACTGTATTGATTAGAAATAACTTTCCGATGTTTCGCCTATATATGCACGAGAAATATTCAGCGATCTCTATTCTGCAAGATTAGGACACCGAATGAGCTGAAAGTAGTACAAGTCAAGAATTGATAGTGCTCACTGAACCTTGATCCAATATAATGATCGTTTTCCACGTGTCGTGTTTGTAAATTTCGATTTATTCTCAAAACTTTCATTTATAAAAATATTAAATACATTCATGGTGCAACCTGTTGAGGATTGATGCTCAACTACTACTTATAAATTAATATATCTGTGTGTATTAGTAAAGGGTGTCCCAAAATTCAAGCAAGATTTGAATTTGACGCCATTTGTATGGTAAAGTGTTACCAACAAAACAAAAAACACAGCGTGACCGCGGACAGTTCAGGGTTATTAAAAATGGAGCGCTATACGAAAGAACAACGTGTTTCCATTGTTGAGCAATATTTTAAAAATAATATAAGTTTGGCAGCTACAGTTCGGAATTTTTGTACAAAATGTGGTCGGAATAGTGATTTAACCTCATCAACTGTGAAGAGATTAATTGAAAAATTCAGGGAGACTGGATGAATTAGTGATCTTAAACGCTCTGGCCATCCTTCAACAAGTCGTTCGACACAAAACATTGAAGCAGGTCGTGAGAGTGTTGCTGAGACTTCAGGGACATCACTTCGGCGTCGTGGTAAAGAATTGGGCATTTCGAGAAGTTCTACAGCATATTCTCACGAAAGATTTGCAACTTAATGCTTACAAGGTTCAATTGACTCAAGAAATGAAGCCAGCTGACAACGCACAACGAGAGAATGACTATAGAACAACAAGTAGATACTGATTTTTCGGAGAAAATCATCTTCAGCGATGAGGTTCATTTCCATCTTGATGGCTTCGTTAATTGACAAAATTGTCTCATTTGGGGTTCAGAAAATCCACACTTTTTTTTATGGGTCTAGCACACGTGCTGCAGGAAAGTCCTTAAAGCGCTCCAGGAGCGGCATGAGTGCGGAAAAAGCGATTCACGTTGTTCTTGAATCGCTGTAAATTGTACTCGGTGGGAAATACAGCGCTGGGCAAATTATTCCAAAGGGATGGCGTTCTCTATATAAAAGATTGCTTGAAAAGCGTTGTACGCAGAGTAACAAGCAGAACCTCATACGGATGTGAAGCACCAGCGCGACGTGTATTTCTAACATGCACCGGTTTGGGAGGAATTAAGCGGGCTACATCCTTCGAACACTTTCCATGAAAATACTTGTAGAATAGGCTTAAGTCGCCAACCGTTCTTCGATGTTCCAGCGAATCAAGGCCGCCGGTCAGTTCCGGGTCTCAGTCAGACGGACCGCTCTTCTCTGAACAGAATCCAACAAATGCAGTGTATGTTTGGGAGCGGAGCCCCAAACGTGGGAGCAGTATTCCATAGTTGGTCGAATTTGGGTTTTGTAAAGAAATAACAGTTGTTGTGGGGTGTAAAGCTTTCTAGTTCTAAATAATATTCCCAACTTTTGAGCAGCTCTCCTTGCTATGCCTGCAAGATGTTCATGCCAGGACATATTTGCTCCCAAATTAACGCCCAACAAATTGAGCGACGATGCTAGGGGAATGGAATGCCCCGACATAACTATGTCTGGTTCAGCAACGTTAACCTTTTTAGAAAAAACTGCCGCCTGGGTTTTTGTAGCATTAAATTCCACTTGGTTACTGTCACCCCAAGATAGAATTTCTTTCAGGTCTTTGTTAAGTTGAACGACCTCCTGCTGTCATCTGCAAAGCTGTAGATTGGATTCCCGGTCTTTTCCAGCAGATCATTAATGTAAATGAGAAAGAGAGTAGGAGACAGTATGGAGCCCTGGGGCACACCGGCGTTGATAGTGAGGGTGTTAGAAAGAAATCCGTCGACCGCCACTCGTAAAGAACGCTCTCTGAGGAAACATGAGAGCCACAAACAGAACCTTTCAGACATACCATAAGAGCGTAACTTAGCCAACAGTCCATCGTGCCAAACACGGTCGAATGCCTTGGATATGTCAAGAGCAACCGCTCGAGATTCTCCAAAGTGTTCAATTGCGTTGTTCCAAACATGTGTTACATAAGTCAGAAGATCTCCTGTTGATCTATGTTTACGAAAAAACCATATTGGTGATCGCTAATAATAATGAATCGTTCAAGATATTTTGGAAGATGCTCATTGATAACCTTTTCCATGACTTTCGATATTATTGAAAGCAGTGCAACTGGTCGGTAGTTATTTGGCAAGGTCCTCTTGCCTTTTTTAGGTATCGGCTGAACCGTGGCACATTTCTAGCAGGACGGAAATATTCCCTTTCTGTAGGATAGGTTAAAAAGTCTACAGAAAACTGGTGTTAGTTCCCTTGCACAGTTTTTGAGAACTATGGCAGGTATTCCCTCAGCGCCAGAAGCCTTCTTGGTGTTTAGCTTCATTAAAATACGCTTTATGATGCGCTGTCTGAAGACAACATCGGGCATCCTTGACTGTAATATGGGAATAGTAGGTGGTGTTTTTCCTTGGAAATCGACAGTAGAATGTGAAGCAAAGAGTTCAGCCAACAAGTTCGCTCTCTCAAAAGGTGTGGTTGCAATGGAATTATCTGGCCGTGTGACTGGTGGTATGGTGGATTTGGTAAAATTTTGAGTAACTGCCTTAGCGACTGCCCAAAAGGACCTGGAATGGTTAGGACAAGCGAGAAGTTTGTTTCTAATTCGTTGATTGTGTGCCTCCTTGGTTTCCCTTGCATCGTGACTGTTGCGAAACAAATGCATCAACAACGTGTCACTGTTTGGTGCGGATTTTGGGCTGGAGGCATCATCGGATCATTCTTCTTCGAAAACGTGGTTGGCCAGGCAATAACAGTAAATGGTGATAGTCATCGCGATATGATAATCCAGTTTTTTGTGCCTAAATTGCATCATATGGATGTGGACGACATGTGGTTTCAATAAGACAGTGCCACATGCCATACAGCCTGAGAAACAATTCAATTACTGCATGAGTCATTTCCTGGTCGTGTAATATCCCGTTTTGATGATCAGAATTGGCCGCTCAGATCATGCGATTTAACGCCGTTGGACTTTTTTCTTTGGGGTTTTTTAAAGTCTAAGGTTTATGCCAACAAGCCCACGACCACCCACGACTTGAAGGAGGAAATTAAGCGCTGTATAAACGAAATTCAGCCACGCAAAACGGTCATGGAAAATTTCGACAAAAGAGTGCGTATGTGCCAGCAAAGCCGTGGAGGCTATTTACCCGATATGTTATTCCATACATAACCCTATACTGTATACTTTATGAATTAATAAAAAAAATTACAAAACCTGTGTTTTCTATCAAAATTACTTCTTGCGTGAATTTTGGGACACCCTTTATATGCTAAATTAACAACGCGCGGTAAGTATGTATAAATACCTACAAAACACTGGCAGTACCACTCGCTGGTATAATAAAATCTTACATAAGAAATTATTTTCATATTTTATAAGCATTTTGTTAATGTGTGCAGGTCAAAAAGAAATATGAAATAACCGGTCAAGTGCAAGTTGAACTTGCGCAATTAGTGTTCCGTCCGTTAATTGCCCTTAAAATAAAAATTTTTGTTAGGAAGGTATAAAATGATAACTGACTTCACAAAACACACCCAAAATGAATTTTCAACAAAGTTTGTTTCCGATCTTTACTGAAAACTGATGACCTTGAAATTTTTGTTTTTTTATATACCAGATAAATTACACAGGCCAACGATGAAAAAACTTTTTTAATAATTTTACCTGATTCCTATGTTTTTTGGTGAGCTAATTCCGAAAATAATAATAAATAACCGGTCAAGTGCAAGTTGAACTTGCACAATTAGTGTTCCGTACGTTGATTGTTTTTAAAATAAAAAATTTTGTTAGGGTGGTATAAAATGATCAGTGACTTCACAAAACACACCCCAAATGAGTTTTCAACAAAGTTTGTTTCCAATCTTTACTGAAAACTGATGACCTTGAAATTTTGGTTTTTTTCTATACCAGATAAATTATTAAAGGTAATGATAATTTTCGTTCAATCTATACCCCGTGGAGAATATACCAGGATTTTTTCAAAATTTTTTGATCAGTACTTTTCGAGATAAGGTAGGGGACAGCGATTTTTCACGATTTTTTAAAAGTAATACGAAGAAAAGTGTGCGCAAGTATTACATTATATATATATTTTTTACTCGTGTTTTCACAAGCTTTCATTTGACACCACTCTCGATGACCTAGTAAAAAAATTTTTTTTCACTTCCGATTTCACCCCTCAAAACGAATCCCTTAAGTCAAAATTTATGTTACGGTGATATAAAATGATCAGTGACTTCACAAAACACACCCCAAATAAGTTTTCAACAAAGTTTATTTCCAATCTTTACTGAAAATTGATGACCTTGAAATTTCTGTTTTTTTATATACCAGATAAATTATTACAGGTAATGCACTCGTGATAATTTTCGTTCAATCTACACCCCGTGGAGAATATTCCAGAATTTTTTCAAAATTTTTTGATAAGTACTTTCCGAGATAAGGCGGGTGGACAGCGATTTTTCGCGATTTTTTAAAAATAATACAAAGAAAAGTGCGCGCAAGTATTACATTATATATATATTTTTTACTCGTGTTTTCACAAGCTTTCATTTGACACCATACTCAATTACCTAGTAAAAAAATTTTTTTTTCTCTTCCGATTTCACCCCCCAAAACTAATCCCTTAAGTCAAAATTTAACTTTCAAAACTACATGGCTCTGATGAGGCCATCAATTCCTATATTACTACCAAATTTCAATTTTCGATGACAAATAGTTTCGGAGAAAATCGGGTGTGACAGACGGACAGACGGACAGACGGACAGACAGACGGACAGACACCGAAGTGATCTTATAAGTGTTCCGTACGGAACACTAAAAAGTCGTATGACCCACCAATTTTTCACATTTTAATATTCAAAATTTGAAAAGTTTATTTTTTATCATTCGAATATTATTAGATTGGCAATAAAATCAAAATTTTATAAGGTTGTCAGTAAAATCAAATGTTATTAGGTTGGCAGTTCCGATTAAAGTCACAGCTGTTTGTTTTCTTCGAGTTATGTGAACCTCGCATTGCAGTGTTTAACTCATATGCTTTAATTCACACTCAAAGTATGGCTAATCGTGGTTGTAAAAACTCTCCCAACACTTTTTGTTATATATGTGGTGAGTTTGTAATTAAAAAACATCAAAGACACATTATTGACTTTGTAAGAAAAGTATACTTTGCATATTTTGGTGTAGAAATCGGTAATCAAGAAAAATGTTGGGCTCCTCACAAAGTATTTTATGTTTGTATCGAGGATCTTAGGAAATGGTATCAGAAAGAAAAGAAAGCTTTTAGATTTGCAGTACCCATGGTATGGAGTGAGCAAGAGAATCATTCAAATGATTGTTATTTTTGCAGCGTTGATGTTTCTGGATATAACTCCAAAAATAAGAAAGTAATTGTCTATCCTAACTTTACTTCAGCTAATCGGCCGGTAGGACATGGACTCGGACTTCCTGTCCCTGTCTATTGATGACGTTTTACGGTCCAGTTCCGAATTTAATGAAAGTCGACCGGATGATGATGAGTTTCAATGTTCTCTAGAAAATTTAAAGTTACAGTTGTTTACACAAGCTGAGTTAGTGAGAGAGTTGGGTTTAACTAAGGAAAAAGCAGAATTGCTTGGTTCTAGGCTGAAAGAAAAACATTTATTGGAATCTGAAACATCTATCCATCTATTTTCCACTATAGAACAAGAGATCAACAGTTTGTATCAAATTTTATGTTTCAAATTTTCCCTATTTTGAAATTTAATCGATATCATATTGTAAGAGAACTGTGGGTGATATAAAAAACTGACACCAGATGCGGTTTCAGCAACAAAACACTTAGATGTATTGGTTTAAAAAGTTTTTACAAATATTTGTTTTGTTAGCCTGTGTTATTAAAGGTAATGCAGTCGTGATAATTTTCATTCAGTCTACACCCATAGAGAATATTCCATAATTTTTTCAAAATTTTTTTATAAGTACTTTTCGAGATAAGGGGGGAACAGCGATTTTTCGCGATTGTTTAAAAATTAGACAAAGAAAAGCGTGCGCAAGTATTAAATTATATATTTTTTTGGACTCGTCTTTTTACAAGCTTTCATTTGACACCTGACTAGATGACCTAGTAAAAAAATTTTTTTTCACTTCTAATTTCATCCCCCAAAACTAACCCCTTAAGTCAAAATTTAACTTTTAAAACTGCACGGCTCGGATGAGGCCATTAATTCCTATATTAGTACCAAATTTCAACTTTCTACATCAAATACTTTCGGAGAAAATTGAGTGTGACAGACGGACGGATGGACACAGAAGTGATCTTATAAGTGTTCCGTACGGAACACTAAAAAAGAAAAAAAAATGAATAAAAAAGCTTATGGGATCAAATTGTATTAACGTTCGAAGACTTTAAAATTTTAGTTACATTAAAAAGTGTATAACGTCTGTAAGTATGTAATTCCTACATATATAGTAAAAAGTGTGTATCTAAGGGTTCCATTGGATAAAAGAAGACAATCATATTTTTAAATAACCGTCAAGTGCAAGTTGAACTTGCGCAATTAGTGTTCCGTAAGTTGATTGCTTTTCAAATAAAAAATTTTGTTACAGAGGTATAAAATGAGCAGTGACTTCACAAAACACACCCCAAATGAGTTTTCAACAAAGTTTGTTTCCAATCTTTACTGAAATCTAATGACCTTGAAATTTTTGTTTTTTTATATACCAGATAAATTATTAAAGGTAATGCACTCGTGATAATTTTCGTTCAATCTACACCCCGTGGAGAATATTCCAGAATTTTTTCAAAATTTTTTGATAAGTACTTTTCGAGATAAGGCGGGTGGACAGCGATTTTTCGCGATTTTTTAAAAATATTTCAAAGAAAAGTGCGCGCAAGTATTACATTATATATATATTTTTTACTCGTGTTTTCACATTTGACATCACACTCGATTACCTAGTAAAAAATTTTTTTTTCCACTTCCGATTTCACCCCCCAAAACTAACCCCTTAAGTCAAAATTTAACTTTCAAAACTACATGGCTCTGATGAGGCCATCAATTCCTATATTATTACCAAATTTCAACTTTATATGACAAATAGTTTTGGAGAAAATCGGGTGTGACAGACGGACAGATAGACAGACGGACAGACACCGAAGTGATCTTATAAGTGTTCTGTACGGAACACTAAAAGATCTTTCGGCTGGCATGTGTTTCATTTTAAGAGCACATAATGGTTATCCGTCATAATCAGACATGACTATTTTAACACTTGCTGCTTGAGTTAGATAGACAAACTAGGCGTTTAATGTTAACGTGAAACTCTACTAAGTTGGGAATGTGGAATCTTCGACACAATGCCACTACTCAGTATATATCACCACTACACCAAACACTTTATTTTTGCGCTCGACGCGGGTTTCGCTAACCATGTTAGCGTCATCAGGAGCGATGATTGACTTGAGTCAATGCAAAAATAAAGTGTTTGGTGCAGTGGTGATATATACTAAGTAATGAAACTATACATAAAAAAGCTCATTGCAGAGTAGATGATAAAAGTTATTATGCAGCGTGCGGCCATAAATTCATTATTTGAACACGCATTTGATAAATTGACTTGTCGGATTATTCAGTTAATCACTAGATATATGAACCCAAAAAATTTTCTGTTTTAAGTCCTTTTAATGTCAACGTCACGATTAGCTTAATATAAATTATAAAAACATTCCAAAACTAAACCAACCCAGTAAATTTTAAAAGTGTAGATTTGACAGGTCGACAAAATTAGACGAAACTTCAGACCCTGAGACCAGAGTATATTTTCCGAAAGGTTTTTGGTGTGCTCAATC
Source organism: Pachyrhynchus sulphureomaculatus (assembly GCA_019049505.1). Taxonomy (NCBI): domain Eukaryota; kingdom Metazoa; phylum Arthropoda; class Insecta; order Coleoptera; family Curculionidae; genus Pachyrhynchus; species Pachyrhynchus sulphureomaculatus. Next base: position 244,332,188 of record CM032446.1, read on the forward strand.
CGAATCCGACTTCAGAATTGCGCTATCACAACATGTTTTCGAGATATACCAACTTAAAAATGCGAAAAACACGGTTTTTGGCTATATTAGGGATTATACCGCTTCGCTAATTAATTTATCTCCACATAACTCGTTGCGGCATATGAAAGTACTGCTCTTCCCTATCAAAATGCATTTTAAACTTTCCAGATATCTTATTTTTTTTCTCGCAGAAATCATCTTTTTAGTAGCAACATTGTTTATTTGTTATCTTGTCCTATTTTAGTGGCTTTTTAATTTTTTTTTAATGTCAACTTTTAATAACAAAAGTTCAAGGGTTTTAAAGGGACAATAAAATAATATAATTGTGATTACCTTGGAAGATTATTTTGGATGTCATTTCAAGGTCAACATTTGATTTTTTAAATAGGAACCCATATTTTTCTAGTATTATACATACTTTTCATTGAAAAATTTTTTCGATAATATTCCGTTCTTCAATACTTCATGGATAAAAGACATTGCCTTCTTAATCCTCAAACAAGCATAAAGGCAAAATGAATCTAAAATAGCCTCGGGCGTCGAGTGAAAATTAATAACAAATATTACATCCTAAAATCCTAAAAGAATCAAAATTTAATACAACAGAAAGGCAAACGTAACAAACTTTTAACCAAATTGGTATGGTTGTAACGAAAAAGTCATACTAATTAATTTCAGCGGACGATTTCTCCGAGAAATATCTGAAAATTCAAAATGCATTTTGAAGGAAAAGTGTAGTAATTTTAGTTGCCATAGCGAGTTTTGAGGAGAAGAATTAATTTGTGGTGTAATATAATCCCGAATATAGCGAAAAACTGTGTTTTTTGCATTTTTAGGTTAGGATAGCTTGAAAACCTGATGTGATAGAGCAATTCTGAAGTCGTATTTGGATTCAGTGCATCAAAAACCTTCAAAAAAGTATAGTGTGATACCAAGGTTTGCAAAATGTTAGCCTGTGTTTTCAACGGTAATTATTTTTAATGATTTTATTATTTTTCTCAAGTTGAGTTTCATTTTTGTGTTTCCTTTTTATGCCAGCTGTCACTAAAGTATCTTAACTACGTCAACAACATCTTATTATTATTTTTTCTTTATAGGTCTAGCACACGTGCTGCAGGGAAGTCCCTAAAGCGCTACAGGAGCGACACGTGTGCGGAAAAAGCGATTCACATTGTTCTTGAATTGCTGTAAATTGTACTCGATGAAAAACACAGTCCTGGGTAAGCCATTCTAAAGGGATGATGTTCTTCATATAAAAGACTGCTTGAAAAGCGTTGTACGAGGAGTAACAAGCTGAACCTCATACGGATGTGAAGTATCAGCGTGACGGGTGCTTCTAACATGTACCGCTCTGGGAGGAATTAAGCGGGCTACATCCCTCGAACACTCTCCATGAAAATACTTGTAGAATAGACTCAAGTCGCCAACCGTTCTTCGATGTACCAGCGAATCAAGGCCGCCGGTCAGTTCCGGGTCTCCAATCAGACGAACAGCTCTTCTCTGAACAGAATCCAACAAATGCAGTGTATGTTTGGGAGCGGAGCCCCAAACATGGGAGCAGTATTCCATAGTTGGTTGAATTTGAGCTTTATAAAGAATTAACAGTTGTTGTGAAGTGTAAAGCTTTCTGGTTCGAAATAATATTCCCAACTTTTGAGAAGCTCTCCTTGCTATGCCTGCTACATGTTCATGCCAGGACATATTTGCTCCCAAATTAACGCCCAACAAATTGAGTGACGATGTTAGGGGAATGGAGTGCCCCGACATAACCATGTAGGGTTCAGCAACGTTAACTTTTTTAGAAAAAACTGCCACCGGGGTTTTGTATCGTTAAATTCCACTTGGTTACTGTCACCCCAAGATAGAATTTCTTCCAGGTCTTTAAGTTGAATGACTTCCTGCTGTCTGCGGATCTTCGTCTGAGCAGTCGATGTCCGAGCGTTCAAAGTGAATGAAGAGATAAGCGTGCTGTCATGTGCAAAGCTGTAGATTGGATTCCCGGTCTTTTCCAGCAGATCGTTAATGTAAATGAGAAAGAGAGTAGGAGACAGTATGGAGCCTTGAGGCACACCGGCGTTAACAGTAAAGGTGTTAGAAGGAAATTCGTCGACTGCGACTCGTAAAGAACGCTCTCTGAGGAAACATGAGAGCCACAAACAGAACTTTGACATACCATAAGAGCGTAGCTTAGCCAACAGTCCATTGTGCCAAACACGGTCGAATGCTTGCTACCTGTTCAGACAGTGTCAAAATTGAATCTGAAATTTATAAGACCGTGCCTAGTTTATCCTTGATCCTGATTTAAACACACACCTGCAAGATTTAGAGGCGCATTTTCCTTTTAGGGAAATATGGACTTACCCGTATAGACATACAGAATAGTGTAGCGTAAAACTTTGGTAAAAAACTAAACGAATCACGTTTCATATTTATAAAACTTATTGTATAAAAGTTCATTTCAATCTAATTTGCCTAGAAAATAAAATTTGGTCAAAAATTGCTAGAGAATTTCAAATGTTTCAACAACAACAAGTAATCGACAAAAGGCTACAGTTATGACAGAAATAAAAATAACCATGACAATAACAGGAATTATTTCGTTAGAGTAAGTAAGGGCCTGAGTTCTCTCCAGAGTCATTATTTAAAATGGTGGTATGATAAGGGGATATAAAATTACTTCGGAGAGAAGTATTTTATAGCGATATTTTGAAACCAGAAACATTTGTGACAGTGGTGGGTCTTTAGGCTTTTTAATATATTAATTTAGTATTGATCCTGAGTCAAAAGCTGCCTTTAGAATTACTATTGCCCTTGGCTTTTTATAACAATAATTGCCTAACATTCATACATTACAACTTTAAAGATACCAGTATCATTAAAAACACCACAACAATGAGATAACCGGACACTGCTACTACAGACCAACCGATGTGATGATGGCTAAAATAACTGACTACTCTTCTTCTTCTTCTTCGGGTACCATGACCGTTCAACGATCGTTAGTCATCATGTTGGATACCATGTTGATGATCATCGTTTTATTGACAGCCGCTCGGAAGAGTTGAACAGTTTACTTTTCGTGCTATTGTATTGTATTGTATTGATATGTTAATGGCACTGCTCACTGAGGCAATTTGCCAGCACAAGATCCGTCTCGCGCTCGGCGATGCGTTACACGTTCCCGAGTTTGAACCTCCCCTTTTCGGGATCCGATGGAAATCTAGTATTGACGAGCTTCAGCGCTCTACCAAATCTCCTAATTGTTCAAAAAAAAAAAAATTTCATCTATTGTACGAAAAAATTTCATCTATTTTAAAAGCATTGTTAAAGGAACTCCTCGGGAAACTGCTACTGATTTTGGATATAACCTTTTCTGTCAGCCCGCCCGTCCGATTACGTAGTTAGCACAAAAAACACGGCCACACGTGTTCACCAACTGTACCAGTCACATAACCTAAACCGACGTTTTAGGAATCACTCCTCACAGCGCTTAGTAACACTATACGATTCGAACCCCTATCAAGCGATTTGACCACCGATCCACACTCCGAAGCCCCAAAACGCCCAAACTTCGCCTTCAGAAGCCCCAACCGGGAAAATGCGTCCACGTGCTACGAAGTGTCGACCGGAAGTGTACTTTTCGTGCTACTGCCTCAAATTTTTCAACTACGATGTTCTCCTTCTCCCTGAACCACGTCTTCCCGGAATCTTTTCCTCAATAATTAGATGCAAGATTTCGTATTTTTCTGAATGTCTCATAATCTGGTCAAAATATTCTAATTTGCGTCGCTTGATGGTCGTGACCACTTCTAAGTTCTTGTCCATGCGAGTGAGGGCGATGTTGTTACTAATTCTGCCCATCCAAGTGATTTTCAGCAGTCGTCGATATACTCACATCTCGAATGCCTCCAGATTAAGAATTGCTTCAGTTAGCTTCCACGCTTCCGTGCAGTACAAGAGAACCAGAAAGACATAGCAACTTACCATTTTCATACGTGGTTTCAATGACAGGTCGTGACTAGTTAAGATTTTTTTGATCTCTATTCGAATTTTGACTTCCACAGTTGGGTCCCACTCCCATCAAACCATTCCATTAAGCACTGAAAAGATTTTCTAGATGTTATATATCTATTAGGGTACTTTGCTCCGTAAAACCTTACTGCCAAAAGACAATTTTTTCCCGCCTCGCCCAGTATATAAACTATATCAATTAATTCATTTTTAGGAAAATCGATAACTATTACCTTTATACGTCACTTACTACAACAAATTAAACTATTTTTACTTGCTTAACAGACATGTCAAAATTTGACAATGCCTACTTTTTTGTTTTGTCTTGGCAACTATGATATTATAGCGTAAGTGTATTAAAAACAAGGGTAAAAATTGAGAATTTCAAAATAAATCGAAAACTATTGGAAATAGGTTCTAATAGTTAGACTTACTTAATAAAAGTTGGAGGGTTTTGTAAAATTTATCAGAAAAAATAATAATATTCAGGGTATGCCACTTAAAAAATTTGAGATTTTTCAATTAATAATAATAATAAAATAATAATCATTTATTAGTTCCAAGAATAACAATAGTTATAAACACAAAATGGTATGGAACATTGTACAAAGAACAAAAATATTAAAGGACATTCACAAAAGACATACATATGTTTATGACAAAAATAAAAGGCTCAGAAGACATCATTAAAGACAGTCAACAAGTAGCAATGAAAGTAACATTTTTATTCATAAGTTAAGTCTGTCTGAATCACTAGAGAAACTGTCTATAGTATAATAAGCTTGTGATAATAAAAACTTCCGTATCTTTGTTTTGGCTCTTACTTGCGGTAATTTTCGAACGCTCTCTGGGGAACTATTAAATATTTTAACGGAAGAATATTGTACACCTCTTTGGATATAACCAAAATTACACTTCTCAATTACAAGATCTGGTTTATATCTAGTTTCATAATTATGTCTGTTTTGCGCATTTTCAAAAAGATCCTTGTTAATACGAACAAACATAAAGAAGTCCAATATATACATACTAGTTAAAGTTAAAAGGGATTTACTGACAAAGACGTTCCTACGGCTTTCACGATAATGCATCTTAAAAGTAGCTCTGATACATTTTTTTTGTATTTTAAAAATTTTGTCTACTTAGGAAGAATTTCCCCAAAAAGTCAAACCATACCTGAACCTGGACTGCACGTAAGCATAATAGGCCGTCAAGGCAGCATCAACGCCCACATTATTGGATAAGATTCTCAGTGCATAACAATATTTGAAGATACCAGCCGAGACATTCTCCACATGCTCTGTCCAATCAAGTCTAGCATCATTATTGACGCCCAGCAAAAACAGATGCTGAGATGTTTGAATATCGCTACCCTTGTAAGGAAACGTGAGAAAATGACCAAACCTCCTGCCAAAAACCAGACACTGTGTTTTTGAAACGTTCAGTAGAAGGTCATGGGTTGTAAAATAACGATCTAGAATTTCAAAGGCTCTCCCCACATCAGCGACTATCTCTTGTGAAGTGTCACCACTAAAGATCAGGGTTGTGTCCTCCGCATATAGAACTGTAAGCTTTCCTCTAATGTTAGGCAATTCGTTTGTATAAAGTATATAAAGCAGCGGGCCTAAAATAGATCCCTGAGGTACACCCCTCGTAACAGCGACCCAGTCTGAAAGAAAAGACCTGCCATAATTATCAGTCTCCATCACTTGCTGAGTGCTATTATTCAAGTAGGAGGCGATTAACTTTAATGCATTTCCCCTAATATCCAGGTGTTCCAATTTTATGCATAAAGTCTTATGATTGACACTATAAAGGCTTTTGACAGATCAATACACATTGCCCTAGTTATCTTTCCGCTATTTAGTGAATCTAGAACATTCGACAATGACTGATAAATGGCTCTTAAGGTGGACTTTCCCTTTATAAAACCGTTTTGATTAGATGCAATCAGCGAGTGCCTCTCCAAGAATCCAAGAAATCTCCCATTGATAATCCTCTCAAAGATCTTTCCAACATTAGACAGAAGAGATATCGGTCTGTAGTTTTTCTCATCATTTGCTGCTCCTTTCTTATGGATTGGATATATACCCTGCTCAAAACACAAATTAATGATAAACGACAGTGGATCAAATATTATTTCTGCAGTTTCTTTAAGTATATTTACTGGTAAATTATCATCTCCAACTGATTTTTTATTTTTTAAAGATTTGATTACAGAAAAGACCTCAGGAATCGTCGTTGACATTAGAAATATGGTACTGAAATTTTTATTTTCAGATGACGATAACTGAAATCCACCGACATCCCGATCATCATTTATTTTGGGACACGCGTCCAATTTTAAAAGGATCGTCGAATCGTGAAATAGTCGAAATGTATAAATTTATTTTGAACACCCTGTAGCATCTAACTCAAATTTCTTTACATATATCTTTTTTTCATCTCTATAGAACGCTCGTACCGATTATGAGTATTCCGCCTTCAGAAACAATGGCGCTACTGGCAATTTTTTACAAAACTGAAAACTAGTATTTTTTTAAAGAAATTGAAATATTAGAAAAATTATTAAGTTTAGGTATATAACATTATTAATAAAAAGTTATAAAATTTTACGCAGAATTTAAAAATAAATTAGAAAATAGGATGTTCCATTTAAAAAAACATATGTTATATCGGCCACACTTTTTTGAAGTACCCTGTATACTCAAAAATAATTTTAAATTGTGCACCTTAACATTCCCTAAAACTATTGTATTTAATATTTTTTTCGTCATTCCCGAAACAAATGAGATAATGAACTTTATTCTATCGTTAACTCACCCTGTACAAGTGTCAGTAATTTTATTTTTTATTTTTAATTTTTATAGATCTTTTCCGCTATTAGTGATAATTAATCTGTCATTGGAGTATCTGATGTTATTTATGTTAACGTGGTGGTGTACCAGTGAGTACTTCATTAAATATCACCTCCGAATAGAGGTTGAACAACAAGGGCGATAGAATACAACCCTGACGTACTCCAACTTGATTTTAATTTCATCCGATAGTTGATGCTCCAACCATAGTTCAGCTGTTTGATGCCAGTAAAAATTGTCGATGACACGAATGTCTTTGTCGTCTATGACGGTCGTTATTAAAATCTTTAGAAGTTTTTCGTGGCGTACCTTATCAAAGGCTTTTTCAAAGTCAACTGAACAAAGGAACACATTATGGTTGACATCGCGACATCTCTGGATCAACACATGGATACCAGACAGTGTTTTCCTAGTACCTAATCCGTTTTGGAAACCGAACTGACTGTTTTCAATTCTTTCTTCAAGTTTATTATATATCCTGCCATATATCACTCTTAAAAATACTTTTAAAACGTGGCTCATGAGACTCATTGTTCGATGGTCACTACAACTGGTTGCTCTGTTCTTTTTTGGAATCATGACAAATGCTGATTTCAGCCAATCAGTCGGTAGTATTTCGGTCTGTCTCATAAATGGCGTTAAAAAGTTTTGTCAGTGATGTGCTTCAAAATATGGGCCTTGACGAAAATGACATCAGATTTATTACTCACCTATATTGGGATCAGGTGGCGACAATAGGAGTAAATAGCAGAGAGACTGAGGAAATAGGAATAAAAAGAGGTGTTCATAAGGGATGTGTTCTTTCCCCGCTCCTGTTTAATCTATACTCTGAGCACATATTCTAGAAGGCCTTAGAGAATGCTACAGATGGTTATCAAAGTTAATGGCAAAATCATTAACAACCTAAGGTACGCTGATGATATCGTTATTATAGCAGATACAGCGGATGGACTTCAGCGTCTTATGAACAATATATCTAGGGAAGGCGATATTTTAGGCACAAAAGTAAACGTTAATAAAACGAGAGTAATGACAGATATTCGTGTTTACGATCAATTGATTGAACAAGTAAACAAATTCAAATACCTAGGGTGTTGGGTAACTAATGATTTGAATCCTGAAGTTGAGGTACGAGTTCGCTTTGAAATTTCTAGAGCGGCTTTTCTCAAAATGAGACACCTCCTCACAGACTCAACTCTTTTTCTGGATACTCGTTATCGTTTTGTAAAGGTCTATATATACCCAGTACTTTTATATGGAGTTGAAGCCTGGACCTTGAGAGTACGATCAATGAATCGTTTGGAGTCTTTCGAATTATGGGTCATGCGCAGATGATTGAAGATCTCTTGGACAGAGCGTCTTACTAATGAAGATGTACTTCGTCGAATGGGTCGAGAAAGAGAACTATTGTCATTTATTAAAAGACAAAAAACTCGTTACTTGGGACATATTTATAGGGGTCCACGTTATTCACTGCTCCGGTTATTGATGGAAGGGAAAATTGAAGGAAAAAGAGGTATGGGGCGTCGAAAATGTTCCTGGCTGAAAAATATACGAGATTGGACAGGTCTGGATACCCACACTTTATTAAGAATTGCCCAAGATAGGGAAGAATTCGCCGTGATTACAGCCAAACTTCAGTAATGGAGATGGCACTATAAGAAGAAACAAGTGCTGTTATTCCTATATTTCCTAATGGTTTTAAAATTTCAGTGCTCACCTGGTCTGGTCTACTTTTTGCTAGCTTTATCACAGTAAACATACTACAGTAGCGAAACTGAGCTCAAATATTGTGACGAGATTGTGAAGGCGCGTGCGTCGACCGGTCCTTTTTCAAAATGGCCGCTCAGTGTTTACATTCGATCTCGGAATGTGTCTTTGGAAATGTATTGTTAATCGTCTCTTGATGTGACTGCAGTTTATATGAATATAAAGACAGAAGAAAGAGAGAGTTTGTAAAAAAGGAGAATTAAAAACGTTTGTAAGTGAAGAGAATCAAAAAGGTTGAGAAACAATTTATATAATCATGGGAAAAGGAGGTTATTGTTGTGCCGTTGAGAATTGCAAAAATAATTCAAACTGTACGCGGGGCGTTAGTTTCTTCTTCTTCCCCAAAGATGTTGAAAGGTAAGTAATTTAATTAAAGAATATCAATTGCGTAAGAAATCGTACGCGGATAAATTGGTTTATTTTGGTTATAGGGCGAAGATTTGGCTTGCAGCAACTAAACGCGTCATTAATTGTCCAATTGAAAATTTGTGCAAAAAATATAAAATATGCGCCTCACGTTTTTCTCAGAAAATGTTTAAAAATGATTTGAAAAATCGTTTATTCGACCATGCGTATCCAGATGTTAATATAGGATCAGAGTTGGATATTTTAGAAAACCATGTAGATCAATTATTAACTGACATTGATATTGGAGTTCCTGCAAATGAGTTACCTATTGAAACAGGCCGTGGAGCGATGAATGGAATGCAAAATAATTCAGGTATTGCACATCAATTATTACAACTTACAAATATTTGAAAAAACTGGACGCTTTTTTACTGAAAAAAATTCTTTAGTTTACACTTGCGGCTATTACATTAAAAAATGTTTGCAAGATCACGAATGCGAGATTTGCCTTCAGTATGCCAATGCTAATAAGCCTGGAAATGTCAAGCAATCCCAGAATTATTGTTACTTTAAAGCATACGAGTCCACAAATGACAATGCATTTGGAAGCTTATACATGCCTCATGACGATTTCATTACATATGTCGAACAATTGAGCACCGTTTTTTTTGAAAAAATTGAAGGGTTAATTATTAAGCCTTCAGTGATTGCTAACTTACTGCAGGATTTAGGCAATATAGAGTATGTACATCCATGTCCTCATTTTCCATATAATTATTTTCGCAAATTATTTGCTCGAGTAACACTTTTTTATGCTCTAAAATTTGCAAATAAGAAATTTCTAACTCAATCAGGGCGCGCTAAGACTATTATTCTAAATCATAACTAAATTTAATTATGCTTTATTTGTATCACATGTAATCATCAATAGTATTATTCACCAAAGTTTAAGTTGCTGCATTAATGATTTTTTTTTGCAATTCCTCTGTTTTTAGTTGAAACAATGATTTCATAGAAATCATGGTATGCGATTAAAGTTGTTGGAATTGTTGATTATTCTAATAAACCTCTATTGCTTGCCTTCACAATACAACTTTTCATTATCTTAAATGCGTTTTTGAAAAAATATATATGCACGAAACAATATTATCATTACTAATGTACATTTTTTTTAGGCATATTTGCTCAAGAGACGGCCTTCCAGGGAACCTTGATTGATTTAATAAAACGTTCGTATTGGTAGAGTGATTTGGTCATTAAAGCTTGAATTTTATTTCTAAACTTAGTTCGGCTGGTTATTTAAAAATCCTGATGTGATTGCTCAATTCTGACCTCGGATTCAGTTTCAGCGCCCAGAAATACATATAGGTATAGCGGTCTGTTCGGTAGTGAAAAACTTTTTTGTGTATGTAATTTTTTTATGATTAATAAATAATCCTCCAAATTCTGGTTTTTAGAAAGATTTATTTTTGTGTAAACTAGTATTTAGTTATTTAAAACTACTTATATTTGTGTAAATTATAAATAAAACATATTATTTTCTAAAAGGTGTATTCTCAAGAGGCTTCTAGTTTTCAATAACTTCATCTGTATTAATTGTTTGACACACCTTTTCTAATAATAAACCTGATAAATTTAACACTGTTTAATTGCAAGTACAATTATTACTCTTAAAAGTGACTTTTTTTTCCTATTTTTCCTCTGTAAATTACATTGCTCCTTTTTCATGCCAATCTTTCAAAAGTTTCTGTGAATATATTGTAAGGAATACAGAACCTATAACAACATATTTATTATTTTCAAATTTTAGACAGTATATTTTATTTTTTTATAAGCTGGGTTTGAAAGTTTAAATATTAAGTGTCGTGTTGAGATCACAAAACCACCGGGGAATAGGATTATTGAAATAACTGATATAAATCGATTATTGAATGAAATATGCTATTAAAATAAGAAAAATTTTAATGTGATTCCAAAGAAATTTTTGTAATATGATTTTGTCAGACGATATAATATTCCCAAAATAAGTTCGTTAAATGGACAGTACACTTAATCGAAGTCCATTTTGATAGTAATTATGGTTACTATTAAACTTTTGAAGATTTAGTTACCTATTATTAATATTCCTCTTATAAAGAACTTATTTCTATTGTTGTATACCTATACTATAAATTAAATATAGTTATTTTCCTTTTAAACTGTAATTGACAATACTCAGTATATATTAGTCAATCATTTCTCCTAATGAAGCTAAAATGGTTAGCGAAACGCGCGTCGAGCGCAAAAATAAAGTGTTTGGTGCAGTGGTGATATATACTGAATAGTGTCATTGTGCCAAAGATTCCACATTTCCAACATAGTTGTAATTGACAAGTCAGCTTGGTCGTAACTAAGTATTGTATATAAATATAATTAGGAAATTATTGTATTGACTCTTTGATCTAAATATTAATTCATTGTAAATAAAAGCAATACAGAACACAAAAACGTAGAGAGCCTCTAAGAATCATTCACATAGAAAATAGAGGTCTATACATATACGTTCATAATTCATTAATAATATTATATTAATCTTTCTCGAAGTTACACAACATAGTTTTGTAGTTTAAGAAAAAATAAGTTCCCAAAAAGTAGACACACTGTTTTTTAATTAACAAGAGATCTATCACACCAAACAACACAACACTGCTTAGAAAAAAAATGCTCTTATTTTAGAAGATGTTGACATCTTAGTAATAACAATATGTCTTTATTTCACAGTACAAGAAAAATGGCATTAGGTATTACGTATGTTGAAATCAAATTAATTTAGTCCTTAAAAAACATCTTTAATTACAAATTTACTTGAAAAATGTTGTAAATAAAACTTTAACCTCAAACAGTGACGTTTAACTTTGATAGACTTTTGAATTTTTGGATAAAGTTATTGAAAACTGAAGTTGAATATGAAGAATTCCATCAAATACCTTCCTATCAAGTTTTTCACCTGTATTCATTTCTTTTCTAACAAAGTACACCATCCTTTTTGTTTTTGTTTTTTTTATATTACTCATGCCGCATTGACTTTTATATTACTCATGCTGTATTAAATATTGAATCAAAAATTTTCAAACATTTCTATATCTACGATTTTGAATGATAAAACTTTGCAAAACTTTATTTGTATTTCAAATCTCGCGCTGGTCCACTTTTAACATGGCGGATTGCCACGTGACCTTCTGAAAACGAACTCGATTTTCCTATGCGGTTATCCTTGAGTTTCGCTACTGTATAGTATGTTTACTGTGGCTTTATTGTTAGTGCCACTTCGTCTTTAGTAATTAGTGGACCCGACGTAGCATCAGTTATGCCACATTCAGAGCTCTCAGCATCGAACAGTTCTGTGATATAGTCCTTCCGTACCTCGAGCTGTTCTATTATATCTATTATTTTGTGTCCATTTCGATGTTTCAGAGAGTGGCTTGTACTCAGGCTTTTATTGCCGTTAACATCCTTCCGTTTTTTTATGTAAATTAAACAACTAACTACGGTCATGGCTAAAACAAAAATAACGACCATAACCGAAATTATTCTGTTCCGAGTATAGTAAGTTTGGGTCTCAGTTATCTCCAGAGTCATTGCGTAAATGTGGCATGATAGAGGTATATTAAATAATTTCTGAGATTACTTTTGCAGTAATTTCTCTGTTGGTTTTGTGTCAAGAGAATCAGTTTAGTAAAAAGGTTCTGTTTTAAAAACATAATTACTTTTACAGGCACGTTACAAAATAGCTGTAAGTTAAGGTTTTTATTTCTTAGATAAAAATAAGCTATTTCTGATGTACTAGTATTATAATAAAACCGGTCAAGTGCAAGTTGAACTTGCACAATTAGTGTTCCGTACGTTGATTGTTTTTAAAATAAAAAATTTTATTAGGGTGGTATAAAATAAGCAGTAACTTCACAAAACACACCCCAAATGAGTTTTCAACAAAGTTTGTTTCCAATCTTTACTGAAAACTGGTGACCTTGAAATTTTGTTTTTTTCTCTATAAAAGATAAATTATTAAAGGTAATGATAATTTCCGTTCAATCTATACCCCGTGGAGAATATTCCAGGATTTTTTCAAAATTTTTTGGTCAGTACTTTTCGAGATAAGATAGGGGACAGCGATTTTTCACGATTTTTTAAAAGTAATACGAAGGAAAGTGTGCGCAAGTATTACATTATATATATATTTTTTATTCGTGTTTTCACAAGCTTTCATTTGACACCACACTCGATGACCTAGTAAAATTTTTTTTTTTTTACTTCCGATTTCACCCCTTAAAACGAATCCCTTAAGTCAAAATTTATGTTACGGTAATATAAAATGATCAGTGACTTCACAAAACACACCCCAAATAAGTTTTCAACAAAGTTTATTTCCAATCTTTACTGAAAACTGGTGACCTTGAAATTTTGGTTTTTTTTTCTATACCAGATAAATTATTAAAGGTAATGATAATTTTTGTTCAATCTATACCCCGTGGAGAATATTCCAGGATTTTTTCAAAATTTTTTGATCAGTACTTTTCGAGATAAGGTAGGCGACAGCGATTTTTCACGATTTTTTAAAAGTAATACGAAGAAAAGTGTGCGCAAGTATTACATTATATATATATTTTTTACTCGTGTTTTCACAAGCTTTCATTTGACACCACACTCGATGATCTAGTAAAAAAATTTTTTTTTCACTTCCGATTTCACCCCTCAAAACGAATCCCTTAAGTCAAAATTTATCTTACGGTGATATAAAATGATCAGTGACTTCACAAAATACACCCCAAATAAGTTTCAACAAAGTTTATTTCCAATCTTTACTGAAAATTGATGACCTTGAAATTTCTGTTTTTTTTATATACCAGATAAATTATTACAGGTAATGCACTCGTGATAATTTTCGTTCAATCTACACCCCGTGGAGAATATTCCAGAATTTTTTCAAAATTTTTTGATAAGTACTTTCCGAGATAAGGCGGGTGGACAGCGATTTTTCGCGATTTTTTAAAAATAATACAAAGAAAAGTGCGCGCAAGTAGTACATTATATATATATTTTTTACTCGTGTTTTCACAAGCTTTCATTTGACACCACACTCGATTACCTAGTAAAAAAATTTTTTTTTTCACTTCTGATTTCACCCCCCAAAACTAACCCCTTAAGTCAAAATTTAACTTTCAAAACTACATGGCTCTGATGAGGCCATCAATTCCTATATTACTACCAAATTTCAACTTTCTATGACAAATAGTTTCGGAGAAAATCGGGTGTGACAGACGGACAGACGGACAGACGGACAGACGGACAGACAGACGGACAGACACCGAAGTGATCTTATAAGTGTTCCGTACGGAACACTAAAAAGACCGGTCAAGTGCAAGTTGAAGTTGCGCAATTAGTGTTTCATACGTTGATTGCTTTTAAAATTAAAAATTTTTGTTACAGAGGTATAAGATGATCAGTGACTTCATAAATCACACCCCAAATGAGTTTTCAAAAAACTTTTTTTCCGATCTTTACTGAAAACTGATGACCTTGAAATTCTTCTTTTTTATATATAGCAGATAAATTATTAAAGGTAATGTACTCGTGATAATTTTCGTTCAATCTACACCCTGTGAAGAATATTGCTGAATTTTTTCAAAATTTTTTAATCAGTTCTTTTCGAGATAAGGGAGGGGACAGCGATTTTTCGCGATTTTTTAAAAATAATGCAGAGAAAAATGTGCGCAAGTATTACATTATATGTATTTTTGAACTCGTGTTTTTACAAGGTTTCATTTGACACCCTACTCGATGACATGGTAATTTTTTTTTACTTCCGATTTCACTCCCCTAAACTATCCCCTAAAATCAAAATTTAACTTTTAAAACAACATGGCTCTGCTGAGGCTATCAATTTCTATTTTAGTAGCAAATTTCAACTTTCTATGTCCAATAATTTCGGAGAAAATCCGATGTGACAGACAGACGGATGGACAGACACCGAAGTGATCTTATAAGTGCTCAGTACGGAACACTTAAAATATTTTCGTGAAAAATCGGCTATAATATTAGATAAATCATGAATAAATAGATCATATTATAAGAGAAATATTTTTATTCTCGGAGATACATCGGGTATTCGAATAAGAGGGAGGTACAAGGTGTTCTATTAAAAAATTAATGTTGAAATATTCGTAACAAAAAAAAACCGATAGTAAGTCAAAATCGGGAAAATGATTTACCCAGTATTTTCCTTACAAACATGTCTAAAATAAGTACTGAATTTGACTTTTTGAAACAAAGAGAAAGTTAATTTATATAATATGAATAAAAATCATACAACATATCGCCATCCACCCCCTTAATCTTCTTTTCTTGAAACGATATTACTCAAAAACTATAGGTTTCATCCCTATTTGAAATACTATAATATCATTCCCTTCAAGTATTATGATACCAACAGACCTATAGCCGGATAGACAGACCAATGAAAATAGGAATATATATTAATCGCGATCTAAGAATATTATAACGCACAGAAAAGCAAAAATTGCAGAGAGACGTAAAATGAAAAATTTACCCATTGTACCAGAGGCGAACTGCGGCCAATTTAACTATTTGTATTTTTACAACTTTTTCTATAATTCTGTAACTTAGCATTTTTTATGTTACTCGGTAGCCAGATCTTAATCCCTTCTATATACTATTTCAATTAAAATTGAGAATAATGAAAAAGGAAGAACACTGAGATATCAGTATATTATGATATACGAACACACTTCTCACCTTCTACCCCATTCCTTTCACCTTGTATACCTTTTACTATAAATGATTAGCTCAAATTTCTTAAAATAAACCAACCAAAATCCAGCCAAAATTTTTATAATAATATTGAAACTGTACAATATTTAATGACTTCTACCCTTTCCCCTGTTAAGATGGCAATTAGCAAAAAAATAATGTAATGTTTTGTTCCCATGACTCAAAGAACTCTAAATCATACCTATAGCACAATAAAATAAAGTAGCCCTTCTTATTCCCTACCCTACCTCTTATACGTGGGTCAAAATAATTAAAACGAGCCACCTGAAATTTTTTTTTTCGGATTTCAAAGATGTTTTCTATAGAGGTATATTATTTTTCAAGATCTAAGAAAGTAAGTTGGCAAATTGACGCAATAAAAAGGATCTTCGCACTTACCCGGCCATAACAGGGTCGATATATACTCGTATATATATATATATATATATATATATATATATATATATATATATATATATATATATATATATATATATATATATATATATATATATATATATATGTATATATATATATATATATATATATATATATATATATATATATATGTATATATATATATATATATATATATATATATATATATATATATATATATATATATATATGTACATATATATATATATATATATATATATATATATATATATATATATATATATATATATATATATATATATATATATATATATATATATATATATATATATATATATATATATATATATATGTATATATATATATGTATATATGTATATATATATATATATATATATATATATATATATATATATATATATATATATATATATATATATGTATATATATATATATATATATATATATATATATATATATATATATACGAGGCATGTTTTTTAAGTAAGTACCGTTTTGCGATTCCGCCGCCGCAGCGATACGGTCGGCGTTCCGCGCATGCGCGCTGGTAACCTACATCTCATGTCTACGCACTGACGCCATTACAGTCTGATTCTTCATTGTATACGTTGTTTACTGAGTGTTTAAGATGCCTCCGACAATCGTGAGTCCCGCCGATTGTGAAGTACGGGCTGTTATACGATTTCTTAGTGCTAAAGGCGTAAAACCGATCGATATTCATCGTGAGATCTGTGAAGTTTACGGACAAAACATTATGAGTGATGGAATGGTAAGGAAATGGGTGAGAGCATTTAAAGATGGCCGCACAAATGTGCATGATGAAGAACGGAGTGGGCGTCCTTCGGTCGTTAATGAAGATTTGGTGCAGAAAGTGGACGAAAAGGTGAGAGAAAACAGACGCTTTACAATTTCATCATTGTGCGACTGCTTTCCTCAATATTCTCGTAGTGTTTTGTATCGCATTGTGACCGAGAACTTGAATTACCGGAAATTGTGTTCACGTTGGGTTCCAAAAATGTTGACGGATTTGCACAAAACCCAACGTTTAGGCAGTGCATTGACTTTCCTTGAGCGGTACTACAATGAAGGTGAACATTTTTTAGACCAAATTGTTACTGGTGACGAAACATGGGTGGCCTACGTCACACCAGAATCGAAACAACAATCCATGGAATGGCGACATTCATCATCACCCAAAAAAGTGAAGTTTAAGCAAAAAATTTCTGCCCGCAAAATCATGTGCACAGTTTTTTGGGACAGAAAAGGAGTATTGCTAGTGGAGTTTCTGCCTCGTAATGGGACAATCAATGCAGCGTCTTATTGTGAGACATTGAACAATCTGCGTCGTGCAATCCAGAACAAAAGACGTGGCAAGTTGAGTAAGGGTATCGTTTTGCTGCATGACAATGCCCGTCCACATGTGGCTAATCGGACCAAAGATCTCATCAAATCTTTTAAATGGGAAACTCTAGATCATCCTCCATACAGCCCTGATCTGGCGCCCAGCGACTACCATTTGTTCCTGCACTTGAAGAAGCACCTGGGTGGTCAGCGTCTTCAAGACGATAACGAAGTCAAAACATTTGTGATACAGTGGTTAACAAGTCAGGCGGCAGAATTTTATGAGGAGGGTATTCAAAAACTGGTGCCACGTTATGACAAGTGCCTCAATATTCACGGAAATTATGTAGAAAAGTAGATTAAGGTACAGGCTTTCATGTAAAAATAAAATTATAGCGATATCTTTGCACGTCTTTTTTTAATTCCAAAACGGTACTTACTTAAAAAAAACATGCCTCGTATATATATATCCCTTTCAATCTAACATTTTATTTTGTAAAAGTTATAAATATTTTTTTAAACAATTGCGAATTGTTGTCGGTTTCACTCGAAAATGAGATCGCACTCTTTTAATGCGTAATATGCCACTGAGTAAATTTTAGAAAAAGAAAAGTTAGTAACCACTTATATCAAAGAAGTTCGTGGACTCTAGCGCACGAGCCGCTAACGCTGACGCCCTCGAAAAACTCATTAATTTTTAAAGAAGGAATCATAATACTAATATCAAGGCCTTTTGCGTTTATTACTTAATAAACAATTATACGATATATATTAAATTATTTCAAACATTCACTGTTACAGAACGAGAAAATATTTTGAACATCAATTGGTTATTTTCTTTCGGTATACACGCATGGAATTGGCGTAGCAAGTCCGATGCCTCGATTGATAAACGTTTTCGTGAGCCTGACATTCTTCACTTTTGCAAAAATCGAAGGCTATATTTCTAAAAAAAAATATCTGCCCAATCAAACAAGCGTTTGGGAGATGTTATTTGATTTTCACTATTTCTCTGAAGACTTGCAGTTCCCGCCGCACTTTTAACGCATCCAGCAATTTCATCGCAAGCCCCTTTTCCATGGGAAGTGGCGAAAAAAATGCCACTATGCACTAATACCACATTCAGATTCATGGGACAGTAGGCAAGAAAAATTGAACTTGTTTATATATTGAGACCCAGCCCCGTCAGAAAAAATAATAAATTTTTCGTATGGCGAAGTCGTCGATCGTAGCCTTCAAATGTTGAATCAATTTTTAGTGTTCCGTACGGAACACTTATAAGATCACTTCGGTGTCTGTCTGTCTGTCTGTCTGTCTGTCTGTCTGTCTGTCTGTCACACCCGATTTTCTCCGAAACTATTTGACATAGAAAGTTGAAATTTGGTAATAATTTAGGAATTGATGGCCTCATCAGAGCCATGTAGTTTTGACAGTTAAATTTTGACTTAAGGGGTTAGTTTTGGGGGGTGAAATCGGAAGTGAAAAAAAATTTTTTTTACTAGGTCATCGGGTGTGGTGTCAAATGAAAGCTTATGAAAACACGAGTAAAAAATGTATATATAATGTAATACTTGCGCCCACTTTTCTTTGTATTATTTTTAAAAAATCGCGAAAAATCGCTGTCCCGGGCCTTATCTCGAAAAGTACTTATCAAAAAATTTTGAAAAAATTCCGGAATAATCTCCACGGGGTGTAGATTGAACGAAAATTATCACGAGTGCATTACCTTTAATAATTTTTCTGGTATTTAAAAAAAACAAAAATTTCAAGGTCATCAGATTTCAGTAAAGATTGGAAACAAACTTTGTTGAAAACTGATTTGGGGTGTGTTTTGTGAAGTCACTGATCATTTTATACATCTGTAACAAAATTTTTTTTTTTTAAAAGCAATCAACGTACGGAACACTAATTGCGCAAGTTCAACTTGCCCTTGACCGGTTTTATTTTTTTACAAATGAACTGAAGCCAGTGAATGTTTCACGTTCTCTGATTAGAAGCCGCGCGCAATTAGAAAAATATTAATAATTTCTTTAATATAAGAGATTACTAACTTTTTTTTTTAAATTTATTCAGTGGCATTTTACGCATTAAAAAAACCGGTCAAGTGCAAGTTAAACTTGCGCAATTAGTGTTCCGTACGTTAATTGCTTTTAAAATAAAAAAAAATATGTTACAGAGGTATAAAATGATCAGTGACTTCACAAAATACACCCCAAATGACTTTTCAACAAAGTTTGTTTCCAACCTTTATTGAAATCTGATGACCTTGAAATTTTTGTTTCTTTTTATATACCATATAAATTATTAAAGGTAATGCACTCTTGATAATTTTCGTCCAATTTACACCCCGTGGAGAATATTCCAGAATTTTTTCGAAACTTTTTGATAAGTACTTTTCGAGATAAGGCCAGGGACAGCGATTTTTCGCGAATTTTTTAAAAATAATACAAAGAAAAGTACGCGCAAGTATAATATTATATATATATATATATATATATATATATATATATATATAAATATATATATATATATATATATATATATATATATATATATATATATATTACTCGTGTTTTCACAAGCTTTCATTTGACACCACACTCGATGATCTAGTAAAAAATTTTTTTTTTTTTCACTTCCGACTTCACCCCCCAAAACTAACCCCTTAAGTCAAAATTTAATTCTCAAAACTACATGGCTCTGATGAGGCCATCAATTCCTATATTATTACCAAATTTCACCTTTCTATGTCAAATAGTTTCGGAGAAAAATCGGGTGTGACAGACAGACAGACAGACAGACACCGAAGTGATCTTATAAGTGTTCCGTACGGAACACTAAAAAGGGCGGTCTCATTTTCGGGTGAAACCGAAAAGATGGTTTAATTTACAATTATTTAAAAAATTGTTTATAACTTTAACAAATTAATTTTTTACAACAACCGCATAAATTCAACTGAAAAGTATAAACATTTAGCTTCCTTTTAAAAAAAAATTAACTCAATTATCTCTATTCGTTTCCGAAGTATGAATAAATGAAAGGTTCTACACATAAATATTCAATTAGCGATTATTCGCAAGATAATTGAACTATTGCAAAAAAAAAAATTAATGACTTCTACCCTTTCCACCCCCTTTCCCTGTTAAGATGGCAATTAGCAAAAAAATAATGTAATGTTTTGTTCCCATGACTTAACGAACTCTTAATCATACCTATAGCACAATAAAATAAAGTCGCCCTTCTTATTCCCTACCCCGCCTCTTATATGTAGACCAAAATAAGTAAAACAAGCCACCTGAAAATTTTTTTCTCGGATTTTTTCGATAGAGATATAGTATTTTTCAAGAACTAAGAAAGTGATTTGGCAAATCGATGCAATAAAAACATTAAACGATAGCTAGGATCTTCGCACGTACCCGGCCATAATAGGGTCATAACTGATATATATATATATATATATATATATATATATATATATATATATATATATATATATATATATATATATATATATACATATATATATATATATATATATATATATATATATATATATATATATATATATATATATATACCTCCCTTTCAATCTAACATTTTATTGGCTACTTCGTATTTATAAATAAAAAGAATATTCTTCATTTTATCTGCAGTATTATACTGAAATAGTGTGTATTATAAAGTTCAATAGTGTCTTAAAATGTCCGAAGCCCTTTCCATCAGAAGCCGCAAGTGTTTGTCCGTTGAGGCAAAAGTAATAGTTAAAAGTTTATTTAAAATTACTGGAACGAGGCCACGAAAAGTACTTTTCATTGATGGAGACGTCAGCTTTAATAAGCATCCCTGAAAGTACCGTTTGGAAAATTGTAAATAACTCTATAACGCTTAAAAAACACGAAAAGACAATGATGTATCGAAATGTATTGATTTCTATCAAATAGACTTAATCCCCCGAAAAATTTATGAAATATATGCAGAACAAAAAGTTCCTAAATTATTGTCACTTTCACAGAAGCTCTCCGAGGATAGTTGTGACATAAGATGTTCCACTACAACTTTATGGCGTATTCTACGTCGTTTGGGTTTTTTGTTAAAAAAAAATAGACAAATGGCAAGTTATAATGGAATCACGGCGCTTACAACAACCCAGAATGGAATATCTTGAAATAAATACAGCTAGTTCGGAAAATCGAAGGATAATCTACCTAGATGAGACTTGGTGTGGCACCCACTACACACTCAGTAAAGGATAGATTGATAAATGCAAAAAATGCCACACCAAAGTTCCATCCAATAAAGGTAAAAGAATAACTATTTTACAAGCGGGGTCAAAAGAAGGCTGGATACCAGAATGTCTATTTCTAGCAGCCAAAAATATTTCAGATTCCAACTTGGATTGTCATTGTGATACAACAAGTTTTTGAAGATTGGCTTCAAAACAAATTAACGCCGAATATACTACCGAAAAGATGTATTATGATGGATAATGCATCCTATCATAGTCGCCAAATGAATAAGGTACCAATTTCCACCAGGGGGTAAAAACGAACTTGTACCTCTATCGAAAAACATAATTATCTTTGAAATCCGAGAAAAAAAGTTGTCAGGTGGACCGTTTTACTTATTTTGACCCATGTTGCATAATTATATATAGTAAATAAATGGTTAATACTTCAAATTTGTTCATTATCTCAACTAAACTCCTGGAAAAATTTCCATAATACTATTGAAACCATACAATATTTGACCACTTCACCCCTTCCCCTAGTAAAATTAAAAGTATTGAAAAATAATTAAAAATAATGAAAATTAATTTTCGGATTCCTTGACTCCACAAATCCCGAAAAAAAACTTTTAATACTTATAATATCATATATAGGAAGCAACCTCATAAATCTCCCACCTTATTAAGTTCTCTGGTATGTTTTAGGTTATATGGTATCGATATTTCGTTATATTCTGTTCACGAGTAAAACAGGTAGAATTATGAATCTGTTTCTTAAAACTTCGTTATAATCATTGATTCTAGCTATTCTTAATATGGTTCACGAAGAAGCAAAAAGTGTAGCGCCGTGAGTTTAAGTTGTTTACAATAAAATAAATTGTTAGGAATATATCTACCTATTACCATATCTTTCCTTAACAATTGTGTCAAACATTGAAATACGAATTTTGGCACTTTGAAATTTTTTTATTCATGTTCTTCATAACAAAATGATTATCGTCTCCCCAAAATTTTGATTGCAGTAGCGGCATCTATCCAACAGCGTAAGAAGCTTTTATTGAATTCAAAAGCTAATTTGCAGAAAATATTTCAGGACTTTTCTTGGGATTTTACGTTAGTTCCGACAGAATTAGAAAGAAAGAGCCTTCACTGATTTTATAATAATTGTTTGCTTAATGAAAATTACTTTAAAAAAATACTTAAATGAAGTAAATATTATATAAGATTCATTTACTGACATGTTGTTTTACAAAGTTTGTTTGAGAAAACATTTATATCTTATCATAGAAATTAGTTTTTAGTGTTCCGTATGAAACACTTATAAGATGACTTCGGTGTCTGTCTGCCTGTCCGTCTGTCTGTCTGTCACACCCGATTTTCTCCGAAACTATTTGTCATAGAAAGTTGAAATTTGGTAATAATATAGGAATTGATGGCCTCATCAGAGCCATGTAGTTTTGAAAGTCCAATTTTGACTTAAAGAGTTAATTTTGGGGGGTGAAATCGAAAGTGAAAAAAGAAAATTTTTTTTAGTAGGTCATCGAGTGTGGTAGCATGCCTGGGCGCATAAACGCTGTGGGGGGACAGCGGTTTTTTTAAAAATGATACAAAGAAAAGTGTGCGCAAGTATTACATTACATATATATTTTTTACTCGTGTTTTCACAAGCTTTCATTTGATACCACACTCGATGACCTACTAAAAAAATTTTCTTTTTTCACTTTCGATTTCAGATACAGATAAGGTGGGGGACCTTATCTCGAAAAGTACTGATCGAAAATTTTGAAAAAATCCTGGAATATTCTCCACGGGGTGTAGATTGAACGAAAATTATCACGAGTGCATTACCTTTAATAATTTATCTGGTATATAAAAAAAACAAAAATTTCCAGGTCATAAGTTTTCAGTAAAGATTGGGTACAAACGTTGTTGAAAACTCATTTGGGGTGTGTTTTGTGAAGTCAGTAATTATTTTATACCACCTTAACAACATTTTTTATTTTAAAAGCAATCAACTTGCACTTGACCGGTTATTTATATATAAAAGTTTTTGATCACATTTATTCCGTATTTAAATGCCATTGTAATTACCAATTTTTTGTTTCTTACAGAAGCAAATTGAGTAAGTAATTAAGTTATTACAACTGCTGAATTTTATAGTTCTTCTGAATTTCTCGTGCCTCGATTGAATAAGTGATGCTGACGTTTCGCCTATAATCCTAATGCCTTCAGCAGAGCTTGTTCCGAGAACTGACTTCTTCGGAATTTAGCACGAAATTTATTTAATTCCGCTTGTATACGCTTTTTATATAACCGGCCCGAGTAATGGGGCGAGACTTTATGAATGATCCGCTCCCAGATTAGTGAGAAGATAGAAAAATTAATTTGTTGTAAGAATCTTTGATTGATCACAGAGAACCTGGTCTTCTATTTCATGCTGGTTTTCTGCAAATGCTGATATGGAAATATTACGAAAATTTATTGTCCTTAAATATCCTTTAATTCTAGTACATAATGTGATACCGTAGATGCCTGGAGACACAAGAGGAATCTTATCTTTGATAGATTCGAGAGGTTGTGAGAGAGGTACGTAGAAAATCGAGTTCTGATTTTATGTTTTCGTAGCATTTCTAAACTTCGATCTGAAACATTTTTAATATATAGACAATCCCAATAGACTGAGCTGCTTGGCTTCTAGTCTTTGAAGATACTTGGAGAGATACATGTTTTTATATCCCTAATTATTATTTCATTCTTCGGATTTCGCAATTAGGAGCCCACAAAATAATTTCACATTTTAGTAAAATTATTGCATTGAGGTATATGTAATTACAAATTTATAACTCAGGAGCTGAGATTTATCAGAAAACGTATTTTAATACAGTAAATTGAAAAAAAAATGTAGCTGAAACTAATATCAGTTTTTTGTAGTATCAGATTTCTCAATTTGCCCTGTAGAAAAGAAATATTTCCTTCCAAATGGTAGTACACTCGAGTTAAGTCAATATATAATAACCGGTCAAGTGCAAGTTGAACTTGCGCAATTAGTGTTCCGTACGTTGGTTGCTTTTAAAATAAAATATTTTGTTACAGAGGTATAAAAGGATCAGTGACTTTACAAAACACAACCCAAATGAGTTTTCAACAAAGTTTGTTTCCAATCTTTACTGAAATCTGATGAACTCAAAATTTTTGGTTTTTTTATATACCAGATAAATTATTAAAGGTAATGCATTCGTGATAATTTTCGTTCAATTTACACCCCGTGGAGAATATTCCAGAATTTTTTCAAAATTTTTTGATAAATACTTTTCGAGATAAGGCGGGGGGGACAGCGATTTTTCGCGATTTTTTAAAAATAATTCAAAGAAAAGTGCACGCAAGTATTAAATTATATATATATATATATATATATATATATATATATATATATATATATATATATATATTTTTTTACTCGTGTTTCGACAAGCTTTCATTTGACACCACACTCGATAACCTAGTAAAAATTTTGGTTTTTAATAATTTCCGATTTCACCCCCCAAAACTAACCCCTTAAGTCAAAATTTAACTTTCAAAAACTGCATGGCTCTGATGAGGCCATCAATTCGTATATTATAACCAAATTTCAACTTTCTATGTCCAATAGTTTCGGAGAAAATCGGGTGTGACAGACAGACACCGAATTCATCTTAAAAGTATTCCGTACGGAACACTAAAAAGGCATAAAACACTATACCAAACAACTAAAGCAATATTGGTTTCGATACTACTATAGGCAAATGAACTGATATGGGCTTGTAATTCAAATAGCTGCTATTAAACGACATATAAACATTAATAAGGGGCGTAGAAACTTCAAAGGTGCCTATTTTATTAGCACTTCTGAATTCTACTTACTATTTAAATATGGTGACTCCACTTGTGTTCTCGATGCTTCTATCTGGGGTAAAGAGTTCAGGTCTCCTACTTTAGCTCCCACCTTGGGCTGCCTAAAATTGATACGATGTTAAATAGTCTAGCAGGAATAAATCAATTCATCGGTATTAATATCAAAGGTTATGAAAAGGATTATCAATTAACATCTTTTAAAATACCGGGAAGAAATTAGTATTATTAGTAGCCATCAAAATGACTTTAGTAAGACAACATGAACAGGAGACCTTCTAACCTATCATAATTATGTCATATTTTTGGTTAAGCTATGTCGTTATAGTATATCTGAAAGGATTTGTTTATAACTCTTGAGTTTTATGAGAGTTTTTTTTTTGTATGCACTTGAGAAATTTCTTTTCAACATCTTCACTAATAAGGTTGCCCTTGAATTAACAATCGGCCACAAACGACAAAATATATATCTAATCTGTATCTTTGCTGACGATAGCACGGTTATTTCTCTTGAATGTTGCAATACTAACTGCTCATGAAAATATCTACAGTTCATTAACAAACTAAAGGTCTAGAAAATTCCTTGTTCTTGTCGTACGGTGTAATTATAAGAAACTGAAGTGTTAATATAAACTAAAATTTAAAAAATGATAGATTTATCAAAATGAAACAAATTATACAATTAGCAATAGTTGAACTCTATCCAGAAGCCAAAGTTCTTGTTTTTGACTTCAATTTTTATAAGCAAAAGTTTAGGGAATTAACGTACTAACAATAATTATAGATACTCGGATTATGATCTGCATCACATGTGGAAAATATGTGTGCAGTGAAGGCCGATCAGTTATAAATACACTCCTGGACAAAATTAACGCAACAATATATTAAATCATACAAATCTCTATAATGAATTAATTTTAATAATTTTTTGTGAACATTGGTTAAACTAAAAAGTTAGAAAAAAACTTATTCGGATACTTTAAAAGTGAATTAGCTACCAAATTTCTCTATAAAATTCAAATTAAAATTATTCTTAAGACCTAATAACAAAATCGTTGAAATTATGTAATAATGAAAAAAATAAACTGGGACACTAGTAGCAAAGTTAATGGTGTAACTGGGACACTAGTAGCGTGTGTTTGCCTCCTCTACTTCGGATGACAGCGTTTATGCGCCCAGGCATGCTTCTAATTAAATTTTGGATAAAAATCTTGAGGAATTTGCTCCCATTCTGTGATAACTGCATTTTCAAGTTCCCTCAGGTTTCTAGGTGCAGGTATATGACGTTTCACATTTTTCTTAAGGTGATCCCATACATGTTCTATCGGATTCAGATCCGGGCTTTTTGGTGGCCATTGCATAATCGGTATATCAACTTGATTAAGATAATCGAGTACCTCCCTAGTCACGTGAGGTCGAGCGTTGTCCTGCATAAACAGGAAATTGGGCCCCACAAAATGACCGAAAGGCATCACATGTTCTATTGCAATATTCTCAAGATAGTAGTCAGCATTCATGGATCTCGCACGGACAGGAAATAACTCTGTGCGAGCATCAAAGCAGATGCCACCCCAGAACATAACAGAGCCACCGCCGAATGGAATCCTTGCAGAGATATTGCAAGGAGCATACCTTTCTCCTGGTCTTCGCCATACTCGCTCACGACCATCTGGATGTTTTAGACTAACCCTAGTTTCATCTATGAAGAAAATTTGTTTCCAATCAACCACAGACCAGTTTTCGTGATTTCGAGCAAAACGTAACCTGGCAACTCTGTTCTCTCTAGTAAGCAAGGGCGCAGTGGCTGGTCTCCTACTCTTTAATCCAGCTTCATTTAACCGTCTTCTAACTGTTTTTTAGAAGAAATTGTAACATTGCGAACAGCTTCGAGTTCGTTTCTTATTATAGAACTAGTGACAGTCCTGTTTCTTAAAGCATATTGTCTTATAAAACGTTCATCTAGGTCGCTAGTGCATTGTTTTCGCCCTTGCCCTAGCCTTCTAGAATAAGTTCCTACTTCATTCAAACGTCTTACTATACGACTTATTGTAGAACGATGTTTGCTAACAAATTGGCAACATAACTCTGACAATATTCCTCGTCCAATAAAACTGAGGCTCGCACTACCTCGTGTTCAGTTAAATTCCTTGTTCGATTCATTTTTCTAATTCTTTGGAGTCAAAAATAAAACAGTCTACCACAAAAACGTATATTACTTTGAAAAAGGGAACAATTTATAAGCTTACTTTTAAAGAAAATCTATCGCATTATTACAGAAAATTGTTTATCTTCTAAAAAATTCTTTAAAACTGTAAATCTAAACGAATTGTTTTGACTTCTGCCATGAACAACGAAACAAAATATGCATAGCCTACTATTCAAATACTCGATAAACTTTAAAACTGACATAAGAAAAAGATAAATTAATTTTCAGATTGTTGCGTTAATTTTGTCCAGGAGTGTACTAGATTTGTGTTTTTTTTTCGAATTCATTTACAAAACGATTATCAGGGCCGAGCTTCCGTAAGGCTGCCAGACATGGTGATACAAGTCTGGGAAGCATCGAGCCAAGGTCTAGACAGTTCAAAACAAAATTCTACGTATCATAGCATGAGCTCTCTGGTTTGTCCACAACAACCAGTTGCCTAGGGAGCTTCAAATGCCCATAATAAAAGAATTCACCCGAAATACCTAGCTTCACTTCCCTAAGAAAGCGAGAGCTCACATTAACCCTGAGATAGCTAATGCCTTCAGACACAACGCAAACGTCGGTAATCACTACTTACGATCCTCAAACAAACTACGAATAGACTGACAATAGACAGGACTAAAACTAGACTACCAAGATGGACTATATTACGTACTTAGTATATAGGGATAAGGTTGTAGTATAGTTGAGCTACTCCTCTCCAAAAATAGAGCTAAACATGTAAATCTCACACACACTAATACTATTGTAACACAATACTCCCGAAATAGCTTTTAGTTTTTAATTAGACTTTGTTAGGTTAAGGTAGCATAGATCTACACACTAGAAACTAACCTACAAGTTTTTAAAACTCACACCCCCTATATAAAGAACAATTGTCACACTGTAAGAGGAGTAAAGGATCACAGACCCAGCTCACAAGGAGGTTAAGTCAGTAAGCCAGCCACTCTGGCTGTAGAACCACCTCATAACTGGAGCATTCCTGGGCACCATTGAGGTGACGCAAACTGCTTCATTATCCATAAGGCGGATTCTCAAAGAGTAAAGATTCTTGAAGGTGCATCCTACATCTTCAAGAATGACCAAATATCAAAGAATTATTCCGATATTCGCGCTTTGAAAATAGTCTTGAATTGGGAAAGGATGATCAAAGGTCTAGAATATCATAAACTATTGAAAACGTTGACAAAATCAAAACTATGATTGAAATAAATGAAAAGTTTACTATTCATGGGGTAGCAGAAGAGATTCCAATATTATATACATCCTTTTAAAGTATTTTACTTTAAGATTTGGAACTAAAATGTCTTGCTGCTAGGCTTATTCAAGAGCTGAATGTTTTACAAAAAAGGGAATTTTGCTAAAAATATGATTTCTCACCATGGTTATGGGTCAACATACACTCAAATGAAAATAACTGGTGAAGAGACATGAATATATGAGTAAGACATCAGCAAGATAGTAGCCAAAATCAAAAATAGTCGCTTTCAGTCAAAAAAGAAAGTTACGCCTACAGTTTTCGTTGATTACAGTGGTGTTGTGGATCAAAAATATCTTTTGGTGTTACGAGATGTCACTCTGCAGCTGTGCATTGGAAAAGACCAGACTTATGGAAAAATAATTTGTCTATTTTACATAATTCACCATCTTATAATGCAGTGATTATTCAACAATTATCAGCTATGAACATTACCAATACAATTCAGTATTCACCGAATTTATCTGATATGACTGTGTATGATTTTTTTTCAGGACATTCAAAAACCACTTCGCTGAACGCATTAGATAGCATTAACACAGTAAGATCGAAGGAGATCCTGATGATTCTACCAAAGATGGAGTAGCAAAATGGATTCTAGAGCTGTATCGATTGACAAAGTGAAGCTGACGTTTCGCCGATGATCCTGCTGGCTTCCTCAGGGTCTGTTCCTCGAACTGACCTTTTCGAATTGAGTTGATTCGGCTTGCACACGCCTTTTTATATTAGGAGACGGGGTGAGGTTGGCAGGGCTTCATGGATGATCTGTTTCCAGATTGGACAGGTTCTTTGATTTTAGTATTGTATTTTTAGTTTTACTTGAGGCTGATCTGGTATTTTTTGATATTGGTAATATATTAAAGAGTAGCGGCTTCCGAACATAAATTTTGCATTAAACCACTAACATTTCTTTTTACTTAAATGTGGACCAATTAATTTTCTTTTGTTAGAGTCTCGTTTATTTTCCACTATTTTATTTTCGGAAAAGTTCAAATTGTTTTATACTGAATAAATGCAAACCAACCGCAATTGCAAAGAGTTCCGGCTCCTTCTATAACTGAACAAAGGGTTTTTGCTTTTGGCATACAAATTGAACACGGTAGAGAAATTTGAGGTTAACTTCCTTTATACATCACTACGATAGATTTTATGACCGGTTATAGCTGAGAAGTTAAATGAAATTTGGAATTATTGGAAAGCATAATATTTATATGGTATTACAAGTACATCTAAAACTTTAGAAATTGGAACGTCAATTAATTTCATCAATTATTTTGTTGGTTACTTTGAGATCATATGATTTGTTTAGAGTTTTTGTATTTGCTTGTCAAGTGGCAGTGAGTTGAGCCTAATTAATTGATATAATTTCTCACTTCACTAGAAGCAAAGTGGTTAAGAGCTAATTATTAATTTCCCATGAACTGGTATGTTTCATCACTTTGGCCACATCTCCCATATTTTATACTTATCTCTCATTATCTCACCTTATCTCCCATTATCTAGGCTTATATCGAATTATATAGAACATATGTATAAATTTATAAAAACATGTAAATCGGATAAATGGTTCTCCAGTGATAAGCATACTAATGGACAGACAGACAGAGATACGTTGAATTTTATATATATTATAGTTAATAAAATATATATCTATAACCTGGTCAGAGAATATATGTATGAATTTAAAAAATCACACAAATCAGATAAATGGTTCTCGAGGGATAAGCGCACTAACGGACAGACAGACAGACAGAGAGACGTTGCATTTTATATATATTATAGATATAGATTATTATTATTATTATTATTATTTAACCTGGCCAAAGAATATATGTATGAATTTAAACAAAGACACGTAAATCGGATAAGTGGTTCTCGCGTCATAAACGCACTAAATGGACAGACAGAGAGACATTTTATATATATTATAGATGTAATAAAATATATATCTATAACCTGGTCAGAGAATATATGTATGAATTTAAAAAAATCACATAAATCGGATAAGTGGTTCTCGAGGGATAAGCGCACTAACGGACAGACAGACAGACAGAGAGACGTTGCATTTTATATATATTATTAAATATAGATTATTATTATTATATAACCTGGCCAAAGAATATATGTATGAATTCAAAAAAAGACACGTAAATAGGATAAGTGGTTCTCGCGTGATAAACGCACTAAATGGACAGACAGATAGAGAGACATTTGCATTTTATATATCTTATAGATTATAGATATTCTCTGCTACATAATATTGTTCCATATTTAATGGTTTAGGCTGTGTATTGCAAGGGAACGCGCTAGCGGCAAACTTTTTTCCGACTTATCGTCACTTTGGCCACATGAGAATTTATGGATTATGATGTTCTGCAGAGATTAGCACCAGAATTGGACATGGCATCCATACTATTATAATAGGCTCGCAAGCTTGAAATATAAGTATCAAAGTAAATAAAATATAAGAATAACAAAAATACACAAAACAAATAATGGTCGATATATTTTGTATGTTTTCTAGATTATTATGAGACTTTTTCCTAGTTTCTAAGGGAGATAATGAATATATTTTAAACCTAATTATATGTGGTTAAAAATATAAGGGTAAAAGAGTGGAGGCGGTGTTTTTAAATGGAATTGAAGTCAAGAAACCTAAAAATTGTATTTTTCCTTAATTATTTTCAATCATTTATAAGTCAAACAAGTAATGGGTTAAAGATGTGGGAAAAAATTAAAGAGGTCGCCCCCTACATGCCGATCATATATCCTCTTAGGGTTTTTGCAGTTGAAGAATATGAGAAGGGTGTTAGTTTTTCATTATTTTCAATTACCTTTACTTAAAAAACAAGATGTTAGAGGAGAAAAAAGGGAGATAGAGAGATTGCTATGTTAAATATATATCATATAACATTTCCTTTTCAGAATTAGACAAGTTGAGGAATCTAAAAATAATTATTTATATTTACTTATATTTAAGCTGGAGTGAAAAAGGGTGTTAGAGGATCGTTCTGTAAATATCGTGTGTTACATCTTTTTTAGAATCGGTGGAATTTTGGAATCTTTGGTGCAATGACAGGCCACAATTATTATAACCACTACACCAAATCTTTTATTTTTGCATTCAACTCATTGTGTTATTTATAATATATATATATATATATATATATATATATATATATATATATATATATATATATATATATATATATATATATATATATACTGTTTATAGTATAAAACTCTTTATAGTGCAATTTTTTCAAGACCTAGAATATTTTAATGAAATTTCATGTAAAAAGCCCTGCATATAGTGAATCTGTAAAATAATACATGGGCTGAAAAGTCCCGGGCCTAACAAAGAAAACACGGTTTTTTTGGTTCAAAATTAGCTTTATTCATCAACATAATCTCCATCAAGAGCAACGCAATCATTTCAGCGCCCGCTCTAACATTTCAATACCACTTTTGTAGAACGATTTATCTTTTGCCTCAAAATAGGCCTCAGTTTCAGCGATAACCTCTTCATTCGTGCGAAATTTCTTACCAGCGAGCATTTTTTTCAGGTCTGCGAACAGCCAGTAGTCGCTGGGAGCCAAATCTGGCGAATACGGTGGATGTGGGAGCAATTCGAAGTTCAATTCATGTAGTTTTGCCATTGTTTTGATTGACTTGTGACACGGTGCGTTGTCTTGATGAAACAAAATTTTTTTTCTTTGCCATATGCGGTCGTTTCTTTGCAATTTCGGCCTTCAAACGCTCCAATAACGCTATATAATATTCACTGTTGATGGTATTTCCTTTCTCAAGATAGTCGATGAATATTACACCACGCACATCCCAAAATACCGAGGCCATAACCTTTCCAGCCGATTGTTGTGCTTTCGGGCGCTTTGGACGAGGTTCACCAGTTGCTGTCCACTCAGATGACGATCGTTTTGATTCCGGAGTGAAGTGATGGATCCATGTTTCATCCATTGTCACATATCGACGCAAAAATTCCGGTTTGTTACGTTTAAACATGGCCAAACACTGCTCAGAATCATCAACACGTTCTTGTTTTTGATCAACAGTGAGCAAACGCGGCACCCACTTTGAACAGAGCTTTCTCATAGTCAAATGCTCATGCAATATAAAGCCAACACGTTCTTTTGATATCTTTACGATGTCAGCTAACTCACGCAACTTCACTTTTCGATCATTCAAAACGATTTTATGGATTTTTTTGATGTTTTCTGGTGTTACCGCCTCATTTGGACGTCCACTGCGTTCTGCATCATCGGTGTCTCTACGACCACGTTTGAAGTCAGCAAATCAACGTTTTATTGTTGTTTCTGATGGAGCGGAGTCCCCATAACACTTTTCAAGCCATTGCTTCGCTTGAACGGTATTTTTTCCCTTCAAGAAGCAGTGTAAAATTAAAACACGAAATTGTTTTTGATCCATTATTTTGAAAATAACAAAAGTAGCGTCACTCTTAGCACAATAACTCACAAACTAATGAATAGAATATCATGAAATTTTAACAGCTGTCTTTTGAAGGTTAGTATTAACTGAAAAAAAAGGTGACTGCAATAAAACTAGCGCCATCTATGACTTTTCAGCCCATGTGTTAGTAACACTCTATATAACAAAATTTTTACCGGAATTTTATGTATACATTTTCATGCATTTATTGAGATCTTGTCCATTTCGGGTTTCCCATTTTATCTAACATTAGCACGAATTCCATTTTTATGACGCATTCTTTGTAAATGGTTCTTAACGCGTTTATAACGCCTAATGGTTGGCAATAAATCAGGTAGATTTCTGTGAGAAACCCGGGGAATAACCCATTTTATAGAAACCCGGGGAAAAACCCATCGAGGCCTAGTAATTCGCAAATTCAGGTTCAGTTTCTTTTTGTTTAAGAATCAAGTAAGATGTCCAAGCGAGTGTGTTTAAGTTTAGCTAAGAAAATTAAAGTTTTGGAGGAAGTTGATAAAGGCTGCAAAAAAATTGATGTTGCTGCAAAATTTGGTGTTTCTCCAAGTTGCGTCTCTCTGATAATAAAAAGTCGCGACAGTATCATCAAGAAACCTAGTGTTCCAAGCAGTCGAAAACGAGTACGAGTGAGTTCTTACGAGGATGTTAATGAAGCAGCTTTACGATGGTTTCAAGTGGCCCGTACGCATCAAAACGTACCAATATCGGGAAATTTAATAAAGCAGAAGGCTCTACAATTCGCTAAAGAATTTAACTGCGTTAATTTTCAAGCTAGTGAAGGGTGGTTGAGTGCCTGGAAGACTCGCAATTCAATTGTTTTCAAGACGGTGTCTGGCGAGAGTACAAGCGTTAGTCAGGAGGACTGTGACATTTGGACTGAAACTGTTTTAAAAAGTGCATTGAAAAAGTACGAGCCAAAAAACCTTTTCAATTGTGATGAAATCGGTTTATTTATTAAATGTTTGCCAAATAAAACTTTTGCTTTTAAAAGTGATAAATGTTGTGGTGTTAAAACAAGTAAAGAAAGGGTGACACTTATGGTTGGAGCAAACATGGATGGCTCAGAAAAACTGAAATTACTGCTTATAGGTAAAAGCAAAAATCCCCGTTGTTTAAAAGGAGTTAAATCTCTGGAGTTATATTACGCCAATAATAAAAAGGCATGGATGACTTCTGAGATTTTTGAAAGATGGATCAAAGAACTGGACACGAAAATGAAAAGCCAAAAGCG
This sequence comes from Pachyrhynchus sulphureomaculatus, assembly GCA_019049505.1. NCBI lineage: Eukaryota > Metazoa > Arthropoda > Insecta > Coleoptera > Curculionidae > Pachyrhynchus > Pachyrhynchus sulphureomaculatus. The sequence continues at coordinate 244,367,060 of CM032446.1, forward strand.
AAAGATTGTGATGTTTATAGACAATTGTCCTGCACATCCAGTTACTGTAAATAAAAAATTAAAGAATATTGAATTGATCTTTTTTCCACTAAACATGACCTCCAAATTGCAACCTATGGACCAGGGTATTATAAAAAACATAAAACATCATTACCGAAACAGAATTATTCACAAAATTGTTAATGCGATTGATAACAACCTTCCAGTCCAAAAATTGATTACCCTTAAAGAGTGTATAACCGAAGTCGCTAAAGTATGGAGTGAAAATGTTTTTCAAAATACTATCAAAACCTGCTTTTCTAAAGCAGGTTTTACTGGAAAAATTGACGAGTGGGAAGAAGAAGGCGAAATGGATCTCGCTACCTTAAAAAGGCAATGGGGTATTCTACAAAAAACTGCTACCGTCGACGCAAATTTTTTACTTGAAGATTTCTTAGAAATCGACAATGATGTTGGCACGACAGATCTCCCAACTGACCAAGACATAATTGACGATATAAAAAGTATAGAAGATCATGAAGAAGAAACTGAAACCGGGGAATGTCCTGCTAAATTTAGTGAAAATGAAATAAGAAACGCATTTGACATTGTGCGAACTACTCTCAGGGGCCAGGAAAGTGTACCTGATCAAATCTTTTATGCATTTGAATAAATGCGAGAATTTTGTTGAGCAACAATTATTTTTGAAAAGTAATGTTCAAAAGAAAATAACTGATTATTTTTCCTAGTACGTATGTACGTAGTATGTACATATGTATTAACAGATTTTATATTATTCTTTTTATTTCGTATATAGTACATACATACATAAAGTCCGTACGTGCGTCATAGTTTTCAGGCAATATCCCAGACGACTATTATATTTTTTGTTTCTTTTACCAATACCTACGATTTATTGGTGAAAAGAGACAAATAATATAATAGTCGTCTGTTATATGGCCTGAAAACTATGACGCACGGGTAAAGATATAACGTACGGACTTTATGTATGTATTTAGCCCTGTACATGCTATGTACTATTTAAACTTTCAAATGTTTAATAAAATCTTTTCTAATAATTCAATTTTGCAATTTTTTTTGTTGTTTGTACCTTATAAAATACAAGTAAATGATTACCAATATAAAATACATACATAGCAATATATACGGATTTTTTCTTTATATAGTGAAAAACTTTCTATAGTGAAATTTCGGTCAACATTTTGGTCTTTCACTATATAGAGTGTCGACTGTATATATATATATATATATAATATATATATATATATATATATATATATATATATATATATATATATATTCATATATATATATATATATATATATATATATATATATATATATATATATATATATATATATATATCTTGCTAACTCTTACGACACCGCTAGGCAACTAAACAACCATCATCAAACAGTTCTAAATCATTCGAAGAAGGTTGGATGCAAAAAGGTTGTCGATGTTTGAGTGCCACATTATTTAAAGATGACAAATTTAATTGATAGATGACAAAAACGGTCTAAAGCCAAGATTGATGCCACGAAATGTGATTCTGTGTGTTTGGTGGAACTGAAAGTGGATCGTATATCATCAGGTGCTATAACCTGCTCAAATGACCAGTTCTAATCTTCACTGTCAACAATTAACCAGATTACATCAAGTAATTGAAAGAAAGTGGCCGGAATTGATCAAGAGAAAAGACAGTGTTATCCATTATGACTACGCCAGACTACACATATATTTCGTGACCAGGCAAAGAATAAGAGAGGTTGGCCGGGAAGCTTTGATGCATTTATTATATAGCTTACTTCTTGTACCGTCAGACTATGATTTGTCGCTATTTCTGCATAACTTCGTTAATAGTGTAAAGTTGATGTCAAATAATGTATGTAAAATCACTTGATTTAATTTAAAATACACCCCTTTAAAACATGAAAAAATAAACTTTTTTGACAACCCAATGGATTTTGTCGTCTTTTAGCTTGACTTTAGTCGTACATCATAATCTAATTAGTAACATTTATCTTTAGTATTTGGCAGCAGTCATCAGCACTGTTTAGTTTACAAAGTTGTGGCTTGTAATAGACATTAGCAAGTTGCTGGGTTTTCGCCCTATCGTTCGCATTTACACGTCAACAACACTTCGAAACAATTGAATATTTTAATTAATGTTCGGTAATGAATTCGATAGTGTGAACTGAAGTGCAAAGTTTGGTATAATGGTTAAAGAACCTAAACAATCTATAAGTTAAAAGTTTATTGCAAACTACTTGCTATGCAAAATACGTGACTATCTTGTTTAGAGTACCAAGGTTTAACAATGCTAAGACAAGATCTTGTATCAATACAACTTTAAATTTGACTGAATTTAACTAGAAATATATTTCTTGGCCAGTCAACTTAAAATCTATTTTCTATTTTTATAACTTGATTTAAAACGAATTACTGGCTCACTCAATAAAACCTATACCACATTTCAGCGAACATATAGATTTAAAAACTGTTTCAGGTTAGAGAAAAAGTAGAAGAGACAAATTTAACATTGTCAATTTTCTTCCGTTTTAAAAAAAGGCTGAGTTAGAAGCCAGTTAATCATGGGATACCATGATCCAAGAAATTCAAAAAGTTTGAGATCAATTCACAAAAAAGTATAAAAAAAGAGGTAAGAATAGACATTCACTTTAACTTTGCCAATAGCGTTTTTGTCTCTAAAGCGACTTAATAGTGTGGATGCTAAATTTTACTCATAGGTCTAATCTTACATTATATTCTTGAGACCCTTCGTACAGATGTTAACTGGATAGTACTCCTCGATTTAGGAAATGTTTCTACGATCATAAGATTCGTAGAACCACTATTTTGAGCTCAAGACTCATATTTCATTGCTTTACCGTAATTTGGCTTCAAATTTTAGTTATATAGCAGAAATTCGGTATGTAGGATGTGTTTTAGCTGCAAAACATCACATACCAGTGTTACCATTGTTATCGGAGTTTTTTATAGCCCAGCGAAGTTTGCAGCTCTCTTAAAAATTGATATTCTGGGTCTATTTACTATCCAGACTAATGTTCTAGGTTTGTGCCAGTATCCATTGTTGCGAATTGCCTGCCCTCTAGGAAGCGGTTCTACTCTCGGACGTAATTGATTTGGATTTTCGCACATTAATACATATATTTGGTACTGTAGTAAATGTATCACGATATTTTGTGGTACCAGCATAGCGTAATTAGGAAAAACATTAACTGTCAGAACGCATGGAATCAAGCGGGGCTACAAAAAGATAACGAGTTTTGTATTTCTCTTTAACACTGGTAAACACTGTTAGAAAATGTACACAAGACGCATTTAATCTGGATTTCTACGAGTTGTGGCTCTATTTAGGTACACATTCAATCCTATGAGATTCGTTGCCGTTCATATAATTTTAAGAACATTGGATTAGTTGGTACATCTGGTTTTTTCTGAATTTTTATTCTGCTTCATTTAATGTTTTCGCTTACTTAGAATCAGAGAAGGCACAGGCTTTTCTTGCATTTCATGCCCTCACTGGCGGGCATTATGTCGTTTTTTTTTTTCGGAATATTTTGGAAAACTTGCAGCTATAAACGATTGGTCTCGGATGAATAAAGCTATACAGATAGAAAATGTTGAGAAAGTAGTGGAAATTCCTGAGAAATTTACTATCACAATGGACAGCAGCTAAGTAAAGCTCGTAGTTTAAGCATACAGCATCAAATGCTTTGTAAAACTTTAAAAATAATCATATACTTATAGCTCACATTCGTGCAATACTGTTAACAAGTGACGAAAAATCTTCTTCACGAAACAAGAATGAGCTGGAGTTTATTCTTCTAACGATATATAATTTACAACAGTTAGTCAAGCGAGTGTTCTTGCAAGCTTAAATTTGGGGACAATAAATGCTGCAGCAACAAGCATTTTAAACTCTTCGATCTACATATAGACAAGGATTGAAAATATGTGGACATCTGCATGGCATACTAAGTCTATTGCTTCTGTAGTATGTGAACACTGTGAAATAGTGTATAGTCAATTCGGGGTTACTATGTGGAGTGTCTTCGGTTAAATCGTAGCAAATCGGTATTTTTATTTATTAATTTATTTAAATATATTTGGTTTTGTTAAATACGAGGCTGGTTTGAAAAGTCCGTGCAAAGTCCGAGAGATGGCACCACCGGCGCGTATCGAGGTCATGTTTAGTTAGTAGCATCTCTTGAATGAACGCACACCAAGTTTCAACCATATTGGTCTATTTGTTGGTGTTTGGCATTCGTGTGAATCAAGGAAGTCGAGTGATTTTCAAGAAATGGACGAAAAAGAATTTCGTGTGGTGATTAAACATTACTTTATGAAAGGCAAAACGCCTCAGGAGACTAAAGAGAAGCTTGATAAACATTATGGTGACACTGCACCTTCGATTAGAACAGTTTATAAGTGGTTTCAAAATTTTCGGACTGGCCATATGGGCACAAGTGACGCTAAACGTTCTGGACGGCCTGTGGAGGTTACGACTCCAGAAATCATTGATCAAATCCATGATATGGTGATGGATGACAGAAGAGTTAAGGTGCGTGAGATTGCTAGTGTTGTTGGCATCTCGACTGAATGGGTACATAATATTTTGCATAAACATTTGGACATGAGAAAGCTATCCGCAAGATGGGTGCCGCGATTGCTCACGCTTGACCAAAAACGGAATCGTGTGAAGTATCCAGAAGAATCCGGAGGACTTTAAGCGTTGTTTCGTCACTGTGGATGAAACATGGATACATTACTGTACTCCCGAGACCAAACAACAATCTAAACAATGGGTTACCAAGGGGGAATCTGCACCAAAAAAGGCGAAGACCGTTCCTTCGGCCGGAAAGGTTATGGCGACTGTCTTTTGGGATTCGCAAGGGATAATCCTCATCGACTATCTGGAAAAGGGTAAAACTATTACAGGTGAATATTATTCATCGTTATTGGACCGTTTGAAAACCGAGCTGCAAGAAAAACGCCCGCGATTGGCCCACAAGAAAGTCCTTTTCCATCACGACAACACACCAGCACACACCTCAGTAGTTGTGGTCGCAAAATTAATGGAAATAGGATTCCAACTCGTTTCACATCCCCCCTATTCCCCAGACTTGGCTCCCTCGGACTACTATTTGTTCCCCAATTTGAAGAAATGGCTGCGGGACAAAGATTTTATTCAAACGAGGAGGTGATTGCAGACACTAATGGATATTTTGCAGACTTGGACAAATCCTATTATTCGGAAGGGATCAACAAACTAGAACATCGTTGGACGAAGTGTATAAGCCTAAAAGGAGACTATGTCGAAAAATAAAAAAGGTTTACCCCAAACACATAAGTAGTTTTTTATTTTTGCACGGACTTTTCAAACCAGCCTCGTACATAGATAGTAGTAACTCGACTGGCAGCACTACCGTGTTGTGTAGGAGGTATCGCAAAGTATAAATGTACGTTTCGGCACTTGGACAAAGTTGATGGATATCACCACTTTCTCGCTAATATCTCTACATTATATAAGAAGATGATAAATCCCTATTAAGACGGGGAGGTGAACGTTAAAAAATAAATATTTAAAAAAAAGCCCTTAAGTTGTTTTGAATTATATGGTTGCAACTGATGATTCAAATATTAATCTGAATCAAGTATTAATCGGTTTTCGTCCACTTCGGCGACAGTACCGAAATTAGATGTTTAATATAATCTGCTGAATTATACTGATAGCCGGCCTTGGTATCACGGAGTTAAGATCTTGCTGGTTTGAAAACGGCGTTAACGGCTAGGTATGATTTTAAATCATATATAAAAGTTCGTGGCTAATATGCAAAGTTCATGAGACCAATAAAACAGAATAAATCTATATTTTACTTACTTTACTTACTTCCTCTTCTGAGTAGGTCATAGACTTGTTCTACTTCGTTATTAAGCCTCTTGTGATTCGGCTGTCCAGATGTCTCTGCATCTCTCTGATGATCTTGTTTCATGTGGTTGATCTTGTTTCATGTGGTTTTTTGTTCATACATAGTTTTATCATTCTCGTATCTTCCATCCTTTGTACATGCTCACGCCACTCTTTTTTTTCTCTTTCGCCCCCATCTGACTATATCTTCTACATCGCATTGTTCTCTTATGGTGTTGTTATTCACTCTGTCTAATAAACTTTTTCCCATTATTGCTCTCAGTATTTTCATTTTATTTGTTCTTAATAGTTGTTTGGTTTTGTTTGTGTCTGCCCGTGTTGCTGCCAGTATGGGTCTAACGCAAGTTTTATATATTATTGTTTTTTGCTTCTACACTTAGATCTTTATTTTTCCAAACTACATCTCTGAGGACCCCTGACATTGCTGCTGCTTTATTTGTTTGTTGTCTCAATTCTTCTGTTATATCTCCGTAGTTGGTAATTAATATTCCAAGATATGGGAATTTCATTACTTGCTCTATTGATCTCCCATTTATTTCTAATTTACATCTTACTGGTTTTTTAGCTATTGTGATGCATTTTCTTTTATCGGTATTGATTTCCATGTTGTATCTTTCTGCTACTGGTTTGAATTTATAGAGCAATCTTTCTAGGCTGTTCCGATTGTGATAATAGAACAATATCATCTGCATATCCCAGTATCTTTATTTGTTTATCTCCTAGTTCGTATCCATCGTTGACTAGTTTTACTTCCTCAATGATTTGGTCCATTATTATGCAGAATAGTAACGGGCTTAAGCTATCTCCCTGTCTTATTCCTACTTTTATATCTATTTTCTTTGTTAATTCGTTACTACTTCTTATTTTTGTTGTGTTACCGTGATTGAGTTTTTGGATTATTTGTGGTATTGGGTACGGAATTAGGTTATTTATTAATTCTAATATATCTTTCAACCTGGCTCTGCCGAATGCTTTCCTTAAGTCGATGAAACAAATAAATGCTGATTTCTGTTATTCTATAGCTTTTTCTCTTATTTGCCTTATTGCAAAGAATGCGTCTGTGGTTGATCTGTTTTGGCAGGACCCTTGTTGCTCATTGCTTATTTGTATATTGTGTTCTATTTCACTTTCCAGAATACTTGTGAACACGTTCATAATACTTGCTAGCAGTGTTATTCTTCTATAGTTGCTCGGGTCTATTTTGCTGCCTTTTTTAAATATCGGTATCGTGATGCTTTTTGTCCATTCCTTCGGTATTTCTACTTCCTGTAATATCTTATTAAAGAATGTTGCCATTTCCGATATGTAGCTTTCTCCGGCATATTTTCTTTGTTCGTTTGGTATCCCATCTTCTCTTGATGCTTTTCCATTTTTAAGTTTCTTGATTGATTGCGATAATTTTTTTCTTCCTATTTTGTAATTTTCGTCTGTTTGTTGTCTGTTGTTTATGATTTTTGCTATGTTCTCTTCTTCGTTGGACTGATTTTCGTATAGTTGTTTAAAGTGTTGTTGCCAATCGTTTGTTTCAATATTTGTGATTATCACGTATTCATTAATATTGACTTTTCTTCTTCGTAACATTTTCCATACCTATTTTTGTCCTGTGTCTATACAGGATCTATATCGCTTTCCATTACTTTCACGAAGTTTGTCCAATATTCCTGCTTTATTTTCTTAATCTTTGCATTTACTTCAGTTCGTATTTCTATGTAATGCTATCTATTTTCTTCGTTTTTTTTTTGTAAGTATGTGCGCTGTTCTTTTCTTTGGTTCAAGTTCTTTGACTTCTTGGGTGAACCACGGAGTATTGTTTTTTTTGTTTTTCACGTTTATTCGTCTTGTACCTATAGCTTCTTTACTTGTTTGTAAAGTGTTGTTTCTTAATTTATTCCAGCTTTTTTTTCTACTGTAGCTGTTTCTAGTATTGTGTTCTTCTTAATCTGTTCAGTTATCCTTTTCGTATATAACCATTTTGTCGTGTCGGCTTGTAGTGCTTCTATGTTCTTCTATATTTATTTATATATATATATATATATATATATATATATATATATATATATATATATATACTGATAAAAGCCCTAAAAAATAATACAATAACATAACAATAACAAATCACTGCTGTAATGGCAACATCGTAACTTTGATACTTGAATATCAGGGGCAGTCCAAAAAATTTGCATGCATTTGTAGTATTTTCTATCATCTTTGCTATTTCTGGATGTTTTAAGTACTTACAGCAGTTATTGAATTTATATTAAAAAACAGAAGATTTTACTTAGCTTTAGAGAGGAAAACCAGCAGACGGAGGAGACAGAAAAATGGACTACCTCAGGAAGATGTCCTCGCACCAACGACGTTAAATATCTACACAAATGACCAACAAACCTCTAACCACTCCGAATATTTCCTTCATGCAGACTATCTTGTGCCCAGGCAAACAACCTTGAGATTGTGGAACGAAAACTGACAGGCCCTCAAAAATATGTCTGAGTACTACCATCTTAATTCACTCAAACCCAATATAACAAAAACTCAGGGCTGTGCTTTCCTCCTAAACACAAGAAAAGCAAGGCTGAAGCTATATGTTGAATGAGAAGGAAATAATCGACAACACGAGGATCATCCAAAATACTTGAGGATTGTACCAGACAGGTCTGAGGTCCAGAAGCTGTCAATATACCTGTAGTCCCGAATATTTATAATTCGCAAGAGAGAACGCGATTAACATAGCCCGATGCTGGTCTGAAATAGTTTGTATTTACTTGTCTTTTTTCTTTCTCATATCCGGTTATTCAGATACAATATGTTTTTCATTATGGAGAATGAGCCCATCGTCGTGAGATCAAAAGAATTGATTTGAAAAACTGTTCTTTAGAATTATTTAATAACGGTTTAATATTTTTATGTTATAGAATGCTTCTCTGAGGCACACGAAGGTCTCCTGATATATATATATATATATATATATATATATATATATATATATATATATATATATATATATATATATATATATATATATATATATATATATATATATATATATATATATATATATATATATATATATATAGGTTTTATCTGCTACAATATCATCGAACTCTATATACTGATAACGTATGCAACAAACAGATCCACACGTGAAAAGCAGTTGAAAGCCTAAACGAATTTTATTCTGTTCGTTGTTTCTGCAATGCGTCTAAAATTCAACTCTAAAAAAAGCAATTAAGTTTTCTGGCGAAACATTTTCTAATTGCTGTATCGCGCGCTCTCTCTATACGGCGCCGACAAAAAGTATTTGTTATCACGAAAAGTAATTAAATGAGGACTGTAGACAAGTACGGATCTATATCTATTGCACATTCGACGACTTTAAAAGAAGAATACGTAAATGTTTCTAAGGTTATGGAAAAAATTAAGTATCAAGACCACAAATGGGTCATTTGTGTTGATCTGAAAATGGTTAACTTTCTTTTAGGTCAACAAGGGGGGTACACAAAGTTCCCTTGTTTCATGTGTCTCTGGGATAGTTCTGACAAACAACACCATTGGTCACAAAAAGTTTGGCCAGTGCGGGAAGAGCTAAAAGTTGGTACAAAAAATGTTATAAACGTGCCTTTAGTTAGCCGAGACCGCATCATATTTCCACCACTTCATATTAAACTCGGCATAATGAAACAGTTTGTGAAGGCGCTTGACAAAAGTGGCGAATGTTTTAATTTTCTTTCACGAAAGTTTCCAGGATTAAGTTCAGAAACATTGAAAGCTGGTATTTTTGATGGGCCACAGATTAGGCAACTCGTGAAAGATCCTAATTTTGTCAAATCAATGACTGAAGTCGAATCCAAAGCTTGGAATTCATTTGTTTTGGTTATGAGTAGCTTCCTAGGCAAAAAGAAATCTGAAAACCATGTCGAGCTTGTTGAGTGCATGCTATCGAACTTGCAAGAGCTAGGGTGCAACATGAGCATAAAAATCCACTTCCTGCACTCGCATTTAGATCGATTTCCACAAAATCTGGGTGATTTTAGTGAGGAGCAGGGTGAAAGATTTCATCAGGATCTTCGGACAATGGAAGAGCGTTATCAGGGGCGGTCGGACTCACATATGATGGCAGACTACTGCTGGAGTTTGCATCGAGATCTACCTAAAGTCGTTCATTCAAGGAAATCTTATAAAAGATCATTTGCTAGTGTTCAATAGAAATTTTGTTAACATAATGTATTATTTTTTTGTATTTTTTTGGCTAAATAATAAAACTGTATATTTCAAAATGTAAAGCTGTTAGCAATCTCCCAGTATTTTTTTCATAGTCAGGGCCATAGAAATACCCAATAACCAGTGTTATAGAAGTAAAGATGTCTAATATTGATACGGTCACTATAAATGTTGGTAGGTAACTAATTAGATAACAATTTATGACAAAGTTGTTGAACAGGTGCTTCCATAGATACTAACTAAAATAACTGACTTGCTTTTACATGAGATCTCACAACTTTTTGTAGTGGAAGGACTGCGTTGCGAGACTTGGCATTTTTTTACATTTTATGTTTTTGATGGGATAAGGATCTACTGGAAATGGTACTATTATATAATCACGTACATAAAGTACAAATACTAAGGCAGAACATTAGCTACCGCAAGGCCTCTCTGTGGATGAGAACGCTGTAAAGCATTATGTATCCACAGAACATGTATGTAGAACCTGTAATAGTTTATCATTAATAATAAAAAGATTTTTGAATTTTAATTTGAGGTACTAAATTTACCATATTATGTCAATTTGCTGTCTCGTCCAGTTTACGTATTTAGGAGAGAGCGCGAGCACAAATGACAAAAGTTTCAATTATGATTGGATGAATTGTAGTGTCGAAAATACATTTCCCGAAACTTTTTACGTCTACAGTCCTCATTTAATTACTTTTCGTGATAACAAATACTTTTTGTCGGCGCCGTATAGAGAGAGCGCGCGATACAGCAATTAGAAAATGTTTCGCCAGAAAACTTAATTGCTTTTTTTAGAGTTGAATTTTAGACGCATTGCAGAAACAACGAACAGAATAAAATTCGTTTAGGCTTTCAACTGCTTTTCACGTGTGGATCTGTTTGTTGCATACGTTATCAGTATATAGAGTTCGATGATATTGTAGCAGATAAAACCTATATATATATATATATATATATATATATATATATATATATATATATATATATATATATATATATATATATATATATATATATATATATATATATATATATATATATATATATATATATATATAGGTTTTATCTGCTACAATATCATCGAACTCTATATACTGATAACGTATGCAACAAACAGATCCACACGTGAAAAGCAGTTGAAAGCCTAAACGAATTTTATTCTGTTCGTTGTTTCTGCAATGCGTCTAAAATTCAACTCTAAAAAAAGCAATTAAGTTTTCTGGCGAAACATTTTCTAATTGCTGTATCGCGCGCTCTCTCTATACGGCGCCGACAAAAAGTATTTGTTATCACGAAAAGTAATTAAATGAGGACTGTAGACGTAAAAAGTTTCGGGAAATGTATTTTCGACACTACAATTCATCCAATCATAATTGAAACTTTTGTCATTTGTGCTCGCGCTCTCTCCTAAATACGTAAACTGGACGAGACAGCAAATTGACATAATATGGTAAATTTAGTACCTCAAATTAAAATTCAAAAATCTTTTTATTATTAATGATAAACTATTACAGGTTCTACATACATGTTCTGTGGATACATAATGCTTTACAGCGTTCTCATCCACAGAGAGGCCTTGCGGTAGCTAATGTTCTGCCTTAGTATTTGTACTTTATGTACGTGATTATATAATAGTACCATTTCCAGTAGATCCTTATCCCATCAAAAACATAAAATGTAAAAAAATGCCAAGTCTCGCAACGCAGTCCTTCCACTACAAAAAGTTGTGAGATCTCATGTAAAAGCAAGTCAGTTATTTTAGTTAGTATCTATGGAAGCACCTGTTCAACAACTTTGTCATAAATTGTTATCTAATTAGTTACCTACCAACATTTATAGTGACCGTATCAATATTAGACATCTTTACTTCTATAACACTGGTTATTGGGTATTTCTATGGCCCTGACTATGAAAAAAATACTGGGAGATTGCTAACAGCTTTACATTTTGAAATATACAGTTTTATTATTTAGCCAAAAAAATACAAAAAAATAATACATTATGTTAACAAAATTTCTATTGAACACTAGCAAATGATCTTTTATAAGATTTCCTTGAATGAACGACTTTAGGTAGATCTCGATGCAAACTCCAGCAGTAGTCTGCCATCATATGTGAGTCCGACCGCCCCTGATAACGCTCTTCCATTGTCCGAAGATCCTGATGAAATCTTTCACCCTGCTCCTCACTAAAATCACCCAGATTTTGTGGAAATCGATCTAAATGCGAGTGCAGGAAGTGGATTTTTATGCTCATGTTGCACCCTAGCTCTTGCAAGTTCGATAGCATGCACTCAACAAGCTCGACATGGTTTTCAGATTTCTTTTTGCCTAGGAAGCTACTCATAACCAAAACAAATGAATTCCAAGCTTTGGATTCGACTTCAGTCATTGATTTGACAAAATTAGGATCTTTCACGAGTTGCCTAATCTGTGGCCCATCAAAAATACCAGCTTTCAATGTTTCTGAACTTAATCCTGGAAACTTTCGTGAAAGAAAATTAAAACATTCGCCACTTTTGTCAAGCGCCTTCACAAACTGTTTCATTATGCCGAGTTTAATATGAAGTGGTGGAAATATGATGCGGTCTCGGCTAACTAAAGGCACGTTTATAACATTTTTTGTACCAACTTTTAGCTCTTCCCGCACTGGCCAAACTTTTGTGACCAATGGTGTTGTTTGTCAGAACTATCCCAGAGACACATGAAACAAGGGAACTTTGTGTACCCCCTTGTTGACCTAAAAGAAAGTTAACCATTTTCAGATCAACACAAATGACCCATTTGTGGTCTTGATACTTAATTTTTTCCATAACCTTAGAAACATTTACGTATTCTTCTTTTAAAGTCGTCGAATGTGCAATAGATATAGATCCGTACTTGTTACCGTTATGAAGCAAAACACACTTTAAACTTCTTTTGCTGCTGTCTATGAAAAGACGCCAGTCACTAGTTTGGTACTGTTTTAATCCCATCTGCTGCAAAATATCACCAACATCGTTACAAAAAACTAAATCCTTCTCTTGAGAAAAATACGGTAACAGATTTTTTTCTCGGGTACGATAAAATGTAATGTTGGTTTCCCGAGTAAGCATTTTTTTTTCTTTTAAACGAGATGCTAAAATTTCAGAAGCTTCTTATGGTAAGTTCAAATCTCTTACTAAGTCATTTAATTATTTTTGATTAAATGGTTGAGGTTCTGAAAGGCTACATTTGTAGTCTGAATCAGAGTCTTCACTTGATGTATTTCGTTCGGGTTCACAGAGATTTGGATCATCAGAAGATTTAGATGTGCTGGGTTGAACCTCTTGTGATTTTAATTGAGGTCGTTGAGCAGACGATAAGTTAGGATATGACCACTTACTTCGATTTCCAGGGTTAATTCCGTTTATTTTCACAACGCAGAAGTAGCAATCGTCATGATGGTTTCGAGGTTCTCGGCAAATTATGGGTGTTACGAACATTATTGCATCTCTTTTTCCACTGGACCATAACCGTAGACATACCACACATTTCTGGCATACAATATGAGAAACCCATGGCTTGTCCTGATTACACAATTTTATTTTAAAGTATTTATAATACGCAGTTTTTTACAAAGTCCGATACAGGTTTTCGATATTTTGCAAATATATATTCACCACAAATATAGCAAAAACAATCGGGATTAAGCATACAACATCTTCTTGACGAAGCCATATCTAAAACAACAACAAAATATATTTTAGTGTCCAATAAAAAAACGAAAATCTAAGTAAAAATAGTAAATGAGGGTAGTTAGCTATAACTCAAAAACAAAAGCTGTTAGAGAAAAATTGTTGCCATATTTAAAAAATACGCGTCAATTTGAGATAGAAACAAAAAAAAAATCACAGGAAACAAGCAATTTTCTTTTTTTTGTTGACCAGTGTAATAAATATAATGATTTGACAATCGCATGGCAACATAATCACATAAGAATAATCTACTATTTCGATTGCTAAATAAGTCTAAACAGTGCACTTAAGAATAAAGTATAATCACATAAGAATAATCTACTGTTTAAAATACTTTATTCTTAAGTGCACTGTTTAGACTTACTTAGCAAAGAGTAGATTATTCTTATGTTATTATGTTGCCGTGTGATTGCCAAGTCATTATATTTATTATAGAAGTAAAGATGTCTAATATTGATACGGTCACTATAAATGTTGGTAGGTAACTAATTAAATAACAATTTATGACAAAGTTGTTGAACAGGTGCTTCTAACTAAAATAACTGACTTGGTTTTACATGAGATCTCACAACTTTTTGTGGTGGAAGGACTGCGTTGCGAGACTTGGTATTTTTTTACATTTTATGTTTTTGATGGGATCTCATTTCTTTTTTTCTTCCCGGGTAATATTCCTTGCACGTCAGCTATGGATTTTCTTAAAGCCCACTCCCTGTCTCTATTGGTTTTTCTCAAAGGCTATGATGTTATTATTTTTTGACAAGTCTGGACGATAAGTGCTAAGTCGATTATATTCAACGATTACCGACTCCTGAGCTTTGATACTACCGAAGTCGACATTAATTAGATGTAATCCGCCCAGACTTGTCACTCTCGAAAGTGCCACGTATGCTTGACCGCATGTGAACACTGAAGAACCGATGGCCATCAGTGCACTGTTTAGACTTAGCCTCTGACTTTTGTGTATGGTAATAGCATAGGGTATACATATCGGAAATTATTCGTGGTGAACATAAGCTCTATTAAAAATTTCAAATTTATTTTTGACTGGACCAAGCGCGTAAAGATGTTCATTATTAAATGTATTATGTTTTTTTTTATTTTATTTGTATTTTCAGGATCAACCTTTACTCCTTGTACTATATCGATGGAACCGTTGATTAAGCCAAGACTCACGTCAATATTTCGTCTTAACATGACTTTTGCTCCTATTTTAATACCTATATTTTCTTGTAGCCCTGCTGTCATGGAAGCATCATCTTCATACTTTTTTATTATTAAAATATACTTAAAGTATTTCACTTACCAATTTTTTAATTACATGAAGTAGGTAAGTATTATTAAACGAATATATTTGATAAAGGAAAAATATTATTAAATATAATATATTAATTAATAAATAATCCAAATTATTCATAATTATGGATTTTTTAGTGATTAATTAACTTTATTCGACGTATTATTTACCGGGACTCACGATTGACCTTGCTCTGTGTCAAAAATGGTTAAGCGTGTAAAAAAAATATTTACAACAAAATTTGTAGAGAATTTTATGCTCTACAGTTTTTATAATAAATGCAAATATCATTGAAACCATAGGAAGCGAGATATTTGCGAAAAACCGATTTTTGTAACCTTTGACCTTGAATATCTTAAGACGCAAACACAAGATTTTATGAGACTTTCGAGACAACTTTTAGAATGTCAAAATAAAGGTTTATACAAGTTTAGAGCTTATTATCTCTCATTCCGAGGTTTACTCTCTTTTTTGGCTTAAGTGACTGTACAATTTAGAAAACGGGACTGAAATTTCGGGATGTTTTCAGTTTTTCCTTCCTTTATAGGCTAAACACTAACTAAATTCAAAATTTGAAGTTTGTGTGTCTGCTAGAAGTACCTTAGAATTTTGATGATCGGTGAGTGGCTTGATTCACAATTTGACAATCAGCTGTCAAACATTTGTCCACGTAGCGAAATAAATTGCAACATAAATAAAATAACTACACTTGTTGGACAGATCGCGAAACAACACAAAAGTAAAAACAAATGAAATTTTAATTTAGTTTAGGTTGAAATGCGTTTTTCCCCGATTTTTCTCCACATCTTCCAGATTTTTTCCCAATTGAAAACATTCAATTGAGTTATTTCCGTCCCGGGAGCATAACGAACAAAACAAAAAAAGAATCAACCAAATATGTCGTTCCTATCGTCAGTTATGATCGAGAGTGCATACACAAGTTATGACTTTTGCAGTTTGTAATCGTCCCGAATTTTCCAGGACCATAACGAACAAAACAATAAACAATAAAAGAATTACGCTGATCCAATGTTCGAATCGTGAGTTATGGTCTTAAGTTCATACAAAAATCCCATAGAAAAAAGCACTTTCAGTTTTTCCCGAATTTTCCAATTTTCCCGGCAACCTTACCAATTTTTTTCCCTAAAAACCTTATTTGGACTATTACGAACATTTTTTAAAAAAAATTAGCCAAATCGGTCCAGCCGTTCTCAAATGATGCGCTTACCAACGAACAGCATTTAATTTTTAGTGTTCTGTACGGAACACTTATAAGATCACTTCGGTGTTTGTCTGTCTGTCTGTCTGTATGTCACACCCGATTTTCTCCGAAACTATTTGTCGTAGAAAGTTGAAATTTGGTTATAATATAGGAATTGATAGCCTCATCAGAGCCATGTAGTTTTGAAAGTTAAATTTTGAATTTTGGATTGTTGTAGCTTCTACTTGATGGAAATTCATTATAAATATATAATAAAAGACTGTTTTTAGTCAATTTCCACTGGTTTATTTAAATTGCGATGACGCGTTTCGCTGTCGATGCAGCTTTTTCAGATCTACATTTTACACTGTCAAGTTAGGTTTAATATTCACAGTTTTATATAATTTCTTAATTATTATATTTTATATATATTATTATATTTATATATATATATATATATATATATATATATATATATATATATATATATATATATATATATATATTATAATTAAGAAATTATATAAAACTGTGAATATTAAACCTAACTTGACAGTGTAAAATGTAGATCTGAAGAAGTTGCATCGACAGCGAAACGCGTCATCGCAATTTAAATAAACCAGTGGAAATTGACTAAAAACAGTCTTTTATTATATATTTATAATGAATTTCCATCAAGTAGAAGCTACAACAATCCAAAATTTGGAACAAGCTGATATAAACTTTCTAGCTTCAAACTACTTCAAGTTACTTCTAAAATGTGCAACAACTACGCAAAATATTTGGTTTTTCAATCAGTGCCTCCAAAACCAAGTTACATCTAAGTATATAAATCTGAAAACTAACAACACCAGCAAAGCAGCCAAAGAAGCAGTTATACTCGCCAAAAGAAAATAGATATACACAGAGAAAAAATCCAGTATAGCATTAGAGACTCATATAACACGTATCTGAAGGTACTCCACACAGAATTATTATTTAAACTAAATTTTATAGAATTTATGGTCTTAGATTCGAATACACGTGAAAAAGTAAAAACAATAATACATAAAAAATATTTGAAACAATACAATAAATTACAGTATCTCATTCAACAAAAACGTATAACAACACAAAATAAGAAAGAAAAAGAATTTTTTACTGATCATCAATTCTTTAATCGATTTATTAACATTTCTAACACGCCTTTTTCGGAGGAAAAAAATCTTCTAGCAAAAGGTTTCAAACACAATATTCAAACTAACTTCAATATCAAAGAATCGGAGACATTAGGTATTGATACTGAGATTGCCTTGAAAGATAGTCCTAACAACATATTATCAAAATTTCAAACAGCCGAAATTATTAAAAAAGAACTCATATCTAACACTAACAACATCAACCAAGACTTAAGGACAATAAATACAATTAAGAGTAACGCAAAACAAAATGATGTAATCTTTACCAAAGCAGACAAAGGTAACACAGTAATAGCAATAGACAAAATCGACTATATTAATAAAACGTTAAATTTTTTCAAAACAGGAAAGTACGAAATTTTAAATAAAGATCCAACAAATATTTTTCAAAAAGAAATGAAACAACAAATTGAACAGGCTAAAAGTATCATTCACGATAAAGATAAAATTAAATTGATAAATATGAATCCCCAAATCCCACAACTTTATTCACTCATAAAACTACACAAACTTGACCACCCAATCAGACCAGTTGTTTCCTACATGTCTGCTCCAGCATATAAGACGTCATCCTTTTTAATTGATTTAATCAAATATCATACCAAATTTGAACCTAAATATAGTATCAAAAACTCATACGAACTCGTGAATAAAGAATATAACAATTCCAGATAACTCTAAATTAGTCTCTTTCAATGTCAAAAACTTATTTCCAAGTGTTCCTCCAGACGAAACAATAATTTTAATAGAGAACCTATTAACAAAAAACAAAGTAAATGAAGTTATAAAAATGGACATAATTAATTTATTAAGAACTTGCCTAAGACAAAATTATTTTTCATTTAACAATACATTCTACAATAGTAAGGAAGGGTTAATTATGAGGAGTCCATTAAGTCCATTACTTGCCGAAATTTTCATGGACAGTATTGAAACAATGATATTTAACAACCATAACAACAATAGTAGTAATTGTCTATACTGGTATCGATACGTAGACGATATAATTGTATGCTTTACAGGTATGGACAGACAATTAACTCACTTTTTACAGTATATTAATTCTTTACATATAAATATCAGTTTTACAATGGAAGAAGAAGTCGAAGGGAAAATCAATTTCTTAGACTTAACAATCAGTAAAGCCAGGAAAAAACATGAATTTGCAATATATCACACACCTTGTCATACAGATACCACAATTCACAATAGTTCTCACCACCCTAACCATCATAAACTTGCCGCTTATCATAGTTTTATACATAGACTAACTAACATCCCCTTATCAGAAGAAAATTTTACTAAAGAATTAAATTACATAAAACAAGTAGCCGTTAACAACGGTTATTCGGTTACTTTAATCAATAGTATCGTTAAGAAAAAACTTAGAAACAAGGCTATCTCAGAAATATACCCACGTTTTAAGGACAGAAATACCACTTTTAAATGCTTAACTTATTTCGGCAAACCAACGGAAAAACTGGGGAAATTTTTAAATCAAAAAAATATCAACATAGCTTACAAGACTAACAATACTATAGGGAAATACCTTAAAAACTACAAACCACAAATCAATAAAGACAATAAATCAGGGGTTTATCAATTAACATGTGGGTCATGTCCTAAAACATACATCGGACAAATTGGACGTACATTTAGACAAAGAATTACAGAACACGAAAAAAGTTTCATCCATAGAAAATCTAATTCAACATATGCTAATCATCTATTAACAGAAAATCACACATTTAACAAGAATTTCAAAATTTTACACACCCACCAAAAAGGTTTAAAACTAAACCTTTTAGAGACTATGCAAATAAATCGATTAAGGACTACAGGTACTTTACTCAACGACCAGGTAGATTTAAGCAATTCACCATTATTGAATTTATTCTCTTAACTCCAAATCTGTGTGGATTTTCCAATACTATCAATGTAATTTAATTAGGTGTAATATATAATTAAGAAATTATATAAAACTGTGAATATTAAACCTAACTTGACAGTGTAAAATGTAGATCTGAAGAAGCTGCATCGACAGCGAAACGCGTCATCGCAATTTAAATAAACCAGTGGAAATTGACTAAAAACAGTCTTTTCTTATATAGTTAAATTTTGACTTAAGGGATTAGTTTTGGGGGGTGAAATCGGAAGAAAAAAAATTTTTTTTACTAGGTCATCGAGTGTGGTGTCAAATGAAAGGTTGTGAAATATATATATATATATATATATATATATATATATATATATATATATATATAATGTAATACTTGCGCGCACTTTTCTTTGTATTATTTTCAAAAAATCGCGAAAAATCGCTGTCCACCCACCTTATCTCGGAAAGTACTTACCAAAAAATTCTTGAATATTCTCTACGGGGTGTAGATTGAACGAAAATTATCACGAGTGCATTACCTTTAATAATTTATCTGGTATATAAAAAAAAACAAAAATTTCAAGGCCATCAATTTTCAGTAAAGATTGGCAACAAACTTTGTTGAAAACTCAGTTAAGGTGTGTTTTGTGAAGTCACTAATCACTTTACACCTCCGTAACAAAATTTTTTATTTTAAAAGCAATCAACGTACAGAACACTAATTGCGCAAGTTCAACTTGCACTTGACCGGTTTTTATTTATATAGATTAAGTACTTAATGGAAAAATTAAAAGTTATTTCCAAATTTCTTTTATTTTTGGAAAGTTTATTATAAATATAATTAAAAAATAATTAGTATCTTCAAATTAATTGCAGGTTCTTGCTTAAAAATTATTTCTGTTCTTTGGTCAAACTACCCTGTGTCTCTTACCATTAAAACTAGGTATCTAATAGAATGAATATCATAAAACAGTTGACACAATACTAATGAAAGTTTGGTCATCAAAAAATATAACAGCTGGCACCCCTATTTTTTATATTTTCATAAAGCTCATCTTGCTAGGTTTTGTATTGTTACCTTTAATTATCGTATTGCGAGCATATAATACTTAACACCTACAAAAGAGTGTCGTTATTACAAAAACCCATTAAAACAGCAAAATGGAAAGTACAGGCAGTGTATTGCGTGCTAGCATTTTCGTTTGTTACGCGTTGACCTGTTTTAGTTTTCATAGGCCCTATAATTTTATTGTTTTAAAATTCATTCAAAGATTTGATCGATTGGTCCGTTACTTTGTGACATTTTAACAATGAAATTACTTATTTACTTTCTTAACTGACACTAAATATATTTTTTTTAAAGATTTTACTAATGCGTTATAGCGATTTCGTAGTACAACTACATTTTCAAACGCTTAACTAAGATTAAAACAGATTTTTTGTATTTATTTTTATATAATGAAAGGATGTGGATAACTCCGCCTGGGGCGGCTGTAGGTGGATTGAGTAGCTTACAGTTGTCACTGCCGGTCCCAGGCCCGGACAACGGAGGAGGGTTGTAGCGGTAGGCCAGCTCCCTACCCTATGTAAAAAAGCCTCTGCTAAAAAACCTAATCCAAAGCCTCGGAATCGAACGGATATACGAAGACGAAAACAGCAAAGAAGAAGGACAACGATATGTGGTACATGGAACATACAGGGTCTCTCCAGGAAAGTAAATGAAGTTGTAAATGAATTAGAAAATCTTCGAGTCGAAATTGCAGTACTGACGGAAACAAAGAAGAAAGGAAAAGGCTCCGAAAGTTGGGGGCATTACGATCACTTTTATAGTGGAGTGCCCAAAGAAGATAGAGCAAAACAAGGCGTATCCATACTAATACACAGAAAACTGAGGAAATTCATCACCATCTGGGAACCGATTAGTGAAAGAATCATAAAAATGAATCTTAAAATACTAGGTAATAACACAACCTTACTGGGGGTATACGCTGTCAACGACGACGATCTGGCTAATAACAAGGATTCATATTTTGAACAACTAAATGAGGAAATACGCAAAATTGGAACATCAAGAGAGATATTACTTTTGGGTGATCTAAATGGAAGAATAGGAAGGAAAGAACACGATAAAGTGGTAGGAAAATATGGCGAAGAAGTTACTAACGACAACGGAAGAAGCATTATAGAGATATGTGAACAAAACAACCTTACAATATTAAACGGACACTACCAGCATAGGGATATTCATAAATATACGTGGAGACAAACAACAAGAGATTTAAAAAGTATTATCGACTATATGATAATACGTCAGAGATCTAGATTAAACTTCCTAGATGTAAGAGTCCAAAGAGGAGCTTCATGTGGCAGCGACCACTACCTCGTGAAAGGAAAGATAACCTCACGAACAACACGGGAAAGCAAACTGGAAGATACAAGTACACAGCACACGACAAGTGAAACAACAATAAGATATAATACAGACAGCTTACAAAATGAAAGTATCAGAAATCTATACAAGAGTAGACTGGACCAAAAGATACAACGGACGGGATTTGTTAATATAGAAGAAGAATATAAGTATATAAGGGAATGCCTACACGCAGCCGCACTGGAATCATTAGGGTACCAAGAGAAAAGGGAAAAACAGCGAAAACCATATTGGTGGGATGAAGAAATTAAATACGAAATTGAAGAAAAACGGAAAAGCTATCACAAATACTTAAGTTCAAAGAGCACAAACGACAAAGTAAAATACAAAGAATCCCAAGCTAGAGTACGCAAAATGATTAGTGACAAAAAGAACAACCAATGGGAAAAGACATGCTCAAAACTCAACACTTACATAGGAGGAAGAAAAAGCATAGAAAGCTGGAGACTTCTTAAAAATATGAGAACAGAACGGAAAAGAGAAATCTTCTCACCAATAACACCAGAAAAATGGAACCAATATTTTACAAATATGCTAACAGAAGATAGACCAGAGTTCAAAAGTACCCAACATGGAAACCCAAATATAGTTATACGAGGATCCCCAATGAGGAATGGAAAATATCATACATATCAACAGTTCATAAGAAAGGAGACAAAAATAATTACGATAACTATAGGGGAATAACGGTTACAGGATCTATTAGCAGAATATACCGAAAAATACTTAAAAATAGAATAGAAACGGAATACGCTGACATAGAAGCTGAAGAACAGGCAGGCTTTAGAGCAGGAAGATCCACAATAGACCATCTCTTCTCACTGACACAAATCCTAGAAAAGAAAACCGCATTTGATCAGGAAGTCCATGTCTTGTTTGTTGATTTAAAAAGGCCTACGACAGCGTGCCCCTAATAAGATTGTGGGAAACACTACAACAGAGTAATGTAAGCACCGAAATAATTAAAGTCGTAAAATCCTTATACCAAGACGCAAGAAGTAGTGTGAAAACCAAATATGGTATAACAACAGGGTTCCCGGTCACAAAGGGTCCCAAACAGGGCTGCTAAATATCCCCAACGCTATTTAAAATCTATTTGGAGAGTGCACTGAAGAACTGGAAAAGGAAATGCAGCAGTATGGGATTACCACTGGATGACGATACTACATTGTACACGCTATCATTCGCAGATGACCAGGTAGTAGTCGCTCAGGACATCGATGATATGGAATACATGACACGAAAACTTATAGAGGAATATGAAAAATGGGGCCTAGAAGTCAATATTAAAAAGACCGAGTATATGTGCGTCGGAGGACAACAGCAGGACTTGAAACTGGCCACAGGACACACCATCAAACACTGTGCCAGTTATAAGTATTTGGGAACGAGAATATCTAGGGACGGAACACTGGAAGAAGCAATATTCGAGAGGAATATCCAAGGAAGAAAAGCGACTGCAATGCTTAATAGTATACTATGGGACAAAAACATAACCATTGAAAATAAGAAGAGAATTTACAACTCAATAGTGAAAAGTATAATAACTTACAGCTCCCAGGTGTGGCCATTAAAGGAAAGAACAGAAAAAAATACTAAAAGCTACAGAAATGGATTTCTGGAGACGAGCAGCCAAAAAATCCAGAAAAGACCGCATACCAAATGACACGATAAGGCGAGCTTTAGAAATAAAGCACGATATAGTGGACGAAATCAGAACCCAACAGTTGGTATGGTACGGACATGTACAGAGAATGTCACAAGACCGACTACCTAAAAAGATTTTAAATTGGAACCCTTATGGAAAAAGAAAGCGAGGAAGACCACGCCAAAGCTGGAGAGCAGGAATCAACAAGGAAGTACTAGAGAGAGATCTGGAGGAGGAGGGGTGGAGAAACCGGAAGGAGTGGAAATTAGGCATCGGAAGACGGAAGACGGAAGACGTTATAAAACCGATTGATATATATATATATATATATATATATATATATATATATATATATATATATATATATATGTATATATATAAAGGAAGTGGATACCTTAGGTGCTATAAAAGTTGGTAAAGGACGGAATTTCCGACGTCTACTTCTACGCAGAAGAACCGATTGTGAACTTCAACTCGGAAAGAAAAACTTTACAACGTGACGGTCGCCTCTCTAGGGAAGGTTATAGTAAGCCACACATAGCAGCCTAGTAAAGCCCTCTCGTTGTGGCCGTTCGGAACCGGCATTAAACTGTAGGTGCCTTTTGTCTGTGTCTTAAAAAGGCACCAACTACAGGGAAGGCGAGAGGGTCGCCTACGTCCGTATCTGATATGGCACTTCAAGAAGAAGATATTTTATTTTATTATTATTTTTTTAATATGACATTAGACGTCTCAATTGCATAATCTTATGTAAATTATTACACTGGTCAACAAAAAAAAAAAGAAAATTGCTTGTTTCCTGTGATTTTTTTTTTTTTCTATCTCAAATTGACGCGTGTTTTTTAAATATGGCAACAATTTTTCTCTAACAGCTTTTGTTTTTAAGTTATAGCTAACTACCCTCATTTACTATGTTTACTTAGATTTTCGTTTTTTATTGGACACTAAAATATATTTTGTTGTTGTTTTAGATATGGCTTCGTCAAGAAGATGTTGTGTGCTTAATCCCGATTGTTTTTGGCTATATTTGTGGTGAATATATATTTGCAAAATATCGAAAACCTATATCGGACTTTGTGAAAACTGCGTATCATCAATACTTTAAAATAAAATTGTGTAATCAGGACAAGCCATGGGTACCTCATATTGTATGCCAGAAATGTGCGGTATGTCTACGGTTATGGTTCAGTGGAAAAAGAGATGCAATAATGTTCGTAACACCCATGATTTGGCGAGAACCTCGAAACCATCATGACGATTGCTACTTCTGCGTTGTGAAAATAAACGGAATTAACCCTGGAAATCGAAGTAAGTGGTCATATCCTAACTTATCTTCTGCTTAACGACCTCAATTAAAATCACAAGAGGTACAACCCAGCACATCTAAATCTTCTGATGATCCAAATCTCTGTGAACCCGAACGAAATACATCAAGTGTAGACTCTGATTCAGACTACAAATGTAGCCTTTCAGAACCTCAACCATTTAATCAGAAAGAACTGAATGACTTAATAAGAGATCTGAACTTACCAAAAGAAGCTTCTGAAATTTTAACATCTCGTTTAAAAGAAAAAAATTTGCTTACTCCAGAAACCAACATTACATTTTATCGTACTCGAGAAAAAAATCTGTTACCGTATTTTTCTCAAGAGAAGGATTTAGTTTTTTGTAACGATGTTGGTGGTATTTTGCAGCAGATGGGATTAAAACAGTACCAACCTAGTGATTTGCGTCTTTTCATAGACAGCAGCAAAAGAAGTTTAAAGTATGCTTTGCTTCATAACGGTAACAAGTACGGATCTATACCTATTGCACATTCGACGACTTTAAAAGAAAAATACGTAAATGTTTCTAAGGTTATGGAAAAAATTAAGTATCAAGACCACAAATGGGTAATATGTGTTCATCTGAAAATGGTTAACTTTCTTTTAGGTCAACAAGGAGGTACACAAAGTTCCCTTGTTTCATGTGTCTCTGTGATAGTCGTGACAAACAACATCATTGGTCACAAAAAGTTTAGCTAGTGCGGGAAGAGCTAAAAGTTGGTACAAAAAAATGTTATAAACGTACCTTTAGTTAGCCGAGACCGCATCATACTTCCACCACTTCATATTAAACTCGGCATAATGAAACAGTTTGTGAAGGCGCTTGACAAAAGTGGCGAATGTTTTAATTTTCTTTCACGCAAGTTTCGAGGATTAAGTTCAGAAAAATTGAAAGCTGGTATTTTTGATGGGCCACAGATTAGGCAACTCGTGAAAAATCCTAATTTTGTCAAATCAATGACTGAAGTCGAATCCAAAGCTTGGAATTCATTTGTTTTAGTTATGAGTAGCTTCCTAGGTAAAAAGAAATCTGACGACCATGTCGAGCTTGTTGAGTGCATGCTATCGAACTTGCAAGAGCTAGGGTGCAACATAAGTATAAAAATCCACTTCCTGCACTCACTGACCGATTTCCACAAAATCTGGGTGGTTTTAGTGAGGAGCAGGGTGAAAGATTTCATCAGGATCTTCGGACAATGGAAGAGCGTTATCAGGGGCGGTGGGACTCACATACGATGGCAGACTACTGTTGGAGTTTGCAACGAGATCTACCTAAAGTCGTTCATTCAAGGAAATCTTATAAAAGATCATTTGCTAGTGTTCATAGAAATTTTGTTAACATAATGTATTATTTTTTTGTATTTTTTTGGCAAAATAATAAAACTGTATATTTCAAAAGGTAAAGCTGTTAGCAATCTCCCAGTATTTTTTTCATAGTCAGGGCCATAGAAATACGCAATAACAGAAAAAAAAATAAAGGAAATAAGACTTGTGTTGACCAGTGTTATAATAAGTGGCAAAATATAAAATTTTAAAGTATTAAATATATTTGTCATGTTCTAAAATGTCTGTGTTAGAATTTGACATAGGGCGCCTTGTGAGAACCTGGATTCAGAAATCGTTTCGAGAATCGAAAAGTTTGAGGACCACTATTGTAAACTAGTGTTAGTTAAACGTTAACTATTAGTTGATAAAGTTTTATTAATTGATCGATTATTGTCAACAAATAAATGTAAATTATGCCAGAGAACATATGTATGAATGAAAAAAAATCACGTAAATCGGATAAATGGTTCTCGAGTGATAAGCCCACGACCGGACAGACAGACAGACGTTGCATTTTATATATATTATAGATATTCTCTGTTACATAATATTGTTCCATATTTAACGGTTTAGGCTGTGTACTGCAAGAGAAAGCGCTAGCGGCAAACTTTTTTCCTACTTGATTCACTATTACCGTCACTGCTCATTCCTTATGCTATCTAACGTAATAAAATATAGCCTATAACCTGGTATGTTTAAAAAAAAAGTACGTAAATCGGATAAGTGATTCTCCAGTGATAAGCGCAGTAACGGACAGACAGACAGACAGAGGTTTAAGTTAGTTTTACATGTTAGTATCGCGAGGCGCTATTTATCGATATATTTCTTGCTTCAGGGATACACCAGTTTGAACATATTAAGCGATTTTTATAACATCCTGTACACAGACATACTTATATATATATATATATATATATATATATATATATATATATATATATATATATATATATATATATATTAATAAAAGTATCCCCTTAGTGTACGGCTTGCGGGCAACGGACGCGCAGTACGCCTGCATGGCTCAGCCCTTCTGCACACTGTAAGTGCAAGTATCAAGAGCAAGTCGGACTTCGGCAATTAGTGTTCCGTACTTTGATTACTTTTAAAATAAAAAAATTTGTTACGGAGGTATAAAATGATCGATGACTTCACAAAACACACCACAAATCAGTTTTCAACAAAGCTTTTTCCCATCTTTACTGAAAGTTGAGGACCTTGAAATTTTTGTTTCTTTTTATATACCAGATAAATTATTAAAGGTAATAGATTTCTTTACTCTACACTCTGTAGAGAATATTCTAGGATTTTTTCAAAATTTTTTGCTCAGTACTTTTCGAGATAAGTAGGGCAGTGATAGTGATTTTTTCGCAATTTTTTTAAAAATAATACAAAGAAAAATATGCACAAGTATTACATTGTATTTATTTTTGAACTCGTGTTTTTACAAACTTTCATTTAACACCTCCCTCGATGACCTGGTAAACAATTTTTTCTATCACTTCCGATTTCACCCCTCAAAACCCCTTGAATCAAAATTTTCAAGGCTACACGGTTCTGATGAGGCCATCAATTCCTATATTAATGTCAAATTACAACTTTTTATGTTAAATAGTTTCGGAGAAAATCGGGTATGACAGACAGACACAGCAGTGGTCTTATAAGTGTTCCGTACAGAACAGTAACAAAATTCACGGCTATAAAGAGTATCCATCCTCTCTCTGCAGGTTTTAATAAGCTTCTATCATTATAACCCTTCCGAAAAGGGAAAATCAACCTTGCCAAAATTAAAAGAAAAAGTCAATTTTAAATGGTGGCAGCTCGCTAGTCATCACTCTAATAAAAGAGTATTAACAATAAACCCTTTAAAACTAAAATAATCAAATTTTCATTTGAATCTTGAAACAGTACTGTGAAGAAAGCACAAGAAGGCTAATAGCTGATCTTAATGAAGTACATAATATTTTATGATTAACTTATAGACAAAGACTCGATCGTCATTTCATTTTTCCTGATATAAAACCATCATTTTATGAGCTCTCCAAAACAAGGGGAGCTCAACTTCAAGCATTGCAGAACAAGGCCCTGAGGATGATCACGGGAGCCACATGGTTCATAAGGAACCGACAACTCCATAGGGACCTCGGTCTGCCTACCGTAAAGGCACACATGAGGAAAATCCCACAGAACTTCCTGGAGAAGGCGTCCCAGCACCCCAACCCGTGCATCAGGGACGCCTTCCGACTCCAACCTCACGTCAGTCGCCAGTTCCTGAGACTGTCCGACCCGCTGCTCTCGGACGAAGACGATGACCCCCCTCGCCCGCCGTGACAAGAAGATTGTCAATCTAGGTTAAGTTTAAATTAGTCCTAGTTTAAGTCAATGTTTCGACCTAGTTTAAGTTAGCGTAAGTCTTAGACTAAGGTAGTTTTAGTCTTAGTTAAGTCCTAGCATTAAGAAACTCATGTGTATATAAACACATTTCCTAGGTTAAGATAATATAGGAACACTAGTATAAGAGCTTAGGTTAAGATAGAATAAGTATACATTCATTATTTGAAATTTTTTATACTTTCAAAAATGTAAAGAGGCTTTGCCTATCTTGGTATTCAATAAAGACAATGAAAAATCATTTTATGAAGTTATAAATTTTGTGGTTTTAAATTGATCTAAAAACCTCCCTATGAAAAACAAACAAGTCAGTTTGATTATTGCAGTGCTAAAAGTTTATATACTCGTAGTTTACATTGCTAGTAGTGCAGTAAAAAAAGCATTTGAAAGCGCACAGTCTAGATACAGCAATATTATGATTTTATCGTCTCTGGGGTATCAGGAGTATTGTAGGTTTTAAGTCGCTCAAGTGCATACATAACCTACAAAATTGAAAAAACAGGCAAAAACCTGTTTTTTCCTTTTTTAACTTTATTGTACAGATCGACTAGGTTAACCGATCGGCTTGAAACTTTCAGGAAATATGCCTTTTGTTATAACAAAAAATACCCTAAAATTTTGATACAAGAATATTGAACCCAGTGGACACAATTAAATTTGTTATTTAAAATTTGAATTGCCCGACATTTTATGCCATTTGGTCCAAAACGGATCTTTTTTTTCAAAATTTAGGTCTCCACGCCAGCTTTCCGATTCCATTAAAAAATTTTGGTTAGTTTTTTTACATTTATTTATTAATCACATAACAAACAATGCGTTTTTCGGTCATTTAAAAAAAAAATTATTAATGAAAATGAAATTTTTTTTAATAAAGGTTTGTAGGTCATGTATGCACTTGATTCTCTAACCAGATGTTATAAAAAAATTTTAGTTTTTTTTTTAAATGACCGAAAAAATGCATTTGTTGTTATTTGATTAATAAACAAATGTAAACAAAAGGTTAAAATTATTCCAAAAAAATGTTTTTAATGGCATCGGAAAGCTGGCGTCGAGACCCAAATTTTGAAAAAAAAAAAGATCCCTTATGGACCAATTGGCATAAAATGGCGGGCAACTCCAATTTTAAATAACAAATTAAATTGTACCCATTGGGTTAAATATTCTTGTACTAAAATTTCAGGGTATTTTCGCTATAATAAAAGGCTTCACTTAGTCGATCTATACAATAAAATGAAAAAAAAAAAAACAGTCTTTTACCAGTTTTTCCAATTTTGCGAGACTTAAAACCAACGATGATTTCTTGGAAATTTCACTACAAAGAGTTTGGTTTTTTTTCGTCTCGATCCGACTTAATCAAATCATAATATTGCTGTCTCTAAACTGTGCCTATCTCATTATTATTTTGACCTTTTTTACTGCACTATAGCTGCTTTACTAATGCCAATGAACAAATTAAAGCTATAACTACAGACTAGCTGTAAAAGTTTATACATGTTCCAAAGGGCTTATAAACTTTGCACTCTAGTTAATAAATAAATAACTTTTTTGATATTCTAGTCTTGTTTGAATTATTCATAAGCTTTTCTAAATGATGAAAGAAAATTAGTTTTGCAAAAATAGTTATCGTTAACCTTTCTAATGCTGTGCTTTACGTGGGAGAGCGCTGCGACTCAAAATTTTAAAATATGTATTTTACTATTTCATTTGATTTTTTAGTACGTTCTTATCGCCCAGTCCTCCGAGACAAATTTTGATGTAATTTATTTAATTTCTTTGGGTAATTTAGAATTTTTGTGATTTCAATAACTCTTTTCTTTGTATCTGGTTGTTTATATGAACTATAAACACTTTGTAATTAATGCTTTAAATATTCTTTTTAATTTTCAGTTTAAGTCCTATAATTAATAATAAGCAAAAAATACGTTTATCGTGAATACTTTTTTAAAAGCAAAATTACGAAAAAAGTGAAAGTTTTTTTTTTTTAAATTTTTAATGATTTTCTATTATCAAGTATGCTTTTAACTGTAACCAAAAAAAAATTGTCCGACTTTTTTTAACCATTTCGTTCCGCTTTGAACGTAAAATTGCCGGTGGCGAAGTAGAGAAGGCAAATTTTCATATTTTAAAACCCAATTTTTAAATAACACGGACAATGAGGGCATTTTTAATTATTCTTATTTTGAACCTTAAGTTATAATAATGATACATCCACAAGAATTTTTTTTAATATTCTATTTTATTAAATACTAGCCGGGCCCGGGGTCCACTCGCGTGGACTTGATTCACTCCTATCGTCACTGCTTATTCCTTATGTTACCAAACGTAATAAAATATCTCCCATTATTTCCCCTTATCTCCCATTATCTCTACATAATTTCCATTATCTAGGCTTATCTCTGCTCGTCTCCCATTATTTCTCCTTATCTCCCATTATTTCTCCTTATCTCCCATTATCTCACCTTATTTCCCATTATCTAGGCTTATCTCGACTTATCTCGCAATATTTCTCCTTATCTCTCATTATTTCTCCTTATCTCCCATTATCTCAATATTCTCTGCTTATCTCCCATTATTTCTCCTTATCTCCCATTATTTCTCCTTATCTCCCATTGTTTATATTTATCTCCCATTATCTCACCTTATCTCCTATTATCAAGGCTTATCTCGACTTATCTCCCATTATTTCTCCTTATATCCCATTATCTCACCATATCTCCCATTATCTAGGCTTATATCGAATTATATAGAGCATATGTTTAAATTTATAAAAACACGTAAATCGGATCAGTGTTTCTCGAGTGATAAGGGCACTAACGGACAGACAGACAGACAGACAGAGAGACATTGCATTTATTTATATTATATTTTTTGCTCCATGATATTGTTCCATATTTAATGGTTTAGCATGTTTAAAAAAAAAGTACATAAATCGGATAAGTGGTTCTCCAGTGATAAGCGCACAAACGGACAAACAGACAGAGAGACGTCGCATTTTATATTTATTATAGATATCCTTTGCTACATGATATTGTTCCATATTTAGTGGTTTAGGCAGTGTATTGCAAGAGAACGCGTTAGCGGCAAACTTTTTTTCGATTTGATTCACTATTATCGTCACTGCTTAGTCCTCATGTTACCTAACGTAATAAAATATAGTCTATAACCTGGCCAGAGAAACACATGTATGTTTTAAAAAAAAGCGCGTAAATCGGATAAGTGGTTCTCGCGTGATAAACGCACTAATGGACAGACATTAAGACATTGCATTTTATATATATTATAGATTATAGATATTCTCGGCTACATAATATTGTTCCATATTTAATGGTTTAGACTGTGTATTGCAAGAGAACGCGCTAGCGGCAAACTTTTTTCCGACTCCATTCCCTATTATGATTACTGCTCATTCCTTATGCTACCTATCTTAATAAAATATAGCCTATAACCTGACCGGAGAACATATGTATGTTTAAAAAAAAAAGTACGAAAATCGGATAAGTGGTTCTCCAGTGATAAGCGCACTAACGGACAGACAGACAGACAGAGATATGTTGCATTTTATATATATTATAGATGCAAAAAAAACTATTACCTGGTCAGAGAACATACACTCCTGGACAAAATTAACGCAACAATATATTAAACCATACAAATCTCTATAATAAATTAATTTTAATAATTTTTTTATGAACATTGGTTACACTAAAAGTTAGAAAAAACTTATTCGGAATTAGTTACCAAATTTCTCTATAAGATTCGAATTAAAATTATTCTTAAGACCTAATAACAAAATCATTGAAATTATGTAATAATGAAAAAAATAAACTGGGACACTAGTAGCAAAATTAATGGTGTAACTGGGACACTAGTAGCGTGTGTTGCCTCCTATACTTCGGATGACAGCGTTTATGCGCCTAGGCATGCTTCTAATTAAATTTTGGATAAAATCTTGAGGAATTTGCTCCCATTCTGTGATAACTGCATTTTCAAGTTCCCTCAGGTTTCTAGGTGCAGGTATATGACGTTTCACAGTTTTCTTAAGGTGATCCCATACATGTTCTATCGGATTCACATCCGGGCTTTTTGGTGGCCATTGCATAATCGGTATATCAACTTGATTAAGATAATCGAGTACCTCCCTAGCCACGTGAGGTCGAGCGTTGTCTTGCATAAACAGGAAATTGGACCCCACAAAATGACCGAAAGGCATCACCTGTTCTATTACAATATTCTCAATATAGTAGTCAGCATTCATGGATCTCGTACGGACAGGAACTAACTCTGTGCGAGCATCAAAGCAGATGCCACCCCAGAACATAACAGAGCCATCGTCGATGGAATCCTTGCAGAGATATTGCAAGGAGTAAAAATCTCTCCTGGTCTTCGCCATACTCGCTCACGACCATCTGGATGTTTTAGACTAACCCTAGTTTCATTTGTAAAGAAAACTTGTTTCCAATCATCCACAGACCAGTTTTCGTGATTTCGAGCAAAACGTAACCTGGCAACTCTGTTCTCTCTAGTAAGCAAGGGCGCAGTGGCTGGTCTCCTACTGTTTAATCTAGCTTCATTTAACCGTCTTCTAACTGTTTTTAGAAGAAATTGTGACATTGCGAACAGCTTCGAGTTCGTTTCTTATTATACAACTAGTGACAGTCCTGTTTCTTAAAGCATATTGTCTTATAAAACGTTCATCTAGGTCGCTAGTGCATCGTTTTCGCCCTTGCCCTAGCCTTCTAGAATAAGTTCCTACTTCATTCAAGCGGCAACATAACTCTGACAATATCCCTCGTCCAATAAAACTGAGGCTCGCACTACCTCGTGTTCAGTTAAATTCCTTGTTCGATTCATTTTTCTAATTCTTCGGGTCAAAAATAAAACAGTCTACCACAAAAACGTATTAATTTGAAAAAGGGAACAATTTATAAGCTTACTTTTAAAGAAAATCTATCGCATTATTATAGAAAATTGTTTATCTTAAATTAATTTTCAGATTGTTGCATTAATTTTGTCCAGGAGTGTATGTATGAATTTAAAAAATCACGTAAAACGGATAAGTGATTCTCGAGGAATAAGCGCACTAACGGACAGACAAACAGACAGAGAGACGTTGCATTATATATATATATATATATATATATATATATATATATATATATATATATATATATATATATATATATATATATATTATAAGATTATAAGATTTGTAATTTACTGTATGCTCGTTAAAATCATGCAAACAAAATTTCTATTTTTTTGATTATTTCTAACTATTAGAATCATCGGAAAGCTGAAAGACTCCTCTTCAAAAAGCAATCTTTTAATTTTTTTTTTTAGATTTTGGAAACAGCCGTGGGTGAAAACTTTCAAATTAAGCTGTTTGGTGCTTTACATTTTTTGAATCACCTATCCAAATTTTTAATAAATTCTCACGCAAATAAAAAAAATCTGGAAAAAAATCTATGTACTATTTTTATGTAAAGTTTTCCGCTCTTTCAAGTGGAGTTACTAGTTTTTTTCAGTATTTTTTTTAGTTTTCGAGATATTACCGCAAAACTATTATTACGAATATACTGCTTTATTTTGTAAAATTTCCCACTCTTTCATGGGGTGCTATTAGTTTTTTCATATCTCCAAATTTTTTATTTTATTTTGTGTGCTTAGCGTACATCAAACTTTAGCAAACTTTTTTATCGTATTCTACGTCCAAAAAACTAGCTGTGTGCCAAAATGCAGCCTCTTAACACTTAATGAGAAGTCAAACCCCCTGACGACTGGGCTATTAGGAGCTCCGGGTTAAAAATTAAATTATAAATCAGAAGCGGTTATCGTATATCACCTCTCAGGGTGTACTGAAGTTTCTAGTCTAGCGTAGAAAGAATGAACCCATCTCAAAAATAAAAATTGTTTAATATTAATATCCATTTTACATATATTTTTTATTTTATCTTTAAGGCATGTGTTTAAATCTAATTTGTATTCAAACTTGCTTAAGGTCTTCGTTTATTTTTTGAACCTGTCTGTTCTGAATGTTCTTCAATTTACATAAAACGTAGAAATTTTAAAAAAGTATCACTTTTTACTCGTGCTTTTTCGCATTGTTACTGCCTTCTTTTATTCTTTACGAGAGTTTTTTCTTTTTAAGTGTACGACGCCTTTACCTAGAGTCAGCCTTAATTTGAAATGGGACTCTTTAAAAAAGAAACCGCAGGAATTCATTGGAAAACAGACACTTTTATACAGAGACTGTTAACTTACTCGTATTTTCAAGCGGGTGAAAATACGAAGGGAGAATTTAATTACTTTAAGTAACTTTTTGAATTGAGCAGTTATATTTAAATAATTTCAAACTTGTTTGGTTTTTCGCATCGTTGCCCGGCTCCTAGTGTCGTGGCCTCTATTGCATTGTTACACAGAATTTATAACAGCCCTCTAGGCCTCTCT
The DNA here is from genome assembly GCA_019049505.1 of Pachyrhynchus sulphureomaculatus. Classification (NCBI taxonomy): domain Eukaryota; kingdom Metazoa; phylum Arthropoda; class Insecta; order Coleoptera; family Curculionidae; genus Pachyrhynchus; species Pachyrhynchus sulphureomaculatus. The sequence goes on from CM032446.1 coordinate 244,402,082, forward strand.
ATCTTCGACACTTTTCATCATCTCCGGGCACTCCAAATGCAGTGTTGACATGATCTAATCGATATATCTGTTGGGAGATCTACCTCTTTTTCTTCTACCGTCGACTTTCCCCTGGATCAACAACTTTTCCATGTGATCTCTTCTTATTATGTGACCAAAAAATGATGCTATTTTTCTCTGAATCGATGGTAACAGCTGGTCACTATTTTGGATGTTAAGATCGCTCCGAACAGATACATTTGTCCTATAAGCTGTCCAGGAAATTCTGAGCATCCGCCTGTAGCATGTAGTCTCGAAAGCCTTTATTCTTTTATGGCATACTACATCAATAGTCCATGTTTCGGCTTCTGATGTAGCTATAGGGAATATTAGTGAATTGACAAGCCTTTTGTTAGTAATCTTATTTATTCTGTGTTCTTTCTGTTCTTTACTTAGGCTTGTCGTTGCAGTTTTCGCCATTGCTATCTTTATCTTTAATTAATTTTTTCTTCGAAGCCCCATGTGTTAGAAATTCTGGCGCCTAAGTATATAATATATGTCTTCAGTGGTATATCGTTGTTTTTGTTGAGAGAAGGCAAAATTTTAGCTTGATCTACTATAAGAAGAGAATATGTCTTTCGATTTGCAAGAACGTTTTCGATTCGAAGCAGCAGTGCAACCGTTTCTTCCTCGGTGCTAATCATTACTGTAGCATCATCAGCATATCTCAAGTTCGAGAACTTTTTGCCTCCTACTGATACCCCACTATTTCACTCTTCCGTAGCTTTGCGGATAATCCATTCACTATATATATTGAAGAGGATACAACCCCACTTCACCCGCTTTGCTACTTGGAATGACTTTTGACAGATTTTTCTCAACTTTAACTCAAGCGATGTTGCTGCTGTATAATTTGTGGATTAAGAAGATTAGGTGTTCTGGTGTCCCTATTTCTTGAAGAATTCTGCATAAGTGATCCCACTTAGACAAGGCGAAATCGGCGCCATCGTTGGAAAAAATTTTCTAATTGAATTTTTTTTCATAACCTTCTCCAGGAGATGCCCCTGAAAGAGGATCAACATGTTGCCGGGCGGTAACCTGGTCCGAATTTGTTTAAACAAATTTTTTTAAAACAAAGTCCAAAAATTGAAATTTTCGCCCCGGAAGTTTTTTTAGGTAAATTGGACCATTTTGAACAAAAAAATGTCTCTTGTGAATTTTCTCTAAAATGCGCCGTTTTCGAGATATCGGCGATTTTAGGTGCGAGAAAACGCGAAAATGGCCACTTTCACCTCCCAATATCGGGGTCAAAAATTAAAATTTTCAATGTTGCCAAGTGTCCAAATTAAAGTTTGAGATCTCCTCTACAAATTACCGTAGGAAATATTGCAATATCTTCATTTTTAAATATTGTTTTTTAACAGTTAACAAATTGCGTTCGAGCGCCCGCGGCTGCATCGAAACTGTATACATAGATATATACGCAACGCCCGTACGTAGGCGCACGGAACTGTATACGCACTGCGATGCTCTATACAGCTTTGTCTCTTGATTTCTTATTAAAATTAATATATTTGAAAAGTATGTAAAAAATATTTATTTATTAAAGAGTAATTGTTATATCAAATTTAATTATTATAACAAATGAATATAAATAAAAATTCAATATTCGATTAGGATGGTAGAAGAATTAAAAACAATTTTATGAAATATAACTTATATATATTTAATAGAATTTTCGCAAATATTTAAATTACACCCACACCCATGAGTATACAACTTACGTTGTTGCTTTTGCAATTACATGCATTAGTTTTACAATTTTTTGTACATTTACATTGCCTAATTAACGAATCTGGTATCGAATTTTTTAACATGAATTTGGGTAACAATTCACCTGTTTCTATAGTGTAACCAAATTCTGTTGCATCTAAATGTCGATACCGAGAATACAATGACATTTTCCATATGTACGTTTGTAGTGAAGCTCGTGAAATGTGCAATTTTAAAGCATCGGATGTACATGGAATTTTCCCAAAATTAATACCCATCCCACAAGAACGTTCTAAAATTATTTCTCTAGCATTATCTGCTGTTTCTCCAGCTTTATTCAAAATTTTCAAATACAATTTTTCTAATGCATTGAATTCCATGGCATTTAATTGTAAGCCAGTACCAAGTGGGGTTAATGCATTTTGAGTATCTAAATCAAAGACTAAATCTAAAGCTTTATTTTTAGTACCTACTTTACTAGTAGTATCACAGCCTGTAAACGCATGTAAAGCAGGCAAAACTTGACAAACTTGACTAGTTAAATATTCAGCAGCTACATTACAAGACAATAATCTTGGCTTCTGACCAACTACTTTAAAATACAATCCTGTACAACCAATTAATTTGAAAAAGCTCCAATAATGAATTGCTAATATAAAAACGTCGGTATCAACGGAATGAATTATTATTTCAGAATTATAAGGTAACATATATCGAGCATGACAAAATATCCTTGTATCAGCCTCTAAGTGATTGTTTTCTAACTCAATAATTTCATGTATATTATTTCCCTGTATACAATAGCACTTTTCAATGTTATAGAATCCACCTGATATTATTAATTGTTGAGTGTGACTTAATGCAACGTAATTTACAGCATTATTAGATAAATATTGAACCAATTGAAACTTATTATTTGTATTCATCATTAAAGTTTTAATATTTTTTGGAATTTTTGTATCACAGTTTTGAATAAATATATTCGCGCCTACGTACGGGCGTTGCGTATATATCTATGTATACAGTTTCGATGCGGCCGCGGGCGCTCGAACGCAATTTGTTAACTGTTAAAAAACAATGTTTAAAAATAAAGATATTGCAATATTTCCTACGGTAATTTGTAGAAGAGATCTCAAACTTTAATTTGGACACTTGGCAACATTGAAAATTTTAATTTTTGACCCCAATATTGGGAGGTGAAAGTGGCCATTTTCGCGTTTTCTCGCACCTAAAATCGCCGATATCTCGAAAACGGCGCATTTTAGAGAAAATTCACAAGAGACATTTTTTGTTCAAAATGGTCCAATTTACCTAAAAAAACTTGTTCCGGGGCGAAAATTTCAATTTTTGGACTTTGTTTAAAAAAAATTTGTTTAAACAAATTCGGACCAGGTTACCGCCCGGCAACATGTTGATCCTCTTTCAGGGGCATCTCCTGGAGAAGGTTATGAAAAAAAATTCAATTAGAAAATTTTTTCCAACGATGGCGCCGATTTCGCCTTGTCTAACTTTACTATGTCGAAGGCCTTTATATAATCAATGAAACAGAACCCGGCAGGAACATTATATTCGTATAACTTTTCTATCATTTATCTCGCATTGATTAGCTGTTCTCTTGTGCCTCTACTGGGTACAACTGCCTGTTGTTGGGGAATTTGAAGCTAGCCTACCTAACCCAACTGATGAGCTATGATACGGCGAAATACGTCTCGAGATGGATTCGATAAATAAGAGAGCAGTGGGTAGACTGCTGAGATACGGACTTTCGTCCGTTTTCGTTCACCACCTATGGTGAAGTGTTGGCAGTCTGCTAACCACTCTATCGGCGAATTGCTGAAGCGAGTTAGCCCTCCGATAGAGTGCCACCTACAAGGTAGGCGTTATATATATATATATATATATATATATATATATATATATATATATATATATATATATATATATATATATATATCGATTCTGTCCATGCTTTTGGCCATTTACCTGTTGCATATTTCGTGGATTAAGTTAACACCGGTCTCTCCTGTCGCTTTAAGTATTTCGGCCACTATGCCATCGACCTCTCCGGACTTCAGTTTTTTCATAGTTCCTCACTACTAAGAATTGTTGGCTCTAGATTTCCCATATTCAGTTGAGTGCTATAGTTATTGGCACTTCCGATGAAAATTTAACAGTACTCACGCCATCTTTCGGTTAGAAGTAACCGCTGTCAAAATTAGACCAGTGTCGCCTTTTAGTGGTAGAAATTTTGGTGTGAATGTATTCGCTAATTGTTTGACTTCTATAATATATATAAAATGCAACGTCTCTCTGTCTGTCTGTCTGTCTGTCTGTCCGTTAGTGACCTTATCACCGGAGAACCACTTATCCGATTTACGTACTTTTTTTTTAAAAACATACTTATGTTCTCTGGCCAGGTTATAGGCTATATTTTATTACGATAGGTAGCATAAGGAATGAGCAGTGACAATAATAGTGAGTGAAGTCGGAAAAAAGTTTGCTGCTATCGCGTTCCCGTGCAATATACAGCCTAAACCATTAAATATGGAACAATATTATGTAGCAGAGAATATCTTTAATCTATAATCTATAATATATATAAAATGCAATGTCTCTCTGTCTGTCTGTCTGTCCATTAGTGCGTTTATCACGCGAGAACCACTTATCCAATTTATGTGTCTTTTTTAAATTCATACATATATTCTTTGGCCAGGTTATATAATAATAATAATAATCTATATCTATAATATATATAAAATGCAGCGTCTCTCTGTCTGTCTGTCTGTCCATTAGTGCGCTTATCATTGGAGGACCACTTATCCGATTTACGTGCTTTTTTTTTAAAACATACATATGTTCTCTGGCCAAGTTATAGGATATATTTTATTGCGTTAGGTTACATAAAGAATAAGTAGTGACGATAATAGTGAATCAAGTCGGAAGAAAGGCTACCGTTAGCATGTTCTCTTACAATATACTACCTAAACCATTAAATATGGAACAATATCATGTTGCAAAGAATACAATATATATATATATATATATATATATATATATATATATATATATATATATATATATATATATATATATATATGTATATATATATATATATATATATATATATATATATATATATATATATATAATGCAACGTCTCTCTGTCTGTCTGTCCGTTAGTGCGCTTATCACTTGAGAACCACTTATTCGATTTACGTGTTTTTATAAATTTATACATATGATATGTTCTATATAATTCGATATAAGCCTAGATAATGGGAGATAAGGTGAGATAATGGGAGATAAGTATAAATAATGGGAGATAAGCAGAGATTAGTCTAGGTAATGTAAGTTATGGTGAGATAATGGGAGATAAGGAGAAATAATGGGAGATGAGCAGAGATAAGCCTAGATAATGGAAATTATGTAGAGATAATGGGAGATAAGGAGAAATAGTGAGAGATAAGCAGAGATAAGTCTAAGTAATGGGAGTTATGGTGAGATAATGGGAGATAAGGAGAAATAATGGGAGATAAGGAAAAATATTGCGAGATAAGTCGAGATAAGCCTAGATAATGGGAGATAAGGTGAGATAATTGGGGATAAGTATAAATAATGAGAGATAAGGAGAAATAATGGGAAATAAGCAGAGATAAGTCTAGGTAATGGGAGTTATGGTGAGATAATGGGAGATAAGGAGAAATAATGGGAGATAAGGAAAAAAATGGGAGATAAGGAGAAATATTGCGAGATAAGTCGAGATAAACCTAGATAATGGGAGATAAGGTGAGATAATGGGAGATAAGGAGAAATAATGGGAGATGAGCAGAGATAAGCTTAGATAATGGAAATTATGTAGAGATAATGGGAGATAAGGAGAAATAATAGGAGATAAGGGGGAATAAGGGCAGATATTTTATTACGTTAGGTAACATAAGGAATGAGCAGTGGCGATAGTAGTGAATCAAGTCTACGCGAGCGGAGCCGCGGGCACGGCTAGTTTTTAAATAAATCTCTAGTTTCATGTTTTCGTGAGTGCCGTTCTAGTTTTCACAAGTTTTGGCTATATGTTTGTTTTTGTCCTGTGTAATAGCTTTGTTTATTGTTTTTGTGAAGTTATTATACTATATTTGTGTTTCCTCCTTGAGGCCTTTAGACTTTAGTTGTTAGCGCAATTGTATTAGTTGCCAAGATTTTATATCGTTGCAAGTTGACGTTGCTGTTTCAATGAATGTCTTCGTTTTTCTCCATAGTTCAATAGAGCTTGATTGTTTTATTTCGTCTATTGTTATTTGCTTCAGCTTATGAGTGACATTTTGAGTAAATTTTGAGTTTGATCAAAGGTGTCAGGTTTATTATATTCACGTACAAAGTATAATCTCGTTTCTTAGAAACTCAGTTATTACAGAGGGCTTTTCCGGAACGGAGAGTACTTTTTTATTTTTGTCGAGTTTTACAAGAAATGTAAATCTGCGACTACGTCTCTTATGAGTTCGTTGTGCACATATTTTATTTTAGAGTTCCAGAACGTTAGTAGCCAGTATCAAGGATGACTGCTTTTCAAGTTAAATGCTTCTGGTTCCAAATTATTAAGTATCCCACGTAAGTTGGTTTTGCCCCTTTGATTACCGAGCAAGGTATGATTAGATAAAGAGCTGCCTTCTTTTCCTTCGCGTACGATCTGGAAATGTCTTTGACCTCTACGTGAGATAGATGCTCATTTAGGTAGCAGACTGTTACTAGCAGTATTCTGTAAGGACCTCTATGACCGTCTTCAGAACTTTCCTTTTTAATTTCTCTAGAAATTTGGGAAGCAAAAGAATGAGTGTCAACTCTGAAAAGAGCGCTGCCTGGCGGTAATTATTAACAACTCGCTTAACTGTTCCCCTTTGTTCTCTTCTCTGTAGATCTTAGCTTGGCTTATAAGCTATAATATGGCGAAACGCGTTCCCCAGTTCGATTAACAGATGACAGAATAGTGTATAAATGCTGAAATACGGACTTTGTTCAAGTTTAGTAGTTGATATTGATTTTCTTATATAAGTTGACACTAAAGCATTCTTAGAATTGTATAAGTGGAAGCCCTAATCTACAATTTTTTTATAAGAAAAGATATTTAGTAGGTAGTTTAGAAACTTGGTGAGTTCTAGGTATGGATATTTCTTTGAAATGGTATAAATTTACATCTTCCTTCCTTGACAGCTTATCGAGATTCGAGGTTTTTGTTCTTTTTAAATATCCATAATTTCAGCTACAACTTCTCGGTTAATTTGCGAATTATTGCATACTGATTCTCGGGGTTATAACTGGCAATATATATTATAATTACTTATTTACTTACTTCCTCCTCTGAGTAGGTCACAGACCTGTTCTGCTTCGTTATTTAGCCTCTTGTAATTCGGATGTCCAGCTGTCTCTCCATCTCTTTGGTGGTTGTCCTTGAGGTCTTGTTTCATGTGGTTTTTTGTTCATACATATTTTTATCATTCTCGTATATTCCATCCTTTGTACATGTTCACGCCATTCTCTTCTACTCTTTCTTCCCCATCTGACTATATCCTCTACCTTGCATTGTTCTCTTATGGTGTTGTTACTCACTCTGTCTAATAAATTTTTTCCTGTTATTGTTCTCAGTATCTTCATTTCATTTGTTCTTAGTAGCTGCTAGGTTTTGTTTGTGTCTGCCCGTGTTTCTATGCAATAAGCCAGTATGGGACTAGCGCAAGTTTTATATATTCTTGTTTTTGCTTCTATATCTTTGTTTTTCCAAACTACATCTCTGAGGGCCCCTGATATTGCTGCTGCTTTACTTGTTTGTTGTCTCACTTCTTCTGTTAAATCTCCGTAGCTAGTAATTAGTACTCCAAGATATGGCAATTTCATTACTTGCTCTATTAATTTCCCATTTATTTCTAATTTACACCTTATTGGTTCTTTAGCTATTGTGATGCATTTTGTTTTGTCGGTATTGACTTCCATGTTGATCTTTCTGCTATTTATTTGAATTTATAGAGCAGTTTTTGTAGGTAGTGTTCCGATTGTGATATTAGAACAATATCATCTGCATATCTCAGTATCTTCATTTGTTTATCTCCTAGTTCGTATAAATCGTTGACTAGTTTTACTTCCTCAATGATTTTGTCCATTATTATGCAGAATAGTAACGGGTTTAAGTCTGTCTTATTCCTACTTTTACATTTATTTCCTTTGTTAATTCGTTATTACTTCTTATTCTTGTTGTGTTACCGTGATTGAGTTTTTGGATTGTTTGTGGTATTGGGTAAGGAATAAGGTCCTTTATTAATTCTAATATACGAGTATCTTTCAACCTGTCTCTATCGAATGCTTTCTTTAAGTCGATGAAACAAAAAAATGCTGGCTTTTGGTATTCTATAGCTTTTTCTCTTATTTGCCTTATTGCAAAGATAGCGTCTGTGGTTGATCTCTTTAAGCAGAACCCTTGTTGCTCGTCGTTTTGTGTATATTGTTTTCTATTTCATTTTTCAGAATACTCGTGAACACTTTCATGATACTTGCTAGCAGTGTTATTACTCTATAGTTGCTCGGGTCTTTTTTGCTGCCTTTTTTAAATATCGGTCTCGTCATGCTTTTTGTCCATTGCTTCGGTATTTCTACTTCCTGTAATATTTTATTTAAGAAAGTTGTCATTTCCGATATGTAGCTTTCTTCGGCATATTTAATTAGTTCGTTTGGTATCCCATCTTCTCCTGGTGCTTTTCCATTTTTAAGTTTCTTAATTGTAGTTAACATCCTTAAAAGCGATAATAACACACAGCCCCAGAAAAAAAAAAGTAGGGTATACTTTTGATGTGATATATCAGATCCGAAGTATTTTTGCCCGCTGATCACGAATCTGACGTCAGAATATCACATCTCAATTTTTTTTCTAACCTCAAAAAATAGGTAAAAAATTAGTAAAAATTAAGAAAAATATACTCCTAAAAAATTGATTCAAGCTTTTTCATGAATCCAAAGATGCATTAATATATATTCGGACACGCTATGCTAATATTCATCGGTTGGATTGAGCCATACAGTTCTGTTTTCTTTCTAACCTCAATAAATCAGATAGATATAGTGCTTCTCGAATGCAAAACGAATTCAAATTAAAATTCAACCGATCCTTACCAAATTTGGTACACGGGGATTTTTTGGGTCGCTGATAACGAATCTGAGGTTGGATTTACAAATTCAAGATGGCAGATGTTTTCGCGCCATATTGAACGCCGAAAAAATTCATCGGTCGATTTTTATTCTTCTACCTGCATCCAGGGCACCTCCACGTGGTGACGGTGGGCAACGGTGTTACTCCACTAGCCCTGGATAACGGCTTAGATGCCGTCATGACAGGTAGAAGAAAGAAAATTACGATGCAGGGACTCGGAAACCCAGTATCGGCGGTTGGTCAGGGTGGGAAAGCGGGCCCGCAGCCGTCGTCATCCAGCGACCGTAGCTCTTCATGTGTGGGTGACTTCGCTCATGTAGAGTATATTGCTACAAGAAAACGGTCTCACGGTACAAGGACTTTTCATAAGTGCGATAAAAACAGTGATTCAGTTTGTTATATTTGCTGTCAACACGTATTGAGTAAAATGGGGTTACCGATAACGGATAAGATTAAAACCTTATATAAGGATTGTTTTAACATTGAAATACAGCACCAGGATACAGATTGGGTTCCCCACCATCATTTGCAGTTCTTGCAAAATAATGTTGTACATCAATAAGAAGGCGATTAAACATTCCAGACCAGCAATATGGAATAGACCATACAGTGAAAATGATTGCTACTTTTGTATGAATGTTGTATCTAGGCATAACCGAAAAAAAATAAAAGCACTATTACTTATAACGATGTTTCGACAGTAACAAGACCAACTAAACTAATTCCGCTTCCTGAACCACTTGATGCTGATGTTATGGAAACAAATGATTTCACCTTATCAGTTCATGCCGAAAAAACATTGAGACTGTCGAAAAAGATTCAAACACTGTTACTAATGAATGTTCTAGTGACAACCTATCATATACTAGTGACACAGATAAAGAATTTCTACCATACAACCGTTAAACCAGAACCAATACTCGTATCACAGTCAGAACTTAGTGATCTAGTCAGAGATTTAGGCTTATCCAAAGATGGTTCAGAGCATCTTGCTTCCTTTTTAAAGAAAATACATTTACTTAAGCCAGAAGCTACGATTTCTTATTATAGAAACAGAGATGAAGAATTTCGAAAATATTTCACAATGGACGAGGAATTGTCACTTTCATATTGTACCGATGTAAAAGGTCTAATGGATGAATTTCAAAATAACTCATACGATCCTGAAGAATGGAGACTGTTCATTGATTCTTCTAAAACGGAGCATTAAGGCAGTTTTGCTGCATAATACCAACGTTTACGCTCCCATTCCGATTGCTCATTCCACAGTTATGGAAGAGCAATATGAAAAAATGGAGCAGCTTTTGATAAAAATAAAATATGCTGATCATAACTGAAAAATTTGTGGAGATCTGAAAATTGTAACAATATTGCTTGGCCAACAGTCAGGGTTTACACTTTATCCCTGTTTATAAATGTCTGTGGAATAGCAGAGACAGGGAACGTCATTATAAGAAAAAAATTTGGCCAACAAGAGAATCGTTCACTCCTGGTGAAAATAATGTATTGTTTTCACCATTGGTAGATACAGGAAAAGTTCTTATTCCCCCGCTTCACATTAAGCTTGGACTTATGAAGCAATTCACGAGAGCATTAGATACAAACGGCCCATGTTTCAAATATTTGCATAAAAAATTTCCGAAATTTTCTGAAGCTAAAATTAAGGCAGGCGTATTTGACGGGCCACAAATAAGAAAATTGTTTCAAGATTCATTATTTGTTACTAAAATGAATAAAGTTGAAAAAGCTGCTTGGCTTAGTTTTAAAGAAGTCGCAACAAACTTCTTGGGAAATAATAAAAGTCCTAAATACAAAGAAATAGTCGAGAAAATGGTAAAAAATTTTCAAACATTAGGTTGCTTAATGAATCTAAAATTACATTTCCTGGACTCCCACATCGATGATTTCCCAGATAATCTTGGTGAATACAGTGAGGAGCAAGGGGAACGTTTTCACTAGATCTGAAAATCATAGAAAATCGGTATCAAGGACGATGGGATGACCATATGCTAGCGGACTATTGCTGGTCGCTAAAAAGAGAAACAAGTCCTCAAAAGCGTTTGGGCAGAAAGCCTTTGAATAGGTCATTCGCGGAAAAAAGAACAAGATACAGCCAAAAAAAAGGAAAGTTAGGCGCGGGTCTAACCTTCGCAATTCTAGGGCTTAAGGGTCTACTATTTGAGAGTATATGGTTTAAAAGTCCTAGTTTTGAGTTTATTGGGTCTCATTTTTAAAGTTACAGGGTTATCGAGGTCTATTTTTTGAGGTTACAGGGTGTGAGAGTCTAAGGTTTCAGGGTTTAAGAGTATCAGGTTTGAGGATTCCCCAACTGTATACCAAATTTGGTAGGAATCGGTTGGTTTTCAAAAATTTTGTCCGCCATCTTGGATCCGCCATTTTGAATTTTGCAAATCCGACCTCAGATTCATGATCAGCAACCCAAAAAACCCCCGTGTACCAAATTTGGTAAGAATCGGTTGAATTTTAATTTGAATTCGTTTTTGCATTCGAGAAGCACTATACCTGTCTGATTTATTGAGGTTAGAAAGAAAACAGAACTGTATGGCTTAATCCAACCGATGAATATTAGCTTAGCGTGTCCGAATACATATTAATACATCTTTGGATTCATGAAAAAGCTTGAATCAATTTTTTAGGAGTATATTTTTCTTAATTTTTACTAATTTTTACCTATTTTTTGAGGTTAGAAAAAAATTGAGATGTGATGGCGATATTCTGACGTCAGATTCATGATCAGCGGACAAAAATACTACGAATCTGATATATCGCATCAAAAGTATACCCCACTTTTTTTTTGTGGGGCTGTGTAACCATTAGGTGGTATAGAAAAAATAATAACGTAACAATCTATCCAGATATTCAGTATGTTAAATATTATTAATTATTTTTATTTATAAGACCTCGTATATGACCGTATTCAATTTAAATTCCTGATGGTTTTTATAAAATTTAAACGTTAAACGGCTCTGTTCGAAATTAAATTTAGCTTACAAAGTGTGAAATATGCATCATAAAAAGGTTGAGTGGGTCGGTTATTTTTAGGATTTAGACCCTTTCGTATTAAATATTTTAAATATTAAATATAAGCTGCACTTTTAACGTGTTAGCTTACGAAGTTGAGGATAATCGTATTTAATATTGAGAATATTCGATGAAATTGTGGATCTTAAAATATAAAACTACGTAATGTAATTTAACAAAAAATTTACTTTTCAAAATTCTTAGCAACTTCTTCTTCTTCTGCTCGACCTAAGTCTGTCCACTCCTGGACATGGGTCTCTTCTAATATCTTCCATGTTTCCCTGTCTTTTACCACCTTTAACCTCTGCTTGCCCGCTACGATTCTTATATCTATATATGTATAATGTACATATGTATAGTACGGAGCGAAGATAATTATCTTCGCTCGGTCTTATGTGGCCATATCATTTTAATCGTTTTTCTTCAATGGTGTTTACCGCGTTCTCTTTGATGTTCATTCTGCTTCTTATTTCTTCATTTGTTATTCTTTCCATACGTGTCACTCTACAACATCTTCTCCAATACTCCATCTCTACCGGGTTAATTTTAGATTTATTTCTTTTGTTGATCGTCCATGTTTCTGACCCGTATGTCATTATGCTTTCTACTATTGATTTGTATATGCGTGTTTTGTTTCTTTTTGTAATGTGTTTGTCCCACAGGATCGAATTTAATTGTCTTATGCATGTCCGCGTTTGTCCTAATCTAGCTTTAATCTCTTCTTTTGATGTTGCGTTTTTTTGAAATGATGGTTCCTAAATATTTAAATCTATCGGTTCCTTTGATTATTGTTTCGTTATCGACTTCTAGATTCTCCACGTTTCCCTCCTTTGTTGTTAGATATTCCGTTTTATCAAAGTTTATTGCTAATCCTGCTTTAGTGTATTCTTCTTTCAGTTTTCTTACCATATAACTAAGGTCTTCCTCATCTTGCGCTATGATTACTTGGTCATCTACGAAACTTAGAGTGTATAAGTAATCTTCTCGTATTGGGACTCCCATTCCACTACATTTTTGCTTCCATTTTTTTAATGTTTGTTCGAGGTATATTTTGAATAGTGTTGGGGGTGTAGAGCATCCTTGTAATAGGCCTTTTGATGCTTGGAGCCTCTTCCATATTTTATGTCCTATTTTTATGTTCACTGCGTTGTTTTCGTAGAGAGCTTTTACTACGTGTATTAGTTCTTTGTCAATGCCTATTTCTTTCATTGCGTTTCATAATCTTTGTCTTGGTACTGAGTCATAGGCCTTTCTTATGTCTATGATGGCTAAGTGAACTTCTCTATTCTTTGCCAGTTTTTTTCCATTGTTCGTTTTTTTATAGTGTATATGTGGTCTATACATGATTTTTTCCGGCCGTAAAGCCTGCTAGGTCTTCTCCAATTTTTCCTTTTATATTTTCCTCTATGATATTTTTAATAATTTTTCCATACAAACGTCCCATACTCGATATTACGCTTAGGCCTCTATAGTTTGTGCATTTTTTGCGGTCTCCCTTTTTAAATATAGATACTATGTAGGCTTTTAATCATTCCTCTGGTATTTTTTCTCCATTTATCGCTCTGTGGAACATGTTTCTCAGCATTCGATGTAATTTATTAGATCCGTACTTAATCATTTCATTTATCACACCTCCAGGCCCTGCAGATTTATTATTTTTGATTGTTTTTATTGTCTTCTTTACTTCTTCATAGCCTAGTTCTATCTCTTTCTTTTCCTTATTCTGTTCTTCTTCAGGATTCTCTTCTTGGAATTCTTGTCTGTCTTCTGTTAGCAGCTTCTTATAATATTCCTCCCACTCGCTTTCTGGAATATACTCTATATACGTCTTCTCTCTATTGTTGGTCCTTAATGCCTTAATTATTCTCCATTACTCTGTGCTTCTAGTTCCTCCTATATACTGTTCTACATGTTCGCACGATTTTCCCATCTTTCGTTCTTTTCTTTGTTTATCATCCTCCTCGTTTCTGCATTTTTCTCTTTATATTTCTGTAGATCATCTTCTGATTTTGTATTCAGCCATTTTTCGTGTAGTCTTTTTTTCTCCTTTATAGATTCTTTGGTTTTTTCACAGATTCTAATTTTATGTTTCTTATTCTCGTTGTCTTCTTTACCTAATGCTTCTAGGGCTGCCTGTTTGATGCATTCTTTTATGTGGTCATACATCTGTTTGAGGTTGTCGTAGTTAAATTCATTTAATTTTTGATCTAATCGTCGTCTATGTAGGTCTCTTATCGTTTCGTCTTGCAGTAAGTGTATTTTGTATTTTATTTCTTTGTCTGCTTTTTCGGTTATCTCATTAGTATTTCTGTTTTCCTTGTCTATTGTTCCTGTTTGTTGTATTGTCTTGCTTCTATAGATACTAACTAAAATTACTGACTTGGTTTTACATGAGATCTCACAACTTTTTCTGGTGGAAGGACTGCGTTGCGAGACTTGGCATTTTTTTTTACATTTTATGTTTTTGATGATGGGATTCCTTTTAATAGTATTGTGATAAATACTTAGAGTTTTGTTGCCTTCTCTGTCGATCTTAACTCGACTAATGAGTTAAGATATGACGAAATGCGTCTCAAGATATTTCGAGAAATGAAAGAACAGTAAATAGCAGCTGAAATATGGATTTTATCCAGTTTTAGTAGCTCATATTGATTTTTTCTTAAAGGCGCTGTAAAAAGAATGTATATTTAAAAAAATACTTTAAAGGTTATTAAGTGAATAATACAAAAGAAAGGCGATTATATATTTTATTGTACTTTAAATTATAAGAATTTTTTTTTTTTTAATGTTTGCGTTGAGTTTCAGATCGCGATGTGTGTACACATGAATCGAACGCCCGGCAATGTCAACTAGTTCAACAAGCATTATTATGGTAGTGTTTTGATCTATTTAATTATTTTGTCGATTGCAAACGAGAGAGACTAGAAATAAGCAGAGTGTAGTGTTAGATTAAGACAATAAGTAAAAAAATTTGGAGCTTTATGAGAATAATTTTGTGAAATTGTATGAAGCTAACGAAACGATAAGCGACGACCTTGATCATTTTACTGTTTATGGTGATAAGAAATATAAACAACAATTTTTTTCTTTTTCTCCTGTGTTTGAAAATGGACCATACGAGAAACACACGTAAAGTTTTTATAACAGAAAGAACAATGGATAGCGATGATTAACCTCAGGAGACTCAAAAAGAGGAAAAGTCGAAGAAAAGAAGAGCCAATGGGATTATTCAAGAAGACTAAAAAGCTGATAAGGACACCACAAAAAGAAAAACGAAAGAGTCGATAAGATAGACAATTTGATAGAAATGATCAGAGAGCTAATGTCAGATATAAAGGATATAAAACAAGATCAGAAGGCATACCAAGAATGGCAAAAGGGTAAAAAATAGGATATCAAAAATCGTAATCGAAAGAAAAGCATATAAATGAGGCATTGAGGAAGAAAAAACTGAAAGAACAAACAAAGAATACTTCGACTATCAAGTCAAAAAACTGAAAAAAAGGAAAGAGATAGGTAGATTGACGACGACCCTAGCAAAGATAAAGGATACGAAAGAGAGGACTAGTAAAATGAATACAAATAAGAAGATAATCAAAGAAATAGATAGAAAGAAAGAAATGGGAAATAATTATCGAGTTTTTAGAAACACGGAATAAAAGGGGTATAAACGAAAAAGAGGATGAACTGACAGAAGAACAACAAATGCACTATGTAGGAATCACACAAACAAAAAAGGAAAGGAAATAAATGCAAAGAACTAGAAGGAAAAACATACAAAAATCAACATAGAGACATAATACCGAAACAAAATCAGAATTCATTCCAACAGAAGAAACTGATACAGAAGAAACAAGAGAGGCAATCGGCAATATAAACAGGATGGAAGAATATAGAAGGAAATATGGAAAAGACCGATATAGAATAACTCAACTCAACGGGCCTTACAATTTTCAAGGGGTAGAAAGGTATAAGGATTAAGTAAAGTAAAATAAGTTAAATGTTAACATTATTTTTTATCGGGTTAAATGGACCACTGATGAAAGCTATGGCGTCTTCTTTTCTGCAAGATAACTTTACAAAAAATAGTCTAATCTACAAAAATAAAAGCTAATCTTATAATATAATGTAGTAGTTACAAATTGTCTAAGGGTTTTTTTTCAAAAATAAAAATGTTACGGTGTTTCAAACATTAGTATGCAATTTTCGTCCAAAAAATTTATCTTTAATATAACAAATCGTGTATTAGAAAAATTTTAAAAAACCTCTCGACATTTTGTAGAAAAAGTAATTATTAAGATTAAAAAAAATATATTAAAAATTGACTGAGTAATATTGCCGACAGTGCATTGAGAGAGTTAGTGGTCCCAATCCGACGCCAGGACACATTTAATGCTATAACTTTGTAATGGAATGGAATTATCTTAATTTTTTCTTTAATATTTCTTAGAAGTATAGAGAATAAAAATCAGTAAAAAAAAAATGAAACTTTTAAAATTCAAGGTGTACGTTAATACGAAAAACCGACTAAAATAGTCTGATTTATAAAATATATTATTTTATATTAAAAAATATTATTTATTGACTTGTTACAGACATATGAAAGGAGCTTTAGAACTTATATAATCAAATAAATCCAGACTCAGCTTGGAAACAGCCAACTCATTGCTAAACATTAATTCCAACATTAAACTACTTTGAAGTGTTGTTGACGTGGCCAATTAACAATAGGGAGAATTCAAGGATCCAGCTAAATATCTGTCACGTGCCACAAATATGTGGGATGAACAGTGCGAACTGACGACAACTAATAAAGATAAATGTTGGGAATCCAGTTCGTCTTCGATTAAAATAAAACAAGCGTGGAGAAATGCAAGTTTAGACATTATAATACAACTACGTGCACTATAAGACGTCATACTGACGTCTTATAGTGCAATAATATAGATATAATTTTTATTTTTTCCTTAGTATACCGTGAACCATAAACAGTAGAAAAATTTAGTACAAAATTATACCTATTTAAAATAAGGTTCTTAGTATGTCCATCCTAGAGGCGGCCGTAACGGGGTGGCTGCCTTCTACGCTTCTGTGGGAAAAATAAGGCATTTTTTGGGCAAAAATCGAGACGTGGCTTACGTTTTGACTAATTTGAATACCCTTTTTTTAAATACTCGGTAACACTTCTAGTTTACTCTCCAACTGCAGAATTTTAAATAAATTGATTATATCCGATCATATATCGGTTATACGAAAAATATATATTTACCCCATATTAGGAATAGCACAAAATTCGACTAAATTTGGTATTTTAATGTATATACTTAGATATATTAAGCTTCTCAACTCGAATTCGAAGATAATTAAAAAAAAAAGGTGATATTCTCCTCCAAAAATAGCTTCCAGTTGCAAACATTCTTAATACATATGCACCGACTATGAGTTTGGCCGACTAGCCGACTAGCCGACTAGTCGGCTGGGAAAAGGTCGACTAATCGGCCGACTAGTCGGCGATGCCGATCATCGCATTCGGCGATGTTCGGACGAAATCGGTAATGTTTGTCGCGCCTCGCATCTCTCGCACGCGTCGTGCGTGTGGACATGAACGAACAGGTTTTTGTTTACTTTACATTTTGCTATGGTATTGTTCACGTACGGCCCGGTATAACTGAATATTTTTTTAAAAAAGAAAACAAAAGTCAGTGAATTGCGTAGGTAAGACAGTTTGTATTATAGTGGAAATACCTACTTAATTGAAATTGAGTCATGTCCAAGAAGAAATCGCATGTGTGGACTTTCTTTGACGTCGTGGAGTTTGATTCTCGTAAAGTGAAGTGTAATCAATGCCAAACAGTTATTTCGTGTGGTGGGCAGGGAAAAACAGCAAACACTACTAGTATGACTAACCATAATAAATACAAACATCCAGAGTTGATGCCTCAGTTACGTTCTTCGATTAAACGTAGTTCATCAAATGATCCAACCCCGAGTACGTCGCAGTCACACATAGAAGAATTACCTCCGGTATTGCCTATTTCGTCCAGTCCAGTGTCGTCAGAAGTCAGTTTATCGCAAAAATACCAACGAAGTATTGAAGAAAGTTTTGTTTTACAATGGTGACTTGAAGATTCTAGATCAAGGAACCTTATTATTGCTATTGGTGAGATGATTGCTTTGAACAACTAGCCATTGTCTATTGTTGAAAATACTGGCTTCAGAACTTGATGAAAACAGTGAAACCGAAATATAACATACCAAGCAGAAAGTATTTTACAGATAACATCATGCCGCATCTCTACGAAGAAACTAAATCTCAAATTAGCAAAGGCCTGCTCAGTGCCGCCGCAATCTCAGT
The DNA here is from genome assembly GCA_019049505.1 of Pachyrhynchus sulphureomaculatus. NCBI lineage: Eukaryota > Metazoa > Arthropoda > Insecta > Coleoptera > Curculionidae > Pachyrhynchus > Pachyrhynchus sulphureomaculatus. The sequence goes on from CM032446.1 coordinate 244,420,417, forward strand.
TACTACAGATCTGTGGACAAATATAAATAACATGGAAAGTTTTTTGAGTTTTACAGCACACTGGCTTAGTGACGATTTCAAATTTCACCACGCAGTATTACAAATGAAACATTTCCCAGAATCACATACAGCCAATAATATAAAAGACTGTTTAGAAAAAATTCCAACGTTGTGGAACATAAACGTGACGAAAAGTCATGCCATCGTGCGAGACAATGGAGGAAATGTGGCGAAAGCTATTGATGACTTAGTTTTTAATGGAGTTCCTTGTTTTATACACGCGTTGCAACTGGCAGTAAAAACTGCATTGAAACATGCTACTATGACACAAAAACTTTCAAAATCTAGACGAATAATTACACATTTCCACCATTCTAGACCAGCTCAGTCAAAACTTCGTGATTTACGGCAAGAACTTAATTTACCAGACCACCAGCCTGTACAAGACGTATCTACTAGATGGAATTCGTCGTACTACATGATGTCTCGTCTTTTAGAACAAAAACGGGCTGTGTCTTTATATATGACTGAAACATCTGTAAATTTTGAAAATTTAACTGCTGAAGAGTGGAAAATGCTCGGAAAAAGCCTTGAGCTGCTGGAGCTATTCGAAGAGATTACCAAGATAGTAAGTTCAAATTGCTCATCGATATCTGAAGTTATACCTCATGTAAAAACCTTGCAGAAATATTTAGAAAATTACTACGATAAAAACAATGAAATCATGGAAATTAAACGGTTGTTAGACAATGATTTAAAAAGCAGATTTAACTTGGAGCATAACAAAACTCTTTACCCTGACAACTTTGTTGGATCCACGATATAAGCAGCAGTTTTTCGATGCTGAGGAACTTATAACCGTTAGGTCACAATTTTTATTAGAAACTCTGAAAAATAATCTGAGCGATGACGAGAGTGATGCTGAGAAACATAAAGAAAGTGAAAAACCTCTTCATATCACCACTAATGAAGACAACACAGAAACAACAACACATCGTAATTTCTGGCAATGCTACCATGAAATAGCCTAAAAAAAAATTGAAACTGTTTAAGATGACAAGTCAAGTGCAGCTCACGAACTGCACTGTACTTTGCGTTACCGGTAATAAATCGCAACAATGATCCATTTGAGTGGTGGAATCGTAATAGTTCCAGATATCCTGAAATGTCGCGCCTCGCCAAAGTGTACCTTTGTTGTCCAGCTAGTTCTGTTTACAGTGAACGACTCTTCTCCGAAGCTGGTAATGTATACGCAACAAAAAGAAATCGATTACTGCCAGAAAGGGCAGAGACTTTAGTCTTTTTTCACCACAATTTGCCGCTAATTAAAAAATATTAATATACTAACTAGAGTGACATACTCTAAATATTTGTGTATTTATGTCATTTTTTTTACGTGTATATGATACACATAGTGATTATGTAACGTATTCATTTACCTTAAGTTTGAAATGATCTCATTTAACACTATTCAATTCAGAAATGTATCTGCTTTCTTTAGATTTTATTTTTATTAAAATTGTAGTGTTTTAGGTTTAAGGTTAAAGTTGTTTGTTAAATTCAGTCATATAAGTCCTTAATACTATGTAAGTAGTAACTAAGTCTTTTATTCCGTTCTTTGTTCCTATTCTGTTACTAAATTAAACTAATTGATACAAAAATAAAAACAATTGATAATGAAGGAATTTTATTTCAATCACCCTATCTTAAAAATAGTAATATGAATAAATAAAGTAATGGGCCGACTAGTCGGTCCTTTTTGCCGACTAGTCGGTCCTTTTTGCCGAGTAATTGCCGACTAGTCGCCGACTATAAATATAGCGGGATAGCCGGCTTTACCGACTAGTCGGCCACTAGTCGGTACATCTCTAATTCTTAACCCTTAAGTTGACAATGTATCTCTCGGGATACATACAATTTAAAAATTCCTAGCCGCTTTCCGCTTTATTTGTCCACCTTATCGTGCTGTTGTATCCGACACGTTAGATGTTGTACCACGAATGCATCAATACTTGCCGATATTATTTTGAATTTCGCGCCGTTATTCGTGATTTTTGTTCAGTCGTCTGTATAATACGGTTGCCGACAGAGCTCCGCGCGTGCGTCAGCTGGTAAGTTTATTGTTTTTGCCAATTTTTTTTTTACTTATTTTAAACAATTTAGATGGTAATTAGTTGTATGATGTTTTATCTTTGTTGTGATACATAAATAATAATAAAAAACCTTACTAATTTTTCTATAAAATGAATGCTAATATTTTGTATCCCTCAAGATACACTGACAAGTTTGGTGCGTTATTTACGAATGTAATGAAAGACTAATATTGTCAAATTTCCACTTTATTTAGTTTCACTGAAACTGTATGATGCGTTTCGCTATACTATAGATCTTCTGATACAAAATGATATTTGAGTATTAGTGTTGTTACATTTTTATAAATACCCTAAGGTAGATAGGTAATAAAATTCATGCGTGGGGGGGGCGGGATAGAATATCTCCCCCGGTATGTTCTGCCTGTCGTAGGAGGCGACTTAAAGAACAATCTAGATGGTAGATGCCCAGATCCAACCAGCATCGCCCGGTGTGATACCATCGCATCGGCTTAAGCTGCGTGAAGTTGCTTAACGTTTCGTGGCTGTGCCGATGTCCCGGACTGTGGGACCAAATAGCATGATGAGGCACCTGGATACAAAAAATTCCGGAGGTAAAATAGCCCCCCGTTCGGATCTCCGGGTGGGGGCTGGTTCAGGGGCGTCGACATGCAAAGAACAGAATTTCAAAATGGATTTTTGCAACATACGAGGTTTAAATTCGAACATAAATTCAGTGCACCAACACCTGCAATCAAATAAACCTCATGTACACGCTCTCTGTGAAACTAAGGTCAGTTCATCGACCAGCACAGTAAACTATCTTTATCCTGGGTACGATTTCTATTCCCGATTTAGGCGTAACTTTGGAATCTGTCTTTATGTCAGAAGCGACCTCTCTTGCCAACGAGAAGAGGCTCTGGAGCCCCCAAACTTTGATGTTATGTGGTTAAAAATAACGACTCAACCAACCACAAGGTTCGTTTGTATCCTCTATCGACCACCAAGTGATACAAACTTTAGAACACTTTTCGCTTCTCTTGCGGACACCATAGATCATTTACAAATTAACTATCCAAATGCCGAAATTGCCATCCTGGGCGACTTTAATGTCCACAACATCAACTGGCTTAAATATTCAAATACTACCGACGAACAAGGTCGTGAAGCCGAATCATTTTCAATCAGTTGTGGCTTGACTCAGCTTATTGATGAACCAACACGGATCCCTGATCGAGACGGAGAGTTCGCCAGTCTTCTTGATCTGTTTTTAACCACTAATCCGGAGATTTACACGGTCAGCGTAAATCCACCGTTAGGTTCTTCCGACCATAAACTACTTTCGACATCGAGTATTCTACCAATCAGTGACAGAGAGGCGCCCAAACCGCGCAAGATTTGGCACTACAAATCTGCTAAATGGGAAGATCTCATGGAATATTTTCGAACTTCCCCTTGGTTGGACGTTTGTTTTCGATCCGACGACCCATCTGACTGCGCCAGGGAGGTTTCCGATGTTATTTTGGCCGGTATGGATGCTTACATCCCTTTTTCGAAGAAATGCCCTTCCAACGGCAAGCCTTGGTTTGACCTAAAATGCAAAGAAGCTGTTGCTTCTAAACATCTTGCATACCGACAGTGGCGTGAAGATCCTAACACCATAAATCGTAACATCTTTGTTCGTGCCAGGAACAGATGCAAAGAAATTATCGACGAAACCAAGGAGGTACACAATCAACGGATTAGAAACAAACTTCTCGCTTGTCCCGGCAATTCCAGGTCCTTTTGGTCAGTCACTAAGGCAGTTAGTCAAAATTTCACCAAATCCACCATACCACCACTCACACGGCCAGATAATTCTATTGCAACGACACCTGTTGAGAAAGCGAACTTGTTGGCTGAACTCTTTGCTTCACATTCTACTGTCGATTTCCAAGGAAAAATACCACCTACTATTCCCATAGTGCAGTCAAGGATGCCCGATATTGTCTTCAGACAGCGTATCATAAAATGTATTTTGATGCTAGACACCAAAAAGGCTTCGGGCGCTGACGGAATACCTGCCATAGTTCTCAAGAACTGTGCGAGGGAACTAACACCAGTTTTCTGTAGACTTTTCAACCTATCCTACAGAAAGGGAATATTTCCTTCCTGCTGGAAATGTGCCACAGTTCAGCCGATACCTAAAAAAGGCAAGAAGACCTTGCCAAATAACTACCGACCAATCGCACTACTCTCAATAATATCGAAAGTCATGGAAAAGGCTATCAATCAGCATCTTCTAAAAATATCTTGAAGGATTCAACATTATTAGTGATCACCAATATGGCTTTCGTAAAAATAGATCAACAGGAGATCTTCTGACTTATGTAACACATGTTTGGAACAACGCAATTGAACACTTTGGAGAATCTCGAGCGGTTGCTCTTGACATATCCAAGGCATTTGACCGTGTTTGGCACGATGGCCTGTTGGCTAAGCTACGTTCTTATGGTATGTCTGAAAAGTTCTGTTTGTGGCTCTCATGTTTCCTCAAAGAGCGTTCTTTACGAGTGGCAGTTGACGGATTTCTTTCTAACACCTTCACTATCAACGCCGGTGTGCCCCAAGGTTCCATACTGTCTCCTACTCTCTTCCTCATTTATATTAACGATCTGCTGGAAAAGACCGAGAATCCAATCTACAGCTTTGCAGATGCTAGTACACTTATCTCTTCATTCACTTTGAACGCTCGGACATCGACTACTCAGACGAATATCCGCAAACAGCAGGAAGTCATTCGACTCAACAAAGACCTGGAAGAAATTCTATCTTGGGGTGACAGTAACCAAGTGGAATTTAACGCTACAAAAACCCAGGCGGCAGTTTTTTCTAAAAAAGTTAACGTTGCAGAACCCGACATAGTTATGTCGGGGCACTCTATCCCTCTAACATCGTCACTCAATCTGTTAGGCGTTAATATGGGAGCAAATATGTCCTGGCATGAACATGTTGCAGGCATAGCAAGAAGAGCTTCTCAAAAGTTGGGAATATTGTTTCGAACCAGAAAGCTTTACACTCCACAACAACTGTTAATTCTTTACAAAGCTCAAATTCGACCAACTATGGAATACTGCTCCCATGTTTGGAGCTCCGCTCCCAAACATACACTGCATTTGTTGGATTCTATCCAGAGAAGAGCTGTTCGTCTGAGTGGACACCCGGAATTGACCCACGGCCTTGATTCGCTGGAACATCGAAGAACGGTTGGCGACTTGAGCCTATTCTACAAGTACTTTCATGGAAAGTGTTCGAAAGATGTGGCCCGTTTGATTCCTCCCAGAGCGGTGCATATTAGAAGTACACGTCGCGCTGATGCTTCACATCCGTATGAGGTTCAGCTTGTTACTCCTCGTACAACGCTTTTCAAGCAGTCTTTTATATGGAGAACATCATACCTTTGGAATGGTTTACCCAGGACTGTGTTTCCCATCGAGTACAATCTACAGCGATTCAAGAACAACGTGAATCGTTTTCTCCGCACACGTGTCGCTCCTGTAGCGCTTTAGGGACTTCCCTGTAGCACGTGTGCTAGACCCATAAAAAAAAAAAAAAAAAAAAAAAAAAAAAAAAAATTACTTTTATTTTATTTTTTAGAATAAGATGAGAGGAATTGTCCGTATTTTCACCTTATTACCGCCAGTTGGGACAGAAGGTGATCCTGAAAGTGATGCTGATCCTGAAGACTTACTGGGCAAAGCAAGTTCTCAACAAGATACATTAGAACAAGCTGAAGCAGTACTGCAACCCTCTGAGACTGTTGAAGAGTTGGACGAAGATGCTGCTTTGCCATACTGTTACCTGTCTCAATTGTCAATGTTCCTGAACGTCTAGCAGCCGTCGTGTAATACGTAAGTCAGTTACAACTCCACCTATTCTAAAACCGGCTCCTAAAGTAAAAAGACAAATTCAGAAAACTGTAAGAGACTTTCAATGGACTGACGACGATTTTGACTATGAAGTGCATATAGACAAAGACAATTTCTCAAAACCAAATAAACTACAGCCGCCTTTGCAATATTTTAAGATTTTCTTTAGTGATGCTATAATAAATCTCATAGTGGAACAAACACCAATCTTTATTCTACTCAGCAGTTCGGTAAATGCATCGATACCAATCGCGAAGAAATTGAAACCTATTTAGGGATAGAACTTATGATGGGTGTTGTACATATGCCGGCGTATACTGACTACTGGGCCCAAGAAACACGATCTTATGTTCCTGAAAAGGTATCAAGTGTTGCGACCTAATTTTTATTTCATAAACAACGAAGAAATTTACAATGATCGTTACTTCAAAGTGAGATCTCTTCTGGAGAAAGTCAGGGAAAACTGTTTAAAAATTGAACCCGAACGTAAAAACCCAACTGATGAAATGATGGTACCTTACAAAGGTAACAAAGCTGGCTCGAGGAGGCAGTGCTTAAAAAGCAAACCAAAAAAGTGAGGTTTTAAAATATTTGCAAGATGTGGAATTTCCGATATGGTCTACGATTTTATCCCATATGGAGGTGAAGAATCACAGTTTTTCGGATATTACAGAAGGGCTTGGTTTTGGTGCAAAGGTTGTTATTGCTCTCTGTTCCTCAATTTAGAACAAACCATTATCGGTTGTTTATTTTGAGAATTTTTTTACAAGCCCAGAACTTACGTTCTTCCTTCGTGATGAGTACGGTATTTTCAGTTTGGGGACTATTAGGTCAAACCGCCTTAGAGGTTGCCAAATGAAATCGGATGCTCATCTACGAAAAGAGGGCTGAGGATCTTTCGACAAAAGGTTGATAACCAAAATCGTATTGCGAGTATAAAGTGTTACGACAACAAAGCTGTCACCTTTTCCGGTTCTTATGTGGCAGCTAATTCCACTGAAACCATTCAGCGGTATTCTAAAGCAGGAGGCGGTAAAGTAGATATAGTATGTCTACAAGTACTAAAGCACTATAACAGCCACGTGGGCGGGGTCGATCTTGCCAATATGTTCATCTATAATATATATAAAATGCAACGTCTCTCTGTCTGTCTGTCTGTCTGTCTGTCTGTCTGTCTGTCTGTCTGTCCGTTAGTGACCTTATCACTGGAGAACCACTTATCCGATTTACGTACTTTTTTTTTTAAAACATACATATGTTCTCTGGCCAGGTTATAGGCTATATTTTATTACTATAGGTAGCATAAGAAATGAGCAGTGACGATAATAGTGAATGAAGTCGGAAAAAAGTTTATCGCTAGCGGGTTCCCTTGCAATACACAGTCTAAACCATTAAATATGGAACAATATTATGTAGTAGAGAATATCTAGAATCTATTATATATATAAAATGCAATGTTTCTCTGTCTGTCTGTCTGTCCACTGGTGCGTTTATCACGCGAGAACCACTTATCCGATTTACGTCTTTTTTAAATTCATACATATATTCTTTGGCCAGGTTATATAATAATAATAAAAATCTATACCTATAATATAAACAAATTGCAACCTCTCTCTGTCTGTCTGTCTGTCTGTCCGTTAGTGTGTTTATTCCTCGAGAACCACTTATCCGATTTACGTGATTGTTTAAATTCGTACATATGTTCTCTGAGGTTTTAGATATATATTTTATTACATCTATAATATATATAAAATACAACGTCTCTCTGTCTGTCTGTCTGTCTGTCTGTCTGTCCGTTAGTGCGCTTATCACTGGAAAACCACTTATCCGATTTACGTACTTTTTTTTTAAAACATACCTATGTTCTCTGGCCAGGTTATAGGCTATATTTTATTAAGATAGGTAGCATAAGGAATGAACAGTGACGTATAATAGCGAATGAAGTCGGAAAAAAGTTTGCCGCTAGCGCGTTCCTTTGCAATACACAGCCTAAAGCATTAAATATAGAACAATATTATGTAGCAGAGAATATATATAATCTGCAATCTATAATATATATAAAATGCAATGTCTCTCTGTTTGTCTGCCTGTCCATTAGTGCGTTTATCACGCGAGAACCACTTATCCGATTTACCTATCTTTTTTTAAATTCATACATAAATTCTTTGACCAAGTTATATAATAATAATAATCTATATCTATAATATATATAAAATGCAACGTCTCTCTGTCTGTTTGTCCGTTAGTGCGCTTATCCCTCGAGAACCATTCTGATAGGTAGCATAAGGAATGATCAGTGACGATAATAGTGAATGAAGTCGGAAAAAAGTTTGCCGCTAGCGAGTTCTCTTGCAATACACAGTCTAAACCATTAAATATGGAACAATATTATGTAGCAGAGAATATCTATAATGTATAATATGTATAAAATGCAATGTCTCTCTCTGTCTGTCTGTCCATTAGTGCGTTTATCACGCGAGAACCACTTATCCGATTTACGTGTCTTTTTTTAAATTCAAACATATATCCTTTGGCCAGGTTATATAATAATAATAATCTATATCTATAATGTATAAAAAATGCAACGTCTCTCTGTCCGTCCGTTAGTGCGTTTATCACTGGAGAACCACTTATCCGATTTAAGTGTTTTTTTTTTTAAAACATACATATGTTCTCCGGCCAGGTTATAGGCTATATTTTATTTCGATAGTGACGATAATAGTGAATCAAATCGGAAAAAAAAAAAACGTTTGCCGCTAGCGCGTTCTCTTGCAATACACTGCCTAAACCACTAAATATGGAACAATATCATGTATCAAAGGATATCTATAATATATATAAAACGCAACGTCTCTCTGTCCGTTTGTGCGCTTATCATTGGAGAACCACGATTTACGTGCTTTTTTTTTAAACATGCTAAACCATTAAATATGGAACAATATCATGGAGCAAAGAATATCTATAATACATATAAAATGCAACGTCTCTCTGTCTGTCTGTCTGTCCTTTAGTGCGCTTATCACTGGAGAACCACTTATCCGATTTACGTGTTTTTTTTTTAAACATACGTATGTTCTCTGGCCAGTTTATAGGATATATTTTATTACGTTAGATGACATAAGGAATAAGCAGTGACAATAATAGTAAATTAAGTTGTAGAAAAGTTTGCCGCTAGCGCTTTCTCTTGCAAGATACTGCGTAAAGCATTAAATATGGAACAATATCATGTAGCAAAGAATAAAACATATAAAATGTAACGTCTCTCTGTCTGTCTGTCCGTTAGTGCGCTTATCACTCGAGAACCACTTATCCGATTTACGTGTTTTTATAAATTTATACATATGTTCTGTATAATTCGATATAAACCTAGATAATGGGAGATAAAGAGAAATAATGGGAAATAAGTCGAGATAAGCCTCGATAATGGTAGATAAGGTGAGATGATGGGAGATAAGTATAAATAATGGGAGATAAGGAGAAATAATGGGAGATAAGCAGAGATAAGTCTAAAATTATATAAAAACAAACACTATGTTTTAATTTCCAACATATTTAAAGTCACTTGACAATTGTTTCACCATACAATGGCTTCTTCAAAAGTAAATATTTACTTTGTATGGTGAAACAAGTGACTTTAAATATATTGGAAATTAAAACATAGTGTTGTTTTTATATAATTTTATTATGAATTTCCAACAAGTATCGGCTAACACAATCAAAGAAGAGATAAGACTAGATAATGGGAGTTACGGTGAGATAATGGGAGATAAGGAGAACTAATGGGAGATAAGGAGAAATATTGCGAGATAAGTCGAGATAAGCCTAGATAATGGGAAATAAGGTGAGATAATGGGAGATAAGGAGAATTAATGGGACATAAGGAGAAATAATGGGAGATGAATAGAGATAAGCCTAGATAATGGAAATTATGTAGAGATAATGGGAGATAAGGAGAAATATTGGTAGGTAAGGGAAAATCATGGGAGATATTTTATTACGTTGGGTAACATAAGGAATAAGCAGTGACGATAGTAGTGAATCAAGTCCACGCGAGCGAAGCCGCGGGCCCGGCTTGTTGCTTTATATAGAACTGGAATGAAAACTCATAGGTGGCATATGAGTTTATTTTCGCAAGTTCTTGATATTTGTCTGAATAACGCATGGCTGCTACATAGGCGAGAATACAAAGTATTAGAAGATGAAAAACTGGCAATGTGACTAAAAAAAATTTAGATTATGTGTGGCAGAAAGTCTATTTCAAATAAATAAATTGGCAAAAGAGGCCGCCCTAGTAATTCAGAGGCTCCACAACCGTTAAAGAGAATAAGGAATGCACTGGAACCGAGACCTCAAGGTGATAGCAGACTGGACAAGCTGGATTATTTTCCAGTATTTCGTGAGAAAGGAAAATGTAGGAACTGCCCATCTGGTCAAACACATGCTTTTTGTAGCAAATGTAATGTTCGGTTATGCCTTATGCCTACTAGAAACTGTAATAAATAAAAGTTTTTGAAAAGAAAAACTTTTTTTACCTCATTTTCTAAATATTTTAGTCTTAGCGATGTATCCCTAAAGATACAACTCAAAACTTTGACTCTTACATGTTTCCAAAAGCAAATAACCATAAAAATGTCATTTTAAACTACTTTTTTTGAAGCAAAAACAATCATTTGCCAGTTTTATGGTTAATCGTTCTTTATCACAGAAAATATTTTGCACTTGTAATTTTAAATTATTTGTTCATTTTCACTCATAATTAACTAAATCTGAATTGTATATTAGCATATATTTTGCAATAAGAAACTAAACAGAAAATCAGGTTATTTTATTAAAGGTACTTGTAAAGGCACATTCACATTTACTTGTAGTATATGCCTCTCTGCTCGCTTAGGACTTGATGCATTAGGTTATGTTAGGTTTAAAGTTGTAGCATATGCCTTTCTGCTCGTTCATGAATCGACTTATTAAGTTATGTTAGGTTTAAACTTAGTATACGTACCTTCTTGTTCGCCTATTAGTCAATCATATAAAAAGTTATTCTATTTTAGATACTTTTGTCTATAATACGAGGCATGTTTTTTAAGTAAGTACCGTTTTGCGATTCCGCCGCCGCAGCGATACTGTCGGCGTTCCGCGCATGCGCGCTGGTAACCTACATCTCATGTCTACGCACTGACGCCATTACAGTCTGATTCTTCATTGTATACGTTGTTTACTGAGTGTTTAAGATGCCTCCGACAATCGTGAGTCCCGCCGATTGTGAAGTACGGGCTGTTATACGATTTCTTAGTGCTAAAGGCGTAAAAACCGATCGATATTCATCGTGAGATCTGTGAAGTTTACGGACAAAACATTATGAGTGATGGAATGGTAAGGAAATGGGTGAGAGCATTTAAAGATGGCCGCACAAATGTGCATGATGAAGAACGGAGTGGGCGTCCTTCGGTCGTTAATGAAGATTTGGTGCAGAAAGTGGACGAAAAGGTGAGAGAAAACAGACGCTTTACAATTTCATCATTGTGCGACTGCTTTCCCCAATATTCTCGTAGTGTTTTGTATCGCATTGTGACCGAGAACTTGAATTACCGGAAATTGTGTTCACGTTGGGTTCCAAAAATGTTGACGGATTTGCACAAAACCCAACGTTTAGGCAGTGCATTGACTTTCCTTGAGCGGTACCACAATGAAGGTGAACATTTTTTTAGACCAAATTGTTACTGGTGACGAAACATGGGTGGCCTACGTCACACCAGAATCGAAACAACAATCCATGGAATGGCGACATTCATCATCACCCAAAAAAGTGAAGTTTAAGCAAACAATTTCTGCCCGCAAAATCATGTGCACAGTTTTTTGGGACAGAAAAGGAGTATTGCTAGTGGAGTTTCTGCCTCGTAATGAGACAATCAATGCAGCGTCTTATTGTGAGACATTGAACAATCTGCGTCGTGCAATCCAGAACAAAAGACGTGGCAAGTTGAGTAAGGGTATCGTTTTGCTGCATGACAATGCCCGTCCACATGTGGCTAATCGGACCAAAGATCTCATCAAATCTTTTAAATGGGAAACTCTAGATCATCCTCCATACAGCCCTGATCTGGTGCCCAGCGACTACCATTTGTTCCTGCACTTGAAGAAGCACCTGGGTGGTCAGCGTCTTCAAGACGATAACGAAGTCAAAACATTTGTGATACAGTGGTTAACAAGTCAGGCGGCAGAATTTTATGAGGAGGGTATTCAAAAACCGGTGCCACGTTATGACAAGTGCCTCAATATTCACGGAAATTATGTAGAAAAGTAGATTAAGGTACAGGCTTTCATGTAAAAATAAAATTATAGCGATATCTTTGCACGTCTTTTTTTAATTCCAAAACGGTACTTACTTAAAAAACATGCCTCGTATATATAAAATGCAACGTCTCTCTGTCTGTCTGTCTGTCCGTTAGTGCGCTTATCACTGGAGAACCACTTATCCGATTTACGTACTTTTTTTTAAAAACATACATATGTTCTCTAGCCAGGTTATAGGCTATAGTTTATTACGATAGATAGCATAGGGCATGAGCAGTAACGATAATAGTGAATGAAGTCGGAAAAAAGTTTGCCTCTAGCGCGTTCCCTTGCAATACACAGCCTAAACCATTAAATATGGAACAATATTATGTAGCAGAGAATATCTATAATCTATAATATATATAAAATGCAATTTTTCTCTGTCTGTCTGTCTGTCCATTAGTGCGTTTATCAAGCGAGAACCACTTATCCGATTTACGTGTCTTTTTTTAAATTCATACATACATTCTTTGGCCAGGTTATATAATAATAATAATAATCTATATCTATAATATATAAAATGCAACGTCTCTCTGTCTGTCTGTCCGTTAGTGCGCTTATCACTCGAGAACCACTTATCCGATTTACGTGTTTTTTTTTTTAATTTATGCATTTGTTCTCTGGCCAGGTTATCTATAATCTTCTCTCTATAATATATATAAAATGCAACGTCTCTCTATCTATCTGTCTGTCTACCTGTCTCTGTGCCTGTCTGTCTGTCTGTCCGTTAGTGCACTTATCACTGGAGAACCACTTATCCGCTTTACGCGCTCTTTTTAAAACACACATGTTATCTGGTCAGGTTATAGGATATATTTTATTACGTTAGGTAACATGAAGAATAAGCAGTGACGATAATAGTGAATCAAGTCGGAAAAAAGGTTACCGTTAGCGCGTTCTCTTGCAATACACTGCCTAAACCATTAACTATGGAACAATATCAAGTAGCAAAGAATATAATATATATAAAATGCAACGTCTCTCTGTCTGTCTGTCCGTTAGTGCGCTTGTCACTTGAGAACCACTTATCCCATTTATGTGTTTTTATAAATTTATACATATGTTCTATATAATTCGATATAAGCCTAGATAATGGCAAATAAGGAGGAATAATCGGAGAGAAGTATTGTAACATTCATTTTTGCCTAGATTTTAAGATCATGTAATGTTACTGATTTTTCACTTCAAATTGTACTTATTTTCATTTTTGTATCGAACGGTATATTAAACAGAGATTCCAAGACGTTCGGTATATACTGTGCAGTGCGGGTTCCTGACCGAATCTACCGCTACGCCGCGATTGGTGAAATGTGTGTATCCGCAGTTTTGGTTCCGGCGTCGCCATGTTACCGGCAGAGTTGGGATGGATTATTTAAGGGCCTGAAGACCGACGATCGAGGTGGTTTTCCATCTAGCCGCAGCCGGGCTATTTTTCCAGCTAGTCGCCGAGTAGGCTTCGTACCATCTAGCCGACAGGCTAATTTTCATGAGAGTCGCCAAGTAGGCTACCTTCGACTGAGTTACAAAAAAAAAAAGCTCAGAACAACCATCATGCGAGCTAAGTAAAAGTACCAGTTTCTTAACTAAAAGCCGTAGTGGGCTTTCAAAGTGTTAGCTAGAAAAAGTGTGAAATCGAGCGAATGCCATCCAAGCAGTAATAATAACAGTAAGTTACCCAAACTTCCTTCAATAGACTTATTCCAGAGCAGTGCATTAACAACAATTTAAAAACAGACTAAAAGTGAAGTGTAAAGCACAATCTTTTCGTCTTAGGGGGTTATCATAGCCAGGATTTAAATGTTATAACCACTAGTTAGGCTAGAATTTTTTTGTAGAACTGCAAAGGTTGGAACTTTTTATTTTAAAAAACATGAATAAATTCTCTTTTTTTGTTGATTAAAGCTAGTGTCTCACTGAATACCTATCCTACTTTTCAGGACAAGAACGGCTGTAACAAACTGATTTTTTTATTTTCCAACAATACATTCTTTCAGTATTTTTCCATTTTTTTAGCTGAAGTTAGATCCTTTCTATTTTAAAATGGATGGTGCCCAAAATTTGTGCAGCTAAAGCTTTTTAAAAAATAGAAAAAAAATTCCAAAAAGACGTACAAAAATTATCTCTTACCCATATCTCTCTACCAAGGAAAACTGAGCTAGTGTTTCTTTAATTTAGTTCTTTTAAAATCATTAGTCACTCAATTCATTACCAGAAATTAAAGTGGGGCACAATTAAACACCTTTTCAAACGGTACAAAATGACGCCTCAAAAAACGGGTAAGTTCACACCTTACAGTATAAATAATGGAATATAAGGAGAAATAATGGAAGATAAGCAGAAATAAGTCTAGATAATGGGAGTTATGGTGAGATAATGGGAGATGTGGAGAAATAATGGGAGATAAGGAGAAATATTGCGAGATAAGTCGAGATAAGCCTAGATAATGGGAGATAAAGATAAATAATGGGAGATAAGGAGAAATAATGGGAGATAAGGGGAAATAATGGCAGATATTTTATTACGTTAGGTAACACAAGGAATAAGCAGTGACGATGGTAGTGAATCAAGTCCACGCGAGCGGAGCCGCGGGCACGGCTAGTGAACTATATAAAAGAAATGTCCTATTTATAACCTGATGTTTTGAAATTTTTTTGAGGTCAGAAAGTTATTTACAAGGAAAATTTAGATGTCAGCCCTTTATCAGCTGGATCAAAATGCACGGTTATTATATTCAGATAGATTTGTGCAGTAAAGAACTGTTCCATTCTCACGATTAAGAATGTTTGCAACTGGAAGCTATTTTTTGAAGTTAAGAGTATCACATTTTTTTTTAAAATTATCTTCGAATTCGATTTGAGAAAGTTAATATATCCAATTATATACTTTAAAGTACCAAATTTAATCAAATTTTACATTATTCCTAATATGGGGTAAATATGTAATTTTCATATAACCGATATATGATCAGATATAATCATAATAAGTCAATTTATTTAAAATTCTGCACTTGAAGAGTAAACTAGAAGTGTTCACGAGTATTTAAAAAAAATATATTCAAATTGGCCAAAATGTAAGCCACGTCTCGATTTTTGTCCAAAAAATGCCTTATGTTCGAATTTGTGCTCAAAGAATAATTAATTATAAAAAAAATTTCACAACGTGAGGGTCGCCTCTCTCTAGAAGGCAAGGGCAAGCCTCATGTCTAAAAAAGCCCTTTCAGTTAAGCCATTCAGAACCTCCGTTAAACTGTAGCTCCCCTTTGTCTACCAAACACTTAAAAAAGCACTAATCACAGGACAACTCGAGAGGATCGCCTACCCCCGTATCGGATATGGCACTTTAAGATTATGTTCATTGGGGCCACAGTGGGGATGGAGATTTTTTTATTTAACTGTGTTGCATTATTATCGGTTTCGTGTTGATATTAATACATCATCAGACCTTATAGACTATGAGGTCAGAAAATAATAACAACAAATTTAAACTGTGAAGTGAGTTATTTTAAGAACAAAAACTAAAATTAAGCTCTCTTTTAAAAACACAATCTTATAAAAATAATTTTATATTTAGAATTTTAAATTTCTATTAAAATAACAAAAAATTACCGGCCAAGGGCAAATCGGACTTTCGCAATTAGTGTTCCGTACGTTGATTACTTTTAAAATAAAATTTTTTGTTACGCAGGTATAAAAAGATCAATGACTTCACAAAACACACCCCAAATAAATTCTCAACAAAGTTTGTTTCCGATTCTTGTTGAAAACTGATGACCTTGAAATTTTTGCTTTTTATGTACCAGATGTTTGGCAATTTTTTGAAAATAATACAGAGAAAAGTGTGCGCAAGTATTACAGTATATGTATTTTTGAACTCGTGTTTTCACAAGCTGTCATTTGACACCCCACTCGATGACTTGGTAAAAAATTTTTGATTTTGATTTTTGTAGCGCTAATTTCTACTTGGTTACTGTCAGGATAAAATTTCTTCTAAGTACCAAGCACTTTAGCTGAATCCATACTGTTTGTCAAGTTATCTTGGGTGAGATGTATTGTTCATTTATCTTTTTTTATGGATTTACTTTTGCTAATATTTCTTTTCTTTTGTCCTTGAGGCTCTGAACTTTCAAAGTTAAATAAATGCTTCCGAAATGGACAAAGCTAATCCCTAATATGGTATCGCGTACCATATTAGGACACTGAGAACCGATCCTCAGGTGTTGAAATAAAGGGAAAGAATGTAGGAATTTATTGGAAGTAAAAAATTTATTGAGTTGGCCGTTACTTGATGGAAATTCATTGTAAAATAACACAAATAAAACACTAATAATGGTTTTTAATATCCACTATATGGTTATTTTTCCTGACAATTATTTCGGCACACGGTTCCTTCTTCGGACGAATAAGAATTTTAAACTACATGTAATATTGAATACATATCCTTAAATACAGCATTTTTGTTCTACCTGTTTAAAAAATCCTCAGTGTACTTAGATTATTCTAACCATATAATTGGGTACAATAATATAACACCATAAATACACAATATATAATTGGAAAAACCTAAATATTTAATGGTTGGGTTAATTTCTAATTTTTAATAACGGAGAGTTATTAGTTTCAAGTTGTTGATTCAGTAAAATATTCCTATTCTTATATTTGTTAATCTCCATTCTTTCTAAGAAATTCAACTTTTTAGATTTGGATTCATTATGAATTACAATAATATTCAAAATATAGTATACTGAACTCATACGACCTAATTAATAATATCAAACACATAGATATCCCAAAAAAAGCTAAACTAATATCTTTTGATGTACAAAATCTTTTTCCTAGAATACCTTCTAATGAAGTTATAGAATTAATTGAAAACTTATTAGACAAAAACCAAGTAAACATAATAATCAAACAAAAAATACCAGATTGTCTATCGGTTTGTTTGGATCAAAATTACTTTGAATTTAACGATGTTTTTTATATGCCAAAGGAGGTTTAATAATGGGGAACCCCTTAAATGCATTGTTGGCCGAAATCTTTATGGATCATCTAGAATCTATAATTCGTAAACATCCCTTTAGCAAATATTTTCTCTATTGGTATAGGTATGTAGATGACATATTAGTTTGTTTTTCTGGAACAGATAGACAACTTACACAATTTCTTAACTTTATAAATAATATTCATCAAAATATAAAATTTACTGTGGAAATGGAACAGCATAAATCAATTAATTTCTTAGATTTAACGATTAAAAATATTAACGACAAACATGACTTCTCGATTTTCCATAAAGGATCACATATAGACTCGATAATACATAATAGCTGTAATCATCCTCACTCACACAAAATGGCTACTTTTAACTCGTTTATTTATATACTGCTTCACATACCAATGACAAGAAAGAATTATATTAAAGAACTAAATATAATAAAACAGATAGCGGTTAACAACGGATATCGACCAGATGTAATAGATAAAATCGTCATCAAAAAATCTTATAGACAAGCTATTAATATGATATACCCAACAATTAGAACTCATAAATATAGTATTAAAACACTCACTAATATAGGAAAGATACCCAACTTTGTATCCAAACAATTTTCTAAAAGTGGTTTAAACGTCTCGTT
This sequence comes from Pachyrhynchus sulphureomaculatus, assembly GCA_019049505.1. Taxonomy (NCBI): domain Eukaryota; kingdom Metazoa; phylum Arthropoda; class Insecta; order Coleoptera; family Curculionidae; genus Pachyrhynchus; species Pachyrhynchus sulphureomaculatus. The sequence continues at coordinate 244,438,380 of CM032446.1, forward strand.
TATAACTAATAACAAACTTTCAAATCTAATAAAAAATAACAAAAATGCAACTGATAAAATGACAAAATCGGAAGTATAGCAACTTAGTTGCGGTTCTTGCTCAAAATTCTACGTTGGTCAGACAGGTAAATCATTTTAAAAAAGAAATTAACGAACATAAAAGAAGTCACATAAAACAAAATAACACTTCTAAATATGCCGATCATTTAATCTTAGAAAACCACAATTTTGACGAAAATTTTAAAATTCTTCATAATGAATCCAAATCTAAAAAGTTGAATTTCTTAGAAAGCATGGAGATAAGAACAGGAACTGAATCAACAACTTGAAACCAACAACTCTTCGTTATTAAACTTTAATAAAAACTAGAAATTAACCCAACCATTAAATATTTAGGTTTTTCGAATTGTATATTGTGTATTTATGGTTTTATATTATTGAAACCAATTATATGGTTAGAATTATCTAAGTACACTGAGGATTTTTTAAACAGGTAGAACGAAAATACTATATTTAAGGATATGTATTCAATATTACATATAGTTTTAAAGTTCTTAATTGTCCGAAGAAGGCACCGTGTGCCGAAACAATATTCACGAAAAATAATAATATAGTGGAAATTAAAAAAAACATTATTAGTGTTTTATTTCTGTTAAGTTATTGGAAGTGATTAAGAAAGGGGGACATGACAGATTCCTCGGTCTTATCACTCATTGATTGACTTATTTATAGAATCCAAAGAGAAAGAGTTTTAAACAATGTGATATTGGAAGTCATTAGAAATGCTGTGGAAGCATTAAAGTTATAAACTCTTAGTTTTTATGAATATTTATCATTCAAATTTAAGCTTAAACTTTAAATTCCGCAAAAGAAACCAAGGAAAGAAATAAAAACAAAACCAACTGTATTTTATAGTTAATGGTCTATTTAAGCAAAACTTATTTTCTTTTTCTTTTCTAAACTTCTGCCCTAAATTATACCCTCACAATCCCGAATTATTTCAAAGTTGATGAATGCAAAATAACCGCATACCGCAGTTATCTAAAACTCCGCTTCTTTCTAGAACTAAACAAAGCTTATAAAATAAATTGCTTTTGTGAAACTAAGTTTTAGTTTTTAATTAATTTCAACTCTTTGATGCATTGAAATAATTAATCATTAAAGCTCTAAAAACTCTATTGCATTTACATTACTCAAGCAATTTGGCTTTATTTAACACGGATCCTAGAATTTAGTGTTCATATATTTTTGCGGATTTTAGTATCATTTGAAAGCCTCTCTCTATTCTTTTTCTAATGATACCAAATTCCATAGCATACCTCATGATGTTTACTACTTAAAATAATTGAAAGGGGAAACAAGGAGAACAAAGACTGAAAATAGGGGTAAGAGAAAGGAAAAATTTAAGTTCAACAATTAAATTTATTGATAACAACCAAAATCAATATTTTGTATCCCTCCCCCCCCACTAGCTCTTATTACTACTTCCAGCCTGTTTTTCATGAAGCAGGTGAGCTTTTTCACCAATGTCTGAGGGATTTTTCTCCACTATTCAGCCATCGCAACCTTTAAGTCCCTCAGCGATGCAGGGGCTGGATTTCTGGCTCGAACCTTTCCTTTGAGCTCATCCCACATATGCTCGATTGGATTGAAATCAGGACGCGCAGGCCAGTCTAATATGGGCATTCGTTTTTTAGTTCAAAGCTATCGCCAACAAACCCAGCGTAAGGAATGACGTGTTCCTGCAGGATCTTCTCGATGTACCGAAAAAGTGTACCGAGAAAGCCACCGCTACGAGTCTCATCAGTCATGAAAACCAAATCGGTTTTCGTATGCCTCCCCACACCACGAAAGAACCTCCTCCGTAGGCAACCGTTTCAGTAATGCACCACTGCGTATAGCACTCCCCGGGCCTCCCATAGACTCGTCTTCTTCCATCATTGCCATGCAGGCACATTCGGGACTCGTCGAAGAATAAAACGGAGCGCAATTGCTCTAAAAATCTGAGTCGCGCTTGTCGATGGGTCGCTGTCAATTTGGATCCGTTAGCTGATCTCTTCGGAGTATCTTTAAGTTTTCTTCTGACTGTCCAATGACTAGCAGCCCGACCACGAACTTGTGGAGCTCCTGCTGGACCTCAACGCTGGTCCAGTGACGATTTCTTAGAGTTGTGTTAACAACGAGGCAGTCGTCTCGCTCCAAGATACTACACCTTCTTCTTCCTGATTCTGGTTTCCATGTAAGGGTGCCAATCCCTTGGTAACATCTGTAGACTCTGGAGACAGTTGACTGGCTCAGGTACAGTTGCGCAGCGACTTGTGCCGTTTCTTCCAGGGTGGTATTCATTTTCCGATGATGTAATTTATGAGCAGGTATAGCAGAGATGTTGACGGTTCAAGTTACGATAAAGGAATCATAGGCAAAATGCAGTTGCATGTGTTTTTATAGGGATAAATAGCGCTCAACCAGAACGTTGCTGAGCGAGCAAAAACAGTTGTATTGAGTAAAACCGTTTAAATCAGTAAAATTTTTTGGAAATCCGATTGTTTTTGATGTTACTGAGAAGAGTAGAAAATCATTCTAATGATACCAAAAATAATACCACTGTTTGAAAATTAAATTCAAGGAGCAGTGTCAAATGAACCAAATCCATCGTCGATTTTTTGCTCACCAGTATATTAGGTTTTCTTGTTAAAGCTCGTAATTCCGGAAGTAAGAGAGAAATAGTGTCTGACATATATAATGAAAACAGTTTAATGTACTCATTACCAATGAAATATTTCCTAAAAAAGGTTTGTTGTTGCTTAACTCTGCTGTACTCTTATAGCGTATCTGGAAGGTTTTGTTTGTACCGTCTAGATTTTCATTAGAGATCATTCTTTGTTAATGGCTGTATATGAATTTCTTATATTAAAAAGTTGTATTTTTAAGTGAGCGAACACTATTTTTATTTAAAATTTCCACTATATTTGATCCATAAAATGTTTCACTATACTGTAGTTTCTTCAGAAGGTAAATGTGAACTAAAGGAGAGATTCCGGGTAGTGGAACGTGTTATGGACGTTTCAATCAAACATTGTGGAAATTTCGAGTAAAAGTTTAGTTTTACTTCGTTCACCTAAAATTAGTAATGGATTTCTGGGCCAAATATAGGCTAATTCAATCAAAAAAAAGGTTACATATTTCACAATAAATATCATGTTATATGGCTCAAATAATCCCACGTATGTAGATCTGCTACCAAGTGTCCCCTGCTTTTGTTAGATTATACTATTTGCTTGGTTGAGAATCCGAAACTCATCAGAAATCTTGATTTTTTGCATTATCGAAAGAAAGTTGGTAACTCGTGACTTTCTATAATGGAAAAACTTAGATTTAGCTCGCTTGATTTTTCCTAGGGCAGTGTGTGTTAGGAATACATATCGTGCTAAAACATCACATCCATATGAGATTCAGCTTGCTAGTTCTCACAGCAACCACATCAAGAACACTTTTAGACGTTAATCTCATCCCTTTGAAATGAACTGTACAGGAGTCCCACCGAATACAATCTGTACAAATTCAAGTCCGGCGTAAATCGCTACTTAGGCACACGTACTGCTTTTATAGCAATTTGAGGATTTTACTACGTGCGCGTGCTGTTGCATTTAGAAATCCCTGATGGTTTGAAATAAATATTACCAAATTGATTTTTGGTTTAGAAAATACAAGAAAATTTGTTTTAAACATCACCAATCTAGTCAAGAAAACTGGAAACTGATTTAGGAATGTTTATAAATTTTTATGGAGCGATTATTGTTATCTGGTAGGTAGTAGCTCTCCGTTCGACCAAGGTCAACTTCCTATATTCGAGATACGATTTTTATTCTCACTCTAGCCACAGCTTTGAAATTTGTCTTTTTTTCAGACGTAATTTTTCTTAGTGATGATAGACATCAGGAATTTAATATTATATGGTTTAATATAAGAATTAAATACATCATATGGTTCATTTGTTACCTTTACAAACTACAGTGACACCAACTTTAGGTAAATTTTTGCCTCTATAGCAAGCACCATCAAGTTTTACAGAATAATCATTCAAATACTTAAATGGCCATCCTAGGAGACTTTACTGTGCACAATATTCATTGGGTCAAGCATTCAAAAAAAGTTACGATATTCAAGCCCATGTGGCCGAATCCTGTGCATTTAGAAGGCTTGGCTAAGCTTGTCGGGTACTCAGATTCGTGATTATGATATAACCGTTTGCCGGAGACACTCAAGGAATATTTTCAAACTTTCCCTCTTTCAAAAATTAATTTAGCTGAAACCATTGATTTGATAGAGTTAAGAAGGTTCATGATGCCATTTTTGATGGCAGGGAAACTTACATCCCTTTTTTGGGGAAAGTATTTCCAAACATGCGATGAAGCTACATAATAAGTCTGTTTCCCAATATTAGCAATCAGTTTTTGCGAGTCTTTAGAGCGATATTTGAATTTTTTTTGGTGATACAGAGTGTGATTTTAGCAATGATCCTACAAGTGTCAATCAGTCGCTAAAGCAGTTAGTCAAATTTCACCAAATCCACCATACCACCACTCACACGGCCCAATAATCCTATTGCAACGACACCTGTCGAAAAAGCGAACTTGTTGGCTGAACTCTTTGCTTCACATTCTACTGTCGAATTCCAAGGAAAAACACCACCTACTATTTCCATAGTGCAGTCAAGGATGCCCGATATTGTCTTCAGACAGAGTATCATTAAACGTATTTTAATGAAGCTAGACACTAAAGAAGCTTCTGGCGCTGACGGAATACCTGTCGTAGTTCTCAAAAACTGTGCGAGGGGCCTAAAACCAGTTTTCTGTAGACTTTTTAAACTATCCTACAGGAGATATTTCCTTCCTGCTGGAAATGTGCCACAGTTCAGCCGATACCTAAAAAAGACAAAAAGACCTTGCTAAATAACTACCGAACAATGGCACTGCTTTCAATAATATCGAAAATCATGGAAAAGGCGATCAATCAGCATCTTCTAAAATATCTTGAATGATTCAACATTATTAGCGACCACCAATATGGCTTTCGTAAACATAGATCAACAGGTGATCTTCTGATTTATGTAACACATGTTTGGAACAACGCAATTGAATACTTTGAAGAACCTGGTTGCTTTTGACATATTCAAGGCGTTCGACCGAGTTTGGCACGATGGACTGTTGGCTAAGCTACGCTCTTATGGTGTGTCTGAAAACTTCTGTTTGTGGCTCTCATGTTTCCTTAGAGAGTGTTCTTTACGAGTGGCAGTCGACGGATTTCTTTCTAACACCTATCAACGCCGGTGTGCCCAAGGCTCCATACTATCTCCTACTCTCTTTCTCATTTACATTCACGATCTGCTGGAAATGACCAGAAACTAATCTACAGCTTTTCAGATGACACTACGCTTATCTCTTCATTCACTTTGAACGCTTGGACATCGGCTACTGAGACGAATATCTGTTCAACATAACAAAGACCTGGAAGAAATTTTATTTTGGGGTGACAGTAACCAAGTGAAATTTAACGCTACAAAAACCCAGGTAGCAGTTTCTTCTAAAAAAGTTAACGTTGCTGAACCCGACATAGTTATGGCATTCCTCTAACATCGTCACTCAATTTGTTGGGCGTTAATTTGGGAGCAAATATGTCCTGGCATGAACATGTCGCAGGCACAGCAGGGAGAGCTTCTCAGAAGTTGGGAATACTATCTCGAACCAGAAACCACAACAACTGTTAATTATTTACAAAGCTCAAATTCGACCAACTATGGAATACTACTCCTATGTTTGGGGCTCCACTCCCAAACATACATTGCATTTGTTGGATTCCATTCAGAGAAGCGCTGTTCGTTTGATTGGAGACCTGGAACTGACAGGCGGACTTGATTCGAAGAACGGTTGGCGACTTGAGCCTATTCTACAAGTATTTTCATGGAAAGTGTTCGAAGGATGTAGCCCACTTAATTTCTCTCAGAGTGACGCATGTTAGAAATACACGTAGCGCTAATACTGCACATCCGTATGAGGTTCAGCTTGTTATTTCTCGTACAACACTTTTCAAGCAGTCTTTTATATGGAGAACATCATCCCTTTGGAATAATTTGCCCAGGACTGTGTTTCCCAGTGAGTACAATTTTCAGCGATTGAAGAACAACGTGAATCGCTTTTTTTTTTTCCGCACACATGTCGCTCCTGTAGCGTTTTAGGGACTTCCCTGCAGCACGTGTACTAGACACATAAAAAAAAATTCTGGTTTTATTACAATTTTATTAAAATAAATGTTAATTTAAATAATTGTGTGAGTGCATTCAATAAGGTTTTACAGATATATTGAAAATCTCATAAATAATTTAAGGTAGCATCTCAAATTTTCATTATTTATTCGAGCACTATATACCATTAGGAACATTAAATAATCACGAGTTGACCTATATAATTAAATTCACAATCCATTGCAAGATTTACAGTTAATTCAACCATTCTAAGTTATCCCGAACAATGCATATATCTTGAGTTCAAATGTCAAGTTAAAAGCGCGCCAAATATATGCGGGTATATGTCTGTTAAGCTGGCTTTGTTCGCTATTGCCTTTAAATTTGAACGCCGTTTTCGTAAATCCCTTTGAAATTACTAACAATATTAATCTATTTTGTTACTTTAAAAGAAAATATTCCTCGAAACACATACACGTATAATATATTCTTGCTTTTTTTCCCAAAAAAGTAGCGTTCACAAACAACAGTCGTCAATTCTTTTTTTGAATTGTTGTGGCTGTTACTTGATGAAAATTCATAATGAATGTAATGAAAGACTAATTTTGTCAAATTTCCACTTTATTTAGTTTCACTGAAACTGTATGACGAGTTTCGCTATACTATAGCTTCTTCTGATACAAAATAATTTTACAGTTACAGTTTCAGTGAAACTAAATAAAGTGGAAATTTGACAAAATCAGTCTTTCATTACAGTCGTCAAATCATTCTTAACCCCATCTTGACATTAATGTTGCTCAGTTTTTTTTTTAACTTCTTTGATATATTCATGTCCATGAAACTCTTTTTGTTTTGACTCTATATTTTTCTGTCATTTAACATATAGCCCATTCGCCAGGGGTTTTTGGCTCTCATTAAATGTTAACAGGCTGTATTTTGTCATACAGGTAGTTTTTCAGACGTAGAATACGATAAAAAAAGTTTGCTAATGTTTGATGTACGCTAAGCCTATAAAATACAAAATAAAATCAAAAATTCGATTTTTCGGTAATATCTCGAAAAATAAAAAAGTCATTGAAAAATTAATAGCACCACGTGAAAGAGCGGGAAATTTTACAATAAAATAGTGAAATAGATTTTTTTTATTAGCGTGAGAATTTATTAAAAAATTCGGATAGGTGATTCAAAAAGTGTAAAGCGCCAAACAGGTTAATTAGAAAGTCTACGCGTACCTCTCGAAGGTTAATAGATATTACTTGTTTTCAGAGTGTAAAAAAAAATTAGAAGATAGCTTTTTGAAGAGAAGACTTTCAGCTGTCCGAGTTTCTATTGTTGTACTGTTGTTTTATATATTTTGTAAAACCTAAAACGAAATTTTTGTTTGCATGATTTTAACGGGCATACAGTAAATTACAAATATTTAATAAAATTTAGTATTAAAATAAATCCTTGTGCATATGTCGTTATTATACCTTAAGTTTCAATATAAGAATAATTAAAAATACTCACATTGTCTGTGTTTTTTAAAAATTGAGTTTTAAAATATGAAAATTTGCCCGCTGTAGTGCATCGCCGACAATTTTACGTCCAAAGCAGTACGAAATGGTTAAAAAAAGTTGGACATTTTTTCAGTTACAGTTAAAAGTAGAGTTGATATTAGAAAATCACTAAAAACTTTAAAAAACTTTCTTTTTTTATAGTTTTGCTCTTAAAAAAGTCTTCATAATGAAGGTATCTTTTGCTTATTGTTAATCATACAACTTAAACTTCAAAATTTAAAAAAAAAAAAAATTATAAGAGCGTGAAAAAGTTTAGGCTTTAAGTAAAGGTTTTTTCATTTTTCATCCAGGTATATTTCATTTAAACTTCCAGGTATAAAGGAAACACGAAAAGTCTAAATTACTAAAAGGCATTAAATGAATTACGTACTCTCTGGCCGTCGTATTGGATCCGCCATGTTAAATTTTTCAAATCTGTCATCGTATTCTTAATCAGCACCCCGAGAAACCCCTTAAGAGCCAATCTCAAAATATTTAACGGTATACAGAAACGTTAATTTAATCATAAATTAGTTTGGAAGCATGATTCCCACTACAAATGATGGGGTTAAACCAGCCACTTTATTTTAAATATTTTTTATTTTAATTACCGTCAAACTAAAAAAATAATCTATATACTATTTTTTTTTGTAGAATTTCCCGTTTTTTCACGTGGTGCTGTTAGTTTTTCGATATCGTCTTTATTTTTAGAGATATTTGCAAAAAACCAAATTTTCTATTTTTTTTTCGATTTTGTAGGCTTAGTGTATGGTACGGTACATTTTAGAGCAGCAAACTACGTATTGTCCGTCCAAAAAAATACTTTTCGTCAAAATTTGCCTCTGACGACTGGGCTAATATCTAAAGCAGTGTTTCAATTTCTTTTATATCCAATCTCTTTTCTTCAACTATTCTTATGCATTTCTATGCTTGCTCAGAAATAGGGATAGTCTTCCTTCTTATTTTCATGTCTGAATGGAAGAAGAATCGCATATCTGAAAAAATTTCTCTACGAGATTTTTTATTTCCTCACTTTTAAGAGTCCCTAGGTAACATTAAACATAGTCACTGATTTCCGTCGGTCTGTCGGTACGGAAAAGGAGGTTTTGGATGTTGCCGTACATGGTGGTTAAAATATCGCAGGCAATCGACCGGTCTGACAACATTGGATCTTTTTACATCAGCAGTCAATAAGATTATACTGGCCAATGTAATCGTCCATATCCACAGAGGATAGGCAGCTTAAGAAGAAATCGGTACATGTATCTGTCAGTCTGTCTGTCTGCTGATGATTAAGTGAGATCTCGATTTCAAATTTGGAATACTGTAAAAAGGAATGTAACCTGTAGGTTCTTGGTAACAGCGTGGAGAAGGGGTAAAAAATGTGGAGGTCAATAAATTTTGTCTATATTATTTTAGGATTTTTTTTTTGGTTGGGCTTATTTTTTATTATTCACAATTTTAACGGAAATAGTTTGAGAAGAAAAATGTCGTGCTTCAGTTGTAAATACCTCTGAAGCTGCTCAACTTTTTCTTTTAATTCATATCTTGTCATAAAATACCCATCATTTAAAAAATCAACTTGGAGCACTTGGATGAAGTTATTTCTACATATAAGAAAGCGAAATTCACTACTTCTTTTAAAACTTCGGATTTTCATGGGAAGTACGGGGTAAATTACTTTACCGATTTTTTTATTAAAAGAAATTTCTTTGGATTTGTTTTCCATGTAAACCTGGCGACTTTCAACAGCATATAATGATGATGACCGGGAGGGAGGAATGGTCAATGAATTAATCAAATACGGATCAGAGAAACTGCACCGAATAGTAAGAAGCATGTTCTACAGGGCTATAAATGGAGAAAGAATACCTAATGAATGGACCGAAGCGCATATAGTCTCAATTTTTAAAAAAAGTGACCGAAGGAAATGTGAAAACTATAGAGGCATTAGCATCATTTCAAGAATTGGACGACTGTATGGGAAAGTAATTAAGAATAAGATAGAAGACAATATAAAAGGCAAAACAGGGGAATACCAAGCAGGATTTACGGCTAGGAAGTCCTGTATTGATCACATATATACAGTCAAGCATCTGATGGAAAAGAAGCTAGCCAAAAACAGAGAAATCCACCTAGCGTTCATCGATATAAGAAAAGCTTACGATTCAGTCGCTAGAAGTCACCGCTGGAAAGCAATGTCAAACATGAGAATCGACAAAGTATTAATAAACGCAGTAAAAGCGATATATAGAAATAATATTAACAGAGTAAAAATTGGTAATAAGTTAGGGGCCAAAATTAGAACAACGAAAGGACTACTAAAAGGGTGTACAACCTCTCCGACACTGTTTAAAATCTACCTGGAACAGACTTTAAAAAACTGGAAGAACAAATGTCAAGGTATGGAAGTCCCAGTAAGAGACGACTACTTATACAGCTTGAGTTTCGCAGATGACCAAGTCGTCATGGCACAGGATGAAGAAGATCTCAGCTATATGGTGAGGAAACTGAAGGAAGAGTATGGCAAAGCTGGGCGAGACATAAACTTTAATAAGACGGAACACCTAACAACTAAAACAGGAGAAATAGAAGATCAGGAAATTGAAGAGAACGTAACAATTAAAGGAACTGGAAAATTTAAATACCTGGGGACCATAATAACAAGAGAAGCAACATCCGAAGAAGACATGAAATCGAGACTGGCACAAACGAGAACCTGCATCAGACAGTTAAACTCAATATTATGGGATAAGCACATAACGAAAGCAAACAAAGTCAGAATATACAGAACGATCATTGAAAGTATCTTGACATACGGGTCAGAAACATGGACCATACACAAGAAATATAAATCAAAAATAAACGCGATAGAGATGAAATGTTGGAGAAGGTGTTGTAGGGTGACCCGGACTGATAGGATTAGGAACGAGGAAATAAGAGCGCGAATGGGAATAACAAAAGACGCAGTCCATGCCATAGAAGAAAAACGATTGAAATGGTACGGTCACGTAAGGAGAAGCGACGACAGAAGGTGGATTAAGAAAATCACAGAATGGAGTCCAATTGGAAGAAGAAAGAGGGGAAGACCTAGGCGCTCATGGCGGGATGACGTCGATGAAGCAATGGAAAACAGAGGGTTACAGGAAGAAGACTGAGAAGATTGAAGAGAATGGAACGCGTGGTTGAAAGAAGGGAGACAGCGTCAGCTGTAACAGACCCTTAAATATATATATATATATATATATATATATATATATATATATATATATATATATATATATATATATATATATATATATATATATATATATGTATGATATGATGCCTCTATTACTCTAATACATCTAGAGTTGAGCTGCATTATATACCCTAAAAGAAACTAATATAAGAATGAAAGCATCATTCGTTGTGCTATAAAAAATTGTTTTTTTTTTTTAGGACATCAAAGCACCACAACTAAATTATACTGTATCTTTAAAGACGTGGAGTAATAAATTACCCAATATGACAAATTCCACAGGCATACCTACTATTAGATTGCTACTTTCACCTTTATTACTTCTATTTAGTAAATATGCAGAAATAATAGGCATTAAGACTTATACCTGGGGTCAGGTAATTTAATTTATTCTATTAGGGGTGATATGGGTTTCTAAGAAATTGTGATAATACATATAATATATACTAAATAAGCATAAATAATAGGCATTAAGAGTGGGGTTAGTTAATTTCGTTTAATCTATTAGAGATGATGGGGGTTATAATAAATCGTGATGTAGCATTCAAATTTGTGCCTGTTGTTATCAAAAAAATAAATATTATTGAAATATAATTCATACTTATTAAAATAGTCATTTCGTTGAAGTTATCATTAAACTAAATAGTTCTTGAAACTTCAGTGAACAACCTTCACACATATATTCTTTTGAAGAAAGGTAATTTTCAAAGTTTTGATCCTTGCAGCTTTCTGGACCGCAGGTAAAGCAGGCGACACAAGGAAAACCCTGTCTGAAAGGAAAAGCAAAACATTGCGGAAATGCGCATGCGGAAACCTCACCAGGGCTCTAGCCAGTTGTGGCATCGTTGTCGATAGTGCCAGACGCGCGGTTCGCACGGTTTTCCGCTGTACAGTGGAAAGACTTGGAAAATACCTGTTAACCTCACTCTTAACGTGTGCTATTTCCTACTTTGCGCAAATTGTTCCGTAAGTATTCATTTTCATGAATGAATAAAATATCATTTAGATTAAGGAAGATGAATTAAATTGAAAAGAAAAGCAATGATTTTTTCTTTTTGAAAAAATGTGGGATATTAATAACCTGAACAAATTATTTGATTTTTTAAGTTTATTTTATTAGATCGATCTAGAAAGTACTTAATTAGTATTAAATTAGTGAATGATTAAAATGTAATTGCCTTATTTTTTTTACAATTGTTGTTTGAAAAATAATGTTAACTGTTTTATTAACTAACAATTTACTTAGTTTTGTTAACTTTATATTCTTACGTATAAAAAATGAGTAGTCTATTTTTCAAAATTTCTAGGTGCATTTAAAACAAGTAACTTATTATTCGCTTAGCAATTATCAAAAGAATGAATCTATGAACCTCAGAATTAATTAAAAACGTTATAGATTCACGATAAATTAAGTCTTAAGCAGATAAGTTTCTAGCAATGAAAAATTAAGAAATGAGTATACAGAAAGCTGGGCTTCAATAACCATTTCTTTCGAATGTGGTGCTTTTTACAAATTTTAAACTTTAACTTTTCGATTTAAATGTTCGTTACTACACAGAAAGTAAACGCAAATTTGACTCCAGCAATTTATATAATTAAAATAAATATATAATGTTGATTATAAGTTTTACTTGCAGTCTATATGATAATCTCAGCCTGAATAAGAGCATCAAAAAAATGTGATATAAAATTTCTAATATGTACACTTAACTATAACGTCAGTAATGTTTAGTTAACTGCTTCGCATTGACTTAATTCCTCTTCATCAAATATGTTCAAATAACACATATCAATCTCAGGTAAATATTAAGAACAATAAGTTACATTGAAGTGACACATTTCGCTGTTCTTAACATAATCGAACTAGTAGTTAATATATTTAAACATACGAAAATGGGAGATATTCCAGAGAAAACGACAGAAAATAGAAAAAGGAATGTACTACATATTAAAAAAAATTTGATAAAAGTTTACATAAAATTTTCTACCAAAATTACATATAAAATTCCAATTTTGATATATAATATTAAATTTATGATATTTAAAATTGAGTTGTATAAAATTTGTAACAAAAACCTACATAAAATTTGCATTCGTGCTCAGTGGCACTAAAGATTTATTACAAACTAGCTGACCCGACAGACGTTGTCCTGTCCAAATTTCAATAAATTTGTTTGTGATCGTTTTGTGAATTTGTGAAAAGTTATTGGAAATGTGTAAACAAAGTTAAAATGAGAAAAAAATGTATTTCTGGGTGATCATTTTATCTATTAACGATTGTGGTCTTGGATATTCAATTTGAGGAGGAGTACATTCAGAAATTTTACATGCGAGATGAATTCTATCGCAGTACACCGCTGAAATGCAGAAAATGTGTGATGTGCCTGAAATGTGATCGACTTGGAACCATGCGGTTTTGTTCCAAAATTTATCAACAATTCAGTTAAGTCATAATTTCATGTCAACCAAATGATTTATTTTCTTCCATTAAATTTGAGATCACAATGAATCTCAAGGTGTTTTATTTACATTTACATTTCGATTTCGATTGCAAGATCGATGTTCAAGTGAACCATCAGAATAAAGAAATGCTTTGTTTCGATTGGTTTGCTGTGATATCACCATTTTGTTCGTTGCAATGGTTTAAGATAGACGACATTTTTTTGTTTTGTTGTCTGGCACGTAAACAAACAAAACTGATGGTTTTGTGACACGGGAACAGGCGACATACAATTGACCATGCGAGAAGCATGGATTTTCAAGATTAATGCTGCAAACACTCAATGACTGTGACTTGTGATTTGTTTATTGTCATTGCGAATGCAATCCGCACCGGAAACTACAAGCGTTTAAAGTCGAATGGCATGTCGGTCGGAATTGTTGGAATGCGTGGTATCAAAACGTCTTCTGCCTTGTACTGTCCTTTAAGAATTGTTGCTTCGATGAGGTTGTTTCTACATCGCAAGCCGGCTACCATTACAAAGACGTGGTTGGTTAATATTTCGCAACATTATGATTACCGATCCGACTTTCAATTGTAGATTGTGAGGCAGCAATCCCGACAATTCCAGCGAGTTTAAAAATTCGGTTGGATAGTTGACGACATCATCTTGGCTAGTAACGGAATCCACCGATTTGTACGTCATTAATTCGCCAGCAATTTCACTTTGAATCTTGAAATTCAATTCGTCGACATCAATGTTTTTCGCAGCCAATCTAGCACGTTCGCTCGACTAAACATGATTTTTGTAATTTTGAGCGATGTTTGGGAACACCTGTCGGATGAGATGAGTTCGGTCTTTGATTCGGTGAACTGCTAAAAGTCGACGGGGAATGTAATGCAGCCATTGCGATTGCCAATGTCCAGAAATTGTTTTGAACATACTTCTCCAGATTGGTAGTCTTGCAACTCGACAAGCATGTTCATACTTAATTTGAGAGACTTGACGTGTTTCCACAAAACGGATGACATCAAACATGCATTAAGTTCATCCGTTGGCGTGGACCGTGGAATCGCTGGCAATGTTTGGCGAAAATCGCGTGCAAACAGAATCATCGCACCACCAAACCGGTTTTGATTGTTTCGTAGATTTTGCATCGTTCGGTCTAATTCCTCCAAAGACTTTTTATGCTCCACCGTACATTCATCCTAAACGATCAATTTCCATTGCTGGTAAACTTTAGCTATCGCACAGTTCTTCGAAAGGTTGCACGTTGGAGTTTCATTGATTGTCAGCGCATTGAAATATCTTGCGTGTTTTCCCGCAGGCGTCTTATCAGCTCTGATTACAATTTTGTGATTATCAGATGCCATGCGGTCCAGTGCGGTTTTGAACAATGCAATCAATGAATCTGTAAAAGTTTATATATGTTATATATATATATATATATATATATATATATATATATATATATATATATATATATAATATAATATATATATATATATATATATATATATATATATATATATATATATATATATATATATATATATATATATATATATATATATATATATATATATATATATATATATATATACATGTTATGTTGTTGTCGAATAATCATGTTGTGTGGAAGTGACGAATGATGAAAATGTGTGTTGTGCGAAGTGTCGTGGTGTGAAAGATGATTGTGTTACAATTACCTTGAAAATGGGCATGAAACTGCCCGAAACACATTTGTTGCGTCAAATGAAGTCATTTGGAAGCAACTGTGGTATTTTTGGATTTGTGTCAGGAAATGTGTGGAATCTGTTCCTGTTCCAGAAACCAATGAGCGCAATGGCTCTGGTGGCGGAACCAATGGCCCCAATTTGACTTTGCCACTTATGCAACACAATCCAGGGGTTTCATTTCTGTATTTCAATGCCTTACAATGTGGGCACATAACGCTTATCGATCCAATAGCAACGGATTGGTCTGCACTGTAATCAATTGTCACGTTGTAACGGAATATAGCTAGATGAGTATTCAACGCAACATTAGTTTGTGTTCTTGGACGATTATTCAAATTCATTGTCGCGCTATTGGTTTCTACTGACCGATGATGTCTCATTCGATGCATATCATCTTCGTTTGCAATTTCTCTTTCTTCTTGTGTACGTGCTGAACGTGGTTGTGATAATCGATTCCGTTTAATTTCATTTCGCTCTTCGCGTTACACTGCAGTTCGACTGGATCGAAAATTCGATTGGTTTGTAGAATTGCGAGTTCTGCGACCTAAGTTGCTCCGTCTTATTGGCGGCATTACAATGCGTCTAAATGGCGTCAATTCAATTCGATTGTGTCGATTGCGACACAATGTGCGATACGAAGAATCACAATTCAACTGAAAATGGACAATTGACTCACTTTGTTGTTACTGCATAATCATTCACTCAACACTCACCGTATCTCGTAAGTAAATCTAAATTTGTTTGAGATAAAACGACGAAACTTAATTCATTTCATATAACGATTGCGATGAACTTACATCAGAATTAAAATTCAACTGAAAATAAACAACTAAATCAATTTTTCTTCACTATGTAACCGATTGACTTGATTCACAATTTGACAATCAGCTGTCAAACGACATTTGCGCACGTAGCAAAATAAATTGGAATAGAAATAAAATAACTACACTTGTGGGACAGATCCCGCAACAACAAAAAAGTAAAAACAAATGTAATTTTATTTTAATTTAGGCTGGAATCTGTTTTTCCAGATTTTCTTCAGATCTTCCAGATTATTTTTTCAATTATAAACATTCAATTAAGTTATTACTATCCCGGGAGCATAACGAACAAAACAAAAAAAGAATCAACCAAATATGTCGTTCCTGTCGTCAGTTACGATCGAGAGTGCATACGAAAATTATGATTTTTTAGTTTTCCGACTTTTCTTTGTAATTGTCCCGAATTTTCCAGGACCATAGGGAACAAAACAAAAAAAGAATTACGCATATCCATCGTTCGAATCGTGACTTATGGTTTTAAGTTTTTACAAAAATCCCATAGAAAAAAGCGCTTTCAGTTTTTCCAGAATTTTCCAATTTTCCGGGCAACTTTTCCATTTTTTTTTCCCTAAAAACCTTATTCGGACTATTACGATCATTTTTTTTTTTAATTTGCCAAATCGGTCTAGCCGTTCTCAAGTGATGCGCTTACCAACGAACAGCATTTAATTTTTATTTGTATAGATTTATATAGATAATAATATTATAAATATATAATGTGGATCATAAGTTTCACTTGCTGTCTATATGATAATCTCAGCCTGAACAAGGGCATCAAAAAAATGTGATATGAGATTTCTTCTTCGCATTGATTTCATTCCTCATCATCATATGTTAAAATAACACATATCAGTTTCATGTAAATATTGGGTCTGGGAAAAAGTTCGTGACATTTTTCCCGATAGATGGCGTCAATTGCAAATAACTCAAGAAACACAGATCGCAGCGACACCACTAAACGCTCGTCGGAAAGGTGACACTCTGAGCGTTACTTTGAGTGTATAAACATCGAAATTGGTGCAGTGGTTGGAAAGTTGTTCGCGTTTGAAAATGGAGAAAAGTAATGAAAAATTGCGCTATATTTTGCAATATTATTACGGACAAAGGAGAGAACGCTGCGCAGGTTTGTGAAAAAAATTGTGCTGTGTACGGTGAAGGTACTTTATCAAAATCTGCTGAGCGGAAATGATTCGCTCGCTTTCGTTCCGGCAAGATAAGCATATCAGCAGGTCGATATTGGTTGGAGCTAGGCATCGTCCAATCACAAAACGGTTTTGAAATTTACAAAAGTCCGGCTACAAAAATAGCAAGTTCCGATATTGGTATGGGGCATTGGCCACAAAACGGTCTTGAACCATTTACAAAAAGTTAGCGCGAAAAACGTGATAGACCGAATTAATATCTGCGATGCGCTGCTGAAACGCAATGAAATCGAGCCATTTCTGAAACGTGTCATAATCGATGATGAAAAATGGATCACGTACGACAATCGGAAGCGTAAAAGATCGTGGACAAGGGATGGTAAGCCGTCACAAGCGTTCGCTAAGCCAGGATTGACGCCGAAAAAGGTGATGCTGTGTGTGTGGGTAAGACCGGACGGGAATCGTCCACCATGAGCTACTTCCAGTTGGTCAGACGATTGATTCTCAATTCTACGCAACTAGAGAGATTGCAGCCAGCAATTGAAAGAAAATGGCCCGAATTGAATTAATAGGAAAGGTGTTGTCTTCCATCATGACAACGCTCGACCACACACTTCTTTGATGACCCGTCAAAAATTGCGTGAGCTTGGTTGGGAAGTTTTGATGCATCCACCGTATAGTCCAGACATAGCACCCTCTGACTATCACTTGTTCCGATATCTGCAGAACTCTCTCAATGGAATTAAGCTGCTTTCAAAACAAACCTGTGAAAACCACTTGATTCAGTTTTTCAACTAGAAACCACAGAAGTTCTTCACCGATGGCATCATGGCTCTACCCGAAAAATGGCGAAACATTGCCGATAATAATGGAGCATGTTTGGTTTAAATAAATTCATTTTCAAACTACAAGAAAACTAGTTGAATTTTACTAAAAAAACGCCACGAACTTTTTCCCAGATCTGATATTTAGAACAATACATTAGACTGAAAACATTTCACTATCCTTAGCATAATCGGACTATTAGTTTATATATTTAAACACACGAAAACGGAGGATATTCCAGAGAAAACGACAGAAAATAGAAGAAGGAATGTATATTAAAAAAATTTGATAAATGTTTACATAACATTTTTTACCAAAGTTACTTATAAAATTCCAATTTTGATATGTAATATTAAATTTATGACACGTTAAAATTGAGTTGTATAAAATTTATAACAAAAACCTACATAAAATTTGCATTCCACGCTAAATGGCACTAAAGATTTATTACAAATTTTCAATAAAAATTCATATAAAATTTACAGTGTCAAGCGGCACTTGAGTCAAAAATTTTTAGAGTAAGTGATAAAAGTGAAATAAATTGCTTTAAAAATTAATTGCCTTAACGAAATTGTGTAATATTCATTTAAAATAATACATTTATGATAGAAATAAATTCATCGAAATCATTCCCATATTCCTAATACTAGGTCGTGTATATACGAGGTATATCCACAAAGTAAGTTCCGTTTCTATTTCTATCCGCGGCAACGCTGCGATCGCAGTTCCGAGCATGCGTGGCAGTTACTCTGACTCAAGCAGAAGAAATGTACGCCATTTTCAGATCGCGGCTGCCGACGTGTTCTTTGTAGTGCTTCTTTATGATGTCGGCCTTAATTGAAAATGCCGCCGCTTGTGAAATCAGATCTGTGATTTTTCTAAATGCAAAGAAGGTTAAACCAAGTGAAATTTATCGGCAAATCTGCGAGGTTTACGGACAAACTGCTATGAGTGATTCAATGGTTAGAAGATGGGTCAGACAGTTCAATGAAGGACGTGATCAAGTGCACGATGAAGAACGATGTGGACGCCCGTCTTTGGTTACTGATGAACTAGTTCCCGCAATTGAAGAGAAGCTTAAGCAAAATCGTAAGTTTACAATTAGTGCTCTTGCTATGGAATTTCCGCAAATCTCACGATCACCAATTCATGAAATTGTTAATGAAAAACTGATATTTCGAAAACTGTGCTCACGTTGGGTACCCAAAATTCTTACTGAACAACACAAAAAACAACGGATGGGCAGTGCACTTCAGTTTTTGACACGCTACAATGAAGACGGTGATGATTTTCTTTCTCGGATAGTCACGGGGATGAAACTTGGGTATCTTACGACACCCCAGAAACTAAACGGCAATCAATGGAATGGAGGCACACTTCGTCCCCAACGAAAGTTAAGCCTAAGCAAATCTTGACACCTCGAAAACTCATGTGCACCGTTTTTTGGGACAGAAAAGGCATTTTGCTGATTGATTTCTTACCACGAGGCCAAACAAGCAATGCACATGTTTACTGCGAGATCATTAAGAAATTGCGCCGCGCAATACAGAACAAGCGCCGAGGATTACTGTCGAAAGGTGTTGTTTTTTTCCACGATAATGCCCGACCTCACACTGCGAACGTGACAAAAGAACTCCTACAGGAATTTGACTGGGACGTGTTTGATCATCCTCCGTACAGCCCGGACTTCGCTCGTAGCGACTTTCATCTCTTCTTACACCTAAAATCTTTCCTTGGTGGTCGACACTTCAACGATGATGACGAGCTGAAAGAACATGTTACCACATGCTTGAAAACACAGGCGGCAACCTTCTATGAAGAAGGCATACAAAAACTTGTGCCACGCTATGACAAGTGCCTACAAAACTTCGGAAGCTATGTAGAAAATTAGTTTAACAGTTGTAGATTTTTGTACAATAAATATTTTTTTCTGTATCTGTACACGTTTTTTTTTATATAACCAAATGGAACTTACTTTGTGGATATACCTCGTATTTAATACTGTCAAAAGTTAAAAAAAATAATTCGGTGGAAAGCCACAAAAAGGATAAATACTCCAAGAAAGAACAATACTCTACCGATTGGAACAATTACTAAAAAGGAAAATAGGGGTCTGTTTTCGACAATGTTCTCTATATCTTTGTAGGTTAGGGTATCGTAATTTAAAAAATTGAGTAATAATGTATTTAAAAAATAGAAAGGAATCATATGAAGCAAAATTGTATGTTATAATCTAACAAAATAAAAGTCATAATTTTTTTTTTTACAAATCGTAATTTCTAACTAGCCTTTGTCATATATAAAGAAAAAAACAATTAAATACTCATATTTATTTAAAATTTTTAATTAAATAAACCGGCCAAGGGCAAGTCGGACTTGCGTAATGAGTGTTCTGTACTGAGGTGTAAAATGATCAATGACTTCACAAAACATACCCCAAATAATCTTGAAATTTTTGTTATTTTTTTCTATTCCAGATAAATTAATAAAGGTAATGCATTCGTGATAATTTGTTTAATTTACACCCTGTGGAGAATATTCTAGAATTTTTAAAAAATTTTTTGTTGTTTTGTAGTTGTTTTCGCGATAAGGAGGAGACAGGAATTTATAGCAATTTTTAAAAATAAAAAAAAAGTATGCGCAAATATTACATTATATATATATATTTCCACTCTCTTTTGACACCCTACTCAATGACTTTCCGACACTTCCGATTTCACTCCCCAAAACCAACCCCCTAAGTCAAAATTTAACTTTCAAAACTACATGGCTCTGACAATGCTATCAGTTCCTATATTAGGGCCAATTTTAACTTTCCATGTCAGATAGTTTCGGAAAAAATCGGCATACATACGGAAAGACACCGAAGTGATCTTATAAGTGTTCCGTACAGAAATACTAGTTATTTGTTTCACTAGGCAGTAAAGTAGCCTAATTAACTCGAGTTGGAATCTGATAATTGACATGTAGCCAAGGCAAATCTAAATCAGCACATATTTTAAACATATAGTTTTGTATATTTAGAAGAGTAACTTTAAACTCTACAGAAGTTTTTTTTTTATGGGTATAGCACACGTGCTGCAGGGAGGTCTCTAAAGCGCTACAGGAGCGACACGTGTGCGGAAAAAGCGATTCACGTTGTTCTTGAATCGTTGTAAATTTTACTCGGTGGGAAACACAGTCCTGGGCAAATTATTCCAAAGGGATGATGTTCTACATATAAAAGACTGCTTGAAATGCGTTGTACGAGGAGTAACAAGCTGAACCTCATACGGATGTGAAGTATCATCGCGACGTGTATTTCAATCATGCACCGCTCTGGGAGGAATTAAATGGGCCACATCCTCCGAACACTTTCCATAAAAATACTTGCAGAATAGGCTCAGGTAGCCAACTGTTCTTCGATGTTCCAGCGAATCAAGGCCGCTGGTCAGTTCCGGGTCTCCAATTAGACGAACAGCTCTTCTCTGAACAGAATCCAACAAATGCAGTGTATGTTTGGGAGCGGAGCCCCAAACATGGGAGCAGTATTCCATAGTTGGTCGAATTTGAGCTTTGTAAAGATTAACAGTTGTTGTGGAATGTACAGAAGTTGCCACGCGGTATGGCTGGCTAAAAATAAATATGCCCTACTTTCATCTAATTAGTAATTATAAATCAAATGTATCTGTCTGGGCGATTTAAAAACTATGTGACTGCTGGTATATTTGTGGTATGTGTCCTTCTAAAACTCCAATGACAAAGTCTACCGTTGTTGTCGTCTACCATAGGAGCAGAGCTCGACTTTAATATTGCAACTCTCGCTATTAAAAATACTTGTTTTCTCTTCTGGATTTATTGTGCTTTCCGCTTCAAATGCCTAAAATCCAATAACAAATATTTTTTTGTTTGCTTATAGAGAAGTAATGTGTCAGGTTTCCTAGTTTATAGAAGCCGAAATTCCTGCAAATTTGACACTTATTATTTTCCAGAGAGGATTCTATGTCTGATCGAAAGATAAGGAACTCATCAATACCGTACGAATGTTTAAAATGATAAAACAAGATAAGTTGTCATGCATTATGACGACGGTTTAACGTTACAGAATCCATAATAGTTATATCTAAAAATTTCAATTTATTTTAATCGTCACTCAACTTGCTAGACTTTAACTTGGAAACATACGTATCTTAACATAGCTATTTGGAATAGATCTCAAAGAAACCTTCACAAAATATCGAAATATCGAAATGCATATATTTAATCATCGATGTCTTGTGTGGGGGGTTTACTCCTAGACGTATTCCACATTTCTTAAATTCCATCCAAAGAGAACTATCAAAGAAAAGTTGGTTCTGGGAGAAATTCAGCTGTCTACATCCATCGAACAGTTTTCATAATAATACTTCCATGTCCCAAGAAATCGGGGTGTCCCGATATAACTATGTTGGGTACTGTAACGGAAACTTTTTTATAAAAAGTTGCCGCCTGAGTTTTTGTAACGTTAAATTCTATTTGATTACTATCTCTCCAACATAAAATTTCTTCCAGGTCTTTGTTAACATAAACAGCTTCCTATTGCCTGCGGATATTTGCATGCTTTGCATGATATAAGCGTACTGTCATATGCAAAGCTGTAGATTGGATTCTTGGTCCTTTCTAGATCGTTAATGTAAAGGAGAAAGAGAATAGAAAATAGTATGGATCCTTGGGGCATACCAGCGTTGATAATGAAGGTATTAAAAGGAAATCTGGCAACAGCCACTCGTAAAAACGCTCTCTGAGGAGTTCTGTTTGTGGCTCTCATGCTTCCTCGGAGAGCGTTCTTTACGAGTGGCGGTCGACGGATTTCTTTCGAACACCTTCACTATCAACGCCGGTGTGCCCCAGGGATCCATACTGTCTCCTACTCTCTTTCTCATTTACATTAACGATCTGCTGAAAAAGACGGGGAATCCAATCTACAGCTTTGCAGATGACAGTACGCTTGTCTCTTCATTCACCTTGAACGCTCGGACATCGGCTGCTCAGGCAAATATCCGCAGACAGACCTGGAAAAAATTCTATCTTGGGGTGACAGTAACCAAGTGGAATTTAACGCTACAAAAACCCAGGCGGCAGTTTTTTCTAAAAAAGTTAACGTTGCTGAACCCGATATAGTTATGTCGGGGCACTCCATTCCCCTAGCATCGTCGCTCAATTTGTTGGGCGTTAGTTTGGAAGCAAAATGTCCTAGCATGAACATGTTGCAGGCATAGCAAGGAGAGCTTCTCAAAAGTTGGGAATATTATTTCGAACCAGAAAGCTTTACACCCCACAACAACTGTTAATTCTTTACAAAGCTCAAATTCGACCAACTATGGAATACTGCTCCCACGTTTGGGGCTCCGCTCCCGAACATACACTGCATTTGTTGGATTCTGTTTAGAGAAGAGCGGTCCGTCTGATTGGAGACCCGGAATTGACCGGCGGCCTTGATTCGCTGGAAGATCGAAGAACGGTTGGGGACTTGAGTTTGTTCTACAAGTATTTTCATGGAAAGTGTTCGAAGGATGTAACCCGCTTAATTCCTCCCAAAGTGATGCATGTAAGAAATACACATCGCGCTGGTGCTTCACATCCGTATGAGGTTCAGCTTGTTACTCCGCGTACAACGCTTTTCAAGCAGTCTTTTATATGGAGAACGTCATCCCTTTGGAATAATTTGCCCAGCGCTGTGTTTCCCACCGAGTACAATTTACAGCGATTCAAGAACAACGTGAATCGCTTTTTCTGTACACATGCCATTCCTGGAGCGCTTTAGGGACTTCCCTGCATGTGCGCTAGACCCATAAAAAAAAGAGACATAACAGTCATAAATAAAACGATTCAAACATGAGCATGGCGTAGCCAAAAATCTATTATGCCAAACAAGGTCGAATGCCTCGGATATATCAAGGCATTCTCTCGAGAATCTTTAAAATGTTCAGTTGCGTTATTCCAGCCAAGTGTAACGTAAGTTAGAAAATCTCCTGTTGATCCTTCTAATAATATTGAATCATTCTGATGTTGATTGACAGCCTTTTTCAAACCTTCGATATTATTACGACAATAAATACGAGTATTTATATGAGCAGGGTTTGATGGATATAATAGGTTTGATTTCACTCAGAGTGAAGCATGCTAGATACATGAAGCTAATATATCACATCTGCATGAAGATGTTTACTCTTTATGACCCTTTTAATTTAGAAACTTGTCTTTTTGAAATAAGCTGTCCATGACTGCTTTTCTTGCCGAATAAAACCTGCGACTTCAAAACCAACGTGGACCGCTACCTCTGTCCATTTAGGGAATTTTCTAAACCACACATGCTGTGCCCATAAAAAAAAATAATAAGGCTATTTCTATGGAGGTAAAGGCACAGAACCTGTTAAAAAAATATTCCACCCTACATAGAAGTTATTCTTCACATACAGTTACATGTGCCAAGTGAGTTTTGAAGGCTGTGATTAAAAATTTTACGTTAGTACTTGCAATTAGAAAGTAGGAAAACTTAATTGCTAAGAAAAATATGGAAGAACTAATATAACTACATGTCGTTTAGATCTGTAATCAAATATTGTTTAAATCTGTTATAGTGGGATGTAATTAGCATAACAACTTGTTAGACTCCATTCCAGCTATACAGTTTTTTAGATCTGGTAAAGATTATAATATCATGTCATCTATGTATAAAATCAGTTTTTTTTTCAAAGGAACTAACGGCCTTTTTATAGTCTAGTTCTTTACAAATATGTCTCAATTTTTTGTTATTTCTAACTCATTCTCACGCCAAATCGTCCAAACACGTAAAAAGGCAATTGAAATAATTACTTTTATCGAAATATAGTTTTTATACGATCGGGTGATCAACCAAACTCAAAAGAAGCGTAAATATGAAGTAAAAATATATATTGACCCGTATTTTGAGAATAATAACAAAGAGCAGAATGAAGCTAGTTTTGGTGTTAAATAATCGATAGAATCTATTCCAGATAATAAAGTCAAGCTAAACAATCTAGTTCCTAAAACGTTTTTAACTGCCGTCTTCAGTTTTATATATTATATATCAAGGATTTTCTACAGCTAACGCTGTCTTCCTTCTCTCAGCCTTTGATTCCATCCGTTTCTATCTTCCCAGTCTCCATCTGTTAGACCCCTGTCCTCCATAGCCTCGCCCACATCGTCTCTTCACGATCTCTGGGTCTTTTTTTTCTTCTCCCTATAGGGCTCCACTCCGTTATTTTCTTTATCCATCTATTATCTTCGCTTCGTCTTATGTGTCCATACTATTTTAATCGTTTTTTTCAATGGTGTTTTATTCGTTCTCTTGATGTTCATTCTGCTTCTTATTTCTTCATTTGTTATTCTCTCCATACGTGTCACTCTACAACATCTTCTCCAATACTCCATCTCTACCGCGTTAATTTTAGATTTATTTCTTTTGCTGATCGTCCATGTTTCTGACCCGTATTATTGTATTTGTTTTTATATGCGTGTTTTGTTTCTCTTTGTAATGTGCTTGTCCCACAGGATCGAATTTAATTGTCTTATGCATGTCCGCGTTTGTCCTAATTTAGCTTTAAACCTTCTTATGATATTGCGTTTTTGGATGGAGTATTGGAGAAGATGTAGAGTGACACGTATGGAGAGAATAACAAATGAAGAAATAAGAAGCAGAATGAACATCAACGAGAACGCAATAAACACCATTGAAGAAAAACGATTAAAATGGTATGGACACATAAGACGAAGCGAAGATGGTGGATAAAGAAAATAATGGAGTGGAGCCCTATAGGGAGAAGAAAAAGAGGAAGACCCAGATGATCGTGGAGAGACGATGTGGACGAGGCTATGGAGGACAGGGGTCTAACAGATGGAGACTAGGAAGATAGAAACGGATGGAATCAAAGGCTGAGAGAAGGAAGACAGCGTCAGCTGTAGAAAATCCTTGATATATATATATATATATATATATATATATATATATATATATATATATATATATATATATATATATATATAATATATATATATATATATATATATATATATATATATATATATATATATACATATATATATATATATATATATATATATATATATATATATATATATATATATATATATATATATTAAATATTAATGCATGCCTAAGAGGTTTTGTTCATAGTTTTCTAGGGTCTATTCTGCAAGTATTGTCATGAAAGGTATTTAATGTATGTACCCAGCTTAACATTGCCCAAAGTGATGCGTTCTAGGGTTACATGTTACGTCGTGCTAATATATCAGATCTATATGAAGTTCAACTTGTCATTCTTCATATCAATCTTTTCAAGAATTCTTTAATGTGGAGAACCTTATCCCTGCAATAAATTTCCTTGCAATCCGTATGCCCTGCCCTAAAAAAACTCTGAAACTATAAATCTTTTACTCTAGGAGTAATAAAACTGATTTTCAGGATTTAATAACAGTCCATTCAACTGTTGCCAATTTGCAATTATTATTGGGTGTGTGAATTAATTTTGAGGGATTTTTTAGTAAAAATCTCTCTTTATTGTAAAAAAATGGTTATAAATTGATTATTCAAAGTATTGTCCAGCGCTAGCCACTACTGTTTCCCATCGTTGTGGAGAGAACTCATCTTTTGAGGCTATTCACGGATAAACGCATTTTTTGGTGTCCTCATAAGAATGGAAGCGCTGTTCAGACAGGCCATGCGTCATTGATCGGACCAAGTGATAATCAGAAGGAGCAATGTCTGTGAGTACGGCGGGTGAGGTAGGACATCCCATACAAGCGGTTCTAGCGTTTTCTTGACGAGTTTTGCAACATGTGGCCGAGCGTTGTCATGTTGAAAAATCACTTGTGTGTCTTTTGGCAAATTGTGGCCATTTTTCCTTCAACGGTCGGTTCAATTGCATCAACTGATGTCGATAACGTTCCCCAGTAATAGTTTCGTTGGGTTGAAGTAGCTCATAATACACTACACTCAGCTGATCTCACCAGATACACAGCATAAACTTGGAGCCATGAATATTTGGTTTTGACGAGAATGTTGGTGGTTCACCGGGCTTCATCCATGATCTCTTGCACTTTGGATTTGCGTAGCGTATTCATTTTTCATCACCAGTTACGATACAATGCCAAAAACTTTTCCGATTGTGCCGTTGAAGCAGTCGCTCACAGGTGAAAAATCGCCTTTCAACGTCTCTCGATTTCAATTCGTAAGGCACCCAATTTTCTTGTTTTTAAATCATTCCCAGTGCTTATAAGCGGTACATGGAAATGGTTGTGGGATCAACGCTTAATGATTCTGCAAGTTATTTTTCCATTTGGCACGAGTCTTTATCGAGTAATGTTTCGAATTCTTCATCCTTAAACTTTTTCGGTTGGCCTATTACTGCAAAAACCAAGAAAAACCACTAGTAATAAAATAATCTCTTGAGAGATAACTGCCCCATTACTAGATTTATGTTAGAATATCGCGACGTGATTTGAACATATTGTGGTCGCCGCGTGTTATATAACATTATTCATTTTTTACATTTCATTAAAAAGTCGATTTTCTGAATATATCTTTGTATCACAATAATATCAATAGAAATTATCCCTAAAATATTTCTATAGATAAAATCTAAAATTCGACATCTGCCGATGTGTGTTAATGTGCATATGTTTGTATGCAACTTCCTTCTACGTATAGGTAAATCATCTGAACATATATTTTACTATATTTGATTAAAGTAGGTTCAGAAACAATACAAATATCAGAAAAATAATAGGCAAGGAATTTTTTTTTGTTCTTCTTTTCACTAATATCTTATAAACATTAACACAATATTCGCATTTCTTGATGGAAAAACGTTCATTGGGACAGCGAGTCGCGAGGTTCAGGTTGACCGGGAAAAAACTTCTCCCGATTAGGTTAGGTTAGGGAAGGCTCAACTTTAGTTAGTCATTTTCTTTAATTTTTCAAGAAAAAGTTTCTATTTATGTCCTTTAGCGTCGTTAAAACTTAAAACATTAATCTTAACAGTATCATCAACAAAAATCAATACTATGTCTCGATGGAATGAATTAAATAATATTCTTAAGTCAAATGGTTGTCTACCATATGGATGATAGATGCCCAGATCTCACCAGCATCGCCTGGTGTAATACCATCGCATCGGCTTAGGCTGCATGAAGTTGCTTAAAGTTTTGTGGCTGTGCCGATGTCCCGGACTGTGGGACCAAATAGCATGATGAGGCACCTGGATACAAAAACTGCGGAGGTAAAATGGTCCCCCGTTCGGATCTCCGGGTGGGGGCTGGTTCAGGGGCGTCAATATGCAGAGATCATAATTTTAAGGTAGATGTTTGCAACATATGAGATTTAAACTCGAACATAAATTCAGAGCATCAACACCTGCAATCAAATAAACTTCATGTACTCTCTCTCTGTGAAACCAAGTCAATTCAACGACCAGCACAGTCAACTATCTTTATCCTGGGTACGACTTCTATTCCCGATTTAGGCGTAACTTTGGAATCTGTCTTTTTGTCAGAAGCGACTTTTCATGCCAACGAGAATAGGATCTGGAGCCTCCAAATTTTAATGTTATGTGGTTAAAATAACGACTCAACAAACCACAAGGTTCATCTGTATCCTCTATCCACTACCAAGTGATACTAACTTTAAAGCACTTTTCGCTTCTCTTGCAGACACCATCGATCATTTACAAATTAACTATCCAAATGCCGAAATTGCCATCCTGGATGATTTTAATGTCCACAACATCAACTGGCTTAAACATTCAAATACTACCGATGAAAAAGGTCGTGAAGCTGAATCATTCTCAATCAGTTGTCGCTTAACTCAGCTCCAACGCAGATCCCTGATCGAGACGGGGAGTTCGCCAGTCTTCTTGATCTATTTTTAACCACCAGTCCTTAGATTTGCGCGGTCATCGTAAATCCGCCGTTAGGTTCTTCCGACCATAAACTGCTTTCGACATCGAGTATTCTACAAATAAGTGACAGAGAGGCGCCTACACCGCGCAAGGTTTGGCACTAAAAATCTGCTAAATGGGAAGATCTCACGGAGTATGTTCTAACTTTCCCTTAGTTAGACGTTTGTTTTCGATTCGACGACTCATCTGACTATGCCAGGAAGGTTTCCGATGTTATTTTGGCTGGTATGGAAGCTTACATTCCTTTTTCGAAGAAATGCCCTGCTTGGTACGACTGTAAATGAAAAGAAGCAGTTGCTTCTAAACATCTTTCCTATTGTTCGTGCCGGGAACAGATGCAAAGAAATTATCGACGAAACCAAGGAGGCACACAATCAATGAATTAGAAACAAACTTCTCGCTTCTCGCAACAATTCCAATTTCTTTAGGTCAGTCGCTAAGGCAGTCAGACAAAATTTCACCAAATCCATCATACCACCGCTCACACAGCTAGACAAATCTATTGCAACTACACCTGTGAATGATGTTGTCTTCAGACAGCGTATCATAAATGATACGCCAAAAAGGCTTTCGGCGCTGACGGAATACCTGCCACAGTTCTCAAAAACTGTGCGAGGGAACTAACACCTATCCTTTCCTGCTGGAAATGTGCCACAGTTCAGCCGATACCTAATAAAGGCAAGAAGACCTTTCCAAATAACTACCGACCAGGCACACTGTTTTCAGTAATATCGAAAGTAATGTCTGAAAAGTTCTGTTTGTGGCTCTCATGTTTCCTCGGGGGGCGTTCTTTACGAGTGGCAGTCGACGGATTTCTTTCTGACACCTGCACTATCAACGCCGGTGTGCCCCAAGGCTCCATACTGTCTCCTACTCTCTTTCTCATTTACATTAACGATTTGCTGGAAAAGACCGGGAATCCAGTCTACGGCTTTGCAGATGACAGTACGCTAATCTCCTCATTCACTTTGTACGCTCGAACATCGGCTACAGACAATCATTCAACTTAACAAAGACTAGGAAGAAATTCTATCTTGGGGTGACAGTACCAAGTGGAACTTAACGCTACAAAAACCCAGGCGGCAGTTTTTTCTAAAAAATTTAATGTTGCTGAACCCGACATAGTTGTGTCTGAGGACTCCATTCCTCTAACATCGTAACTCAGTTTGTTGGGCGTTAGTTTGGGAGCAAATATATCCTGGCATGAACATGTTGCAGGCATAGCAAGGAGAGCTTCTCAAAAGTTGGGAATATTATTTCGAACCAGAAAGCTTTACACTCTACAACAACTGTTAATTCTCAAACTTCTCAAATTGGGGGGCTCCGCTCCCAAACATACACTGCATTTGTTGCATTCTATTCAGGGAAGAGCTGTTCGTCTGACTGAAGACCCGGAAATGACCTTGATTCGCTGGAACATCGAAGAATGGTTGGCGACTTGAGCCTATTCTACAAGTATTTTCATGGGAAGTGTTCGAAGGATGTAGCCCGCTTAATTCCTCTTAAAGCGGTGCTTGTTAGAAAAAACGCGTAGCGCTAATACTTCACATCCGTATGAGGTTCAGCTTGATACTCCTCGTACAATGCTTTTTAAGCAGTCTTTTATATGGAGAATATCATCCCTTTGGAATAATTTGCCCAGGAATGTATTTCACACTGAGCACAATTTACAGCGATTCAAGAACAAAGTGAATCGCTTTTTCCGCACATATGTCGCTCCTGTAGCGCTTTAGGGACTTCCCTGCAATACTGTGTGCTAGACCTATACAAAAAATTATATGTTTATAGAAGGTTAATGAAGTTCAGACAACGCTTACAAATTCCTTAAAACAACTAACCTTTAAAAGTTTTGTAATTCAAAAAATGCAAAATCATTCAGTTACATTGACAAATTAACTGACAATTCAAAATTCATATTATTAACGTATAAGCAGCATGTAGCTAAAAATAAATCCACATTTATACACTCGATGAAGAATAGAGGTAAAAGGATGCATTACCCCATTACCTGACATGGATGAACATGGCAGATTATTACATAAATTTAGCTTGGGAATTATATACTCTTCATATACCTGTATAATTCATCAGCAAATAAAGGCAATATGATGATGACTAACCAATAATCCTCGAGTCTTCAAGTGTAATACTAACAGAGTCTTTTTATACTCTGGACGCTTCGATAAACATGATTGATTTAGTTTGCTTTTGTAAGATATTCAATAGCATGGCAAAAGTTTAAGAAATTGATGTCTTTGGTCTTTGAGATTAGAGAAGGAAAACCAAATTTATTCATTAAGATTTTTACAGGGTAGGATTTCTCCAAGTATAAACACTAACCTTTTTATGTCATTGGTAAAATTAATCTACATAAGTGTATGTAATTGGTACATAAAATACAGCTAGAAAAATAATTTTAAGTGATCCAAAGTGCTCCTTGTACTTTTTGTCAATACCATTAATTATACTCAATGGTTATGTTCTTGGATCCGAGTGGAGATTCTTCTGTTTGTTTGCTCTATGTACAGGGTGAGTCAACGATAGAGTAAAGTTCATTATCTCATTTGTGTCAGGAATGAAGAAAAATGATAAATACAATAGTTTTAGGGAATGTTAAGGTGCACAGTTTAAAATTATTTTTGAGTATACAGGATACTTCAAAAGAGTGTGGCCTATAATATATGTTTACGTAAAATTTTATAACTTTTTTATTAATAATGTTATGTACCTAAACCTAGTAGTTTTTCTAATATTTCATTTTTTTTTAAATACTAGTTTTGAGTTTTGTAAAAAATTGCCAGTAGCGCCATTGTTTCTGAAAGTGGAATAATTATAATTAATACGAGCATTCTATAGAGATGAAAAACAAAGATATATGTAAAGAAATTTGAGTTAGATGCTACAAGGTGTTCAAAATAAATTTAAGCATTTGGACTATTTTAAATTGAAAAATCTCAAATTTGTTAAATGGCACATTCTGTATGTTATTATTTTTTCTGATAGATTTTACAAAACCCTCCAACTTTTATTAAGTATGTCATATACCTATTTCTAATAGTTTTCGATTTATTTTGAATTTTTTAATTTTTACCCCTGTTTTTAATGCACATCATAGTTACCAAGATAAAACAAAAGTGTAGGCATTGTCAAATTTTCACATGTCTATTAAGCAAGTAAAAATTGTTTAATTTGTTGTAGTAAGTAACATATAAAGGTAATAGTTATGAATTTTCCTAAAAATGAATTAATTGATATGATTTATATACTGGGCGAGGCACAGTGGGGAAAAACGAAAAATCGTGTTTCAAAATTGTCTAGAGCCTTCAATTTTGGTTCGATTTGGACGATTTTTTTTCTTAAATTGAAGCTTATTAAATTCCGAAAAAAGTTGTCGGAGCCGATTTTGCAATTAAACTTTTGTTTCAAAATGGCGGACGTCTTCAAAATGGCGGTTTCTGATTATGTAGCGACTGAGACACAGAAAACGCTTACAGTTTCAAACCAAGTTGTGCTAAAATGCGTGTATGTATGTTTTTTTATGTCGCAGATAATATATCTAATATCACAGTTACAAGATTAATAATAATGAACCCAAAATGGCTGCCATGAACAATAAAAGTATTATAAATATGAATAAACGTACCATTATTATTTTATATCCATAACATTTGCATAAATAATTTCTTTAAGGTTGTTAATTATAAATAAAATTTACAGCAGCAATATTCTAGCAATAACTGCATAAAAATTTAAATCCCGCTACTAAACTTGAATGATCTGACTGCCACAGAGAAACTTTCTTGCTCGATTCAATTTTGGCATCCGCCATATTTGATTTGTCATTTTAAGTCAATTGTTGACAGCTTTGTTTGGAATTTAATAAGCTTCAATTTAAAAAAAAAATCGTCCAAATCGAACTAAAATTGAAGGCTCTAGATAATTTTGAAACACGATTTTCCGTTTTTTCCCTCTGTGCGAGTCGGGAAAAAATTGTTTTTTGGCAGTAAGGCTTTACGGAGCGAACTACCCTAAGAGACGTATACCATCTAGAAAATCTTTTCAGTGCTTAATGGTTTGATGATAGTGGTAGCGTTGAGTATACGAAACGAAAAGTAGTGAACCAGAATGCTACCAATGAGGAAAAAGAAATGGAGATTTTACTTTATGTTGAAGATAATCCCCAGAATCAGCAGCTGTCAACTAGCTGACTTATCTGACACATCCCAATCTACGTCTAATCAGACCACGAAAAAATACAAGTATCATCCCTTTCATATGGAACTACACCAAGAACTTCAAGCCCGGGATTTTGAACGATGAGTAAACTTTTGTACCACCATGAATGGAGCAATAGAGGCCGATCCAAATTTTTTATCCAAAATAATGTTTTCTGATGAAGCTACTTTTCGCAGTAATGGAGCAGTTAACAGCCATAACATGCATTATTATTTAAAAGTTAATCCATATTGGGTCCGAGAATTTCAAAACCAAAACCATTGGTCACTTAATGTATGGTGTGGAATATTAAATTTTCGAATTAATGGTCCATATTTTTTCCGCGAACCGCTTGACGGGCCTAGATATCTAAATTTTTTGCAAAACGAATTACTCCAGCTTCTTAGAGAAGTCGATAATTTTGAAAGGGAACAAATGTGGATTCAACAAGACGAAGCTCCTGCTCATTACCACCGGAAAGTTCGGGAATTTTTAAATGATCTGTAGGGATGGATTCATTCAGTGGCCTCCTCCCTTATGTGACTTAACACCTTTGGACTTCTTTTTGTGGAAATACATTAAAGATCGTGTTTATGTGAATCCCCCTACAACACCAGTAGATATGGAAAATAGGATACGGGATGCGTGCAGGACAATAACGCCCTTTATGCTAAGGAAAGTGAAGGAAAATATAGTAAAACGACCAAACATGTGTATTCAAGTAGACGGGCATATTTTTGAACATTTATTACGTCATAATAATTAATCATTAGATAGGTTAAACTATATTAAAATTTTTATTAACTATTTGTTTATGTTTTCACAATAGCGTAAGTGTATTAAAAACAAGAGTAAAAATTGAAAAATTCAAAATAAATCGAAAACTATTAGAAATAGGTAAATGACATACTTAATAAAAGTTGGTGGGTTTTGTAAAATGTATCAGAAAAAATAATAATATATACGGTGTGCCATTTAAAAAATTTGAGATTTTTAAATTTAAAATAGTCGAAATGTATAAATTTATTTTGAACACCCCGTAGCATCTAACTCAAATTTCTTTACATACATATATATATATATATATATATATATATATATATATATATATATATATATATATATATATATATATATATATATATATCTCTATTTAACGCTCGTACCAATTATGAGTATTCCACCTTCAGAAACAATGGCGCTACTGGCAATTATTTACAAAACTGGACACTAGTATTTTTTAAAAAAAATTGAAATATTAGAAAAACTACTAGGTGTAGGTACATAACATTATTAATGAAAAAAGTTATAAAATTTTGCGTAAAATTTAAAGATAAATTGGAAAATAGGATGTTCCATTTAAAAAACCATTGTTATATCGGCCACAGTTTTTTGAAGTAAATAATTAGAAAAAAAAGGGAAATACTGGAATCCATACACATACAGATAACACCCACTGCAATAAACGAAAAAAACAGATGTAAATAACCTAAACCGTACCTACCTACTAGTTATATAAAGTCCTTCACATTAAGTGTTGTTTGTAGAAAGTAAAAAATGTGTTTTGACAGTGATTTAAAATTAACACCCCCCATACAATGAACTACTTTCTAAGGTAAGGCCATCATTAATTTATACAGTTAAGTGGCTTAAATTAAAAACTACGAAAAGCTACAAATATTTTAACATCGAAATACACGTCAAATTGATTAATTACTTATCTATATTTAATTCTTCTAATATAATCTTTTAGAGCAAATTTTGAAGAAGACCTCTTCCGAATGTCGAAACGTCAATAAACATATACCGAATCCAAATCCAAATAGTTTTAATGATCTAATTCCAAGAACACGTAAATTATAATATATATATATATATATATATATATATATATATATATATATATATATATATATATATATATATATATATATATACATCATCACTTATTTCCGTCGATCTGTCTGTGTCTCTATCGGTCTGTTGGCACGATAACTTTCGAACAAGATAAGATATCAGTTTCAAATTTGTTACAAAATGGGGTAAAGCGTCCCTAGACTTTTAAAGAAAAAACAATGTCAGCCTCAGTTCCCCTTTCGACTTCTCCATTTTAGCCAAATCTCTTTTCCTGGAGGCACTTTTTCACATTTAAAAAGATCTAATAATCGCTGGGAGCTAGATCTGGTGAATATGGAGGATAAGGAAGCAATTCATAGCCCAATTTGTCCAATTTCACCAACGATTTTATAGAACTGTGAGCTGATTCATTATCATGGTAAAACAACACTTTTTAGTGTTCCGTACGGAACACTTATAAGAACACTTCGGTGTCTGTCTGTCTGTTTGTCACATCCGATTTTCTCCGAAATTATTTATCATAGAAAGTTGAAATTTGGTAATAATATAGGAACTGATGGCCTCATTAGAGCCGTGTAGTTCTGAAAGTCAAATTTTGACTTAAGGGGTTAGTTTTGGGGGGTGAAATCGGAAGCGAGAACAAATTTTTTTTAGTAGGTCATCGAGTGTAGTGTCAAATGAAAGCTTGTGAAAACACGAATAATATATATATATATATATATATATATATATATATATATATATATATATATATATATATGTATATATATATATATATATATATATATATATATATATATATATATATATATATATATATATATATATATGTATATATATATATATATATATATATATATATATATATATATATATATATATATATATATATGTATATATATATATATATATATATATATATATATATATATATATATATATATATATATATATACGTATATAATGTAATACTTGCGCATACTTTTCTTTGTATTATTTTAAAAAAATCGCGAAAAATCGCTGTCCCCCTACCTTATCTCGAAAAGTACTGATCAAAGTTTTGAAAAAAATTCTGGAATATTCTCCACGGGGTGTAGATTGAACAAAAATTATCACGAGTGCATTACCTTTATTAATTTATCTGTTATATAAAAAATTCAAGGTCATCAATTTTCAGTTAAGATTGGAAACAAACTTTGTTGAAAACTTATTTGGGGTGTGTTTTATGAAGTCACTGATCATTTTATATCGCCATTTTTTATTTTAAAAGCAATCAACGTACGGAACACTAATTGTGCGGGTTCAACTTACACTTGACCGGTTTTTTTCTTAATTAAATGCGGTCCAATAAATTAACGTAATAACCTCTAATTGCCAAAACCTTTCCAGTTGGTTTTTGTGTTTTTGGACGCTTCGATCGGCTTTCATGCGGTTCCAGTCATAACCTGTTGTATTATCCTATTCTCTAATTCTAATTTGCATCTTAGTGGTTCTCTTGAGGTTGTTAAGCATTTAGTTTTTCCAGTAGAGATGATCATATTTAGTGTTCTTGCCTTCCTAATAAAAAGTGATAGAAGTTCTTGCAGATTGTCTTCGGTTTTTGCAAAGAAAGCCGCATCATCTGCGTAACATAAGATCTTTATTTCTTTTTCTCTCATTTTATACCCTTTGCCAGTGCATACTTCTGAGATTATTTCGTACATGATGATCTTAAATAGTAGGGGGCTTAATGAGTCGCCTTGTCTGATGTCGCTATAGACTGGAATTGGTTCCGTTAGTTCTGTGTTTACAAGTGCTTGAATTGTGTTAAAGGCGCAGATGTTTTTGATAGTCTCAATTATGTCTTGTGGTATTCCTCTATTGTAGAGTAGTTCTATCGCATTTTCGAGTTGGACTACATATTATAAAACAAAGTCCTCCGCCGCGTCTGTCTGTCTGTCTGTTCGCGATAAACTCAAAAACTACTGAACGGATTTTCATGCAGTTTTCACCAATAGATAGAGTGATTCATGAGGAAGGTTTAGGTATATAATTTGTCAAGGTTTTGTGTAAATTGGCTGAAATATAACGATAATTGTTTGAAGTGTCGGAAAATGTCAAGCCACCTGGGAGCTTTCATCGAAAACGCTGCCTAATTCCTTTGAGATATAACAAAACAATGCATGGTGGGATATTCCTCTTTTATAGATCTACAAAAAAGTCCGCGATGGCATATATGTTATCTATCTTTTAAGGATAGCTTACTATACCCATTCTATCTTCTAAAAAAATGGTCACGTACAATGCGGTAATTGGAAAGCTATTTAGACGGATACAGTATTAATCCTTATCAACTTAAATACGTTAGTTACCTTAAGCATTTCATGCACATTATTATAATCTTTATACCATATAATTTAAATGAATATCTTAGGAGTTATCGCAAAAAATTAACGCGCGCGAAAATAAATTCAAGCGTGTTTCTCACACCGATGACGGGACTCTGCATTGGTTTTGATATTTTAGAGTAAAATTTCAAGGTCGCATTTCTGCTTTGTGTTTAGGTAGATAGATAGATACTTACATACTTATTATAGACAAGGCGAAATCGGCGCCATCGTTGGAAAAAATTTTCTAATTGAATTTTTTTTCATAACCTTCTCCAGGAGATGCCCCTGAAAGAGGATCAACATGTTGCCGGGCGGTAACCTGGTCCGAATTTGTTTAAAACAAATTTTTTTAAAACAAAGTCCAAAAATTGAAATTTTCGCCCCGGAACAAGTTTTTTTAGGTAAATTGGACCATTTTGAACAAAAAATGTCTCTTGTGAATTTTCTCTAAAATGCGCCGTTTTCGAGATATCGGCGATTTTAGGTGCGAGAAAACGCGAAAATGGCCACTTTCATCTCCCAATATTGGGGTCAAAAATTAAAATTTTCAATGTTGCCAAGTGTCCAAATTAAAGTTTGAGATCTCTTCTACAAATTACCGTAGGAAATATTGCAATATCTTTATTTTTAAACATTGTTTTTTAACAGTTAACAAATTGCGTTCGAGCGCCCGCGGCCCGCATCGAAACTGTATACATAGATATATACGCAACGCCCGTACGTAGGCGCGCGGAACTGTATACGCACTGCGATGCTCTATAAAGCTTTGTTTCTTGATTTCTTATTAAAATTAATATATTTGAAAAGTATGTAAAAAATATTTATTTATTAAAGAGTAATTGTTATATCAAATTTAATTATTATAACAAATGAATATAAATAAAAATTCAATATTCGATTAGGATGGTAGAAGAATTAAAACAATTTTATGAAATCTAACTTATATATATTTAATAGAATTTTCGCAAATATTTAAATTACACCCACACATGAGTATACAACTTACGTTGTTGCTTTTGCAATTACATGCATTAGTTTTACAATTTTTTGTACATTTACATTGCCTAATTAACGAATCTGGTATCGAATTTTTTAACATGAATTTGGGTAACAATTCACCTGTTTCTATAGTGTAACCAAATTCTGTTGCATCTAAATGTCGATACCGAGAATACAATGACATTTTCCATATGTACGTTTGTAGTGAAGCTCGTGAAATGTGCAATTTTAAAGCATCGGATGTACATGGAATTTTTCCAAAATTAATACCCATCCCACAAGAACGTTCTAAAATTATTTGTCTAGCATTATCTGCTGTTTCTCCAGCTTTATTCAAAATTTTCAAATACAATTTTTCTAATGCATTGAATTCCATGGCATTTAATTGTAAGCCAGTACCAAGTGGGGTTAATGCATTTTGAGTATCTAAATCAAAGACTAAATCTAAAGCTTTATTTTTAGTACCTACTTTACTAGTAGTATCACAGCCTGTAAACGCATGTAAAGCAGGCAAAACTTGACAAACTTGACTAGTTAAATATTCAGCAGCTACATTACAAGACAATAATCTTGGCTTCTGACCAACTACTTTAAAATACAATCCTGTACAACCAATTATTTTGAAAAAGCTCCAATAATGAATTGCTAATATAAAAATTGAATTTTTTGAAATGATTCAAAATTTGGTTGTTGTACAACATCATCACACTTACCACAGAAAATGCACTTATGATCACATTTAACTCGTTTAATAGAAAAAGACATAATTACACATGTACATACTTGTAAGGGCGGAAAAGAAATGAATAAACTATTAAAGTGTCCGACTCTTATTTAAGCAATAGCATGTTTGAACTTTTGCATGATACTTCACGTTACAGCGAGTTGCAGCGCGTATACAGTTCCGCGCGCCTACGTACGGGCGTTGCGTATATATCTATGTATACAGTTTCGATGCGGCCGCGGGCGCTCGAACGCAATTTGTTAACTGTTAAAAAACAATGTTTAAAAATAAAGATATTGCAATATTTCCTACGGTAATTTGTAGAAGA
Organism: Pachyrhynchus sulphureomaculatus; assembly: GCA_019049505.1. NCBI lineage: Eukaryota > Metazoa > Arthropoda > Insecta > Coleoptera > Curculionidae > Pachyrhynchus > Pachyrhynchus sulphureomaculatus. The sequence goes on from CM032446.1 coordinate 244,477,818, forward strand.
GATCTCAAACTTTAATTTGGACACTTGGCAACATTGAAAATTTTAATTTTTGACCCCAATATTGGGAGGTGAAAGTGGCCATTTTCGCGTTTTCTCGCACCTAAAATCGCCGATATCTCGAAAACGGCGCATTTTAGAGAAAATTCACAAGAGACATTTTTTGTTCAAAATGGTCCAATTTACCTGTTCCGGGGCGAAAATTTCAATTTTTGGACTTTGTTTAAAAAAAATTTGTTTAAACAAATTCGAACCAGGTTACCGCCCGGCAACATGTTGATCCTCTTTCAGGGGCATCTCCTGGAGAAGGTTATGAAAAAAAATTCAATTAGAAAATTTTTTCCAACGATGGCGCCGATTTCGCCTTGTCTAATTAATAAAATTGATAGTTCTGAACATACTTTTATTTCATTGAGTTTTATCAAATGTCAACGTTATTAGTCGTTTGTTTCGGTTTCTTTTCACATCGTGAATCATTTTAAAGTTAATTAATATTAAGGTCGCATTTTTTATTTGTTTCGTGTTGTCATTCGTGTTGGTGTAAGTGCATAAGTAAGTATTTGAGTGAAATTTGTCGGAAGTTATTAATCCATAAAACTGATTTATGTTATCTTTGAGATTTTTTTTAGGTTGATAGGTAGGTACCTATTATTTACGTTTAATTGACATGTTAAAGTACCTACACATGATAATTTAAACATGCCTCGGCGAAGATCTAATATAGGACGCAGTACGTCGTCTGCCAAAAGAGTTCGTTTGAGTCGAAGCAACGAAAATGATCAAGAGAGGGATGTTCGTTTATCGTTGGACTGTGAAAGGCATGTTTCCCAAAGAGCACGAGAATCGTCGGTGGATCGCACAGTTCGTTTATCGTTGGACCGTGATAGGCATAATGCTCAAAGAGAAACAGAAACGCCTGAAGATAGATAACTCCGCTTACGTAACGACTGTATTCGGCACAGAAATTTAAGGAATATTATACAAAATAATAACAGTAGAACGCAAAATACTAATAGATGGCCCAATAAAGAATATTCTGCAATGAATTACCATTCATCTATTGATTACAGAAACGATCCGGCGATATATATAGGCTCTCCTTCTATACTAAGTTGGGAATGTGGAATCTTTGGCACAATGACACTACTCAGTATATATCACCACTACACCAAACACTTTATTTTTGCACTCGACGCGCGTTTCGCTAACCATGTTAGCTTCATCAGGAGCGATGATGACCAGTCAATCATCGCTCCTGATGAAGCTAACATGGTTAGCGAAACGCGCGTCGAGTGCAAAAATAAAGTGTTTGGTGTAGTGGTGATATATACTGAGTAGTCTCCTTCTATAGTTTGTCAATACTGCTCAGCTCTAAAATGGAAAGATGAGTCCAAGTGTATATGTTGTTCCAATGGTAAGGTTAAACTAGACGACATAGTTGCGCCACCAGATACTTTAAAATCACTCCTTGACGGAAATCACCCAAAACATACAGAATTCATACGTAATATTCGTCGGTACAATAACGCTTTTCAGATGACATCATTCAAAAGCCAACGGGGGGTTGAACATGGTTTTATGCCAACATTTAAGGTCCAGGGACAAGTTTACCACCTTGCAGGTAGTCTTCTTCCATATCGACCTGAAGACCATAAATTTTTACAGATTTATTTTATTGCTGATCCAGAAATTCAAACAGCTACCCGATGTAATATAAACAGTATTAATACAAGAGCATCACTTGATAGCTCTATAGTCAGGTCTTTGACATGTTGCATTCACATAACAGATATGCACAATCTTTTAAAACTGCCATGGGAAGTGTTCCTCCTGATGTCCCAGACTACAATGTACCTACTGGTGAGCTCCGTGGACGATATAATGCCCCCTCTACAATTGAAGTAGCAGTTGTGATTGCTGGACAACAATTCGACAAAAGGGATATGGTACTACGAAGTCGAGACTGAACTACATCGCTCATATGACAGCTTACAATCTCCTTTGATGTTTTGTCGAGGCGAAGACGGATATTCAGTTGATATTCCACAAGCTATTCCTGTTACTAGAGAACCAGTACAAGTGTATTTTACTGAAAACAACATAAATGATGTTGTAAACAATCCTCGAGGCACGACGTTGACAGCATTTTTCAAATTATGTTCAGAAGAAGATTTTGCCCGAACCCTGACGTATGATGAAGTCTCAGGCTATTACACGTGGAACCAAGTTACTAAAAAATTCCAACGGCGGAAACAAGGAACGGTAGTTGAAGGTTATCCTGACGTGAGAAAAACAGACGCTCTTGGCAGAGTTTACGTAGTTCATCCTAACAGTGAGTGCTTTCACTTGAGGATGCTACTCCACGTAGTAAAAGGCCCTACTTCTTTTATTAGCCTACGTACTTTTCAAGGTATAACTTATGAAACATTCCAAGGAGTTTGTAAAGCAATGAGTCTGTTAGAAGACGATACTCATTGGGAAAGTACGCTTTCTGAAGCTGCCTTATGCTGTTCAGCTAACTCACTTAGATATTTATTTGCCATCATGATATCGTTCTGTCAAGTCACTGACCCTCATCTCCTTTGGCAAAATTATCGCGAAAGCATGGCTGAAGATATACTGCATAGCAGACGTCAAGAATTGTCATCAGATAATTTGGATTTCGATCAAAATATCTTTGATGAAGTTTTATTTGAATTGAATAAAGAAGTGGAATCTCTATCAGGCAAATCTATAAAAGATTTTGGATTCATCTTACCATTAAATTTCAATTTGAATGCAACGATCAATGCAGAATATTTACGAGAAACAAACTATAACCATTCCCGACTTTTACAAGTCATTCAAGATGAATGTCGCTTGAATCCTGAACAAAAAAATCTTTATGACATAATATTGTCGTCAATTAATAGTAATGAAGGAAAAATGTTTTTTTTTAGATGCTCCTGGCGGCACGGGTAAAACATTTCTAATAAATTTACTATTAGCAAAAGTAAGATCTGATAGAAAAATTACCCTTGCTGTGGCATCGTCCGGCATAGCAGCCACACTTTTGGAAGGTGGGCGAATCGCCCATTCCACATTCAAACTTCCACTGAAAATATGTAGTGATGACGTCTCGAGCATTTTTAATATTTCAAAACAAAGTAACGCTGGAAAATTAACGAAAGATTGCAGTTTGATTATTTGGGACGAGGCTTCTGTGTCTTATAAAGCCTCAGTTGAGGTATTAGACAGGACAATGCGAGATTTGCGCAACAGTAACTGCCCAATGGGTGGCTGCACTGTTTTGTTCTCTGGAGATTTCCGTCAAATTTTGCCTGTTATAACTAGGGAGACGAGAGCAGATGAAGTCAATGCATCGCTCAAAAGATCGTATCTTTGGCCACATATAACGAAATGTGAACTTAAAACCAACATGAGAATTTTATCGTCTAGCGAAGATAATAATAACCACTTGCTCCAAATAGCTAATGGTGAATTTCAAGCTGGAAATGTCTGTATCTCTCTTAATAATCTTTGTGTTTTGGTGCAAAATGTGGAAGAATTGATTGAAAAGGTATATCCCGATAATAGTAACATATCCACTAAGACACTAAATTGGTTTCAAGAAAGGGCTATACTATCACCCACTAATGAGCAAGTTGATAAAATAAATGATTTTATTCTTTCAAAATTTGAAGCATCATCACAAACCTACTACTCAGTTGACACAGTCGTAGATAGAGAGGAGGCAGTACATTATCCAACTGAATTTTTGAATTCTTTGACACCTCCCGGAATTCCGCCGCACAAATTAATATTAAAAGTAGGTTCCCCTATTATATTACTAAGAAATTTAAATCCACCAAAACTATGCAAAGGTACAAGACTCAAAGTAGTCAATTTTAAAAAATTTTTGATCGAATGTACCATATTAACTGGCAACGGAACTGGTGAAAACTGTTTTTATACCAAGAATTCCTATGATACCCTCAGAATTGCCTTTTCAGTTCAAACGGCTCCAATTTCCAATAAAAGTAGCGTTTGGAATGACTATTAACAAAGCACAAGGTCAAACTTTAAAAATTGCTGGAATTGACTTAACCACTCAATACTTTTCACACGGACAATTGTATGTTGCCCTGTCACGTGTAACTTCTAAACAAAATATGTTCGTTTTTAGATGTAATCAGGCAGAAGTTATCAATGTTGTATATAAAGAAATATTTTAGTTTGTTTTTATGTCTATAATATCTACATAATAAAATACATTAAAATACTTCAAGTAGTGTAGACATTATATTACATTTAAATCTAATCCACATATTCGACGCATCAAGCTGATGCGATCCTACGACAGACAAAACATGTAGGCATAATATACTCGACTATCCGTGCGAAGCCGGGGCGGGTCGCTAGTATATATATATATATATATATATATATATATATATATATATATATATATATATATATATATATATATATATATATATAAGGCGGATTGCAAAACAGCTATAGCCGTCGATCCGTTTTCAAACGCCAAGTTTCTCTATCCGCGGTCATATCGTCTGTTAAACTTCTGGAGTTCATGGCTTGACGTATTCCTTCCTTTCATAATCTTCTTGGTCTGCCGCGTTTTCTGTCCCCTGGTGCTATCCATTTTAATAATTTATATGGCCATCTGGTTTCATCCATTCTCATGAGGTGGCCAAACCATTTGAAATTTCTAATCTCTATCCTGCCTGTTATTGTTTCTTGTGCCTCCATTGTTCTTCTTATTTCTTCGTTACGCACCCATTCCATAATTCTAATTTTAACTGTATACTAAAATTATATATCTTAAAGTGTTGAATTTACGTGTGATCGGGGTGCAATTTGCCCAATTTTTTTTGAAACTTCATACTAAGGGAAATATTTCCCTGATTTTTTAAATAGTTTCCATTTAAGCTCCAATCTGCAACAGGCTCGAAACAAGCATAAAATTGGAATATTTTTCTTTCTGTTTACGTGACAAACACGTGTCAGATAAGGATTTCTATTATGTATAAAAATAGTGAATGTTTTAATAGTAAAATCTCTAAACCACACTCTTAACAAATATATTGCCGTTATGGTTGCATATGGCGACAATACAAAAATTTATATTTTAGCCAAGGGTTGTATAAAAGAAATCGATTTTTCTTATAAAAATTTATTAGAAAGTTTTTTGGGCGATTGCACAAAAAATACTATGGCTGCAAAATATTATTTACTGGTTGATTTACTAATGAATGTACAAAAGAACAAATAAAAAGATTTAATGGATATGATTAATGGACTATTTTCTAGCTTGCGACAGAACAGATATGAATAATATATTATTTCAGCTTGCTTTTGTGATGTTCTTAGTCGCATGATAAATGTTCAGACATTTGATGTTCATTTTTGTATTAAATGAACATGACACATTAACGATTATTTTTATTAATTTCTGATGATTTATTATTGTCTCACTGTTGAATCCAGTTTCCAAACAGACTCCAATTTATTCATATATAATAAAAGACTGTTTTTAGTCAATTCCCATTGGTTTATTTAAGTTGCGATGACGCGTTTCGCTGTCGATGCAGCTTCTTCAGATCTACATTTTACACTGTCAAGTTAGGTTTAATGTTCACAATATATAATTTCTTAATTATATATATATATATATATATATATATATATATATATATATATATATATATATATATATAGTATACTTGTAAAATACAAATATGTTTAATTTTTTATATAAATATATTTTCATTTATTTTTTTATATACACTGACTGCCAATTTGGATCACCTATATTGAATTTTTTAAATCTGTCCTCAGATTCTTAATCAGCGCCCCAAAAAACTCCTTAGTAGATACTTTAAAAAGAAAATTGGAAAATTAAATGAATTACATACCCTCTGGCCTCCATATTGGATCCATCATTTTGAATTTTTCAAATCCGTCATCGCATTCTCAATCAGCACCCCGAGAAACCCCTTAATAGCTAATTTTAAAATATTTAGTGGCATACAGACATGTTAATTTAATCATAAATGAGGTCGGAAGCATGATTCCCGCTACAACTGAAGGAGTTAAACTAGCCATTTTATTTTTTTTGTAAAATTTCCCATTCCTTCACGTGGTATTAGTTCTTCGATATACTTTTTTTATTTTCCGAGATATTTGCGATTTTTTCGTTTCATTTTCGATTTTATAGGCTTAGCTTACATTCTGGAGCAGCAAACTATTTTTTACGGTATTCTACGTCTAAAAAAACTACCTGTATGCCAAAATGCAGTCTGTTAACATTTAATGAGAACTTTTCGTCAGAATTTGCCTTTGACGGCACTGGGCCATATATGGCAAAACTCATCCGTATTGAAATGAACTGCCCAACACTGAATTTTCTTCCCAGTACAATCTTTTACTATACCTCAATTGATACTTCTATGCACTTACGGCCTTTAACACTTTAAGAATTTTCCTGCAGCGCGTGTGCTGTACTGAAAAATATATATAAAACATTTTTTTAAATTTATTATTTTGCTTGACTTTTAATTGAACAAAAACTGCCATCCGATCTTTCAGCGTAATACTAATTTATCACACTATATCCTTGTCCTCGTAAAAAAAATATTTGCCTAAATAGAAAAAAAAGACAAATCCAATAAATCTCGAGCAAAAAATTTCCTGGTGATCAATCATTTATCGGAAAGAACGGAACGGCTCGAAAAATCTCGTTAATTTCAAAAGATTTGTACGGAAGAGCAAATAATAAGGACTTGTTTATGACATTTACTGATGAATCTCTTGCTTTATTACTATTTTTAGTGTATCTCGAAATGGAGCTCGACACCTTGTTATTATAAAAATTGCAATTAAAGAGTGCACGATGAAAATGATTAAAGGGAACAAAAAATTGTTTGCACAAGCTCACTAGTAACACTGATCATAAAGGTTGTTCTCTAAGCTAAATCATTATTTTCACTAACTAGAATTTTTTTTCCCTATCTACCCTACATAAAAGCTTCCAATAAGTATTTTTATATATACATATGAAACTCAATATATTATGATATATGCCCCGACATGACTCGAATGTCGAATAATTTATTTTTAATGCAGTATAGACATGCCATTTGACAAGGTTTTCGGTTATATTTGCATAAAATTGGTTTTAAAAGCAAAGCAAAATTACAAAAATCCCATGGAAGAATTTTCTCCTCATTCATTAAAATAAACTTCTCACATTGCGACAGCCATTAATCTATACACCACATATGTGGATCTACTTAAAAAGGCAAAAAATGCGAAAAACTAGATTTATTTTATTAGATTTTTATATATTTAGAAAAATATACGTCTATATGAATATTTAGAAACTTTATTATGTTGCGACCTGTATAAGGCGATTGCCAAAATTTATCTTGTCCTAAGCAAACTTAAACAAATGTGGTATAAATGGATGACGTCACGTATACTTAATAGGTTCACCACAATCGCAGAAAATAGGACATAAAATAGGGAAAAGAGTCCAAACATTAAAAAAAATGGAAGCAAAAATGTAGTGGAATGGGAGTCCCAATACGAGAAGATTACTTATATACTCTAAGTTCCGCAGACGACCAAGTAATCATAGGGCAAGATGAGGAAGACCTCAGTTATATGGTAAGAAAACTGAAAGAAGAATACACTAAAGCAGGATTAGCAATAAACTTTGATAAAAACGGAATATCTAACAACAAAGGAGGGAAACGTGGAGAATCTAGAAGTTGATAACGAAACAATAATCAAAGGAACTGATAGATTTAAATATTTAGCAACCATCATTGCAAAAAACGCAACATCAAAAGAAGAGATTAAAGCTAGATTAGGACAAACGCGGACATGCATAAGACAATTAAATTCGATCCTATGGGACAAGCACCTTACAAAGAGAAACAAAACACGCATATACAAATCTATAACATATATAAAATGCAACGTCTCTCTGTCTGTCTGTCTGTCTGTCTGTCTGTCCGTTAGTGCGCTTATCACTGGAGAACCACTTATCCGATTTACGTACTTTTTTTTTTAAAACATCCATATGTTCTCTGGCCAGGTTATAGGCTATTTTATTACGATAGGTAGCATAAGGAATGAGTAGTGACGTAAAATAGTGAATGATGTCGGAAAAAAGTTTGCCGCTAGCGCGTTGCCTTGCAATACACCGCCTAAACCAATATGGAACAATATTATGTAGCAGAGAATATCTATAATCTATAATATATATAAAATGTAATGTCTCTCTGTCTGTCTGTCTGTCCATTAGTGCGTTTATCACGTGAAAACCATTTATCCGATTTATGTGTCTTTTTTTTAAATTCATACATATATTCTTTGGCCAGGTTACATAATAATAATAATAATCTATATTTATAATATATATACAATGCAACGTCTCTCTGTCTGTCTGTCTGTCCATTAGTGCGCTTATCCCTCGAGATCCACTTATCCGATTTACGTGATTTTTTTTTAAACATGCTAAACCATTAAATATGGAACAATATCATGTAGCAAAGAATACCTATAATATATATAAAATGCAACGTCTCTCTGTCTGTCTGTCCGTTAGTGCGCTTATCACTGGAGAACCACTTATCCGATTTACGTGCTTTTTTGTTAAACATACATATGTTCTCTGGCCAGGTTATAGGATATATTTTATTACGTTACGTTAGGTGACATAAGAAATAAGCAGTGACGATAATAGTGAATCAAGTCGGAGAAAAGTTTGCCGCTAGCGCGTTCTCTTGCAATACACTGCCTAAAGCATTAAATATGGAACAATATCATGTAGCAAAGAATATAATATATATAAAATGCAACGTCTCTCTGTCTGTGTCTGTCCGTTAGTGCGCTTATCATTCGAGAACATTTGTTCTCTGGCCAGGTTATCTATAATCTTCTATCTAGAATATATATAAAATGCAACGTCTTTCTGTCTGCCTGTCTGTCCGTTAGTGTGCTTATCACTTGAGAACCACTTATCCGATTTACGTGTTTTTACAAATTTAAACATATGTTCTATATAATTCGATATAAGCCTAGATAATGGGAGATAAGGAGAAATAATGGGAGATAAGTTGAGATAAGGCTCGATAATGGGAGATAAGGTGAGATAATGGGAGACAAATATAAATAATGGGAGATAAGGAGAAATAATGGGAGATAAGCAAAGAAAAGTCTAGATAATGGGAGTTATGGTGAAATAATGGGAAATAAGGAAGAATAATTGGAGATAAGGAGAAAATATTGAGAGATAAGTCCAGATAAGCCTAGATAATGGGAGATAATGGGAGATAAGGAGAAATAATGGGAGATAAGGAGAAATAATTTGAGATAAGGAGAAATACTGGGAGATGAGCAGAGTTAAGCCTAGATAATCGAAATTATGTAGAGATAATGGGAGATAAGGAGAAATATTGAGAGATAAGGGGAAATAATGGGAGATATTTTATTACGTTGGGTAAATTTAGGAATAAGTAGTGACGATAGTGGTGAATCAAGTCCACGCGATCGGAGCCGCGGGCCCGGCTAGTCAATAATACAAAGCATAATGAATACGGGTCAGAAACATGAACGATGAACAAAAGAAATAAATCTAAAATTAACGCGGTAGAGATGGAGTATGGGAGAAGATGTTGTAGAGTGACATGTATGGAGAGAATAACAAATGCAGAAATAAGCAATAAACACCATTGAAGAAAAAACGATTAAAATGGTATGGACACATAAGACGGAGCGAAGGTAATAGGTGAATAAAGAAAATAACGGAGTGGAGCCCTATAGGGAGAAGAAAAAGAGGAAGACCCAGACAATCGTGGAGAGACGATGTGGACGAGGCTATGGAGGACAGGGGTCTAACAGATGGAGACTGGGAAGATAGAAACGGATGGAATCAAAGGCTGAGAGAAGGAAGACAGCGTTAGCTGTAGAAAATCCTTTATATATATGTATATATATATATATATATATATATATATATATATATATATATATATATATATGTATATATATATATATATATATATATATATATATATATATATATATATATATATAATGGCTGAAAAGGTTTTGGTCTGACATAGATGTCGCCCTTTTCAAAAAATCCATATGATTTTTAGGAAGTACCAACCTTCAACTGATACGTGTCAAAACTTCATGACATTTCGACTATTACTTTAGAAGTTACAGTGGTTTTAGTGACGCTACTTTTGATATTTGCAAAACAATGGAAAAAATCGAATTTCATGTGTTGATTAAATACTGTTTTTTGATAGGAAAAATACCGTTCAAGTAAAGCAACGGCTTGATAAGTGTTACGGGGACTCTGCCCCTGGAAAATCACTCATTATTTACTGGTATGCTGAATTTAAACGCCGTCGTACAAATACAAATGATGCTGAACGCTATGGTCGCCCAAATGAGGTAGTTACACCGGAAAACATCAAAAAAATCCACAAAATTGTTTTAGATGACTGTAAAGTGAAGTTGCGTGAGGTAGCTGACACTGAAAGATATCATAAGAATGTGTTAGGCATGAGAAAGCTCTTTTCGAAATGGGTACCGCGTTTGCTCACAGTGGACCAAGAACAACAACGTGTTGAAGATTCTGAGCGCTGTTTGGACCTATTTAAGGGGAATAAAAAAGGATTTTTTATGCAATATGTGATAACGGATAAAACATGAATCCACCACTACATACCGAAATAAAATCGGCATTCCGCTGAGTGGACAGCAGCAGGTGAAAGTCGCTCAAAACAACCAAAGACGCAGCAGTCGGCTGGGAAGGTTTTGGCCTCTGTATTGTGGGATGCGCATGAAAATAATCTTCAGTAACTATGCAGAGAAGGGAAAAATTATCAATAGCGAACATTATATACGAGGCTGGTTTGAAAAGTCCGTGCAAGAATAAAAACTACTTATGTGTTTGGGGTAAACCTTTTTTATTTTTCGACATAGTCTCCTTTTAGGCTTATACACTTCGTCCAACGATGTTCTAGTTTGTTGATCCCTTCCGAATAATAGGATTTGTCCAAGTCTGCAAAATATCCATTAGTGTCTGCAATCACCTCCTCGTTTGAATAAAATCTTTGTCCCGCCAGCCATTTCTTCAAATTGGGGAACAAATAGTAGTCCGAGGGAGCCAAGTCTGGAGAATAGGGGGGATGTGAAACGAGTTGGAATCCTATTTCCATTAATTTTGCGACCACAACTGCTGAGGTGTGTGCTGGTGCGTTGTCGTGATGGAAAAGGACTTTCTTGTGGGCCAATCGCGGGCGTTTTTCTTGCAAACTCGGTTTTCAAACGGTCCAATAACAATGAATAATATTCACCTGTAATAGTTTTACCCTTTTCCAGATAGTCGATGAGGATTATCCCTTGCGAATCCCAAAAGACAGTCGCCATAACCTTTCCGGCCGAAGGAACGGTCTTCGCCTTTTTTGGTGCAGATTCCCCCTTGGTACCCCATTGTTTAGATTGTTGTTTGGTCTCAGGAGTATAGTAATGTATCCATGTTTCATCCACAGTGACGAAACGACGCTTAAAGTACTCCGGATTCTTCTGGAACAGCTGCAAACCATCCTTGCAACACTTCACACGATTCCGTTTTTGGTCAAGCGTGAGCAAACGCGGTACCCATCTTGCGGATAGCTTTCTCATGTCCAAATGTTTATGCAAAATATTATGTACCCGTTCAGTCGAGATGTCCACAGCACTAGCAATCTCACACACCTTAACTCTTCTGTCATCCATCACCATATCATGGATTTGATCAATGATTTCTGGAATCGTAACCTCCACAGGCCGTCCAGAACGTTCAGCGTCACTTGTGCCCATATGGCCAGTCCGAAAATTTTGAAACCACTTATAAACTGTTCTAATTGAAGGTGCAGAGTCACCATAATGTTTATCAAGCTTCTCTTTAGTCTCCTGAGGCGTTTTGCCTTTCATAAAGTAATGTTTAATCACCACACGAAATTCTTTTTCGTCCATTTCTTGAAAATCACTCGACTTCCTTGATTCACACGAATGCCAAACACAAAGAAATAGACCAATATGGCTGAAATTTGGTGTGCGTTCATTCAAGAGATGCTACTAACTAAACATGACCTCGATACGCGCCGGTGGTGCCATCTCTCGGACTTTGCACGGACTTTTCAAACCAGCAGTTATTAGTGCGTTTGAAGGCAAAAATCGCCAGAAAGGGCCCCAAATCAACAAGGAAAAAGTATTCTTTCATCAAGACAACTCCCGTGTTACAAGTCAATGGTTACGATTGCAAAATTGCATTAATTGAAGTTCGAATTGCTTCCTCATCCAGTTTATTCTCCAGATTTGGCCTCCCAATGACTATTCGCAGACCTCCAAAAAATGCTCGCGGAAAAGAGATTTTGCTCCAATAAAGAAGTTATCGCTCAAACTCAGGTCTGTCTTGAAGGCAAAGACAAGTCCTTCTACAAGAAAGGTATAGAAATGTTAGAAAAGCATTGGACTGATTGTATCGCTCTTGAAGGAGGATATATTGATGTATAAAGTCATTATCAATATAGCCTGATGAATAAAGTCGAATTTTGCAAAAAAATGTGTTTTAAGTAGCTAGACCAAAAATTTTACAGCCTTTTGTTTTATATATATACTAGCCGGGCCCGCGGCTCCGCTCGCGAAGACTTGATTCACTACTATCGTCACTGCTTATTCCTTATGTTACCCAACGTAATAAAATATCTCCCATTATTTCTCCTTATCTCCCAATATTTCTCCTTATTTCCCATTATCTCTACATAATTTCCATTAGGCTTATCTCTGCTCATCTCCCATTATTTCTCCTTATCTCCCATTATTTCTCCTTATCTCCCATTATTTCTCCTTATCTCCCATTATCTCACCTTATTTCCCATTATCTAGCCTTATCTCGACTTATCTCCCATTATTTCTGCTTATCTCCCATTATTTCTCCTTATCTCCCATTATCTCACCATAACTCCCATTATCTAGACTTATCTCTGCTTATCTGCCATTATCTCTCCTTATCTCCCATTATTTATCCTTATCTCCCATTATTTCACCTTATCTCCATTATCGAGGCTTATCTCAACTTACCTCCCATTATTTCTCCTTATCTGCCATTATCTCACCTTATCTCCCATTATCTAAGCTTATATCGAATTATATAGAACATATGTATAAATTTATAAAAACACGTAAATCGGATAAGTGGTTCTCGAGTGATAAGCGCACTAACGGACAGACAGACAGACAGAGAGACGTTGCATTTTATGTGTATTGCAAGAGAACGCGCTAACGGCAAACTTTTCTCCGACTTGATTCACTATTATCGTCACTGCATATTCCTTATGTCACCAAATAAAATATATCCTATAACCTGGCCAGAGAACATACGTATGTTTAAAAAAAAAAGCACATAAATCAGATAAGTGGTTCTCCAGTGATAAGCACACTAACGGACGGACAGAGAGACAGACAGAGAGACATTGCATTTTATATATATTATAGATTTTCTCTGCTACATAATATTGTTCCATATTTAATGGTTTGGACTATGTATTGCAAGAGAAACGCGCTAGCGGCAAACTTTGTCCGACTTCATTTACTATTATTGTCACTACTCATTCCTTATGCTACCTATCGTAATAAAATATAGCATATAACCTTGCCGGAGAACATATGTATGTTTTAAAGAAAAAAGTACGAAAATTGGATAAGTGCTTCTCCAGTGATAAGCGCACTAACGGACAGACAGACAGACAGAGATACGTTGCATTTTATATATATTATAGATGTAATGAAATATATACCTATAACCTGGTCAGAGAACATATGTATGAATGTAAAAAATCACGTAAATCGGATAAGTAGTTCTCGAGGGATAAGCGCATTAACGGACAGACAGACAGACAGACAAACATTGCATTTTATATATATTATAGATATAGATTATTATTATTATTATATAACTTGGCCAAAGAATATATATATGAATTTAAAAAAAGACAGGTAAATAGGATAAGTGGTTCCCGCGTGATAAACGCACTAATGGACAGACAGACAGACAGAGAGACATTGCATTTTATATATATTATAGATTATATATTACAGATATTCTTTGCTACATAATATTGTTCCATATTTAATGGTTTAGGCTGTGCATTGCAAAGGCACGCGCTAGCGGCAAACTTATTTCCGACATTATTCACTATTTTTACGTCACTGTTCATTCCTTATGCTACCTATCGTAATAAAATATAGCCTATAACCTGGCCAGAGAACATATGTATGTTTTAAAAAAAAAAAGTACGTAAATCGGATAAGTGGTTTTTCAGTGATAGGCGCACTAACGGACAGACAGACAGACAGACAGAGAGACGTTGCATTTTATATATTATATTATATATATATATATATATATATATATATATATATATATATATATATATATATATATATATATATACATATATATACATATATATATACATATATATATATATATATATATATATATATATATATATATATATATATATAGAGCAGATGTAGTGTGCTCTTTGCTCTTGCGTCGAAACTACGAACACCCGAAACACGGCGGGTAATCTAGGAAAACTAGAATATTCATGTTCCATTCCATATAAGAGCTCGTCAGCGAGCCTAGGTGAAGAGACAATCCTAATCGCCAAAAAAAGCGAAGCGAGGTGAAATACTAAGGAGATCCCTGTACCGGGTCAGCAGTGCTCCCGTTTATATTAATCTCTACTTTTTAGAGTTACCGCTAGTACGTTTGCTCTTTAATTAAATGGTGGTGGTGATGAGGCTTGTTGGCTACTGACACTTGTAGGTATTATGTATATTAACGATTTAGTTTAAATAATATCAGACAAATGTAGATAGAATACCCTTAATTCAAGTTGTGTAGATAGAATAAAAACATGTCTGTTGTCACCATATATCATATTATAAAGAATATTTTACGAACAATTTTCAGGAGTAGTCATGAGTTCTCTACTATCTACTGCAATTGCGAACATTGTCATGGGAGCCTCTGAAGAAAGCGCACTTTGCATATTAATTGCTTGGAATTAACGGACAGCTTACCTTAATACTCAGTATATATCACCACTAGGGCAACTTTATTTTTGAAATCGACGAGCGTTTCGCTAACCATGTTAGCTTCACCAGGAGCGATAATTGATTGTTAATCATCGCTCCAAATGAAGCTAACATGGTTAGCGAAAGGCTCGTCGAGGGCAAAAATAAAGTGTTTTGGTGTAGTAGTGATATATACTGAGTAGTGTCATTGTGCCAATGATTCCAAATTCTCAACATAGCTTACCTTACTCTTGGGTGTATTTGATGTATGTGGCAAAGGTTGTAACTGCACTGAGTTTTCGCAGATTTAGGGGCTCAGTACTGAAATACCCATTTTTTGATCCCTTAGAATTTTAAATTATTTTCCGTATTTCGATATTATCCGTTTGGACAATACTTTTAAAATACGTAAATCTATCTACCTATTTTACGTGACAATCTTTATCTAATAAAAATTCATGTATAATTTCTGTGAATAATAAAGTGTAGAATTACATATTCTTATTTTACATGCTAGCTTGAAACCTTCATTTCTTACATAATCTCATTACTATAACTTTTATCGTCAGTGTCTTGAAAACTGAAGGTAACTAAATATTGATTTAGAAGGCTAAGATTTTCAAATCGTATTTCTTCTTGTGGTTAAAACAAAATGGAAGCTCTAATTTAAGCAGGAACACTCACTACCCAAATGCTAATTAAGTAAGCGTATTGTTCTGATTAGAGCTCCCCGCGCCGGGTAATGTAGTGAGAAACGTCGGCAAGCGCATCCGTCTTGGACCGAACTCCTAACTTAGAAACACTATAAGATATATATATTTCAATGATATCGAAAGTCATGGAAAAGGTTATCAATGAGCATCTTCTAAAATATCTTGAACGATTCAATATTATTAGCGATCACCAATATGGTTTTCGTAAACATAGATCAACAGGAGATCTTCTGACTTATGTAACACATGTTTGGAACAACGCAATTGAACACTTTGGAGAATCTCGAGCGGTTGCTCTTGACATATCCAAGGCATTCGACCGTGTTTGGCACGATGGACTGTTGGCTAAGTTGCGCTCTTATGGTATGTCTGAAAGGTTCTGTTTGTGGCTCTCATGTTTCCTCAGAGAGCGTTCTTTACGAGTGGCGGTCGACGGATTTCTTTCTAACACCCTCACTATCAACGCCGGTGTGCCCCAGGGCTCCATACTGTCTCCTACTCTCTTTCTCATTTACATTAACGATCTGCTGGAAAAGACCGGGAATCCAATCTATAGCTTTGCAGATGACAGTACGCTTGTCTCTTCATTCACCTTGAATGCTCGGATATCGGCTGCTCAGGCGAATATCCGCAGACAGCAGGAGGTCGTTCAACTTAACAAATACCTGGAAGAAATTCTATCTTGGGGTGACAGTAACCAAGTGGAATTTAACGCTGCAAAAACCCAAGCGGCAGTTTTTTCTAAAAAAGTTAACGTTGCTGAACCCGACATAGTTATGTCGGGGCACTCCATTCCCCTAGCATCGTCGCTCAATTTGTTGGGCGTTAGTTTGGGAGCAAATATGTCTTGGCATGAACATGTTGCAGGCATAGCAAGGAGAGCTTCTCAAAAGTTGGGAATATTATTTAGAACCAGAAAGCTTTACACCCCACAACAACTGTTAATTCTTTACAAAGCCCAAATTCGACCAACTATGGAATACTGCTCCCACGTTTGGGGCTCCGCTCCCAAACATACACTGCATTTGTTGGATTCTGTTCAGAGAAGAGCGGTCCGTCTGATTGGGGACCCGGAATTGACCGGCGGTCTTGATTCGCTGGAACATCGAAGAACGGTTGGGCGACTTGAGTCTGTTCTACAAGTATTTTCATGGAAAGTGTTCGAAGGATGTAGCCCGCTTAATTCCTCCCAAAGCGGTGCATGTTAGAAATACACGACGCGCTGGTGCTTGTTACTCCGCGTACGACGCTTTTCAAGCAATCTTTTATATGGAGAACGTCATCCCTTTGGAATAATTTGCCCAGCGCTGTGTTTCCCACCGAGTACAATTTACAGCGATTCAAGAACAACGTGAATCGCTTTTTCCGCACTCGTGCCGCTCCTGGAGCGCTTTAGGGACTTCCCTGCAGCACACTTTGTACCAATAAAAAAAAAAAAAAACAATACCAAAAATCAAAAATAATCAGAAACACGGCCATAAGAAGAATCTTCTGCTAAGGTTGTGATTAAGATTTTATTATCATTAGTATATTCCCAGTACATAATGCTAAAAGAATGCGGTAAGAGTTAAAAATAAAATTAGTTCTGGAATTCTTTATCTGAAAACTCACGTATTTATTTATGCCTGCTCCGAGGTCGCACATCCATACAGTATGTGCATAGAAGTTTCTTTCTCTTCACCACATAGTCTTCATATGGTGGAACCCTTGTAGATATCCATTTTCTATAAATATTTCCTCAAGTGACCGGTAATTAGTCCACCACTACTTTGGTCTGAGCTTGTTTTAAATAAAGGACGTCAGTTTTCAGTTTTTTTGAGGGGCCGCTAATTATGTCCCTCGTATGTCGTTGGCCATACGTTGTAATTCAACGATCTAAATATTGCTGATATGACCATCTGTTGATTGTCATTTTTACAACTTGTTTTGATATACCAAATGCTGGTTCTAAAACCCCGCATGGTTTTGTAGCTACAAATTTTGCTAATTCAAAAATCTTAGTTAAAATTATGAATTCAATAAACTTGTCCAGTTTTCTAGTACCTTATTTATTCTTAAAGTAAATATAACTTTGAGTTTTTAAGGCATAATTTTTTTTTTGATAGCTGACTGGAAGATTGAAAATAATAAAGATGGACCCTGGAGATGTTCTGATCGCTTTTAACGTTACATTAGTGTATACAAATATTTATTTTGGTTTGATACCTCTGACTTATGTTTGGTACATTTAATAGAAACATGTCTAATGTCAACATATTTCATATTTCATGGAGTATTTTATGAACAAACTTCGGTAATATATCTAAATTTTCCACCATCTCCTCTATGTAGTTGAAAATATAGTCATGGAAGCCTTTAAACTACTCCTCTAAAATCAAAATTTGGTGTAACTACACATTTGCTACGTGATCATATGGTAAATAATACCTTAGTTCCTTTTTTTAATCACTTCAATCAACAACTAAGACATAAAATTTACGGTAAAAAGTTTATCGACTCTTAGGAGATTCGGTTTACCTTTACTAAACCTTTAGTCGATTGATACAAATCGGTACTTGATTGCCAATTCACATCATTATCTTCCTCAAAACTACGTGTGGTCAAGTCGATAGTAATTAGAGTTCTATCGCTATATCTTTTCGATATTAGAAAGGAATCAATGAATATTTCACAGCCGATATTAGACGCCCTTTTAAGCGTTTTAAAAATCATAGTTGTAAACAAGCTAATAATCTACTCACTAACTCTCACTATTTACTAGTAGATAGTGAGGTTCCATCCTTATTCATTGTTTTGCAGATAAAATACGCCAATTATATGAATTCACAAATCATAAATGAAACATTTGCACGAATTTTAACATAAAAATTGGTAATACTCGGGGCTCACTAAAAGTGCAATACATTTAAAAATTGAAACATATTTTCAAGTTTTCTGCTCGTGTAGTACGGTATACGAGGCTGGTTTGAAAAGTCCGTGCAAAGTCCGAGAGATGGCACCACCGGCGCGTATCGAGGTCATGTTTAGTTAGTAGCATCTCTTGAATGCACGCACACCAAGTTTCAGCCATATTGGTCTATTTCTTTGTGTTTGGCATTCGTGTGAAACAAGGAAGTCGAGTGATTTTCAAGAAATGGACGAAAAAGAATTTCGTGTGGTGATTAAACATTACTTTATGAAAGGCAAAACGCCTCAGGAGACTAAAGAGAAGCTTGATAAACATTATGGTGACTCTGCACCTTCGATTAGAACAGTTTATAAGTGGTTTCAAAATTTTCGGACTGGCCATATGGGCACAAGTGACGCTGAACGTTCTGGACGGCCTGTGGAGGTTACGACTCCAGAAATCATTGATCAAATCCATGATATGGTGATGGATGACAGAAGAGTTAAGGTGCGTGAGATTGTTAGTGCTGTGGGCATCTCGACTGAACGGGTACATAATATTTTGCATAAACATTTGGACATGAGAAAGCTATCCGCAAGATGGGTGCCGCGATTGCTCACGCTTAACCAAAAACGGAATCGTGTGAAGTGTTGCAAGGATGGTTTGCAGCTGTTCCAGAAGAATCCGGAGGACTTTAAGCGTCGTTGCGTCACTGTGGATGAAACATGGATACATTACTATACTCCTGAGACCAAACAACAATCTAAACAATGGGTTACCAAGGGGGAATCTGCACCAAAAAAGGTGAAGACCGTTCCTTCGGCCGGAAAGGTTATGGCGACTGTCTTTTGGGATTCGCAAGGGATAATCCTCATCGACTATCTGGAAAAGGGTAAAAACTATTACAGGTGAATATTATTCATCGTTATTGGACCGTTTGAAAACCGAGCTGCAAGAAAAACGCCCGCGATTGGCCCACAAGAAAGTCCTTTTCCATCACGACAACGCACCAGCACACACCTCAGCAGTTGTGGTGGCAAAATTAATGGAAATAGGATTCCAACTCGTTTCACATCCCCCCTATTCTCCAGACTTGGCTCCCTCGGACTACTATTTGTTCCTCAATTTGAAGAAATGGCTGGCGGGACAAAGATTTTATTCAAACGAGGAGGTGATTGCAGACACTAATGGATATTTTGCAGACTTGGACAAATCCTATTATTCGGAAGGGATCAACAAACTAGAACATCGTTGGACGAAGTGTATAAGCCTAAAAGGAGACTATGTCGAAAAATGAAAAAGGTTTACCCCAAACACGTAAGTAGTTTTTATTTTTGCACGGACTTTTCAAACCAGCCTCGTATATAGTAAAGCTGAAATTAATATCCACTAGAACTACAATATAAAAGTTTTATAATAAATACACAAAGTGTACAATCAGCTGTGACTGACCATCATTACTTCAGAGGACATACCATCAATGTAGCAGAAACCAAAGTTCTTGCTTCTGCCTATATTTTCCATATACG